>OY997588.1:48767938-49967938 GCA_963921825.1 Erodium maritimum
AGAACATATGTTAGTTCACATCATGGTGGAACTGGAGCAGAACAGAGGATGTCAACACAAAATGTTAGTGACATCATAGTGTTGACAATAAATGCGCAAGATTATCTTAATATATCTAGAACGCGTCCGCATTCATTCGGTGAAGATACGTTTCATATTCTTATAGATGCTCTGTAATTGAGAGATATATTGGCGTTAGGAAACGTAGAGATTTACTTTCCAAGACTTGAAGATACAGAAGATATGCACGCAGATTTGCTTGAGTAAAGATTGGAAAGTCTTGTTGAGTAAAGAAACTACTTGCATATCAAGGGAACTAGAGATTTGGCTCAAACGTTTCTCTGAAGTCATCAAAACCCTAGGAGGCACGGCGTGGGAAGCAAGCTTGCATTATATGTACCGTGGAGACCTCGCAAGCTAGGGTTGATCGCACCATTGATTATCTATCGATCATTTAGGTTAGAGAAGACCATTTTGTATATGCAGATTACTTGCTTTTTGAATTCAGTGTCCTTGAGCGTGTTGAGGAACTGAATGAAGTGAAACAAAGTAAATGCATTTGTGCTCGTGTTATACATCATTCAACAAAGCATTGGAGTTGTACACTTGGTGATTGGAGCATCACAAGTGGTTGTTACAGACCGAGAAGAATCCGAGACTACAGGTTCTCGAAGAGTGGAACTGAGATTGGGATCTCAAATTCAGGGGGAGTCTCTGATCGAGGTTTGTTTACTTCTAATAATAGCATAGGGTGATCTGGACGATCTGTATACTTGTATGCATATTGATTACACTATAGTGAAAAACTTTTTCACTGGGAAAATACCCCCAGATGTAGGTATGTTGTAGCGAACTGGGTAACCAATCTTGTGTCTCTATGTGTGATTGTCCATGCTTACTTGTTTCCATAATTACATATGTTTAAATTGTTAAAGAGAGATGTCAGACTACATGTTATAACATTCTAAGTAACATCTCATCAATATCTGCACACGAACAAAATTACAATTACAATTTCACTGTCATTTCAATTTCCTTGATTTACGTGACATTATTTCTCAGACCTTGCAAAATTATAGAAATACCATTATTTCAGCTGATGGTTCGGTGGTGTTTTCTCTAATTCCCCCACCTATAAATACATCCCTAATCTTCCACTAAAATCATACCATTCAATATCGTGTTCCCTCTAAATTATCCTCCCTATTTCTCCACCGAATTGTCGTCCGGTGGATCCTTCTCACCGCAACATCCCATGGTCCTCCAAAGAAGAAACGGGGTTGTGCCTAGTGTGTCTTCAACATGCACGACTCGGGCCCAACATCGAGTACTAACCGACGGTATACGGCTACTTCGTCGCCGAAGGGCCGATGTTCGTCCCCGTACGAACCCAAAGGCAGTTGAAGGACCATTGGCGAAGGATGTCCCTGAAGGTGAAGCGGTTTCATTTAATTTACCAGGCGTGGTCTGCGAGGGTTGCGACCCGATGGGACAGATGAACACGGGAACTACCATTCCGACAGCGGTTGCAGGCGACGCGGAGACGACGGTGACAGGTAGGAACTCCATAACGGCTAGGGGCTAGGGCTAGGGTTAGTATCTCAAGATGAGAGAGAACTGTGAATTTTAAAAAGTTCGCTTCGCGATATCACATGCTTATTAGCTTCCCTTCCAAATTGAAACTCTTTATTTCCACCAAAAATTCAAACTCTTTATTTCCACCAAACTAAAAACTCAAGTCCACTTAAAAATGGCGTCAAACACGCCATGTCAAGAGCCAAGAATTAGGCACAAAATGTACTAATTTTGTTTAAAATATAAACTAGAATTATACTTGTTAAGTTAAAAATATACATATTTGATAAATTTTAAGATCTGTTTAGAAAGTAATGCAAAATTTTATATATGAATGAATATGTTTACTACATGCGGCAATATTCTTGCGATAACCTACAGTAAATTCAAAGTCTAAATGTTGGGTCATTAGAGCACCTACATTAGTGGAAGATTACGAACCCTGGGGCTGAACCCTATGTTGACTGGACAGGGTTCAGCCCCTGCCTCCATAAAAATTGTGTGTTGTATATCAGAGGAGCTTGCATGCGGGGCTCGATTTTCAGAAATGTTGACTGTGTAATTAATTAAGCTTTTAATTGAATTTTTTAACGTTATTTTTAAATGAACAACTACTAAATAAAATAGAAATAAAATTCATAAATAAAAATAAAATTTCATTAATAAAAATACAAGATTAAAAAAATACATAACTTAAAAAAAGACATAAAAACTTAAAAAACATACATAAAAAATACATAACTTAAAAAAATACATAATTAGGCATCACCGTTAATGTGGTTGATTTTTTTCTGAAGTTTTCGAATTTGACTCATCCATACCTTCCTCATTTCCGTATGATGCTCCATCTGTTCCGGGGTAAACTCTGACGTGTCCGTAGCCTTCATATCTTTCATTTCCTGAATATATTTATCAATTTTCTCGTCAAGAGCCAAGGTAACCTTCGCCTTCTCACACCTACCCTGATCCATTTGGACGATCAACGATGCTCTGTCCGCCATACTCTTCCCCTTTCTCTTCGCTGCCTTATTGCCAATTGGGCGTTCTCATGGAGGCGGCATGCCGGGTGGGGAACTAGGACGTACGGGTGGGGCACTTGGAGCGATTGGGGAAGTTGAGCCCCCAGCTTGTTCCTCGTCACCACTTAAATGTGTGACATTATCATCGTCGGTGGGGACTGAAGTGGGCGGGGTGGTGCTGCTATAACTGCCGGACGCATCCAATCGTCGTCGAAGTACCCCGGCTTCGCCTTCCTCCGCCCAAAACTTTTCATCATTTTCAAACGGCTCTATCCAATGGTGGAGCTTGAAAATCTTCGGCTCGTTTTTTATTTTGTCGACGTGGGTTCGATAGAGTTCCATCGTCCGCTCCCTAAACTTTTCTTCGCTCCAGCCGCTATGAAATGGCAGATCCATCTCCTTGTTCAGCAATGTGACATACCGCTTGACTCTTGTAGCACTTTTGTTGAAATGGGTCTTGACGGCTTGCACCGTCCACTGAGTCAATGGGAAATTCACAGCAGTGCACAAGCGCCTATGAACCGTGGTAAAGAACGTGCTCCCATCTTGCGAGGTTCCGGTGATGGGGTCGTGCATTGTGCGTTTCCATGCTCTGATCAATAGCATATCCACTTGAGGGGGCCATTTTCTTCGCCTTTCTGGTGTCGCCCGGGTACTCGGTCCCACGGATGATGAAGTAGACGACATGCGGGTTGCGGTTGTTGTTGCGGCCGACATCGAGAATTGTGCTTGCCTGAAATAGTTGGCAGCCATGTTGTAATAGTCGAATAGTGGGCGGGTGAATACCCCATTCGTGATTGGCGGTGGTCCAAATGAATTGTGCGGTGGTCCCATTGGATTGGCCGGTTGAGCCGGTTGTCCTATTCCACCTATGTTGACATTTAAATTTTAATTACAATGAAAATTGGATAATTCATTGTATTGGTCACAAATAATTA
Source organism: Erodium maritimum (assembly GCA_963921825.1). Taxonomy (NCBI): domain Eukaryota; kingdom Viridiplantae; phylum Streptophyta; class Magnoliopsida; order Geraniales; family Geraniaceae; genus Erodium; species Erodium maritimum. The sequence continues at coordinate 48,771,471 of OY997588.1, forward strand.
AAATGAAACATATAATGTAACTATAATTGCACAGCGCACCCCTCGTTTGATGCAGATACTCTTAGTGTCCTGATTTTTTTTATCAGCAAAGCAAGTATATAGATAAAACCCCTTTTGAGGTGTAAGGAGAGTTACATAGAGTAGAGTTTAGGTTACAAACCCTAAACCCTAAACCCTAAACCCTAAATCCATCCAGCATATCTTAGCAACCCAAGTCTTGGTGGTCTCATCTTCACCTACTCTGCAAGGTTTTGGAAATACAGATATATCACCATCAGAGATTACTACAGTGTCGGTTCTCAAGCCAAGTCAACAAGGTTTTCAAAAATATGACAGGCAAATCTTTACTGTTCAAACCTTGTTCAGTGGGGAGCATTCTAATCCCCAGTTACAAGATAAAGATGGTCTGGTAGCTGAAGCTATTAGCTCTTATTTAGTTGGAAATTCCTCAGCTGCAGTCTCTCCTCAACCAGCTAAGCTTATTTTATTACAAGAAAGTACCAGGTCAGCTTCTCATTTAATGAAGGGAGTGGCCCAAAATATGTCCTCTTTGGAAAAGGTTGCATGGGTGGCCCTTACAAGATTCTTTCCAAACTGCTTTCACTCAGGCTCAGTGTGGCTATAGGCTCTCTAGTTGGAGATGAGCATACTGGTTTTATCAAGGGGAGGCAGATTATTGATGGTATTTATAAGAACCGTTCCCGGTCAACGCCAGTCAAATCGGCGGAAAAACAGAAAAATTTAAAAAAATTGGACATACACCTAAATGGACCTAAGATTGACCCCGAGGGTCATATCGGACTTAAGTTGACCCCGATATCGACCAAAATGAGTTCTGGGGGACTCAGGGCAACTTTTTGACCAATTTGGGAAAGGTTGACTTTTTTGCTGGAAAAGTCAACCGAGCGACGTTTTGGTCCGTCCGAGGCCCGTTTTGGATCCAAAAAGCTTAGACCGTCATTACAGCGATCTTAGTTGGGCCGTTTCCTTGTAGCCCGTGAAATTTCATAATTTCTTGGAAAATGGGCCCGTTCGGGGCCCGAGACGGCCGAATTTCGCGAATCTGACAGAAAAATATCTACAAAGATATTTGTTTAAAGGATGGGACCCACTTGCCACTTGTTACACAAGTGGTGGTGTTAGGTAATTTTGAACAAAAAAAAGGGAAATGAGGGGTAGTTTGTAATTAAGAGGTATGGTGTGTTTTTAAAACAAAATAAAAGGAAATGAAGAGAGAAAGTGTCGGCCAAATAGAAAAAAAAGAGAGAAAATGAGAGAGAAAGAAGAGAGAAGGAGGAAGAGAGAAAAGAAAGAAAGTGAAGGGTTTTGGTGATTTCTTGACGATCCGACCGACCGATCAACTCAACGATTGCGGATTCAAACTCCCCTCGTCATTCCCTACGGTGAGAACTCATTCTTTTCTCACTTTGGTACGTTTAAAAATTAGGGTTTGAGTTTAAACGAGTCAAATATGGTTGGGTTTTGTTTAGAATTGGTTTAAAGATGAATGGTTGAGGTTTGGGGTTCGTTAGGAACGTTTTGGGGCGAAAATGAAAATTTTCCATTATAGACGTGTGGGGCCCACTTGCCCTGGCCTCGGGTTTTTCGTGTTCGGGTGGTTTTGGACGATCCCCGAATCGATAATTCACACCCGGAACGAATTATGGAATTAATTTGTGAAAATTGGAAATGTCGGGTTTAGAAACTTTAAACGCGAATTAAAATGCTCGGAAGTCAGAAATTGATTCCGTCGATTGCATTGGAACACTTGAATTATTTTAGGATCGTAGAAACAAAAACGGGAATTTTCGGAGCCCCGGAAGGGCGTTTTCCGATCTTGGGCAAATTCGCCGAGCGGGGCGAATCGGGCTTTTCCGGGCCCTTTGTTGACAATGTCGAGTAATTGGGAACTTTGGGAGTGATCGGCATTGTCAGGGTCATGTTTGGGCGTCAAATTCATTAAAATTAATTTTTGCCTGCGAACTTAAAAAGTGTTCTAATTTGTGATCTTGTTAGATCGTGCCGCTGACTGCGGAAAGAGGAGGCTAAGCGGGTGACTGCGAGCACGCCGGAGCTTGAGCGTGGATATTTGGAAAGCGTTACGAGGTAGGGAAAAGTAGCCGGATCTCGGTCTTGACTAGGGAAAGTTAACAGTAGAAATGCATGTGACACTTAGTGGTGTCGTAGGATAAGTAAAGTTATCGAACAATAGAAATGCAGGCGACACTTAGTGGTGTCGTAGGATACGTGAACGTATCGAACAATAGAAATGCATGTGACACTTAGTAGTGTCGTAGGATAAGTGAACGTATCGAACAATAGAAATACTGATGGCTTTTGGTTGTGCCCGTAGGTTAAGTAACTTGTTGTGTTTATGAGGGTGGTCATGTGTGCCTTTGGGGTGTTGAACCCGTATGTTATTATTGGTGTCTGTGGGTGGCCATGAGTGCCTTTGGGGTGTTGAACCCGTATATTACTGTTGGTGTGTCGTGGGTGGCCATGTGTGCCTGTGGGTTGTTGAACCTGTATTATTGTTGACTGTCTTGTCGAGGGGTAGTGAGTCGTATATTATTGTCGCTATTTGTTGAACATTGGGTGATGAATGTGGTTGCATGGAGGTTGGGGCCCGCCTGACAGAAAAGGAGTCATGTGGTCGCGCGTGGGGGGGTTGGCTAGTCTTCCGACTAACCATCGGTAAAGTTGTGCATTCTTCGGCGATGAAGGGCGGCTCCCCTTCCGACTAGCTATCGGAAAATTATTGTTGTATATATCGCTAACAGGTCGACCGCCTGGCCCGACTGAGTGTCGGGAAAGTTGCGTGCGGCAGGCTCAAGCCCAGCCGGTTAGCAACCGGCACTGAGTAGCTGGAGTGCGATCCTTTGTGATCATCATTGTTGTGTGCATTCCTTTGTGATCTTGGGTGTTGCGTGGTCGTTATTTTCATTTTTGGTTGAGGTCGTAACCGCTGTGTCGGGTCTACATTACGTGTACGGGTGTTTTGAGTTGGTTGTGGAAAGTAACAGTTTTCGTGTGACAGTCGGGTTACTTGAGTTTGGGGATAGTAGTCCCTGGTGTTTTGTTTGTTGGTTGGTGTTTCCGGCATTTCTGCTAGTATGCCGTAGTCAGTCTGGTATCCGTGGTGGTGAGCGAACGCTCACCCCTAGCTGCTTTTCCTACAGGTACTGGTCGTGAGACGGACTAGGAGAGCTCTCGAAGCTTGAAGAGCTGGGAGCGGGAGTCCGGGTCTTTGGGAGTTTAGCGACGTACGCTTTGGTTTTTGTCCGCTTGTTTTGGACGTATTTTAAGTTGTAAAATATTATTTTGATTAACTCAAAGTGGTGATTTTAAGCGGTTTTATTAAAATGTTTGAAATTTTTTTTATTGTTTCACCGTTCGCGTTCCGGGTTCGGTCCTACTGAATTCGGGGCGTGACAGTAATCTAGTTGCTTCTGAAACAGTAATGCATATCAAACAAACAAAATTTAAGGCACTTGTATTCAAAGCTGATTTTAAAAAGAAATAATACAAATACTGAATTGTGAAGAAGGAAGCTTCCCCATCACCTATTTAGGATTCCCTTTGGGAGCTAATCCAAAAAGAGTTGCTACATGGGATCTAATAATTGAAAAATTCAAATCAGCCTTGAGTCTTTGACAAGCCAAGCTACTTTCACTGGGTGGGAGAGTTACCCTTTTAAAGAGCACCCTGGGAGCACTCCCTTTATATTTTTTCTCAGTCATCAAAGCCCCTAAAACAGTTATCAAAGCCATGATAAGTTGGCAAAGAAGGTTCCTTTGGCATGGTAAGGCCAATGCTAGGGCCTTCTGCAAAGTTAATTGGCATCAGGTGTGTTAATCTAAGGCAGATGGAGGGCTAGGAATTAGAAATCTTGAACTGATGAAATCAACCTTAATGGCTAAATGGTTGTGGAGGTTTGCTCTTGAGAGGAATTCATTGTGGAAAATTGTAATCTGTGGAAAGTTTGGTTGGAACCATCAGGAATGGGATCTTGGTCATTTTCCAGAAGTAGGGGCTACAAGTTTTATGAAGCACATACTTGATTTAAACTCAGACCCCCATTTTGCATAATTATTTGGGGTTAGAGGTCTATCTTGGAACCTCGAATCGGGTTACAGAATTCAATTTTGGGAAGATATTTGGTGGGGAGAAGTGGCTTTCAAATATCTCTTCCCTAGACTCTATCTCAAGGCCAGATCAAAGAGAATGGTGATTGTTGAAGCAAAATCTGAGGAAGGATGGAATCTCAGTTTAAGATCTACTCCTAGGGGCAAAGCTGAAGATGAATGGGTTCTTTTAGAATCTATTCTGAGAGATGTGCATCTTTCTTATCTTGAAGATAAATTATGCTGGGAATGGGATGCTAAGGGCTTTATTGTTAGCAAACTATATGCCAAGTTACAGCAGCAAGGTAGCTTTGACACAGCTAATTTCTATTGGACCAAGTATCTTTGGTCAGTCTCAATTCCTCCTAAAATAACAGCATTCTGCTGGTTAGCTTGTTTGGATTCAATACCCTCAAAATGTTTTTTAGAAAAGAGAGGGATGCCTCTAATGCTGGATCAAATCACTTGTCATATTTGTAATTGGTATTTTGAGGATGGAGCTCATGCTTTATTGCATTGTCCCAAAGCTTGGTTAGTTTGGAGCTCTGTGTTGAATTGGTGGGGGTGCTGCTGGGCAATGTCAGGTACTTTTCAGGACCTGATGGCAAGTTGGGTTTCAGTTGCTTCCTCAAATAAAAAGGCTTGGCTTAAGTTAGTCCAAATTTGTGCATGGCAGATCTGGTTGGCTAGAATCCTAGCTTTCTTTAAAGGGGAATTTCTTTCAGCTGAAGAAATCTTCAACAAAGTGGTTCAGCATTCTTACAACTTGGAATGGGCTAATTTTCATAATTCTGATTTCTTCTTCTCCTTTCAAAGCTGGAGACCAGCTCCTAGATCTTGTTCTAAACCAAAAAAAAGGTCCCTCTCTTCTTCTTGGCCTTCTACAAAGGAGTGCAGTCTAGTATTGCTGGGGTTGGGGTTAAGGGTGAGGGTTTGGGTGGTTTGGGTGAGTTTGGTGAGTTTGGTAAGGTTTTAACTTCTTTCTTTTTCTCTCCCTCTCTGTTTGTGTGTGGGTAGTTAGGTCTCTTTTGTGCTTATCTGTCCTGCTGTGTGTGGGTAGCTCTACTTCTAGGGTTGAGTTTTTTTTTTGGTTTATTCTCTTTGTCTCTCTGCTGGGTTTGGTTGCAGATTGGTTTAGCTAAGGCTCAAGGAGTAAGGAACATGGGTTATTTTTTGCAGTTCCATCCGGGTGCTTTTCCTTTCTGCATGCCTCATTGCTGGTTTCTAATGCTGAAGTAGTAGCTCCTTCTGAATGCGTGAGCTACTACTATTTGCCTGCTTGTCTTCTGGATTTCATCTTCATCTACATATCAAGTTCGAGGCCATGGTGTGTGTGGATCTTCTACTCTTTAACTGTATCTGAACTTGGTTCCTCTGAATACTGCAATTGGTTAATTCAACCAAATCAAATGGTAGTTTTGAATTTGCTTGAGGCTCAAGTCACGCAATTGCTTGAGGCCCAAGTCTTGGTTTAATATTCTATTATTAGCAGGTGGAGTTCCAATTTTCTAACGGTTGTACTAAGATTAGTGTTGGTTGGAAGGGTTTAAAACCTATTTGGTCGGTTTCATTTGTTTTAGACCTAAGTTTGGTGTGCTGTCCTACTTGTATTGATACTACCTTCTCCATGTAACCTCTTACCTCTCATAAGAGACACTATTTTATATATGCTATTGCTGATTAAAAAAACACAGAACCCAGCATAGATCACAACAATCTTAACACAAAACATTATAATCGCGTGACATGTTATCAGATCACGACCGTTCAATGGTTTTGTATCAAAAGTTATTGTGTACTCATCACAAAATGTTTGGTGTGTTTAGTGGCACAAACACGTTTAACATTTCCCATTAGTCTAAGAGGATGGCATTTGGTAGAACAATAAAAAGTCTTTTTTACATGACTTTGGATCAAATCTAGCCAATTAGATTGTATGAGGTCACCAAGAATTTAATTAGTTTTGGGCATGTGTATGATTTTTATATGCGTATTATTCTGATCTGGGAGCATGTTGGGCAAGGTCTCTGCAGGGATCTCCAGCAACTCGTCCTTGTCTTCTCAGATCGGGATCGGTTGCTTTTTCCCCGACATTGCTCCGGACGGGGTGAAAACACCTTTCGTGGATCTGCCTCCGAGCAGATCCGATGCATTTTAATTTGAAACAATAGGTGAACTAGCATTCCAACATGATTAAAAACTCAATGATAATTAATTCAAGTCAAAATGCTAAAGGCTAGATGGAGTTCTAACAATCTAAGTGAGCTAACAACTCAAATTCTTGGAGAACTCGATATAATCCAACAAATTAAACATCACCAAAGTTCATAATCACATCAAGCATAAGAATCAGCACAAATAAATGTATCAATTCCAACATAGTATTTAATTTAATAATTTGGGGATTTCTCCTACAAACCCTAATATGCTCATCTTCACAAATGATGGATTAAAACCAAATTAAACATCACCAACAACACATTTCAACATCCAAATAGTATTAAATCATTGTATTACTAGTGTTGGTGATACTCCGCTGCGCCACTCTAATCTCAACGTCACTCGGCTACCTCTCTTGATCGGGCTGACGGCTTACTAGTGTTGTTGCGGCCCTCCAACGCTCGGGCACTCGTCTCCGATGTCCCGGCTGCCGACAGTGTAAACACACTGGCCAAAGCGACCTCGTTCCACTGTTGTCGTTGTATCCACCATCTTAGAACTACACACGACACATCAGGTTGAGAACTTGACCCATACTCCGGGCTCAAGGCCCTCTCTCGAATTTCTTGCATCCAGTTGCCTCGACGGCCACCCAAACTGGTGCAAACGGTCCACGCCGTAACTCTGGCCTCGCACTTCGTCTCTGATACTCCGTCCCGTTGCAACCCGGAACCTAATGGTGTTGCTCCTCCTAACCTCCCCAGTGGGAGTAACCTGGGCACTTGTGGCCCCAACGGCTTACCTCTCCTACCTCGAGGTGCCACGACGCAAGTACCCTCCACAAGGGTAACGCCCACGTTGGGTTTCTTACTCGTAAAGAATGACACGCTTAACATAACTAACGTCACACACAGTCCACCACACTGGTACTTATAGTAATAATATCCTCACTATAGTATAATCACCCAATAGCACACAGCAGAGAAGTTCGCATACTATTGCGTCACACATATCATATATACAAATAGCGGATACACACAAATTCACACTCAGTAGCATATTCACAAGGTTCAGACAGTGAGACTACACCCAGTCAACCACTCCACGATGCAAACATTGCACCACAAACACACTGGAGACAACAACAACTTAGGTGTACATTTCTTAGCACATGCACTTTCTAACATAACATTCATGTTGACATCGCGTCGTTACAACCTGGTTCCGGCGTCCCAGAACTACATTGTAACCACTTGATATCCCCTCATTCACGTCTACCTACAGTGGCCCCTATAGTCGGATCGTGATGGTACATACACTTCAGTTTCTGCAGAAAATCGGGCATGACCCGTTCGTAATTAAGTTAACCATCCGCTTTTGCGGGACAACCAAACATTACCTACACACAACACCCAATCACCAGTATAGCACACAACAATTTATCTCAACTTTTACACCGCGCTCTCAATAATTTCACACTTACCGCCTGGTCAAGTAAATACTTGTAAAACAGTTCAACTCCACAATAATCACAATTCACACAAGTTCATCCAAAGTCCACGACACTTAGGCCGAACGTTTCACCAATCAAACAACGGTCGACCAAGGTGGCACCTTACTAACGATCAATTCAACAATACACACACGCAATAACCAGTTTGAGCATCGCTCGTTAACCAACCTCGATCTCAACCGATCGGCATCATGGATCCATCCGGGCATACAACCACAGGGAATAAATACAAATTAAGTAAGTCAATACTTAAACATCGCATTTTAACAAACGAGGCTCTTGTCGTTTCGACTCTACGCATAAGATATTTCCGACTCGCGTCACTGAGCACTACGACCTTAGCCACCTAACTCTACCCACCTAGTTGACGTACGGTCCGAGGTTTTGAAAACTCATTTCAAAATGTAACCAGGCTCTGATACCAAATTGTCACGCCCCAAATCCGGTTTGGACCGGACTCGAGACGTGAACTAAAACAATAATAAATTTAAGTAAAACAATTAAAAATAAACATTAAATGAAACTCTGGAATTTATAATCATTAAAACAAGTATTTAGTCCATAAACACGGTACGTCTCTAAACCTACTAGACAAGACCCACGCCAGCTCCCCAGCTCAGATGTGTCCTGCTAGCATAATCCCGCTCAACACCTGAAACACCACAAAGTAAGGGGTGAGATTTCGCCCAGTAGAAAAAGTAGTTAAAGTGATGAACATCGGCTCACCACCACGAGTAACCGTCCAATTAGGGCATACTAGTACAGCACGACTAAATACCAAACCGGGGTTCATAGCCAAACTTGTAATACTCTTAACGATGACTTTCACACAATAATCAATAACAAACAGCAACCGCAACCAACACAAAAACCAACAGTACACACGTCCCGTACCACAATACCCAAACTCCGCCGGCTGTACACAGCCCGATACCATCGTAACAAACCGGTAAGTCAAGCATCCATCGGACTACCTCTCGATCCAGAGGAGACGCATAACGTCACAAAGACGTATAACGTCGAGAATGCCGGAAACATCCCTATGAGGACGCATTCGTCGGGACCCTCGGAAACATCTCCAAAGGACCATAGATCATCGAGGCTGAAACATGGCACCCAGTGCCCAACACGACCCGTAAGTCCAACACGACCCGCATGCCCAACCACGACCCAGAGGCCCACTATGATATGATGTGGCCCGTCGGCTCCGACCCGTCGGCCCTATGCAATATGATATGATGTGGCCCGATGCAATATGATATGATGTGGCCCGTCGGCCCAACACGACCCGTAGGCCCCAATCACATTATGGCCCGTCGGCCCCAAACACGACCCGTAGGCCCAATCACAACCGGAATACCATCCTCAAGGAACACACAACAAGCTAATATCACGCATCGAATGCCACATATCAAACACAGCTCACCTAGCCCAACAATCTTACCAAAAATACACAGCACGTCGGTCTATCACTCATCCGACAAAGCAACAGTCACGGCACACTTGCCCACACATAGCAACAACATGCTCACCGGATATACAAGTCTTGACCATTAAACTTATCAACCCTAAGTCACACACAACCTACGGCTCAGACATATCAATCAGCACACAACCTACGGCTCCACATGGCCATTCTACCAACACGGTAAGTTCCCAAATATTGAAAGCAGTTAACTAATGAATCACATCATACATGTTACTAAGACTCGTCCGGTTATTTTATCATACTAAAGCTCGTTCTAGTTTTATTATTACCTAGCATGCATACTAGTAACTTTCCACAATCGAACCGGTATTCGCTACTTTCGCTACCTCAAGACGATCACAACAGCTGCATCTCCTAGCTGCTGACGTCCTGATACGGAGTCCTCAGAAGAGGAAGTCGCAGGTCGAGCCACCAGAAGAGGAACGGCGCTGGCTAGAACTGGCTCGACCCAGGGATTCAAAACCGAATCACCGAGCTGGAAAGCAAAATTCATCGGATTTAGTCGATCTCTACGATGAATCAGAATGAACAAGCTCTCAAACTCGAAACAAATTACTTGCAGCACATCTCCCAAGCCGGTTCCAATTTTCATGAAGTTATCGAAGCTCCAACCCTGAATTTGGAGGCCCGAGACAAAGACACATTGGAAGAGCCAGCATGAGTGAGGAGCTTTCCGCTGGTACGAACAATGTCGAACCATGGAGAAAGCACAGACCAATCCTTTTCCTGGTCAGTCGAAGAGATCATAAAGATCCTTTTACCGAAGCTTTTGAGTGTAAAATGCGAAAAGCCAGCAGCACAAAGAGCTTCCAAAAGCTGGGAAGAGGACAAATTGGTATCGGCGATACCAATCGAACTAGAAGTAGTTGTGACTAACAAATCGTTCGCAACAACTCTAGATGGAACAGTAGAAGCGATCGGAACCTCATCAGAGTCAAGAACAGGTTCCTCCATGTTGATCGAGATTTGCGAGAAGGATCAAGCCAGGCTGGGACTACCAAGATCTTTCTACCAGCAAACTGCTTACCATTCAAAACCAAAGCCATCTTCTGACAATCGAGAGGAGAGGCACCATGGATGAAGCAAAAGGGTCGACCAGAAGAGACAGACCTTTGACTGAGAAAGATCCCTGTAATGGCTCCATGGGCGGAGAAAACCCGATGGATTCAGGGTTCTTTGGCAACGGGAGGCAGATTCGTGACAAGGAGCTTAAAAGGATCTTCTTGACGACAACTTGGGTGAGCCAGGGAAGTGGATCGAGAACGAACGCCGGCTTTGGCAGAAGCAACGACAATAGAAAGAGGGTAACCACCAGATTCAAACCTGTTAATCAGATAGGATACCTTGTGATTGGGATAACCAGAAGGGGAACCATGATCTCCACGCGAAAGAGTAGAAACAGATCTGCCGGAAATCATGCTTGGCGTCGGTGACCCGTCGGAAACCCCAAAAGAGAGAGCGATTTTCCCAGTCATCTCTCGTTGAATGTATTTGCAATTGTAAAACTGTAACATAATATTATAGAAACTGTAACAAAGATTGGAGAAAATTGTAACATAATGTTACAGAAACTATAATAATGTTTGACAAAAAATGTAGTAATGGTTGTCAAAACTGTAACAGAATGTTATAGAAATTATAATAATGTTTGACAAAAACTATAGTAATGGTTGTCAAAAACTGTAACATAATGTTATAGAAACTTTAACAAAGATTGAAAAAAATTGTAACATTTTTTTAAACGACAAAAACTGTAACATAATGCTATAAAAACTATAATAATGTTTGACAAAACTGTAGTAATGGTTGTCAAAACAGTAACATAATGTTATAGAAACTGTAATAATGTTTGACAAAAACTGTAATGAAGTTTAATGTTTGCAGATTAAATGTTTCATTAGTTGATTTTTTGTAATAGGGATAATTATCATTCCCAACCCCCAACTTTACGTCAAATTCATATCCTAACCCCTCCTCACCTTTCGTTTCAAATCCTAACCTCAAATTTCATTTTTTTTTTTTCAAAACCTATCATTTACTGTTCAAATTAACGGAACAGTTAATTTGTCAGTCACGTGCACAGTAAGTGACCCCATATTTCGAATGTATTCTCATTTTTACCCTTGCCCCCTTTCTCATTGATACCCTCATAAATCCATTCACATTCACAATCTTACATTTAAGTAGTAGTTTAAGGAAACAAAATGCAGCAGATTTGTGCATAACATTACATCATCACAGTTACCAGTTAATAATCATTAATTGTTCTGTTAATTTGAACATTAAATGATAGGTTTTGAAAAAAAAAAAGTTAAGGTTAGGATTTGAAACGAAAGGTGAGGAGGGGTTAGGATATGAACTTGACGTAAAGTTGGGGGTTGGGAATGATAATTATCCCTTTGTAATATTATTGATTTTCTTACTTGTTCAATGTGCAGAAAGGCGTAAAAGTATTGCCGAAAGATGTGAAGAGCCCAAGCAATTTGATTTTCAATTCGGGAATTATATGTTTTGTAATATGTATATAATTGTGTTTGGTTAGGTTTTTGGGATCAAAATTGTGTAGCAATATGTGTAGCATCGATTTTTAAATTTTGTAACATCGATTTTAAAATATTGTAATATCGATATTTAAATTATGTAACATTACTTTTAAATTATGTACATCAACTATAAAATTTTGTAATATCGTTTAGAATAAAAATAGAATATTAGAATAAATTTGTGACAAAATAAAATATTAAAAAATAATTTTTTCGGATTTAAAAATAATTATTAAAAAAAATATTTTGAACCGTAAAAAAGTTCAGATTTACCCCTTTCATATAAAATGTCATTAATAGATTTAAAGTTATATATATTTACATTTGTACCATTAATGAGTGTTTTAATCTCATTCTTCCATCTAATCTAATCTTATAGCTAATATTTATTAACATTTTACAATATAAGACTCATTTACAATAGATTGTGCCCCAATATATATATTCGGTATCAAATGCGAACCAAACGTTATTGTGCAAACTGCGAACTCATAAGAGAGCGACACGTGGCCTTTTTGCGTGTGCGCGCCGACCTACTGTTCACGCGCGCGCATGCTGTTGTTCACGCGCGCATACCAGCACCCATGTATATGACGTACCAGCACTTGTGCATGTGATGTACCAGCACTATGTGCGTATTGTACCAACACTTGTATATGTATTGAATCTGCAGAATTGAACCTGAGCTGGAGTCAGTGTCAGAATTTGACAAAACCTTACCATTTTTTGGGTGGAAATGGCCTAGGGAGAAATACTCACGGCTTTTCTACGATGTACGATGTTTTTTGGCCATCCGAGGTCATCTGGAGGGTCAAAATCGTACTTTTAGATTCTGGATTTTTTATTTTTTATTTTTGGTTTTCTGATTTCCTTTATTCATATTAGGACTTTGGGATTACTTTCCTCAGGGTTTAGGGTTTAGGGTTTAGGGTTTATTTTAAGGGTTTAGGGTTTAGTTGTACCAACACTGTGTGCTTGTTGTACCAGCATTGTAAGCGTATTGTATCAGCACTGTGTGCGTATTTCACCAGCATTGTGTGCATATTGTACCATATTTGTACCAACACTGTGTGCATATTATACCGCATTGTACCAGCATTGTGTGCGTATTGTACCAGTACTGTATGCATATTGTACCAGCACCGTGTGCGTATTGCACCAGCACCACCACGACCGATCGGCTAGCACTAGGGCCGATCGGCCAACAAAATTTGCGCGCGACCAGCAGCATGCGCGCACGTTACCAACACGCGCCAAAGCGTGCGCGCACAAAAAAGACACGTGTCGCCCTCCTGTGAGTTCGAAGTTTGCACAATAAGCTTGGTTCTCACGTTATCCCATCCCTATATATATAGACTCAGTATCAAATATGAACCATGTTAGTCTTAGTTCTCGTAGTCCAATCGTAAATGTCCAAACGTAAATATCATCGTTAGTAATAAAATTAAAGTGGCTTTATATTACTTATGTGTTGGAGTAATATATCGATGTGTAATCTGTTCTATGCCCATCATGAGAATAGATACATAGATCGAGATAGATCACACTCGATGGGCCCCTAGTCAACAAAACTTCACTAGAAGCGACTAGTATGAAAGATGGCTCTTTATGACTTACGTTATGTTAGTCATTGGAATGAGATTCCGGAGTCTTATCATAGATATCATGTGGGATATGATATTAGACGACCCGCCCTGAATATGTGTCATAGATTAAGTCATGAACATATTCAGTGTCGTAGCTTGTCATGTATCCTTAGACCAAGGAGTCTTTGTGATCGGTATGCAGTCAACAACTGAGTTAGACCTGAGTCTAACGTTTTCCGTAACAGGGCTTCCATAACGGCCAGGATTGGCTTGAGGACGGGCTGCATGAGTGACACGAAAGACGGCTAAGGGATTTATCCCTCATATTGAGGTATGGGAAAGATATCGGTTCTCGACTGCTTGATCGAGAGAGAATGGAAGAATAGTATGGCCATGCACATGATAATGGGTATCATATATTCAGTCACCTCACATATCAAGGAACAATGATTGAGAATAATAAGGATGACGACTTTATGCCTTATCTCAATCAGGATATCGAAGATAAAAGGATAGTGACATAGATGACGGAAAGGTTAGAATCGGAAGGGTTGATTCATTATGTAGTATCAGGCAATGCTAAAGTCTCGTTAGTTGCCACTTATATAGGATCAGGTAAAATGAGATTTTACGTTGATTAATTGACATGCATAAACCTAAGGGTCACACCGGAGGGTGAAACTCATTGACACATTTATGGAGAATGGCCAAAAGGGAGTTGTCTCGGGACTTGACCAAAACTGGGTTTTGGGTCATGTGCCCGTAAGTATTTAGGACATTACGGATCGAGACAAGGCTTGGATTCTTGGGATTGATTGCATCGGATAATGTTGGACTTTTCCGATATGAAAGGCTTGGAAGCGCTGAGGGCGTCATGGGACCTCGTTGGGAATGGCCACGGGCCATGTTCTAAGAGGCCTATAAGAGGCTCATGCAACCAAGGCCTATGGAATTAATTAATCAATTCTTGATTAATTAGTACTAAGTAAGCAAGACAATTATTAAGGTGTTGGTGATTCACCACCTAATCATCTTGTCCAGTCATACTTAACACCATACTTGTCTTATTTACACCTTAATTGTCACCATGCTTGTCCCATGACTTTAGTTGGACAAGATAATGGGGTTTGTTATGTTTAAGTCAACTTTTTTGAACATAACAAAGACAAGACACAAATAGGAAACAACTTCTCTCCCTCCCCCCTCTAATTTCGGCCAAGGATGTTCTCTACCTCCATTTTTGGTTTTCTTGAATCCTCATAAGAAGAAATATGTGACTTTGATTTCCAAGTGGTTACGTAGATGTCTCGGAGACTTAAGACGATCGTCCTTACTCGGTGTTCTTCATTTGGTATGAAAATGCTGATTGTTTTTCTCTTGTGATCTATACTTTGGTAGTTGTTTCATGCCTTTAATTGTCTCTTGGTTTTCATTGTTTTTTCTCTACGAGTTGGTTCATCTCCAACCCTACCTCGAGACCCAACAAACTAAAGCTGAGAAAATATTCGCCCATTACCGTAAACTGACCGTACCCGACTGTCCCCATCATCGGAATCACCGTGACCGGTGTCACCGACGACGGTTACGGTTACAAAACTACCAAACCGGTGGCTTTCGGGTTGGGTACGGTTTTTTATCTTCCAAATCGAGAAAAAACTGCCTAGCCAGTTGTTTATTTCATAGGGCCTGATTTTTTTTAATTCCCACGGGCTGGCCTTTGTTTTATTAGTTTTATTGAGCCCATTTGTTTAGTAGCCCACGTCTTAGAAGCCCAAATAATTTTAGCTGACCCATTCCTTATCTAATCTAGTACATACCCCACATCCCCTGTAAATACTAACTTATCATCTAACTTAGTAACTCAAACCACACCATACCAATGACAGAAAAAATCCTAGCCGTTCTCTCTATTTTTGTTTATAGTTATCTGTTCATCCTTCTCTTTTATTTAAATTTCTGCATAATGATCCATAAGGGTTCTCTTTGAATCCAAATGGAGTTTAAGGGAATCATATGTTTTTTCACTTTTGTAATCTGTATCATGCACTTTCATATGGGTTTTGGGTTCACCCTTCTCATCTCTTATTCTCTAGCTTCGTCGGAACAGTGGAGCTTGACGGCTCGTGGAAGAGAGCATAAAGGGTAGAGCCGTGGAGGAGAAATAGAATCAAATATGAGATTGAGATTGAGCTTGAGCATTTTTTTTTTGTAATAAGTTGATAGCAATTTAGTCATACTAAATTTATTGTTCTTGAATTGTTTGTGTTGTAAACTTGAAAAATGGTTCCTAAAACCTATATTGTAAGATGATGAATATGTGAGGTATTAGTTCTAAGAATTTTTGTGTTTGAATTCTTGAAATAGCAGGTTTGTGAAGATCAATTGTAGGTTTGTAAAAATGTGTTTGAAAAATGTTGTGTTTGGGGTTATATTGTAAAGGTCCAACATAAAGCCCACTGGGCCTTATGGGCCGGTTATAACCGTCACCACTTGGTGGGTAGCTTGGTCGGTTATCAACTTCCTCACCTGTGACCGGTGATGGTGATGATTATGGGTTTTAGGTATCCGGGAATCACGGTTTGGTTAATGGGTATAGGCTTTTGGGTCGGGTACCGGCCGATGCCCAACCCTACAACAAATCAGGCCTTATTGTGCAAATTGCGAACGCGCAAAAGGGTGACATGTGGCCTTTTCACGCGCGGGCGCGCACGTAGATACTATTCATGCGCGCACAACTATTACTCATGCGCGCACAAGCCTTGGTACTCCCCGTGCAAGCCGCTGGTACTCCTCCATACAAATGCTGACACGTGTCCATTTTCGTGCATACAAAGTGCTGGTAGCAACACGCAAGTGCTGGTACATGGGTACCAGCACCCGTGTAAATGATGTACCAGCGCCTATGTATATGAAGTACCATCACTTGTGCATGCAAGGTACCAGTATTTGTGTAGTACAAATCATATATATATATATTGAATCGGCTGTTTGAGAACCTGAAAAAAGTCAGTGTCAGAATTTGACGAAACCCTAACATTTTTTGGGTCGAAACAGCCCCCCGAGCAAGACTCATTGCTTTACCGTGATGTACGATGTTTTTCGTCCATCCGAGGTCATCTAGAGGGTCAACATCGTACTTTTAGATTTCGAACGATTATTTTTTTTGTTTCAGGGTTTTCTAGTTTCTTTTTTTCGAGGGATTACTTTCCTTTGGGTTTAGGGTTTAGGGTGTAGTTTTTAGGGTTTCTGATCATAGATATCATGTGGGACATGATTTTGGACGACCCGACATGAATGTGTCATAGATCAAGTCGTGAACATATTCATTATCGCAGCTTGTCATGTATCCTTAGACCAAGGAGTCTTTGTGATCGCTATGTAGTCAACAACTGAGTTTGACCTGAGCCTAACGTTGTTCGTAACAGGGCTTCCAAACGGCCAGGATTGGCTTGGGGACGGGCTACATGAGTGACACGAAAGACGGCTAAGGGATTTATCCCTCATACTGAGGTATGAGAAAGATATCAGTTATTGGCCGCTTGATCGAGAGTGACTGAAAGAATAGCATGGCCATACACATGATATTGGGTATCATATATTCAGTCATCTCACATATCAAGGAACAGTGATTGGGAATAATAAGGATGACGGCTCTATGCCTTATCTCAATCAGGAAATCGGAGATAAAAGGATAATGACAGGGACGACGGAAAGGTTAGAATCGACAGGGTCGATTCGTTATGCAGTGTTAGGCAATACTAAAGTCTCGTTAGTTTCCACTTAAATAGGATCAAGTAAAATGAGATTTTACGTTGATCTATTGACATGCATAAACCTAAGTAAGGGTCACACCGGAGGATGAAACTCATTGACACATTTATGGAGAATGGCCAAAAGGGAGTTGTCTCGGGACATGACCAAAAATAGGTTTGGGTCATGTGCGCGTAAGTGAATAGGACTTTACGGATCGAGACAAGGCTTGGAGTCTTGGGATTGATCGCGTCGGATAACGTTGGACATTTCCGGTATGAAAGGCTTGGAGGCGATGAGCGAATCACGGGACCTCGTTGGGAATGGCCACGGGCCATGTTCCAAGAGGCTCATGAAAGGCCCATGCAACCAAGGCCCATGGAACTAATTAATCAAGTCTTGATTAATTAGTATTAAGTAAGCAAGACAAGGATTAAGGTGTTGGTGATTCACCACCTAACTCAATCTTGTCTTGCCATACTTTGTCTTATTTACACCTTACTTGACACCATACTTGTCTCATGCCTTTAGTTGGACAAGTATGGGTTTTGTTATGTTTAAGTCATCTTTTTTCAACATAACAAACACAAGACAAGAATAGGAAACTCAACTTCTCTCCCCCTTCCCTTGCAATTTCGGGTTTGGCAAGCTCCCACCTCCATTTTTGTGTTCTTGAGTCCTCAAAGAGAATAACTACATGGCTTTGATTCTCATGTGGATACGTAGGCGTCTTGGAGACTCAAGCCAATCATTCGTTAACCGGTGTTCTTGTTTTGGTAAGAAATAGTGCTGAATTTTTCTCTTGTGAATCCATTCTTTATTAGTTGTTTCATGGTTTTAATCGTCTCTTGGTTTTCATTGATTTTCCGCTGCGAGTTGGTTCATCTCCAACCCTACCTTGAGACCCAACAGTGGTATCAAAGCCGTGCTACCTTCGGGATTCACAAGACGGTGTTCAAAGTTTCGGTTTTGCTCGAAAGTTTCGTTTTTGGCATGTTGTTTTGCCAAATTGTTTGATAGCATGTTTTAAATTCTTGTTTATGGATTTAATGCATGTAAAATGAATTTTTGAAAATTATTTCAAATCTGGAAATTTTGAAATTTTTTTTGATTTTTGGGTCTCGGGAGCGGGACTCTCGGGGAGCCGAAACCGGGACCGAACGGGGCTCCGTTGGACGGAACTAGGCCAAGCATGACCATTGGATGGTTGATATGCCAAGGCTAAACCGTTTTGTTAGTTATGAGGAGTTTGGAACCGTCATGACGAACTCGAATATCAAATGTTCAAAAGTTTCATTTTTGAACGGTTTCGATAAACCGAGCATCAAAAAAATTGGAAACTTGGCTATTAAATAAAACCGGAAAATCACATGATGTTTGATAACATGATTGTTTGATAACACGATGTGTGATGTGATGTTGGCATGGTGTACATAATAGCCCCGAGCTCGATTTAATTATTTATCATTTTTCACGGCCTGCGAGCCGTTAGAGTTAGCGTGTAATTATTCTTTCAATGTGTGGTCGTCGAACCACTTGTTTGTAATATTTATTTATTCCCGACCTGCGAGTCGTGTATTAAATTTTAATATTTTACTCAAGACGAAGAGAGGGCAAAAGGTCATTTGGTTGCTTTTCGGGTGTTGGCATCGGCTTGGAGTCGGTGGAGCTCAAGAAGCTAGTGGGAGTTAGTTTAGGGGGCTATTATGTGCACATTTATCGCTTTATGCTTGGTTTAGTTTATGCATGATTAATTCTATGTGTTTTAGAATTGCATGCTTAACTTTATTTACAAAGCATATCACCTCACATGCAAAGATAAAATTTGGAATTTTAATCCCTGTTTGTGAGCCCTTAGAATCGTCATTACATTGGATGTAATTGACGGGTTCGAAGGAAGAATTACATTGGATGTAATTTGAGGCATCATTTAATTTGGAATGTAGTTGATGTGCTCATCGCATCTAGGATGTGTCAATGTTTTAAACACAACCGGACAAGTAAAAACGGGTCATGTCCGATACCTCCCAATTATCAACACCTTACTACCTCCCCGTCATATGGGTGTCGTGCGCATTAGCGGAGTATCCATGGGAAAGCGGGGTAGTAGGTTTGGACCACATATGTGGGTGTCGTGCGCATTAGCGGAGCACCTACATAGTGACGGGCCATAGTTGAAAATTGGTGGACCCGACTGCGATTCTCAGCCTGAGGTTGAGCTAGGGTAACAGATAGGGTAAGTCGTGTACATAAGTACATACCTTAGCCAAGAGTCACATTGGATGTGATTGGATGGAGTCCTACCTACCTCGATTAAGTGGTGAGCATTAGTTCAGCTTAATCGAGTGAATCAAAGATCTTGGTTTTAGATTTTAAAGGTTTAGAATCGATTGTTGGTGTTTAAGCTTGATCTTCATAAAATTTATTCAGTTTACTGACTGAATTTTATATGTTGTAGATCAAATGGCAAATTCAGCGAACATTAATAGTTTGTCATTAAAAACCATTCTTTACAGGGTCAAGCTAAATGGGACAAACTATTTGGACTGGTACAGAATTTTGAGGATAGTCCTCAAGTCTAAACGCAAAGAATATGTCCTTGACAAGGCTGTCTCTAAGACCATGTCAGAGTTACATGAAGTATCAATAACTGCTGAGAAGAATATATCAGGGATCTGGGATCCAAGGATATTCTGATGGTCAACAAGGGAATTGGAAGTGGCAAGGGCGGGGCCCATGCGCACTTGGCGGGAAAGATGAGACACCTGAGAATGTCTGCTTCTAATGCCAACAGCCTGGTCATTGGAACCGGGATTACCGGAAGTTCACGGCTGATCTGAAGAAGGGCAGTGGGACTGCGCCTTTATCAAATAGCCTGGATGATCTGAAGAAGGGCAGTAGGACTGCGCCTTCATCAGGAAACTTGGATGATCTAAAGAAGGGCGGTGGGACCATGCCTTCATCCGGTATTAAATCTATAGAGCTACATCTCTCTACTTCCAAAGATTTATGGGTATTAGATACCAGGACTGAATCTCACACATGCACTAATATATGGTGGCTAAAAGTAGGAGAGGTTTGGAAAGCACGAAGTGGACCTCAGAGTTGTGGAAACTGTTGTAGGATCCATGAGTCTTGCATTGCCAAGTGGCCTTGTCTTAGTATTGTATAATGTATATTGCATACCTACTTTTAGTAGGAATATTATATATGTATTCGTGTTTGACAAGGAAGGATATAATGTTAAAATTGGAAATGGAGTTTTCAATGTTCTATGCAATGATATGTTTTATACCAGTACTGACTTGGTTGGAGGATTGTGCATATTAGATATGGGTAACAATGCCTCAAGTTCTATATATTACGTTAATACCAAGAGGTCTAAATCCAACGATTTAAACCTAACTCTTTTATGGCACTGTCATTTGGGACGCATACACAAGAAGCGTCTATCAGCACTTCAGAAGTGCGGGCTTTCAGGTTCATTCGAATTCCATTCGATCAATAGATGCAAGGTTTGTTTGATGGGCAAAATGACTAAAGTGCCATTTATCGATCGCGATGAAAGGACGGGTGAATTATTGGGGGTGATACACTCGAATGTGTGTAGACCAATAAGTTCACTTGCCAGGAGGGGTTTTAGCTACTTTATCACATTTACTGATGATTACAGTAAATATGGTTATGTCTATTCGGTGAGACATAAGTCTGAAGCTTTTGATTAATTCAAAGAGTTTAAGACTAAAGTAGAGAACCAGCTCGACAAAGGTATTAAGGCACTTCGATTGGATCGAGGTGGAAAATAATTGACCACAGAGTTATTAGATCATCTAAAAGAGAATGGGATCCTTTTGGAATGCACTCCTCCTGGGACACTGTAGTTGAAAGGTAGCCAAACGGAGAAATCGGACATTGTTAGACAATGGTCCATTCCATGATTAGTTGGACTGATCTCCCAATCTCCTTTTGGGGTTATGCTCTAGAGACGACCGCATTCATAGTGAATCGGGCCTCGACGAAGGGTGTGGAAGGGACACCATTTTAAAAATGGTACGGGATGATGCCCGCTTTGTCCTTCCTAAATATTTGTGATTGCGAGGCTTATGTGAAACATTTGGTGTTGATTAAGCTCGAACCAAGATCTGAGATATGCACCTTCGTGTGGTATCCCAAAGTAACAAGGGGATACTACTTCTACAATCCCAGTGAGAATATGGTGTTCGTCGCTTGGGGTGGGGTCTTTATGGAAAAGGAGTTTTCTTTTCAAAGACGTCATTGGGAGGACTGTGCATCTCGAAGAAACTCAGGATGGTACAGATCTGTCTAAACCAATTGACAACCCAGTAGAAAGGAGCCAGAGATTGTCGTAGAGTAAGAACCAATTCCTGTTACAATTCCGGAAGGTCCAAGGCGATTTGAAAGGATCAATCTTCCACCTCCAAGATATGGTATCCGGAGGTGACAATGAAGCCATGGTGGATCACGATGATCCAGCCACCTTTCAGGAAGTTGTGGATGGGCCGGACTTCGAGTTATGGCTGAGAGCCATGAGGGAGGAAATGCAATCCATGTCGGACAACCGAGTCTGGGAACCGGTTGATCCCATCAATGGTGTGAGGACCATCGGATGCAAATGGATCTTCAAGGTGAAGATGGACATGGACGGCAACCCTCTGACCTACAAAGCTCAACTGGATTGACTATGAGGAAACCTTCTCCCTAGTGGCTATGGTCAAAATCGATCCAAATTCTTCTTGACATAATTGCGTATCATAATTACGAGATATGGCAAGTGGATGTCAAAACCGCTTTCCTAAATGGAAATTTGACTGAGTACTTTTGTATGTCTCGGCCCAAAGGTTTTGACAATCCGAAGAATAAGGGAAAGATTTATAAGTTGTTGAAATCCATTTATGGATTGAAATGAACTTCTCGGAGTTGGATCCTTCGTTTTGATGAAGCTGTAATTGGATTTGGCTTAATCAAGAACGAGGATGAATCTTGCGTTTATAATAAGGCTAGTGGAAGAAAGATTACCTTTCTGGTTCTCATTGAAAACGACATCCCAACCTTGCACGAGACTAAAGTTTGGTTGAGGAAGTGTTTTTCAATAAAGGACTTAGGCGATGTTTCTTATATCTTAAGGATTAAGATATGTAGAGATCGCACCAAGAGGGTCTTCGATTTAAGTCAGGGAACTTATGTGAACAAGACATTGAGTAGGTTCTTAATGCTCGATTCAAAGAAAGGACTCTTACCCACTAGTCATGGCATTCATCTCAGCAAGACTCAATGTCCTAAGACAACTAATGAGCTGAAAAGGATGATGAGAATCCTATGCGCTTGTGGGTAGGATCGATCATATATGCCATGACATGTATGAGACAGGACGTCTCGTAAGCCTTATGTTGTACCAGTAGACATTAGTCTAACCCAGGGGAAAGATGATGCTGAACTAGTCGTCGAAAGATGAGTAGACGCTAGTTTTCCAAGACAAATCCAGATGACTTTAGAAGTCAGTCAGGATATGTGTTTATGCTGAATGGCAGAGCTTTAGCTTGGAGAGCGTACAGCAAGATACCATTACCGAATCTACAACAGAGGCCAAGTACATGGATGCTGCAGAGGCAGCTAAGGAGGCTATGTGGATTTGGAAATTCACGCCAGGGTTGGGTGTAATTAAAAACCCATCCAGCATGGTGAATCCATTTTGCGACAACACAAGGGCCATTGCGCAAGCTAAAAGCCCAGATCGCATAACAAATCCAAACATGTACTATGGCGTAACAACCTAATCAGAGAAATACTGAACTGAGGTGAAGTGAAGATAACCTATATTGCAACAGATGATAACATAGCCAACTTTTTGACTAAGACAGTGTCGCTGCCTAAACATGTTAGACATGTAAAGTCGATGGGGACATATTGGAGTTTAGATTGGAACTAGGAAAAGTGGGAGATTGTTAGTCTTAGTGCACGTAGTTCAATCCTAAATGTCCAAATGTATATATCATCGTTAGCAATAAAATTAAATCGACTTTATATTACTTATGTGTTGGAGTAATATATCGATGTGCGCTCTGATCTATGTCCACCATGCGAATAGAATCATAGATCGAGATAGATCACACTCGGTGGGTCCCTAGTCAACAAAGCTTCACTAGAAGCGACTAGTATGAAAGATGGCTCTTTATGGCTTACGTTCTGTTAGTCATTGGAATGGGATTCCGGAGTCTGATCATAGATATCATGTGGGACATGATATTGGATGACCCGTCATGAATATGTGTCATAGATCAAGTCATGAACATATTCATTGTCGTAGCTTGTCATGTATCCTTAGACCAAGGAGTCTTTGTGATCGCTATGTAGTCAACAACTGAGTTTGATCTGAGCCTAACGTTGTTCGTAACAGGGCTTCCATAACGGCCAGGATTGGCTTAGGGACAGGCTACAAGAGTGACACGAAAGACGGCTAAGGGATTTATCTCTCATACTGAGGTATGAGAAAGATATCAGTTCTCGGCCGCTTGATCGAGAGTGACTGAAAGAATAGCATGGTCGTGCACATGATATTAGGTATCATATATTCAGTCATCTCACATATCAAGGAACAGTGATTGAGAATAATAAGGATGACGGCTCTATGCCTTATCTCGATCAGGATATCGGAGATAAAAGGATAATGACAGGGACGATGGAAAGGTTAGAATCGACATGGTCGATTCGTTATGCAATGTCAGGCAATACTAAAGTCTCATTAGTCGCCACCTAAATAGGATCAACTAAAATGGGATTTTACGTTGATCTATTGACATGCATAAACCTAAGGGTCACACCGGAGGATGAAACTCATTGACACATTTTTGGAGAATGGCCAAAAGGGAGTTGTCTCGGGACATGACCAAAAATGGGTTTGGGTCATGTGCGCGTAAGTGAATAAAACTTTACGGATCGAGACAAGGCTTGGAGTCTTGGGATTGATCGCGTCGGATAATGTTGGACATTTCCGGTATGAAAGGCTTGGAGGCGATGAGCGAATCACGGGACCTCGTTGGAAATGGTCACAGGCCATGTTCCAAGAGGCCCATGAAAGGCCCATGCAACCAAGGCCCATGGAACTAATTAATCAAGTCTTGATTAATTAGTACTAAGTAAGCAAGACAAAGATTAAGGTGTTGGTGATTCACCACCTAACCCAATCTTGTCTTGCCATACTTTGTCTTATTTACACCTTACTTGACATCATACTTGTCTCATGCCTTTAGTTGGACAAGTATGGGTTTTGTTATGTTTAAGTCATCTTTTTTCAACATAACAAACACAAGACAAGAATAGGAAACTCAACTTCTCTCCCCCTTCTCTTGCAATTTCGGGTTTGGCAAGCTCCCACCTCCATTTTTGTGTTCTTGAGTCCTCAAAGAGAAGAACTACGTGGCTTTGATTCCCATGTGGATACGTAGGCGTCTTGGAGACTCAAGCCAATCATTCGTTAATCGGTGTTCTTGTTTTGGTAAGAAATAATGCTAAATTTTTCTCTTGTGAATCCATTCTTTGATAGTTGTTTCATGGTTTTAATCGTCTCTTGGTTTTCATTGATTTTCCGCTGCGAGTTGGTTCATCTCCAACCCTACCTTGAGACCCAACATATTGTACCAGTACCACGGGCGTGCACTACCAGCACTATGCGCGCGCGAAAGGGACAAGTGTTGCCTTCTCGTGTGTCCACAGTTTATATACATATAAGGGGACAATCAGGTGTGAACCTCCCTTACGGTGTGAACCTACGAACTCTAAATCTGGTTTGAGAAAATCGCAAATATGGTTTGAGAAAATTGCATCCCGGTTTGAGGAAAAACAAATTTGAGGAAATAGGATTTGACTGTGAGAAAATATAGTTTGAGAAAATATTATTCCCGGTTTGAGAAATTTTTTGTCTAAGAATATTCACCTCAAACTGAGAATGCTATTTTCTCAAATCGCATTCAATTTTTTCGCGAGTTCGTAGTTCACACCGTAAGAAGGGGTTTGCACCTGATTCACTCGCTATATATACATATATATATATATATATATATATATTAATGTTTTATTTCACTTAAATATATATCATGCAAGACATTTAACCAAATACAAATAACAACATAATTTCGTGAATAAATAATGAAATTAATGGGCTAATTATATCAAATATAATCATTCGTATTTATTTAAATCGAACCTCCAAGTTTCAATTCTTCGGGGGCTTCACTCTATTGTGTGCGACCCATTATGTGCACACGGTGTTGGCAGTGAGAGCGAAATCTATATTTCATTCACAAGTTATGTATAACTCATATTAAGGTCTGTAACCACCCAAGTCATATGTATTATGGCATTTCTGTTTATCAAAACCTATTACTATAAGTATCCTTATTTTTTTGTCGTTTGGTGATATCATGATGATCACAAGGCGTAGAAGCACCACTTGTTCTGTGTTTTGTCTTTTGTTTCTTGATCCCGAGTACACATTATAAGTGACTACTCTTTTTTCACTCGCATGACCATGCTTCAATTTACAATCTTTCACTCATTAATGGGGGTTATGATATGTGACTTATGTTGATTGCATAAGTGACAAGAACCCATTGACAATCACCCACTCCTCATATCTATGTCTGAGCACAATCTTTCTGACCATCTTTTCAAGATTTATGCTAGGTTATGCCAAGACACGTATCCACACATGTAAGAAATGTATCAACTCGAAGTATGTACAGATCTCGACCGACTTTCTACTCATAGAGAGCCCACCACATGGTTGAGGGTGAAGGCCCTGACCGATTGAGACGAGATTAATGAGCACAAGTAAACGGCATTATCCTATTTTCCTACTTGCAAAATCATTCTACCAATACAAGGACGACGCAAGAATGTAGAGATGTTCATCGTGTACTAATAAATATCTTTCGTTCAACTGAAAAATTAGTAGCTTCAGTCATTTTCTTCACTGACCAAATTATAACTGATGGTGCAAAAAAATCAAACCGTATGTTGCCAGATTACAGAAGGTGTCAAGCACACATCCATTCTTTGCCAATACCCTCATAGTAAAATTATTATTCTCAAAATAATTATTTTATCACCTATGTATGGGGTAAAGAAATTAGAACACTACAAATTTCCTTATCCTCAAAACTTATAAAAGCATGTGGGGTAATGCACTATATATATGGGGAAAGGAAATTAGAACAGTATGAATATGGAAGCTGAAATCAAATGAGAACAGCGCGATTGATCTTCAAACAATCCTCAACCCATACATTAAAAATATGAATATGTGTTTACAAATGCTCTCAAATTGCAATTAAAATATAAGAAACCTGTTTCCCCGGTAATTCCAAAATCTGGAACTAGCAGTTTACCTGATCATTGGGTCCTCTTTCAGAACTTGGGCAAAGCACAGGGCAGATAAAACCCACCAGTTCAAAACTGTATCATAATTTCAAGCTGTGGAATTTCCTGTCATGGCTTGTGAAGCTTGAAGCCAAAAACTCTTGGTACATAGTTTTGTGCCGCCTTTTGTGGTTTTAGGTGCCCATATGACATCAGAAACAGGTGAGGAAATGTGGTTCCGAAATATGCACCATCGATATCTTAATAGGAATCAAAGAAATTTCAATGCAATGAGCCCGGGCATAAATCTAAAACCCTTGTTGAGCAACCATACAACAAACAGTTGTAAATATAAGACAACTATACATATACACACACAAACACACAATATATATGCCTAGTGATGTCACCAAAACTAGTCTTAATAATATGTCCGGACATGGAAGGTCATAATTATACCATAGATGCAAACCTATATGTCAACTTATCTCTTTAAGTTATAAGATTTTAGCATTCATGAAATCAAACATTAATAACAAAAAAAACCAATTTTGTTTTGGGGGTAACCAAACACATGTCCAACAATAAGCAAATAATAAGAGTTGGTTGCAAGAGGATACTGCCTTGATACTTGGAACGAGGATAGTATATATCCTCACATTTGGGACAGTAGATTTTCACAGTACTTGAACGAGGAATATCTGACTGACCAACAGGAAGGCAGGGTTGTCCGCAGCAGTAAACCCTTGGGCATCTCCCAAAGTCATAATTTTTATATTTCTCTAACTGCAGAACCCATGGCAACAATCAACTATTAAGTTGTAGTAATAAACTTACTAAGGTAAGAGTAATAATTTTCCTAAGAAGATTACCATTGCAGACATTCCTTTGCTTGTCAAGATATATCGAACGTGAATAAGACCGTATAACATTTCTGCTGCAGACTCCACCAATTCATTCTGCTCTTCAGTAAACATATCACCTGCGCATACACGTACCTTAGAATGACTTAAGAGAGTAGGATATAGGTAAAGAGAAAAACTACATAACTAACCTAGATATAATTTTCTAAATCCATGGCCTTTTAAGGTAGCCATGTACTTTACCATTTAATACAATTAAATACAATGAACTATAACAAGTAGAGGCTCAAAGTTTCCATGTGGTGGGCCCCACGAGTCAAACTTTAAACCCTTAAGTTCGTAGCTTGTGATGTACACTTTCCCGTGGAAGAAGTTAGAGAATACATATAACTAAGTAAAACAAATGTTAATAAATACTATGAATTCCCATGGCCATTTACAGCACCGTGGTTTCACAAAGAGAAGGGCTGGTGCATTGCAAACTGCTGACCAGCGTACAAACAAACAGATACATTCTTTCCCTCTTTTCTACCAAAGAAACAAAAAGAAATATTGAAAACGTAGCAAAACAATATGAACTGGGTTACATACAAGTTCTATCTACAACTCATTCCCTGAATGGCTTGAACCCAAACACGAATAAGATCAAGAGGAAATTGTATTTATGCTGAATATTTTGACCAATTGCAGAAGCATCCCTCCAACTAAATAGAATAGGAAAATTTGATATTCTATGCTTGAAAATATAGGATTTTTGGGGGGTTAGATGTAGAAACCTACCGTTATATATTGGCCACGAACAGTAAGCCACCAAAAGTTTAAAAGTGTTAAATTAAATGAAGGACGTTATGTTTTGGTCACAAGTCATTTACATGTCTTTATGAATTGGTCACATATCATTTACATCCTTGTAAACTGGTCACATATCATTTACATACCTCTATGAATTGGTCACATATCTTTTACATGTCTTATGAATTGCTCAACGATCATTTACATGCCTCCAATCATGACCAATACTTTAGTAGGTTTTTACATTCAATCTTATTTGTTTTATATGCTAGTATAATTTATAATTGTGAAATGTATAAATTATTACCCCTATTACATAAAATGAATTTAAGAGGTGCTTTACCACTAGTGCTACTTTACTTACATGTATTAGAGCCCTTTATTATTTATTAGTCTATTTTATTATAGCAGAAATTACCTTTAGTTGCCTTAAATTTTTGGCCGCACACCTTTAGCTAGACGAAGTCATGGTATCATATTGGACAATTTTTTAGGTAAGTTTTCAACACTTTCACCTTATAGTCCAATTCTTGAAGGCATGCAGTTGATCTGTGAAAAAATCATATCACTTACAAATGATATGTGACCAATTCATACAAGCGTATAAATGATCTCTGGCCAAAACTTATGGCGCCTTATTGGACACTTTTAAACTGTGGAGCTAAAGGCATGTGAACAAAACTTTAGGGTGACTAAAGCATCAAACACTCAAAAGACAAATGTATCCCTAGCATATCAACATATTTGAAAAGCATGCCATTAATTAATTTATGTGTAAATCACTGAATTCCATCTCCTCGCACCTTTCCTTCCGCCAACAAACCTAGTGAAATTGGACTCCTATTCTCCTGCATGTCCTCAAACTTCCTCACGAACACAAAACTTAAGTCAAGACCCAAAAAATTGAGATTCAAAATTTAAGATCTTGGTTTAAATTCCGAGTTCGTGAGGAAACTTAAAATAAGCACACTTAATTAGGTAGTATGGATAAATTTTTCGCCGAAAATGATCATTTATCCATCGACCTTAGCGTCAAGGTAAATAATCACACGAATTTGAATATTGTGTGCATAAAATTTGGAAATATTGTTGATTACTAATTTGAATCTGAGATCCTATTAAATCAATTCATTTAACTGTTTATGGTATATTCATATATGGTTAATTAATTATTGAATTTGTTCATGTAGCATTCAAGGTTTATAACTTATTGATTTCCAAGAAAAATCAATATTTTCTTTTCTAACTTCTTAAGTAGAAAATTGATTAATAAGTTAAAAACTTCTAGTGCACCACTTTATTTTGTTGGTGCATTATAGTAATGGGAAAGTTCGCCGGCGAAAGAAAAGGTGTGGGGAGATGAAATTAGTGATTCCTTACACAAAAATTAATTAATGGTGTGGTGTTATAAATTTGATAATATGTTTAGGATACATTTGTGTTTCAAGTGTTTGATGGTGCACCAACATAATAAAGTGGACTAATAATAGACTATAATGCATATAAGCAATTCACGATATAAGTGGTTAAGTTATCATGGTTTTGTCTTGAACACCATGGTTTGAGCCCTCTCATATGCAGATTATTTTTGGGTTAAGACTATGTAACAAGGACATTTTTATCCTAAAATATTTGCAACAAGTATGTATTTAAATTTTAAATCATACTAGCATATAAAATAAATATCCTATATTTTCAATTACAAAGTACCAAATTTCCCTTAGAACATAAGCTCAAACAATATATGGGCTTATCTCAACCATTGACATTCTTCTGCAAATATAATGATTCTAAATGTCAATCTCAATCTTGTACAAATCTCAAATACTCCCATGAATCGGGCATTAACAAATGAAACTCCAAAACTCATAGTTGGCATCCAATACAAATGGACTTTTCTAGAAAACTTATCTCCATCTCAAGGAACGTAGAAAGGGGTTTTGGAGAATTAAAATCAATATGCTAATATCAAAGTTGATTTAAAGTGGTAAAGGGTAATTTAGTGTAACTAAAAGGCATTGGAAATCTCACATGCTTTGATGTTCAATGTGAAATTACGTGTTTTGCTAGCATTTTGTAGAGCTTACCACAACCCCAAAACTTAAGATGTTTAGTGGAGTGTCCAACTAACAAATCAAGTAGGTACTAAATTTACATTCTTTTGATGTGAACACCCCTTTACATCTAAGCTAGGCAAGGCGACAAAACATGTCTTTGCATGGCAATGGAAGGAAAAATTAGCCTATGATACAGTCTTGAACTGATGTCCAAGCCAAAAGATTAAGTTGTTAGGTGGAAGGAATAAGAATATCATATGGGCACTGAATTCAAATTCTTTAGATGGGAATATTTTCACACAAGATTCCACATGCAATGTTTGAAAATGTAGAGGGTTGGTTGTGTTACGGGCCGTACGGCCCGTACAAGGTGGAATAATACCCACCCAAAGTAGTTGCCGCACACCACCAAGGCTGCTGCCACTAGGGTTTAGTTTAAATAGTTTCTTTTAATTAATGTCCTAATTTGAGTTTGTTTCCTTTTAATTAATGAGGTGTATTAGGTATTAGGTTTGGGTAAGTTGAGTAGGTTTTGGTAATCAGAATTGTAGTTGGACTTGGTGAACAAGTAATCTCCTTGGCTATATATACCAAGGAATTATATTGAATAAAGTAGACTTGAATAATAAGAATATTTTGGTCTCTCCGAAGGTCTTTGAGTTCCCTTTATAACCAGCTTGTACTCGGGTTTCATGACGCGAATCCAGGACCGTAACATATTGGTATCAGAGCCTGGTGTTATGGAACCGAAATCTATAGAGCAGAAAAATGGATGAACTGTTGGCTGTGTTTGTTGCTATCCACACCGCATATGTAGCTGTGCGGCAGCCACTTTGGGTGGGTATTATTCAACCTTGTACGGGCCGTACGGCCCGTAACAGGTTGGTGAACGAAATATTCCAAAAGTGGAATTGAAAATCAAGTCAAAACCATTAACACAAACATCGCATGTCATTTTGGCCATTAAAAGATTAGTCTATGGTTGATCTGACAATTAAAGTGAACTCAATTGCCCATGTTGAAAGTCCAGGTTGTTAGGACATGCAGCCAAGTTTTTTGTCCTAGTTGAATGTTATTGCTTGAATCATTTTCAATATTAAAATGCAAAAAAACACTTGAGTAACTAGACGTTGCAATTCAATTCCTAGTATATGATTAGCGGAAGTTTATTTAGGGTAAGTGTTGCATTTTTTTCTCAGGGATAATTGCCCAAATCTACGCTAAAGTTTCGTCCACAAACGAGCTGATGCACAAAGTTTTGTCCACGCTGTGTGGCTACCCTGAAGTTTTGTCCACGCTTTTGTGAGTGCATTGAAGTTTTGCCCATGCTTTTGTGGGTGCATTGAAGTTTTGTCCGCGCTTCTATTCAATCCGAGAAGCACTACCCAGAGGCCCCAGACCATCATTCTGAGCATCCCTATTACGTCAAAACTAAAAAAGTCGTGGACAAAACTTCAGGGTAGCCACGCAGCGTGGACGAAACTTTGTACATCAACTCGTTTGTGGACGAAACTTTAGGGTAGTTTTGGACAATTATCCTTTTTTCTTATAATAAAGGAAGATCCCAATGTTGTTTCATATTCAGCAAATACAGCTTTTATGGTTACACAAAACACTTTAAGTTACAGTTAATACCCTACAAGAGGATTTATTGCCATAATAGGGGATTGATACTCCACAGACGCTGATAGAGGTAAAAAGTTTTTTTCCTAATTTACTATCATTTTGTCGTGCTTCCTAGATTTTCACTCTAGTTCAAAACCTCAAATCTATCAATCCAAACCATAACACTAATTTTAATGACCTATGGGTTCCCTTTTCCATACTACATTAGTCAAACTAAATATTATATGTAGAATACGTGTAAATCGTTTTTCACGTATTTGTACCTAATGGTGGTATTTATGATTCAAATGGAAAAGTATCATAAAAAAGTACTAGATACCAAAATGGTAAAATAACATAGCCTCTAGAGCAAAAAAGAAGTAAATAAGCCTCCATACAATACATATCGTAGACTATTCAAAGGAAAACTTAACCACCAATTATAATTTAATGGATATGACTTTAAGACATACTTTCAATCAAAAAACTAAATTTGTCAGGATAATACTTACCATGGGAAGATTCAACATCCAAAATCAGGTCAAGAGCATATTCATAATATGGAACTTGACTGCTCAGCCCACAAAGATTGAAATCATCTTGGATGTACTCATCATCAACTTCGCAAAAAAATTCATTTCCTCGCAAATTGCAAAACCAGGAAATCCAAGACGTGTCATCCCCATCAGAACCACTAACATCTGATTCTTCACTGTCAGCTTCAGATTCATCTAAATTTAATACCAAAAAGGCATCATCAGCTAACAAGTGAAAACACGTGACATTTTTGAACAAAATTTAGTGTAATGTCTAAAATTGTATATTTTTACCTTTCACATAAGTTATTACGATTCCAAATCAAGCAAAAAAAAGTTTGAGGCTTGTGGAAAAACAAATCTGATATGTTAGGGTTCAAGATGTTACTTCTAGGTTCATTAAGACATTGTCTTATTTTTTATAGGGCTAGGTTCCTACCAATAAGAGCATCTGTAGTGGAGGAGCAAAACCAGTCCGAATTGGTAGGGCTAATCCATCAAAAGGGGGGTTTGAGGCGAATGTGGGGCGACGGTTTGGTCGTCCGGCGATTGGGCCATGTGACTATTTTTCTTCTCAGAGACGATTTAGGGCGAATTGCCCCCCTTCCCGGCAAATTGCCCACCTGCCCAACAATTCGCCCCTTGCCCAATTCACCTCCCACTACAGATGCTCTAAAGGTATTGAACTAATCAAATTTCTCAAAAATGGTATGCAAACTTATGACAAGTAACCAACATAGTTATTCATTGTAATTGAGACATGAAAAAACTCCAATAGATGTTCTAACTACTCATCAAACTGAAATGAAAAAAAATCAAATAATAAGGGTGCTCTAAAGGTATTGAACTAATCAAATTTCTCAAAAAATGGTATGCAAACTTATGACAAGTAACCAACATAGTTATTCATTGTAATTGAGACATGAAAAAAACTCCACTAGATGTTCTAACTACTCATCAAACTGAAATGAAAAAAAATCAAATAATAAGGGTCTACATATCAAATTCAAAGGCAAAAAAAAATCCACATGGAACATCATCACTATCACTCTATCAGATAAGCCTCAAAAAGTTCGGGCAGATAAATTAAAAAGTACAAACCATCAGAGCACTTGTTCTTGTTGGAGAGCGACGCAGAGCGCGTGTCACGGTGATCAATCAGTGATTTACCAGCAGAAGTGGAAGGCATAGATAGCCTCTCCCTGTCCTTGATGTTCAAGCCCCTCGAAGTAGAAGGCGAGGACTTCTCTAGGTGCTTATCCAGAACATCACTGATGATTCGCTTACGATCAAGCTGACCAGCGACGATGTCGGATTTCGATGAACCGCCACCACCCCCTCGATCCCTGTACATGATTTCCCGAAACTGAAGCTCAAATCCAGAAACCCTAACCCAATTAAATCTCAAAATTTGAGACCCAACATTGAGACTGAAGGCCCTATATTTGGGGAGGGAACGTAGGGTTCCGGAGTGTAAAAGGTTACGTCTCGGGGAAGGGGTAGATCGAGAAGCGACGCTGAAAGCAGGAGAGAGAAAGCGGACTAGGGTTGAGAAATGGAAGAGACGCGAAAGCTTTCTGTTGCTTCTGTGTCTCTTGATATTCTTTTCCTGATTTTTTTTTTTTACTTTTTTGTATTTTTTTTCTCGTTTCGTAGCAGTCAGTATTTGTAGCCGAAATTCCGCTTGATTTTGTTCCTCCAAGCAAGAAAATATTTGGGTTTTGCAACTCCATACATATAAGATCGGGTTTCGTCATGGTCGAATCGGCCGTCCAAAATGGAGGAAAAGCTGATTTTTCTCGCCGAATGGTCGAATCAGTGTCGTTTTTCACACTACTAATCTACAGACCTAGAGTCGGTTCAACTGATTCGACGTTGACCGCCCGAATCAGCAAGCGACACATGGAGCGTTTCGGTGCTCAGAATATGACAAGGCGCAGCGATTCCGCCACTTGGCCGAGTCAGCAGATTCGATTGACCGAGTTAATTAAAAAATCAATTTAAGAAATTATTTTCGACAAATACCCTAACAGTTTTTTGTAGATTGTTTCCCCACACACAAAAAATCAATTGTTTTCTCTCTATGCGTTGTATTCTCATCTTTACGTTATTTATTAATCAAGTAGCGAGGAGTATGATGACGGCGAAATCGACTACACATCGTTACGTGCAAGGACCCGAGAAACGGAGAAAGAGATATTGGAGTCTATACAGGCAAAGGTTAGGAAACCAGAGGCACTGATGACAGCCTCGTCCGGGGGAAGCAGAAAAGAAATTATATTTTTAGAGATCGAAGCGCTGCTCACGACTGGCTTATGTCCGACTCCTTTTTAGCGACCCCGATATACGATGAAAAAATGTTTTGTCAGTACTTCAGAATGGCGCAATCTGGTTTCATGAAAATTGCAGATGGCGTGTCCGAGTACGATGACTACTTCAAACAAAAAGTTGATTCTCGTGATCGGACCAGGTTCTCAACAATTCAAAAGTGTACGGCAGTTATACGGATATTGTGCTACGGTGCTTGGCTGACACCCTTGGCGAGTATTTGAAAATGGCTGAGATAACGACCCTCGAGTGCATGTACCGTTTTTTGCTTTGCCGTAATCAACGTCTTTGGTGAAACCTACCTCAGGAAGACGACTAGTGGTGATGCTGCTTACATTACGCGTATCAATGAAATTCGTGGTTTTCCAAGTTATATCGGCGTCCTCGACTGTATGCATTAAGCGTGGAAGAGTTATCCAAAAGCGCATTAGGGGGTGACGAGCGGGGCGATCATGCTGGACTTACGGTCATGCTTGAAGTAGTTGCGGGGCCTAACACCTAGATTTGACACACATACTTTGGTATGTCGGGTTCGAACAACGATATTAATGTTTTGAACCAATCGTCCATATATGCTCACGTATATCTAGGTTACTAGCCTCTGATCGCATTTCAAGTCAACGATACGTACTACAACACTCTTTATTACTTAACTGACGGAATTTACCCATCACGGGTGTGCTTGTAAAGTCTATCCTTGCACCACAACTACTGAAGCATGTGTTATACGCAAACAGGACGCCGCAAGGAAGGATGTGGAAAGGGCATTCAAGATCCTGCAAGCTCGTTTTCATATCATTAATAGGCCTGCTCGAGGTTGGGACGATAGGAAATTGTCTATGATCATACGGGCGTGCATTATTATACACAACATGATTGTTGACGATGAACGTGATACCTATCAAAGAGAAATAAAACGACTCTCATCCGAAGAACCAACCATACCCATCCATTGAGGGTCATTACCAGGTTACGATTACATCTGAAACTAGTCGAGCCAACTAGAGAATCGAGTAGTGCACCAGCAACTGAAGGGTAATCTGATTGAACACATTTGGACTTTGTTTAGGATAAAGACCGTTATGGATGAAGACAATTAGTTACTTGTTTATTTTATTTCCATTGTTAAATTCAATGTATCTCCGTTTACCTGTATTTCGAAAACCCTATTTTATCGTAATCTAAACTGTGTACCTCCCCAATGCCCTCTAGGTCGATTCAGTTTTCTAGAAAAGGCAACCCACTCTCATCCATGAAAGACATAAACCCATCATTCCAAAAGTAGTATCCAACCAAATTTATGGACTCTGATAACGAAAGCGGTGTTTCACAGACTGAGATGGGTCCTCCACCTGCATTGTACATGATCGAGCGAGAACAACGTCGCCGTAGTCGGTTCGAGCGCACAAAAGCCCATCTTATGAAGTACCAGCTGTCATTGACTAGGAAATACACTAAAGCAATTGCTCTCGACGCATCCGACTGGATCCCGCTAAAGAAGGCCAACCATGAGGCTCTTATGTTCGAGATACTTCAAGCTATGAACCACAACTAGCATGTTCAATGTTTTATTTTGTATTGTACAACTCGGTTTCGAACATGTTCGGTTTCATTTTATACTCGGAAACCTACCCTGCAATGTTCAAAATAAATGCAACCCTTTAATTTTGTCTTGTGTGACCAATTCTTCACTTGGTCATATGCACTGAATCTTCCACCATAATTGCTTTGATCGATTCTACCACATTTTTTGTTGGACCGATTCTATCCCTTTGGATATCAAACCCTACGATTTGCATCCCCTATTTAAAACAATCTCAAATACATAATCAACACCAATTCTTCCTCTTCAAGACTCTCTCCAAAACAGAATCGACAGCAACATATATTTTCTCCAAGACCGAATCGTTGGCGCCTACTTGGACATACGTGGAGGAGAGGCGACTCGTCGTTACGTGGATGCTTCACGGCAGTGCCACCAGAGAGTATTGGCACGATCTGTACGATGACTGGAAATCCATGG
The DNA here is from genome assembly GCA_963921825.1 of Erodium maritimum. Lineage (NCBI taxonomy): Eukaryota > Viridiplantae > Streptophyta > Magnoliopsida > Geraniales > Geraniaceae > Erodium > Erodium maritimum. The sequence goes on from OY997588.1 coordinate 48,808,215, forward strand.
AAACGAAAACATATCATCAGTTCGAGAAGCAACTGAAGGATCCCAGGAAAAAGACCAATCTCCGGGTGGAGCGATTCGAGTTGGCGTTCTTGTAGGCCCGACATGAGCTTGATCCAACCGCCAACAACCCGAACTCAAGATTGAGAGAACAATGGACTGAATAGAAAATGGATGATGCTTCTATGCCCTTTCCAAGAAATGTTTCCACGCATTCTTAGTTAATTAAAAAATGGCAACGGGAACAATTCGTCTGGACCAGGAATGAGGTGGACATATTCTAGGTTGCGGACCCTTCCAAAAAATACGTTTTATTTTATGCAAAACTTTTCGTATTGAGTTTTAAGGGAAATGGTTCCATTAATGTTTTATTGGTATAAGGGAGGAGACTGTGGTGTGCACCGAGCTGGAACTACAAGGACACCGTGTTGAGGAATGGATGATGGAAAAGAATGTTGGAATCTTTCAAAATAAGTTGTGTGTGGGCGTAGCTACTGATTTTAATTATCTATTGGGTTCCTAGAATTGTACCAAAATGTTTACCGATGTATGTGTATGGACGGATGTAATTGACGTTGGAATCATCATTCTCATCAATATCACGAAAGTCAAGTGACATATTTAGCTTTGTCAATCAAAGAGTACCGTTACTTGTTTTATCATATTATATGTAGTAATTTTTCTAAACCTAGATTAAATTTGCGTCATTAATTGTAAAGTAATGTGAATTAATGACATAAAAGGATATACTTTTGTAATCTAATTAGTAGTAGGAAAATTAAAAGTAGGAATACAAATATTAATCTCAATCGTGTGAAGATGGAATGTGACACCTCATGTATCCCACTAAACCCAATAGTTTCGGTTAGCTTCTTATTACTATTTCAATTTACAACAACACTCCAGTCTTTCTTTTATAACAACTTCTATATCCGTTTACAACTAAACTCCACTTTAGTGTTCCCATTTTAAATTGTAATATGGATCACAGATGTGCACGCTTGGATGGTGGAATCTTCCCTTCTAAAATCGTAGGATAAGTATTTTCTCTAGTGGTTCAAGATAGTGATAAGCCCTTTCTCAACCTCTCATTATCGTAAAATATGCTCAGTCCCTTATTTGTTATATGGTTATTATGCGTCACTTCTAACCTTAACTTACGTGTTGTGGTGACTGGTGTGGAAATAGCTGCAAGGGCTTTAATGAATTTCTACATACGTCGAATGTTCTCCACAACCTCCCTTGCAAGTTTACACCGGAAGTTGTGAGCAACATTGCAACTGAAGGTGGGATGATTCTAGAGCTTGCAAAAAAGAAAGGAAATAATTGGGCAGTGTACCTACTCGGCGTGTACCATCTCCTTAATGGCCTTAATCTATACATGGGGTTAGACCTTCTTTCTCCCTTTGATGCAGAGAAAACTGAAAATTTAATGGAGTACATTTATACAATACGAACTTCAGGACACGGTATCAGCGTATAGGCGTCAACGCTTGCGGCGTATGCTCGGCCAAGGTAAAACTATTACAATGCAAAAATGTCGACGACAAGTCTTAGAGATGTTTCTACCGGGAAAGTATGGGAGTTTTATCAAATCACAGTGTTGCAATCGTAAAGATAAAGTACACTAGCAATGGGACATGGATTCGATAGAGGGACACCGTTCGTCTCAATACCGTTCTTGTATAATCAAAATTGAAACCTTTAAAAGAAGGTATGATATGATAATTTAGTGGCCTTAAATGGAAAGTCTATAAATACAATGTGCACTTTGGTTATGGACATTATACACCATCACCTTTTGTTGATAAGCAATTGATATTGTAAATCATGAACTATAAAGTATAGTAATAGGAGAAGAGGAGAAAACATCTGAAGTGAACCAAAAGATGGGACTCGTCAGGCCAGCACAACGACGAGTCTCGGCTTCCCTCATTGTACACCCAACGAATGAGACCAAAAGAGCAAGATCTAATGGGCCGAGCAAGGTGGAAACTCCAAACAATAGATATTTAATATATGTAGTTATTTACAATATATTTCTTCATTTTTCATACTTGTTGAACAAATTCTCGTTGTTCGTAGAGAAGGTGGGGGGGGGGGGGGGGGTCACTAGTGCACTAAATATCCATAATGAGCGCTAGATGTGTTTCCACGTGTATTACGCGTGTAACCATACACTTGATCCCCATTCGTAGGAATCGTGGGAACCGACCATCTGGTCTTACCACAATAGTTCTATAAATACCTACCACATAACCGTAATACGGGAAAAAAAATGGCCAACATAAGGGACGAAAACCTAAGTCCCCTCTTTCGATCAAAGCATCGTCCTCTGCAAAGGGAATATGACCTAAAGTGAGATGATGCGAAAAAGTGTAAGAAAGTTCTTGGATCCGACAAAACCCAATTGAGTTTGTATGTGCAGTCTTTAACGTCCACAACTGTCTTGTCGGGCTTATCTTTCATCCTTACCCTCGCAGCCCTGTATCTGACGTATTATCGTGGACTAATGACCTGCCTAGTTGTCCTACTACCGATGTCATCCTTTATGACCCTTGCCAAAACCATCAGGGATCCTCACAAAGTTGCGTAGTGAGATGTGTAGTTATAACTAGTTTATACAATTAAAGAAGAAGAAGAAGAAGAAGAAGAAGAAGAAGAAGAAGAAGAAGAAGAAGAAGAAGAAGAAGCTAATAACTAAGTTAAGGTTCTCTTACGAAAGAGAGAGCTTTAATTGCAAAAAGAAGAAGATTTTATAATATTTTTAATTTACTTAATTAAAAGAATAATTTATTATTTTACAAAAATAATATTTATTTTTAATAAGTTAGGAAAAATAATATTTTTTTTGATAAGAGAAATAAATTTATAAATGAAGTAAACGGAACAAAGCAAAGTACCTAAAAGCTCAAATGAGCGGGAGCTAAAATCTAAATAGCAAAAACATCAAAAAGAGAATTACAATCAAGTGACCCTAATAGGGCTAGGAACCCCGCTACTATAATGGGGTCTTAGCGTCGCTTCAACCTTCTTGAAGCCTTCCTCATCCGAAGCCCTATATCATACCCCCAAGCTTTCTACAAATTTTGCCACGGTGTGGGTAATGCTCTCCCCAATACACCCATCAATCATGAACGAGGAAAACCTTGAAAATACATCTGGTTGGGAAAGGGCGGTATCCTCATCGATCTAGAGCATCGGGTGGGACCGATCTGAGAAAGAGACGAGAACCTGACGGGCTTGTGATGAGGAACACCCTGAGGGAACTCCCGAAAGGAGAAGAGTGTTAGAAATATCAGTCTAAAGAGGTTTCAGGGACCGATCTGCGAGAAGAGGCTCCTATCTAGACCAACGTACAGATCCAGCGTAGAGGTCAAGTCATCAAGGTCGACCTCCACCCTATCTCATCATTTATCCGACTTACTACCAGCCCACCTGAAAGCCAATAACGGGTAAAGCCCTAGTAGGCCGAGGAGTAGTATGGTAGACCGGGGTGCAAGGAGTGTTGATAAGGACAATAAGAGATCGAGAACCCGGGCAAGAAACAAGGGTAGAAAGATTCCCCCCATCAATAGTCGGGGGTAGGCCCTCACCCATCCCCTTGGGGGAGAAGTGGAATGGAGTCCGTAGAAACCGAATTGAGAAGCACATTCGCACAAAAGCTAGGACACTGAGTCTCAACCATCCACTTGTCCACCGAAACCTCCAAAACGTGGACCAGAGATAAAGCCCTAGATTATTGTCCTGCAAACAAAGAGCATGTGTTAATGGTAACAATGAACCCTAACGTCTTAACAATATCTGAAATGGAGCCACAACTCCAGCACACAACAAGAAAGACGATTAAGTTGACCCAAAGGAGGCGTCATCCAAATAGAATACAGTCAGCACAATCAGAGAAGGAGAAAAACTATGACTGTAGAGCCTTTCAATTATCAACAGCCAAAGACTCCTAAACAACATGGTCTGCACAAGACAACAAAAAGCTCTCGAACCCAACTCAAGGAGTTCCACCCCATGTAATCCCAGCATGGTGAAGACCAATGCTGAGGGTGTGCACCGAAGCCGAGGTATTAACCACCCCTATCACACTAAAGGCTGACAATTTCTTGAAGCCAGGAGCAAAAGAGAGAGGACACCGAGGAGGGTCGTTTGACCTAGGAGGAGAGGATGTCGGAGCTGACGTGCATAAGGTTTTTTTTACCACTTCAACCCGAATGTTGCCCCTGGAAAAAAAAACCATTCAAGGCAGACTCAACGCTAGCAAGATCTTTAGATTTATTCTAGTACGCAAAAGTGAAACACGTGCCTTTAGAAGAAAAGTTTACCCCGACATCTATTGTGGCAACATCCCCAACCCAATAGAAAATAGACCTCAACTAGTCAATGGTTGTAGACAAAGGAAGATTAGCTACGAAGATCGGATAGTCTCTAATCGATGGCTCGATGATGGGTTTAGCACCCACCCGCTTCTCAACCAGGACCTATCAGATCGATACAGATCCTTTGGGTAAAGAGGTGGCCGTGTTAGCAGCACGGTACCCGACCCCCTCACCTGAAGCTCTCTACAATTGAGGATCGAACCCAAGCAGTTCAGCAAAAGTGGCAACACCTGAATCACCTAAAACAGATCCAAGAGGTGTAGGAACAATAGAGGGGATCTCAACTGTTGGAAAAACTATAGTCGAACCTGGTTACTGTAACAGTGATGGATTAACGAATGTCGTTGAAGTAGGTGGAAAAACTACAGCTGGAGCACGTAGAGGAGATGGCATGGTTGGAGCAGTACGCACCCTAATGTTCATCGTTTCCCTACGCCGGACTCGAAGGAGGCGTTGCCTAGGTTGACAATAACGATGAGATCCAGACCTAGACACGAGCACGAGTACGTTGGAAGGAACCAAGTCCTCTCAGGTCGTGGTCCTCTTCGCGTCGAGTCAGTCTCGAAGATCCTCTAGTGTTTATCTCTGCTAAAAATCTCCAAGAAATGTCGGACAAACAAATCGATCTCATATGTATCAGTGGCGAAGGAACGGTTGGACGTGTTAGAATAAGCAAACTCTCCATCCAGGTCTTCTTTAGTCCATCTCTACGGTCTCACGTTGTTGGGCTGTCGTACACGGCCATGACTACGGCATCGGCCATCTATGGGTGAGTTAGAATCCCAACGAGGAGAGTACATGCGCGTGGGGCGCGTTCATTTTCCAGCAGATATCAATTTAGTAATGTAAAAAAATATCTAAGAATAATAATATTGTATTATATAAAATTTTAATTTAGTTACTTATGTAATTGAAATTCCCAGGTCGTTACCCTGAAATAATTTTATTTTCAAATGAGTGCCCTAAACTTTTTTTTTTTGCTACCCTAAAAAAGTGTTATTTTAAGTCTAGTCATTTTTGTCCATTTTTTAACTGAAAATCGTCATGTTCTTCGCACATAACTAAATTTTCTTTGGCCAAAAATACCAAAATTACTCTCTAACACAATCTCCCATCTCCTTCTTGTTCTTTAATCTCCTTATTAGTTTCATTCCCAAATCATACCTCCGTTTTTTATCAGCAAAGCATATTATAAAAAACTCATCTTTCAGAGGATGAAAGACAAGAAACAAAGGCAAAGCCCTTACAATCTAAAGACTGAATTAGTTTCGGCCTAAACAGATTAAACTAAAGGAGTGGACAGGTCTCAGCCTCAAACCAAACAATAGATCCTAAAAGGATCAAACTAGTACATAAAAGAACATTCTTATATAAGAAACTTCAACCAAGGTCTTAATACCATATTTTAAAACCATTAAGAACAAAAAAATTAAGTATAAAAGGAGGTTTAGTACCCAGATTTTTCAACGATGAAGCACACAAAAACTAGGTCTACAACCCTGTGTTTTCAACCATGTAGCCCGAAAAAGACTGTCAGCCTCCACTCAGAACACTCCAAAACTTACCCGTACTTGTAGAAAACACTATATCACACTAAGACCCCAACTCAAAGAGTTGAATGGATATCGACACATCGACGGTCAACATCGCTGAACAACAGAGATATACTTGTGGCCAAAACCATCGAAACTAAAATCCCAAAGAAATAGAAACCTCTCGACATCCAACAGAAGCCCTTAGGCCAATAACTATCCGTCAGAGGCCAACACCTAAACTAGCCGACGAGGAAGTGGCGAGAAATAAAGGGAATCAAAATGAGTTTAAATCTAGGGAATGAGCAGTGTCCATAAGCGACAGTAAGGAAAGGAAAGGAAAAGAGTTCCTTACGAATTGGGACAAGAATGAAGGTCCGAGTGCGACACAAAACATTGAGCCCACCAGGTATGATCGGCTAATGAACGATGCCCGGGGAAATGACCAGGTTCGCAGGTCCTCACCCCAAAGTGATCTGCCACAACTGCCAACACCTATGTTGTATCACCATAGCCAAGGAACAAAAAGTCCCGAAGACCATCCAGCAGCGATTGAAGTAGCACCGGCCGCCAGAAGCTCAGGGAAGAGAAAAGGCGCGCGCGTCCATGAGGAGTTATGACATCCAAAAGCGTAGTCACACGCGCGTTCGGGAGGAGCAGTCTAGCCTCCCAAAGAATGAACCCACCAAAGAAGCCACAATGGACGAAGCTCCTAGGTTGGACGTCCAGCGACGACCAAGAATAGGACGAGATGGTCAGTTGATGAAACACACCGAACAACCTTCGAAGATTTTCCACCAATTTCTAGATCAACGCAAAAAGGTCAGAACAAACTTCGTCAGCTGCGAAGCCCTATGAGGCAGAAAATCTCGACACTCCGACCACAAAAACCAAATCTGTCGCATGAGAGGATAGGAGAGCATGGGCGCATATATGTTGTGTGTTAGGACGATAGGGGCGGTCGTGAGGGCAACCGTAACCAACCACGAAGTTCGGATCTGAAGAGCCAAAAGCCGAGACATAGACGAAGGGTACGGGTAAGGAAAGAAGGAAGGGAAGGTTAAGAAGAGGTGAGGGGGAAGAACAACCATAACCAACGACGACCATAGCTAGGATACCTCGGCTCATCGCCGGTGGAGGAGAAGAAGCAAGGGCGACGCCGACTTGTTATGGGAAGGAGTAGGTTTCCAACCACAATGGTCTCCTTGTCTATTGATCTTTAGAAGAGTCTTCCCTCTTCTTCTTGTTTGGTTAGGGTATGATTTGAAAAACACGAAAATAAAGTGAATTTAAAATGGATGAAATAAAAGGGATTATGTGGGTGATGGATGGATAGAAGAAGACTGATTATGTGAGTGATGAATGGATGGAAGAAGATAAATTATGTGAGGATACTTAAATGAAATAGTTATAGGGGATTAAAAAAAAATGACATGATTTTGGAATTTGACTATTAGTGAGGGGTATTTTGGACTTTTGAGTGTTTTGGATGGAAAAATAAGAGAAATGAACGGAAAAGAAAAAAAGTTCATGATACTCATTTGAAAATAAAATTATTCCAAGTTAGCTGATTGGAAATTTCCTTTAATGTAATTCAATGTTTTGTTCGATTATTTAATTTTAAATTTCTAGATTATTTTAAAAATATATTATAAAAGCAAAAAATAGTACCCTAAATTTCTTTCGATGAGACTATTAAGTAATAGGGAAAACCTCAAAAACATGCCCTCGAACGACATTTGTTAGCGTAAACATGCTGTGGTTACATTTATTTCTCAAAAACATACTTATACCTTTTGTGTATTATCAAAAAGTAGCGACTTACAATTATTTTTTTTTATTTTCCCGTTACTTTGGATGGAAAAGGAACATGTGTTTGGCACATGGTCTTTATATTTATCATAAATACCGAAGTTGTCCCTATTTGTCTCATCTAAGCGACATCCGAAGAAGAAATTGAACACTCAATACGACCATATCCAATATTTAGACTAGAGGAATAGAGATAATTTCGGTATTTATGATAAATATAAAGATTATGTGTCGAGCACATGTTCGTTTTCCATCCAAAGTAACAGAAAAAAAAATCATAAACTTAAGTCGCTACTTTTTGATAATATATTTTTTTGAAACGGGTAACCGAAGAAGTGCATTACTGCAAATAAGTAACCAAACAAAGTAGGGCGTAACCGCCCAGGGTTCTAGATATTTGTCCGGGCCGACCGTAGCAAGCCCAGTGCTCATGGACCCATAAAGATAGCCTACTTGACATCATAAACAAAAACTTAGGACATCCCCTTACCAACATCTCAACACAACGAGACATAAAGAAAATCGAAGTCCTAAACCAACCTAACCAAAGACTTATTTGATCTAGAAAGAAATACAAAGCAGACCTAACAACTGAACGTAGTGCCTTGAATGCGGATTTCCCGAGACTCCCCAGCATTGGTGGTCCCGGGTCTGTGGGTATAGTCCGTAGACGGATCCTCCTACCCCTGCCGGGTCTTCTCATTCTTCCGAAGGAGGCTGAGACACCTCCGTCTGTGGGCCCCGGACCAGAACGACGGCATGAAATATGCCGAGGTCCTCATGTTGCATTATTTTGACGTCCCGTGGACGATCCCTTTGCCTGTGGTGCTGGCGGCGAGCTTTGCCCCGTCGTCGACTCAAACTAGATGGCCATGACTTGATCAATCGTAGGGGCTTGACCGATCATATGAGCAAGGACGGCCGAGGAGAGCGGCCGGGAGCCATGGCTTCCATGGTTGATTTCTGGCGAGACGGTGTTGTCTGATTGGCTGTAACCCTTGGCGGCCCTAAATCAAGTCGGCGACGAGGTAAGGGGCGGCGATCGGCTGTGCTGTGATCGACTACAGCAAAGCCACCGACGCCTTGATCCCGAAACGCGAAGGCCAACCACGAGGATAGACAAACGGGATCGTCGACGGGGAAGGGAGGGGCGGGAGAGATCGCTGGAACCCTGGTAGCGAGCGACATCAAATAAACCCACCGGCGAGGAGATCCTTGGCTGGTTGAAACGAGGAGGCCCGGGAGAAGGACGGTTGAGGCGCTCATGGAGTAGAACCAACGTCGATCAGAGATCGGCGACAGTGAGGTTGACCCCGAGGGCTTATGGGTGACCCTGGCTAGGGTTTGCAGAGCGTTGTTTACTACTCGTGATTTACTACTTTTTGATAATATACAAAAGGTATAAGCATGTTTTTTGAGAAATAAAGATAATCACAACATGTTTATGCTAACAAAGGTCGTTCGAGAGCATATTTTTGAGGTTTCCCCTGAGTAATAAATACAAAATATGAAAAATATCACTTAAGGTACCTTAACTATTCGAGATTTTCACTTAAAATACCTTAACTATCAAATTCACATGAGAGGTACCTAATTTAAAAAAAAATCACTTTAGTCTACGTTTTTAATTTTCCATAAAAAAAGTAAAAAAACCAAAATACCCTTCACTAACAATTAAAATTTCAAAATCATGTCATTGCTTTTGAATTTATTTATTTTAAAAAATCAGTTTTTTAATAATGTATTATTTTTCAGATCATATTTTTATTTTTAAAAAGCATTTTTATTTTAAAAAATAAATTATTATTTTTTAAATCAATTTTTTGTTTTGTTTTAAAAGCTAGTTTTATTTTAAAAAATCAGTTATTATTTTTAAATCAGTTTTTTATATTTTAAAATCAATTTTAATTTTAAAAATAAGTTATTAAAAAAATAGCTTGTATTTTAACATATCAGTTTTTATTTTATTTTTTAAAAATATGTTTTTGTACTTTTCCCCCTATATTTCTATTTATTTTTCGTTATATTTTTGTTTTTATTATTTTTCAAAAGAAATCATTTTTCTCTCTCCCTTTTTCTTTTATTTATGTAGTTATTTATAGTTTCATTTATTTTATTGGTCTAAGTTTACGTGTTTGAAGATGAGAATGGACTTGATTTTTTTTTTTGAGAAGAACAGAGACGATTATTATTAAAATATAAAGTAGATCGATGAGCACCTAGTTGTACTCATCTTACATGGCAGAAACCAACTAGCGAACATAAAGCGGTAACATGAAAGTAAATTTTGCTCTTGACATAGGGGCGGTTGAAGGGGATATATGCGGTAGCATCCTAAGATACTGATACAACATACTTCTACCAAAAGGCACTGGTCGAGCCAACCAAGTGAGAGGGGAATACTGGTGGACTGACATCTCCCCCGGTAAGCCAGCATGCGTCGTCCTCCGTGGACTGATAATTGTAGGGCTCCTGAACGCGGGATTGCTGACTCCGGACTGGTAGGGGAGAATAGTGTCGGCTGGAGATGGAACCGTCGCCATCTATCCGCCAGGAAGGGGTCACACCCGACCCACCCCTCCCTGGGCCTCCTCGGACTCATTCCTGGAGGCGGGGGTGCTTGTATCCCCCCGCCGCCGCTACAAATGATCCTCTATCTGACGTCGTCGAACCCTCTGATTCTTCCGGCTCCTCCTCTCTTTCTAGTCTTTTCTTCCCTGACAAAGACGGACCAGACTCCTTAGCCAGCCACTCCGAGGGAATGTCCTCAGACCCCGTCTCATAGGACGTCTCTCTCCCACGTCTTGCCGCCTGTCGGGGAGATGGCGTGTGTGGGTCCCAGTTACCCCCTTCCTCCCACCTCCCAGATAGGTCCAGTTAGTCCCTGGCGCCGCCTTCCCATGTTTCGCCTTCTCAAGGGCAGACCTCGGGTCTCCTAGGGCACGTAGGGAGTGTCCCCTAATTCCTCTAGCTACAGGACATGACGGAAACAAATGTCCCGCACAGCTGCATCCAAAGCAATGATTTGGCAAATGTTCATACGAGACCTGGAAAAGAGTTCGTACCTGTGATTCCGACAGCCGGAACCATATCTGACTCTGCAGGGGGACGCGGATATCATCTCGGATCCGGACTTTCATAAAGTCTCCCCAACAGTAACCCGAACTATCCACATCGACCGCCTGGCATACCCCTAGGGCATTCCCCACACGGAACCCCACCTCTTTGTTCCACGCACCCACCGGGAGGTTAGAGACTCTAGCCCACACCGAGAAATTGTGAAAACTTAGGTCCTCCACTTGCATGTGGGCCTTGAGATCCGTGAACAGCACTAAAGATTCCCAGAATACCCACGGTTCTCCAGCCAAGACTCGCCCCATTTCCCGAGCTGACCTGAAAAAGAACGCCACCAGACCCCCTTCTAATGGCTTTGCTTCCACTTTCATACCCCACAAATCCTCCATCCTAGCCACCAACGACTTCCAGAAGAACCACTTAGATGTCAACACCTTTGCTGCCATTGCAAACTGGAAATGTCCCAGCTCTGGCTACATCCCCTGTGGGAACCACCACTTCCATAATATAGAGCGACGAGAGTTTGGACCCAAGATTCCCCATTCCGACCTCCACACCCCGAAGACCAGCTAAAGCTGGATCCGCTTGCTTCGACCCGATCTGACCGCCCGAAACCCAACCCGGCTCCATCTGCTCAGCCAACGGGTACGACCCGTCCAGCCCGCCCCGTTCCACCGATCCATCAAAACCGACCCGGGTCTGTGGTGCGACCCGAGTCCGGCCTCCACCCACTCCATACCGGGCCGCCCATTCCGCCACATCACCCGGCCCGCCCCGAGACCACCTTGGGTGGCCCAGTGGTCCGCGCTCCATCCGACCCCTTCCCGCACGAGGTGCCCAGCCCATAGTCCTTTGCCCCGCCCGACGAGCATCCAGGAGCAACCCAGATCTCAGGCCCACTCCATCAGAGCCCTAGCCCAGGCCCACCTCAAGAACCCTAGTGTTCTCCCGCGCCAAGCCCTTCCCCTTGCTTCTCCTCCACGCCAGCGCCGCCGGCGACTCTAACGGCGTCACATCCGTATTCGAGGAGACGATCACCGGTTCTGATCTCGTCGCCCCCGTCCCCGGCTTCTCCGCCTCCTCCTGCGCACGCAGCATCGAGGGACCCGCGCCCGCCGGCGTCCTCCCCGACTCCCGCGCCACCCGTGACCTTGGACCCCTCGCCAGCATCCTCCGAATCCGGTTCGCCGCCGTATGGTGCCATCCCCCACCTCCCAGAATTCCTATGGTCTCCTCGCTGCCCCTCTAGGCCGAGAATCTCATCGGAGAGAGGGCCTCCTCCCTCGGCGACAGGGACGCAGGGTCCGTGAGGGAGTCTCCCTCCCCCGCCGCTCCTTCCACCGCCTTCGCCAGCCCCGCCTCCTCCGATACCTGCAGGTGCTCGACCTCCGCGCCTCCCTCCACGCAAGGGACTCTCGTCCCCACGTCGATCACCTCGGTGCCACCCCCGACACCCTCCTCCCCGGCTCCACGAGCCACACCAATGAGTCCCCGGAGAGACTGGACAAATTAGCCTCCAAATACGCTATTGTTTGCTCAAGAGAACACTAAACCCTAACTCTACCAGAGAGAGTTGTGCTTCTATGAATCTTGTGCTCAATTATTAATGTTTCTCCTGACTTGATTTTATTAGTTTGATTTCTTTATTACTTTTTGATCGCAGCAGAACTTGCATATCAAGATATCAAGTTATGTACACGTTTGCCTTTTCAAACTTTGAAAATGATTTTAATACATCTTGTTTTGCTGATACATTTGTTTATCTTTTATTAATGGATGTAAATAAAAACAACATTGACAAAATGCTATCTATGGCCAATCCAAGACATTTTCGTCGAACTCGCTGTTTCTGTATCCGGGAATCGTCCCGATCACCTATCACTACTCCACTACCACCACTTCCTCCTTCTTCATCTAATCCACTGTCTCTGTTTCGGATATTTTCTTGAAATGGTCGGAAGAAGCAATCGAAGGCGTTCCGATCCCCCACCACCATTCACGATCGAGCACGTCCACTCTCTCCCCCTTCTCCCATGACGATCAACCAACCACCATCAGCGTTGTCGTACCTGGTGCTGCCCTCCCCCTCCATCGTTCACGATCTAACACCACCACCTCCACAATCGTTCACAATCTAGCACCACCACATCCCCTACCATCGTTCGCGATCTAGCACCACCCCCTATCACAAGAGCCGCCACGCCACCTCCTTCATTGCCACCAAAGATGCCGCCTCTTGAGCCGCCTTCACCGCGTGACTCCGTATTGTTAGTCTTAGTGCCCGTAGTTCAATCCTAAATGTCAAAATGTATATATCATCGTAAGCAATAAAATTAAAGCGACTTTATATTACTTATGTGTTGGAGTAATATATCGATGTGTGCTATGATCTATGCCCATAATGCGAATAGAACCATAGATCGAGATAGATCACACTCGATGAGTCCCTAGTCAACAAAGCTTCACTAGAAACGACTAGTATGAAAGATGGCTCTTTATTTCTTACGTTCTGTTAGTCATTGGAATGAGATTCCAGAGTCTGATCATAGATATCATGTGGGACATGATATTGGACGACCTGCCCTGAATATATGTCATAGATTAAGTCATGAACATATTCAGTGTCGTAGCTTGTCATGTATCCTTAGACCAAGGAGTCTTTGTGATCGCTATGTAGTCAACAACTGAGTTTGATCTGAGCCTAACGTTGTCCGTAACAGGGCTTCCATAACGGCCAGTATGGGCTTGGGGACGGGCTACATGAGTGACACGAAAGATGGCTAAGGGATTTATCCCTCATACTGAGGTATGAGAAAGATACCGATTCTCGGCCGCTTGATCGAGAGTGACTGAAAGAATAGCATGGCCATGCACATGATACTGGGTATCATATCTTCAATCATCTTACATATCAAGGAACAGTGATTGAGAATAATAAGGATGACGGCTCTATGCCTTATCTCAATCAGGATATCGGAGATAAAAGGATAATGACAGGGACGACAGAAAGGTTAGAATCGACATGATCTATTCGTTGTGCAGTGTCAGGCAATACTAAAGTCTCGTTAGTCGTCACTTAAATAGGATCAAGTAAAATGAGATTTTACGTTGATCTATTGACATGCATAAACCTAAGGGTCATACCGGAGGGTGAAACTCATTGACACATTTATGGAGAATGGCCAAAAGGGAGTTGTCTCGGGACATGACCAAAACTGGGTTTTGGGTCATGTGCTCGTAAGTGAATAGGACTTTACGGATCAAGACAAAGCTTGGAGTCTTAGGATTAATCGCGTCGGATAATGTTGGACGTTTCTGGTATGGAAGGCTTGGAGGCTATGAACGAATTACGGGACCTCGTTGGAAATGGCCACGGGCCATGTTCCAAGAGGCCCATGAAAGGCCCATGCAACCAAGACCCATGGAACTAATTAATCAAGTCTTGATCAATTAGTACTAAGTAAGGAAAACAAGGATTAAGGTGTTGGTTATTCACCACCTAACCCAATCTTGTCTAGCCATACTTTGTCCTATTTACACCTTACTTGACACCATACTTGTCTCATGCCTTTAGTTGGACAAGTATGAGGTTTGTTATGTTTAAGTCATCTTTTTTCAACATAATAAACACAAGACAAGAATAAGAAACACAACTTCTCTCTCTCTCCCTACAATTTCGGGTTTGGCAAGATCCCACCTTCATCTTTGTGTTCTTGAGTCCTCAAAGAGAAGAACTACGTGGCTTTGATTCCCATGTGGATACGTAGGCGTCTTGGAGACTCAAGCCAATCATTCATTACCCGGAGTTCTTGTTTTGGTAAGAAATAGTGCTGAATTTTTCTCTTGTGAATCCATTCTTTGTTAGTTGTTTCATGGTTTTCATTGTTTTTCCGCTGCGAGTTGGTTCATCTCCTACCCTACCTCGAGACTCAACATGTATTCCCTCTTTGTGATGGATCTTCTAGGGGGTCAATTAGTGTGCCCTCAAGCAACGAGGCGAGCGTGGGGACATACACCTCGACATGCCAACGTCGGTGTCAGCTTGACCTCCTACTTCTCCCATTTCCTAATGTTTTCCCTAGATGCATGTTATCCCCTCAAAATCCCCCTATCAGTTACCACATGCATTTTTAGGCCGAGTCAGAAAATAACCATTGTAACTACTGTGATTTCCAATTAAGCAACCATCAACCCGAAGAGATGAGCTAAAATGAGACACGAATATGAAAAGGTTGAACGTAACAAAGCTAAAATGAAGGAGGTGATGATGGTGGGTGGCAGAATCATATTTGGAGGAGATAAGCAGACGACACAACTTTTTCTTTGAGATGGTGGTGGCTTCTTCGTCGAGACGACAACTCCTTCTCCGAGACCCAGATTCAGATCTACAAGTCCTAGATCTATTGCTAGGAGGTGGAGGTTTGTCAGTTGGGAGAAAGAAAGTTATGGAAAGATGACGGTGTGAGAGGAAATAAGAAGGAATGCACAAGAGTTAATTAGCGAAATGGCCTCACAATCCAAGCCTACTTGCAACATGACCTCTGCAGAATCCAATTTATTTATTTTTTATTTTTTTAAGTCAAAAATCTTGGAAAATACCATAATGCCCTTAATTGAAACCCAATACCTTTTCTTCCTTCTCAAGGTTCTCCTCCTTCCCTCCAAATACACAATTCCCAACCCACTCTTCATCTCCTTCCCTGTCACCTCAGTGTGACACCTTACTATCAGAGCTCGGGTCAAGCAAGCAAAGTTCATCGCCGTTAGGGAGAAGAAGTTCATCGCCGCGCCGTCATTCCCCCGCCGTTCATTCCACTACACAGTCGCCATCTTGTCGAGGTCTTCACTCATTAGCGAAATCCTTCTCTGAGGTACGTATTATGGCTCATTCCAGTCCATTTGTTTGTAGAAATGTTGGGTAGAACACTAGTTTTAGTTATAGAGGTTTATGTTGCGACATTGATGATGTAGATATGTATTTGAATTCCGATCACCGGCTAGTGTTATCTCTCAATCGTATTTAGGGTTTATCTCTATCGAGACGTAGTAAATTTGGGAGTAGTGTAGTTAAGCTTTGGTGAATCAAGACCATAGGAGGACTAGATGGTATCTATCGAGACGTAGTAAATCCTGGAGAAGTGCAGTTAGGTTTGGGTTAATTTCGACTGGGTGTATCTTAATCGAGACCTATTGAGACAAGGTATGTCTCGATCAATAGAAGTATTTACAAAATATCTGTCATGTCTATCATTTCCCGTACAGGCTAGTGCATTTAAATGGCAAGGAAGAAGGTAATGACTAAGAAACCTCTTGTAAATGACATTCCGAGTGAGAATGAAACAGTTCAATCGGAACAAGAACAAATAGAGGGTGGAGAACATAGTTCAGTTCAATTTTCGACTGGCCACCCCCTGCTGCAAGAGAAGAAGAAGAGGGATGCAGTGGAAAGTGATGTTCATAGTGAAAGATCAACAGAAAGACTATTAGATGAGGTGGTACAAATGTGTGTTGATCAAGAAAAAGATCTAGAAGTAGTAGTGCAACAACAACATAAACAGAATTCAGAAGATGAAGAACAAGATAAAGAACAAGGAGAAGGAGATGAGCATGAAGAGGAAGAGCATGAAGAAGAACAAGATAAAGAACAAGGAGAAGGAGAAGCGCATGAAGATGAAGAAGAGGAGGAGCATGAAGAACATGTAGGTGTTGACCAAAATAATGTTGAAGCACCTCCAACAGTAGTAGTAGAAGAAGAGGATGAGGAAGTAGCGGTTGAAGAACATCCAAGCTCCTTTAGAACTTGTACAGAACCACCACCACCACCACCAACCCCAACATATCCTCGGCTTGGAACTAATTTGGAAAAAGAGGACCAATTCGAATGTCTGGTGACAATGAAGTGCCAATACAAGTGGTGGAGGACATATAAACCAACATTCTCTGATGATACGATGAGGGTCCAACAAAGACTAGTAGAGGGGCCATTTAGAGGGCTGATGAACTTACCCGAAAAATTTGAGCATTCAAACAACATAATGTGGGCACTTATTGTCTGACAAGCTGCTATGACTAGATCGTCAAAGACATGGTTTGTTGTGAACGGGGCACCAATTAGATTTTCCATGAAGGAGTTTACGCTTATCACCGGATTGAGATGTTCAAAACCCCGAACCTAGAGAAAGTAAAATATGATAGGTTTAAAGTGCAATTCAGTAATACATAATTTATGAAGAAACACTTCAGGGTAGACGCTCGAGTCACAACAGTAGATGTGGAAAACAAATTCAAGGCCATGATGCAAGGATATCGTAGTAGGAAGACGAAGAATGATTGTGAGTGGGAGATAGTGAAAATTGGGCACATGTGGTTCCTCACATCCGTTTTGATCCCAAGTAACAAACGAACGGTGAAGGTGGACTCACGTTGGATGGGATTGGTTGAAACCTTGATTTTTTTCTATGAGTACCCTTGGGGTTATGTTGCCTATGAACAGCTAAATGCTGAACTACAGGAAATTAATTTGACAGAAAAATTATAGCATATGAAGAAGACGAAGAAAACTACAAGAACATACACAATCAATGTCTTTGTTCCTGCTCTAACAGTAAGTAAATGCAAACCTAAACTGTTTATATTCATTTACCATATCTCATTTGCATTATGTAAATTCTTATTCATTTATTTATGAATATATGTAGGTATTGACATTCAAGTGTTTGTCGGAATTGGCTGACAAGTTTGCAGTGTGTAAAGCTATTCCCAGAATTTCACCGAGGATAATAAAATGGTCAAAGAACTGGACCAAGGCACCAAACTACACTGACGTTGTAACATAACTGGATAAATGTCAGGTTAGGAAGTTAATAATGTGTATTACTTATGTATCCATTCATTGAAATATTATTTTTCTTTGATCAGGAGATAAAAAGTGCCCCCATCGTTGATAGGGGTAAAGCGTCACAAGCAGAACTAAATCTAATCGAAGGCATGTCAAGGATCCGTGAACGTTATCCAAACGATAGGTTTGACAGAATAGTTCAAATGTTGGAGGAAGGACAGTCAATCAGATGGGTGGGTGAGGATGAGGATGTAGTTATGGGGGAGAATGACCAAGTGCACCGTGACGAGGAGGTTTTGGGGGTCAATGATCAAGTGGGAGTGCGTAGTGATACTACGCCACTCCCGCCAGCCAAATCTCCCGTACTGGAGGCAGAGTACGATCATCATCCTAAGGACAGATTGGAAGCGGTAGAAGCACAAGTCCTAGCTTTGCGATAGGAGGTCGGGAAAACGAGGGATCAATTAAGTCAGGTCGTCCAGTTACTTACCAACCTCCATGAAGTTCATATCTCTTGTAATGTAGGAGGAGCACGTGGAGAGAACATAGCGGGGGATAACTTGTCAAGCCATTCCCAAGTTCCACAAGAGCCACATCTATCACTGGAGGAAGATAGTGTTGTTTCATGTCCACCAACCTCCATGCGTAAGCGGAATTGAGTTAGTCCTCCCCCTTCCTCTAAGCGGAAGAGACATACAAAGGATGGTGCTGCCTGTAAAGGGAAGAGGCCTTTTTGGGATCCTCTGAAGCAACTGGACTGTGACTTGATGAAGTTGTGCGTTGATAAGATGAAGAGTGGAGCAATGCTGCATGCCAATTATGGTATAAGAGATGCTAAATACTTTACAGAGCTCCTTCAAGACGGCACATGGTTACATAGCTTGTAAGTAAGCTACACAAAAAAATTACATACGTTCATATGCTTAGTTAATTTAATCTGCATGGTTCGCGTAATGACATTTTGTTTCATGCAACATATAGAGGATGCTTTGTATGGAATCCGGAGGCGCCAGTGCCACATACAAGGATTATTCGCTCCAGACTGTGTCGTGTTGGACGAACTATTCCACCACACAGTGCAGTATAAGTATCAAAATTTGCATGAGAGAGAGAGAGAGGAGGCATTCACCCATACGATTACCTAGTCAATTAATGAAATATGTTAATGGTCTTAGTCTGCAACATATACCCAAGTCATAGAAGGGATGTAGGAGAATTTACTTTCTAGTAAATTATGCTAGTACACATTGGATAATGTTGGTTGTGGATATGCATGCACGTTGTATCAAAGTATACGACGGTGCCACTCAGTTAATCCCTGATACGGAGTTGACAAAAGTAATGAAGCCGTACTTCTATATATTAGGGAGGATGATCAATGAGGGACATGTGGTGGACCTTGAGGTTCGAGAATCGCACACCTGTGATTTAAGCTATGAGAGGTGACACTATGAGAATTAACTCTCAGAATGGCACGGCAAGCGTATCGGTCGTCAAGTAGTATTCGGGGTTTAGTCCGAGATATCGTACCCAAGGGAACAATAAAGCAAGCACTTTAGTTAATTAATTCGCTGGTCAAGCTATTCCTATAAGATGATTTGTTTTGTTTTGTAATATTAAATTCATACAAATACTGAGAATATATATATGATCCTAAAATAGGGCACAAAATCACAAATGGATTGTAATTCAGAGATAAAAGGCGATCTAGGACATTAACGGGGTTCGAATGTGATGAATAACTTAACGGTATCCGTTACACATTTGCAACTAATACTATTATAAGGGAAATGAGAATTCTCTAAGTATAGTCCTAACCATCTCTCGATCGTATTAGGACCCTAACATACTCAGTCCACCTAATTATCTCTAATCTAGGTGTAGAGCGATATATAGCATTACAATCTATGAATTCCTCTAACTTTTGGGTTTTACTCCTATGGCTATTGCACTCGTGTCAGTCTAACCGTGTTATGGCTTAGATTAAAAACCCGAGCTATCTAATTCCCATGTCCTCCTATTAATCTCATTTCTCAATTGTTGGTTAACACGATTGAATCAATTATCACGTGATCAAGGCGACAAAGCATTACGAACGGAATTAGACAAACAATATCCTAATACTAGTTTAACAAATATATATAACCGGAATACGTTAATTCTGTCACGCCCCAATTTCAGTAAAACCGAACTCGGGACGCGAACGTTTAAAACCATAAAACCTTTGAAACCTGTTTTGAATAAACACTTTGAAATTACCATTTAGTTAAACAAAATAATATTTACAACTCAAAATACGTCCCAACAAATGGACAAAGTACAAGAGGTACATCACTAGACTCAAAAGATAAAACCCGGACTCCGCTCCTAGCTCCTCAAGCTTCGAGAGCTCACCTAGTCCGTCCTATGATCAGTACCTGTAGGAAAAGCAGCTAGGGGTGAGCGTTCGCTCACCACCACATATAACAGACTGACTACGGCATAATTAGTAGACAATGCCGGTAACACCAATAACAAACTCACACCGGGGAACACTATCCCAACCCAAGTACTCCGACTGACACACACCCACTGTTACCCTCCTCGACCGACTCAACACTCTGACACGTAAAGTAGACCCAACACAACGATCACGACCTCTTCCAAGGACTCAAAAGACCACCACACAACACCCAAGATCACAAAGGATCGCACACCAAACAAGATCACAAAGGATCGCATACCAGCTGCTCAGTAACCTCCCTCAATCACGCGCTTTGCCGAACTCTCAGGCCAGGCGGTCGACCTGTATCAGTAACCTCTCTCTCTCACGCGCTTCCCCGATACAAAGTCGGGCCAGGCGGTCGACCTGTCACACTCAGAACCCCAAACCACACACGCGCGGCCATGACCCCTTTACTGACGGGCGGGCCCCCTACCCCGTCTGAACATGCAGACGCGTGTGCTCGAGGACCCCCGTTTCATGAAGTGGGCCCACAACCTCAGGTAACCACAATCACACACAAAGTTCAACAAACAGCAATAACACAAGCTCAGCACTCCACATGCACTCATGGCCACCCAAGACACCAACCGTAAAACACGGACTCAATAACCCCACAGGCACTCACGGCCTCCCAAGATACACGAACAGTAACTCACGGGCTCAACAACCCCACGGGCACTCACGGCCACTCAAAACCACCAACAGTAACTCACAGGCTCAACAACCCCACGGGCACTCACGACCTCTCAAAACCACCAACAGTAACTCACGGGCTCAACAACCCCATAGGCACTCACGACCTCCCAAGACACACCAATAGTAGAGACACGGGTTCAACAACCCCACGGGCACTCACGGCCTCCCAAGACACACCGACAATAAAGACACGGGTTCAACAACCCCACGGGCACTCATGGCCACCCAAGACACACCAATAGTAAAGACACGGGTTCAACAACCCCACGGGCACTCATGGCCACCCAAGACACACCAACAGTAAAGACACGGGTTCAACAACCCCACGGGCACTCATGGCCACCCAAGACACACCAACAGTAAAGACACGGGTTCAACAACCCCACGGGCACTCATGGCCACCCAAGACACCAAATACACAAACAACCTCCGGCATAACCAATGCCTCCAACAATCCTAATATCAACAGTTTCACAATCAACCTCCGGGCATAGTCATATGCCTTCAGTACTCCTAATATCGATAAGTTCACAATCAACCTACGGGCATGGTCATATGCCTCCAGTAATTCTAACATCGATAAGTTCTCTGCTCCTACGACACTACTAAGTGTCACATGCTTTTCTAATATTCGCTACGTTCCCGTATCATGCCTTTCTAATATTTGATAAACCTACTTAACCCACGACACCCCGGTGTCACATGCAATTCTACTGTTAACTTTCCCTAGTCAGGGCCGAGATCCGGCTACTTTTCTCTACCTCGTATAAGTTTTCCAAAAGTTAACCAACAAGCTCCGGCGTGATCTCAATCACTCGCCTAACTTTCCTTTCCCTCGGTCTGCAGCACGATCTAAAAGAACACAATTTTAAACGCTTTTAAGCTTGCAGGCATAATGCGGAAATTTAATAAACCTGACGCCCAAAAGTAACCCCGACAATGTCGATCACTCCCAAACTCCCCAATTACTCGACATTGTCGATATTGGACCCGGAAAGGCCCGATTCGCCCGACGTGACGAATCTGCCCGGGTTTTGGAAACGCCCTTCCGGGGCTCCGAAAATTCCCGTTTTCGTTTCTACGGTCTTAGAATAATTCAAAGGTTCCTAGGCACTCGACAGAATCGAATTCCGACTTCCGAGTCATTTAACTAACGTTTAAAGTTTCTAAACCCGTCAATTACAACTTTCACTATTTAAATCCAAATTTCGATCCGGGTGTGGATTAATTACTTGGGGAATGTTCTAAACCACCCGAACACGAAAAACCCGAGGCCCGAAAACGTGGGCCCCACACGGCCACAATGGAAAACATTTCTTTTCGCCCCAAACGTTCCCAAAATGCCTCCAACGATCCCCCAACCTCAATACAACCCTAAACTAATATTTTTACTCAAACCCTAACTTTCAAAATTAATCAAATCGAAGATCGGTTTGGTGATTACCATAGAGGAAGACGAGGGGAGTTCGATTCTCCTAGCTTTGAGACGATCCAAGGGTTGGATGAACGAGAAACGTCACAACTTCCCCAACCTCTCCTCTTTTTCTCTCTTCCTTCTCTCTTCTTTTCTCTCTCTAAAAACACCAACTTCTCCTTTTTTGAACAACATGGCCGACCATCACAGTCTTATCCTTTTTGTTTTGTTTTAAAACCACACAAGTTTTCCATATTTACAAAACTAACCCACATGTCTCATCTTTTGTTTTGTTCAATAAACCTAACACCACCACATTGGTGACATGTGTCAAGTGGGTCCCACACCTTTTGGAAAATATTTTCAGGATATTTTCCAATCAGATTCGCGAAATTCGGACGTTTCGGGCCCCGAACGGGCACTTTTTCCAAGAAATTACGAAACTTCACGGGCTACTAGGAAACGGCTCAACTAAGACCGTTGCGACGACGGCTAAGCTTTTTGGATCTAAAACGGTCCTCAAATGGACCAAAACGTCGCTCGGTTGACTTTTCCAACGAAAAGTCAACATTTCCCAAATTGATCAGAAAGTTGCCCTGAGCCCTCGGAACTCACTTTGGTCGATAACGGGGTCAACTTAAGTCTGGTATGACCCTCGGAGTCAAATTTAGGTTTAATTAAGTGCCTGACCAAAATTTTTAAATTTTCCTGTTTTTCGCAGGTTTGACTGGCGTTGACCGGGAGTGGTTATTACAAATTCATTTCATCACATCGTTCCCCTAGCCCTAGATCAATGAGAATTTAGTTCATCACAAGGAAATACGAACACATGGAATTGATGAACACAATGATAATCATATTGAACTATAAAAGTAATACAAGTATCAAAGTTGAATCCAAACTATGAAAAACCTTCAAAAGTGGTGTTATCTCTCCCCAAAGTCTCCAAAAGCTCCTCCCAAGTGTGTTTCTCCTCTGAATTTCGTGATCCCCTTAATTTTGACCTAAAATTATATTTATACTTCATTAAACCCTAGGGATAAGACGGGAAATTCGCCAAAAAAATAATGAAATCTGCGCACGCACGTTTTTCACACGCCGTGTGGACAACGTGCACTTTGGACAGAGGTGAATCCTTCATCAAAGTTCTATATCTTTCAATTACCTTCGATATGATAGGTAACAGGCAAAAATCGGAGTTCGGATGCGAAATTTATGCCCATCACAAGATCAGCTAGACTCCAAAATTCCTTAAACTGATTTTTGCTCTATTTAGCTCCAAAACTCCTTATTTCACATCAAACTCCTAAATACCAATGAAAAGAGACCAATTACATAAATAGAGAGAACAATATATTAAATCATATAATCCTGGGACTGAAAAGCTTAGAAATGTGGGCTAAAAACATCTAGAATAGATGCATTTTACGTTCACATCAAGAGGCTTGACAACCTGCCTCAAAATGTTAAGGGGTAAATATTGTTACATCAATTGTAAACCTATGCTACAGTTACCTCTCCGGAACGTGTAAACATTCTTACGTCACTTCTATATGTCTTGCAGTGGAGATTGTGGGGTGTACACTTTAAAATTCATCGATCTGGAATTGGCCAACCTCCCATTCAAGGAATATCTGCAAGACCAGTTCATGTCTTCGTATCGTAGGAAAATGTGTACTGATTTATTTTCGAAGTACAAATATTTGTTGTGGGTGTAATAAGTTGTTGCTTGTAGTTTTTAAACTAAGTGAATATGTGGGGAATTTTTTTGGATATGTAATTTTTTTGGACTTATGGAAGTTTGGCTTTGTAGGTTACAATGAATGAAATGTGTTGTATGTTATGTTTATGTTGTTGTATGTGTGTGTAGTACAACTTAGAAGATTTAATGATATCCGTCCGATCGGGAGGAGCATTCGGGCGACCATTACAATAAGTGGGAATGTATTGGCCTCTGAAATTCACGATCGGGTTATGTATTAAGTCGATCGGCAAGTATAACATAAAAGGTTTAATGATATTTAGTAAGTGGGAATGTATTGGCCTCTGCCATTCACGATCGGATGATGTATTAAGTCGATCGGAAAGTACAACATAGAAGGTTTAATGATATTCGTCTGATCGGGAGGAGCATTTGGGCAATTGTTCCAGTAAGTAGGAATGTATTGGCCTCTACCATTCACGATCAGATGATGTATTAAGTCGATCGGAAAGTACAATATATAAGGTTTAATTATATTCGTCTGATCGGGAGGAGCATTTGGGTGATCGTTCCAGTGAGTGGAAATGTCTTAAGCCGACCGACGGTCACTATCAGAAGATTTATGTTCTCTCCATTGGAAGACAAGTATACTCGATCAGATAGATATACAACCGATCAGGTTGCATGTCAGGAAAGTGGGGGTCTATCCACTCAATTGGTATGGGCTAAGTTTAGTAAATAAGAAGTGTAATATTCTCCCGATCGGAATGTATTTATTGTCGATTGAGAGTTATGCCTTGTAAGGTTTAAGTACTCTCCATCGGAAGACATATCCAAACGATTGGGAATATCTCCATCCGATCGGATCTATCTCTTTTCGATCAAAACTCATGTGTTGTCGATCAGAACAATTGAACAACCGAGTTCTGATATATTAATCCGATCGGGACACATGAAGTGACGATCGGGACACTTGCAGTGGCGATCAGCACCCATTTCTTTACAATTGGGACACATGTCTTGACGATTGGGACACATGTTTCAATTCCTAGAATGGTCTTCTGCATAATATGTTGGGACAATGTTCTAAATATCGCGCCTAGACTCCACCTAAACGGGCGCCTAGGCACCATTTTTGAATTGGCCGACCCGACTTGGTGTAATCGGGCGGACCAAGTCGTTGCACCCGATTTTGAGAAATTAATCGGGCCAGGCGAGCGATTAATCGCAAATCGGCGCTTACTAAATGGGTCGGATACTAAAAAAACTTTTAATTTAAACTTTAAAACTAATGAGGCATACCCTTTGTTGCACTCATAAATAAAACATTACTTGGTCCGAGCCCAAAAGATTCAAAGGCACTAACATTCCAAAACATGTTTAGTTCTTAGCTCATTTTGGTCCGTGTTTATATTTTCTTTCAAATTTATAAGCGGAAAAAATAAAAAAAAAATTGCGTTTTTGGCCGATGTGGGAGTATTGTTTTTAAATCAATACTATAGTTGATTTCTCAAAAGAAAAAAAACAGCTCATTCATGTGGGGCTCACGGCTCAGGTCCTTCAACTTTCCTAAAAATTAATGATTATATAATTATATTTGGTTAAAATATGTTATTATGTGCCCCTCACGTTAATAATTTTGTTTTACTATTCCACTCACAGATGTAACTTTTTTTATATTATGCTATATAACAGTATAAGATTTTGATGTATATGATTTTTTTAGGGAAAACTACTAATACCTACCTAAAACCATGTCTATTTAACTGATGTTTACCTTGAAGTTTAAAGTTAACTGATGCATACTTTGAAGTTACAAGTTGTAACTAAAAACCCATTCTGTCAGCTAAAATGACGAAAATACCCTCAGTGATTTTTTAAATATTTTGTTTACAATATAAATGAAGTGAACTTTAAATAGTGTAGTTGAGGGTATTTTCATCATTTTAGCTGACGAAGGGGTTTTGAGTTACATTTCAAAACTTAAGGGTATGCATAAGTTAACTTTAAACTTCAGGGTAAACATTAGTTAAATGAGCATGCTTTTGGGTAGGTATTGGTAGTTTTTTCATTTTTTTATTATTAAAATTTAATAATTAATTATATAAAAAAACTAAGCTCATTTTATTGGGTTTAGATGAAAGTAGAATTAATATAAAATAAAAGACAATATATTAATATGTAATAAAATTCATATTTTGTTTCTATATATAATAATATATCTATTTATTTTTTTTAAACATATATAAAAATACAAATCCGATTAATCCCCGTCTAGTCACTGATTAATCCTTGAAGGCTCTTGTCACGCCCCAATATCAGCGAACCGAAACTAGGGACGCGAACGTTTAAAAAGTTACGATACTGAAACCTGTTTCCGTTAAATCACTTTAAAAGTCAATTTTTGTTTCACAAAAGAATAATATTTACATCCCAAAATAATAGTCCCACACTTCGACCAAACGAGGTACACGTCTCTAGACTCAAAACACCCAGCAACCCGCTTCAAGCTCTTCAAGCTTCAGAAGCTCACCTAGTCCAGACTACGAACGGTACCTGTAGGAAAAGCAGTTAGGGGTGAGCGTTCGCTCACCACCACGGATAACAGACTGACTACGGCATAATTAGCAGACAAAGCTGGTAACACCAACAACAAACTCAACCCCCGGGGATCACTGTCCCCAACCCAAGTACTCTGACTGACAAACACCCACGGTGACCTTCCTCGAACGACTCAACACTCAAACACGTAAGTAGACACGACACAACGATCACGACCTCTTCCAAGGACTCAAAGGGACTACGCAACACCAAAACAAGATCACAAAGGATCGCACACCAAACAAGATCACAAAGAATCGCAAACTAGCTGCTCAGTGCCGAACCACTCAGGCCAGGCGGTCGACCTGTCTCAGTAACCTCTCTTACTCACGCACTTTGCCGAACCACTCAGGCCAGGCGGTCGACCTGTCTCACTCACGCGCTTTGCCGAACCACTCAGGCCAGGCGGTCGACCTGTCTCACTCACCTCTCTCACTCACGCGCTTCGCCGAACCACTCAGGCCAGGCGGTCAACCTGTCTCAGTAACCTCTCTTACTCATGCACTTTGCCGAACCACTCAGGCCAGGCGGTCGACCTGTCTCACTCACCTCTCTCACTCAGGAAACCACAATCACAGTCACAATCACCAACACAACACAAGCAAGTTCGACAACACAGGCACTCAAGACCACTCAAGACACCTCAACAATCAAGACTCGGGTTCAACAACCCCACGGGCACTCACTGCCACTCAAGACACACCAACGGTCAAGGCTCGGGTTCAACAACCCTACGGCACTCATGGCCACCCAAGAATCCAACAGTAAAACACGGGCTCTCATGGCCACCCAAGACACCAACTTAAATACACGGGCTCTCAAGGCCACCCAGGCTCCACAATAAATAACACGGGCTCTCAAGGCCACCCAAGACTCAGCAATAAATAATACGGGCTCTCAAGGCCACCCAAACTCGACAATAAAATAACCCATAACAACCTCCGGCATACACGATACCTCCAACAGTCCTAAGATCACTAGTTTTACAACAACCTCCGGGCATGATCATATGCCTCCAGTAATTCAATTATCGCTAAGTTCTCTGATCCTACGACACTACTAAGTGTCACATGCTTTTCTCGTAAACACTACAATCCCGTATCATGCATTTCTAATATTTAAAAAGGTAAACCTACTCGACCCACGACACCCCGGTGTCACATGCAATTCTACTGTTAACTTTCCCTAATCAGGGCCGAGATCCGGCTACTTTTCCCTACCTCGTAAGCAACTCCAAAAGCGCTCCACTAAACCCGAGATGATCGCAGTCACTCGCCGAGCCTCCCTTTGCCTCGGTCCGCAGCACGATCTAAAAGAACACATATTTAACTCACTTTTAAACTAGTACGAACAGGCCAAAATTAAATAAACTCAACGCCCAAACGTAACCCCGACAACGTCGATAAAGGACCCTTAAAGGCCCGATTCGCCCGACATGGCGGATCTGCCCGGGTTTTGTAAATTGCTTTCCGGGCTCCCCCTCGACCGGAGCCGGACTCGAAATTTAACACGAAGCCCCAAATTAATAACGGTTCCGCCGTTAAGTTAACGGCTACGATTTGTCCAGTTTAGATTCGACAGTTGTCGTTTACACCCGAGCGGGATAAGAGTCGGGTTACGACGGATCGGGTTCGAGCACCCGCGCACCGAAACCAGGTTTGATCTAAACCCAGTTTAAACCCCCTTTTAACTTAAAACCGTCGTTGAACTCCCTTGCTTTAATTAATTCCGTCTTTGATTTTAAAACAAAACTGTTTCCTTCCGTTCGTTTCCAAACTCGATATTTTGGTACAAAACCCTTAATAAGCCGATCGGCTTTGTTTCCCCTTTTTCGATTTAACTTAACTCAAGTTTAATCTTAACCGACTTTCGTTTTTAAAAACCCGTTTGATTTAACCAGATCTAGTTTTATCATTTTTTCTTAAGAACTCGAAACCGATTCCTTTTTCCCCTTTTTCCCTTAGACAATTGTTTTTCGTTTCAAATAGAGTTCCTTTTTAATTAAACTCTGATTTTCTTTCCGTTTAAAACAACTTCGTTTTCTCATTTAACGGATCTAAGTCGTTTTTAATCACTTTCCCTTTTAATCGATAATTTTCATTAGTTTTGAAACATAACAACAACTTCACACTTTCTTTTATTTCTTTACAATTCAGATTCAAAATGACAATGGTTCAAACCGAGCCAGATCCAGAACAACATAAAATAGCGGTAAAGGGAATAATAACTCGATAACGAAAAAATAACGGGGACTCGGTTTTCACAACCGGCTGACCACCGGTAAGGGCGTAGCCGGCCGAAGCCTAACCGTGGGAACGAACGGTGGCGGCAGTGGAGAGCGGCGGTGGGAACGGCGGTGGTGGTGGCTCGACTGAACTTGCCGGCCGTGCGGACGGCGACGAGGAGAAGGGAGACGGGAGAGGATGGTCGGGGATGGCCAAGCTCGGGCTCGGGACGGCCGGAATCGAGACGGACGGTGGTGGCCGAGCTCGGGCTCGGGACGGCCGGAATCGAGAGGGACGGTGGTGGCCGGCGATGAGGAAGAGCGGGGGGTTCGAGGCTGCAGACGGGGCGGCGAGGAGAGGACCGGCCGGTGGCTTGTGACGCCGGTAGCTCGGGAGGGAGAGGTCGGAGAGTGGCCGGCGACGGCGAGACGAGAGGGAGACGGGATCGGAAGGGGGGGTTGAAGAAGACGAAGCAGAGGAGTGGGGGAGAGTGAGAGGGGTCGGCTGCGCAGGAGAAGAGAATGGAATGGGTTGAAACCCTAAAACCAAGGGTTTTATACCCTGGGCTTGGGCCGGGTCGCTAGTCGGGTCTGGCCCAGCCCGGTCCAGCAGCTTTTTTTTTGCACTTGTTTCAAAAACCTACCTTAAGTTTTTCGGATTTCAATTTAATACCCTAATGAAACGAAGCGGGTTTTACAGCTCTAGCCGCCCGACTAGCGCCTAGCGACTTTTAGAACCTTGTGTTGGGAGTCTTAGGTCATAACTCAACTAGGGTTTTCAATTTCTAGAATGATATTCTCCATGATATGTTGGAGTCTTAGGTCATAAGTCAACTAGGGTTTTCAATTCCTAGAATGGTCTTCTCCATAATATGTTGGAGTCTTAGGTCCGATCGAGGTCAACTAGGGTTTTCAATTTCTATAATGATCTTCTCAATAATAAGTTGGAATCTTATGTCCGATCGAGGTCAAGTAGGGTTTTCAATTCCTAGAATAGTCTTTTCCATAATATGTTGAAGTCTTAAGTCATAAGTTAAATAGGATTTTCAATTCCTAGAATGGTCTTCTCCATAATATGTTGGAGTCTTAAGTCAACTAGGATTTTCAATTCCTAGAATGGTATTCTCCATAATGTATTGCATTCTTAGTTCATAAGTCAACTAGGGTTTTCAATTCCTAGAATGGTCTTCTCCATAATATGTTGGAGTCTTAGGTCTGATCGAGGTCAATTATAGTTTTCAATTCCTAGAATGGTCTTCTAAATAATATGTTAGTCTTATGTCCGATCGTGATCATATGTATGATAGAGATCTAAATTAACTTGAGGTTTCAAATATAACCGGTTCCGAGGAAGTGTCCGATCGAGTGTACAGTACGCCGATCGGAATACAAGTTTTGCTCGGGCTGCGAAGAAGACGCTTCAGGTTTTGCTTGGGTACATTATGTCGATCGGTTAGTTACGGATACGAAGCCCTCAAAGGTTTATGTGCATTGTGCCAATCAGTTAAAATAATAGATCGATCGCCCCTGTTTATAGAATTTATTGCTCTCTGTCCTCCTCGATCAGAACACATATTTGGACGATCAGATAGCATTTACATTACCTTTGGTCGATCGAGTAATGTTTTACACTGATCGTCACCACCGTACAAGGCAATAATTCCTTACATACATAACAGAGAAAAATCTAGATTACATTTTCTGCTACAACACCATATAGACAAGTTTAGTTCGATTATAAATAAATAAATACCATACATATCACACATTATATTGGCATTGTCTTCTGGTATGACCTTCTACCACACAAATTCCGCATTTCCGTTTACGTTTGGCTACAGGCTCAACGACTGGGGGGTTGTGTTTCGCTTCCTGCCATGCTCACCAGTTGAAGGGAATATGTTCAATTTATGCCTACCACGCTTCTTTGTTAAGTCAGAAGGGAGACCTTCGACAATTCTACGTTTGAGTCAATGGTCCATTCTTCTTTCAATATTGACACTGGATATATTATTTCGGTTTAAGCCAACGCCCAACTGGTGAACGAATAATTCTTGTCGCACAAATTGTGAATTTTGTACCTATTGCTTACCGTCTTCTGTGCTGCTAAAGTATGAAAACAATAAAGTTTATCAATGTCGAAAACTCGACATTCGCATGTCTTGCCATTCAAATCAACTACGACGCTACTACCTTCACCAGATACATGAAACTTACTTCCGTTCAGTGGTATTACGGTGACATTTTTAGTATGATTGTCCCTATATTTTATAATTCTCTCCGCTCGTTGGGTCAAAGCTTTTTTCGCTTCCGGTATTAGACTTATGTGCGCGCTATGTTCGTGGACCCAATCAATGACTTTCTATTGCACACCGTCTAACAATGGAATGATAGGCCACTGCCTAGGTTCTCTTAATGTTCCGTTTATAGACTCCACACCATTCGTTGTCAAAATGTTGTACCGAGCAACTATGAACCGACATCTTGCCCACTGATGTTCTTGTATAGCTGTTTCTTGCAGATACTCCATCGCTGTTGGAAATTTTTGGCTGAATTCTGCGTACTTCTTCTCGAATTTTGCAACTGTGTATGCTTCTACAAGTTCATTTAACGCGTGCTCAACCCTACTCTTTCTATGACATTCGCTTTTCCTCTTATGTTCTGAGCCAAATGCCACCTACAATGTCCATGTTGTGCCTCAGGGTAGACAGTTGCTACACTTTTGATTATAATTGCACATCTATTTGAAATGATAACTAAGTCACTCTCATTTGGTATTAACTCTTTCAACTTCTCAAAGAACCAGCGCCAAGAAGCATCATTCTCTGAGTCTACCACAACCCAAGCAATAGGATATTGTTGATGGTTGCCATCTTATGTTGTTGCAATTAGCAGCACGCCTTTGTAAATCGTTTTTAACCAAGTACCATCTACTACAACAACCTTTCTCATGGCGCCTCTAAAACCTTCAATGCATGGACGATGTGCTATGAAAACATATTTGAATATGCACTCTAAATCCACCTACAAGTCAATGACTGCGTCTGGATTCTTCTTTTTAACCATATACAACTAAGACGGAAGAATTGTATAACTCACATATGGAAAACCTCTGTATCTTTCGTTCTCAATTCGTCGCGCCCTCCAAGAATTCCAGTAACTCATGTCAATTTTGTGCTCATTTTTCATGTGGGTGAGTATTGTCCTTGGCGTCATTTGATGAAATCGATCGGCAAATGATGAAATCAAAATGTCAGCAACCGCACTAGCACTTGTTCCACGTATTTCTTCCCTTCGTTCTTCTACCGAGCAAGTATAAGAGTTGCAATATGTTCTTATCACAAATTCATCACCCCCTTCTTCTTATTCTGCATTACACGTACTTCCCATCTACATTTCTTCCCAACAAATTTCACAGAGTATAATGTCTTGTTAGATTTTAAAGTACGGATCTTAAAGTTACCTTTCGCTGCTACCTTCCTGACCGAGGCCTGCACCACTACTTTCTTCGAAAAAACATCGCCAACTTTCATACCAGAATTATCCGCGAAACCGATCTTGAATGCTTCTTTATCAACCGCGTCTAACGGAAGCACTTGGTTCATAGTAGAAGTCCGACAATCCACGATAACAACAACGTCGGAAAGGTCTGAAACCACTTCGTTTACAATACCATTCTCATAATCCACATCAACATACATTTCATTGTCCGTTCCAACGTTCTCATAACGAACCTCTTCTTGAGTAGGTGATGATGATGGTTCCCATACATGTGCAATAGGATCACCTCGAAGAGGAACATTCTGCTTCTTCTTCCCTGCAACACTCAAAATATCAATGTCAAAATAGTCATCATGTCCAACCCTTTCACCTACAACCGCTTTATCATCTACCACATGCATATCTTTCTTCGCTAGCTCTACACGTAAATAGTTCCTACAACCGGACCCGTGTTCCAGAATAAATGCCTCAACACCTTCATCATCTTCTATCTTTTTTGGACGGACTACTTCATTAACAACGCAATTCATGAAAGGTATGTAACTGAGATTCAATTATGTATCCTCTGCATCCACTCCTATTATCTTTTCATACAATTTCTCCTTCACATCCTTCAAACTTGGATCAGAATCGTCAACAACCAAAACAATATGATCCTTATTATCTAATGGTATCCATTTATATTTCTCTTTCTCTTCCTTATATCCTTCACCACATATAGCATGAATTACCACTCGAACCATCCCTGCAAAATTGAACCAAACAAAAGCAATTTACATCAACATATACTCGATCACGACTGTTATCTCCTTTGTGTCCATATCGATCGTCTACATATGTGGACCGATCGTCTACATATGCGGGCCGATCGTCCCCAGTCAAGGTCTTTCACTTCTCGATCAGATGATGTTCTCCGCCTATCATTTAGGCGATCGAGAATGTGAGGTCAATGATAGTCGATCATATGATTGATCGCGAAAGGCTAATATTGATCGGGACTATGATCTCCTCTTTGTCTTTCTTGATCATCCTAATGGACGATCGATCCCATTATACTACTTTTACTTCTTGATCAGATGATGTTCTTAGACTACCATTTAGTTGATCGAGAATGTGGGTCAATGTAGAGAAAGGCGACCGAGTGATAACTATCTCAATTGACATTTTTCTGCAGAACCAAGAACCTCACCCAGATGCAATGCAATGCAAAAAAACGAAGTATATGCTTCAAACATCTACTGTAAGGTCAATTTGCTATTTCTTCCAACAAGGTCTACAAATTTGGTTAATTTATACATCTATATATAGGTTAGGATCTACAGAGCAAAGCAAGCTCACCTGGGAAACGAAAATGAGCAAGGTAGGTATGGCTGCAACAACGACCAAACGACGGCAAAGCAGCGACGTTAGTCGTGGCTCGTGCAGAAGCGCCACCGGTCGTGGTTCGTGGTTGACGCGAAACCGCGGGAAGAGGGAGCAGCTCCGGCACCGAAATCGCAGAAAGAAGTGGACGGCTAGGTCAACCAACAAAACTAGATGTAGAGGTCAAAGGGTATCCTTGGAATATTAGAAGTTTCATTAGAGGCAAAGGTTAGTTTGCCAAGGGTTAAAAAATGAAGGTCTTTTTGCAAACCATTTTCGATTTTAAGGTCATTTTGCTAACTGGTCCAAGGCACAAAAGGGTAAAAATACAAAGGATATATAGGGTTTAAAAGGGATGAAGCTATTTATTAATGAATTATGGTTATCTGCAGTGCATATGACAATTTTTCATCGAAAAATAAAATAAAATGTGTTGTGAATAATTATAAGAACAATAGAACCCTTGTATTATTGTTGTAGGGAGCATAACAAGTGTTCTAAAATAAACACAGAATTTGAACAGAAGAGACCGAACACTTGGTTGGGAGAGCCAAAACTTTCGTCTACTGATATATCATCTTTCTCTTTTCAAAACATACAAAGATGTTGGCTATATATAGAGACAACCATCTATATTATAATAATAAATTACATTTAATCTATACATGAACCTCAATTAATAAGGTTAGATGAGATGATGGCCTTACTGTGTCTTGAGCCTCACAAAGTGCAAGTTGGTGGGCCATATCTTTATAACACCCCCCCTTGGACCACCATTTGGAAATTTATCGGACGTGCTTTAAGTTGCCTCGTTAAAAACCTTTTCAGGAAAATCTCGTGGGACAAAACCTGAATAAGGGAAAAAGAGTGCAACACACAAAATGTGCTTGAAGCTGTGCTTAATGCTGCCTCATTAAAAACATTTCCAAGAAAACCTTGTGGGACAAAACTTGGATAAGGGAAAAAGAGTACAGCGCACAAAACTTGTCTCCCCCTGACTTCAGGCAGGTTACTTTGGTTATTTGGTTGAGTCGACGCATCCTAATCTTGAACATTAACTTCTCAACAAGTGGATATAAGAAAAGTCAAACCGAGTAGAGTGATTCTTCCATTTACTCACTTCTTGTGAGTTGGATGTGCATAACAGCTGCCTCGTTAAAAACCTTTTCAGAAAAACCTCGTGGGACAAAACTTGAATAAGGGAAAAAAGAGTGCAGCGCACGGAAACATACTCTCCCTGACTGTCACTCCCCCTGAAGACCGACTGAGTAATCTCGGTTGCTTGCAGTGTCGACTCATGTTATCTTGTACACTGACTTTCCCAAAACTGATGTCGCCAGACTTCTAGTGAACAAACCTACAGGATTACCACTTCATGATTCTTGATTGACGTCAATCTCTCATGACTCTTCTGAAGTTCATGATTATATCATAATTTCGTACGAAAACTGATCAGTTGCAACTGAAAAACATTGAAAATTGTCTTCCCAAATTATAACTGTCCCAGGACGCGCTTTGCAGATCTGCTTCTATCTCAAATCTGGTTAGTAGTTTCCGAGCTCAAACTGGCTAGCACATTTACTGCGAATTTTCTGTCGGGCCTTATACATTATAACGTCTCAAATTTAGATATGGCACTTCAGGACAAAATATCTTTTCATCTCTTTGAGACAAATGAGATCCTCTTTAGGATCTAAATATCGATCGATCGTGTGAGTATCAAGTAGAACACGCTTTTGGCGATTCTTAGTATATGCGTATTTATGGATACATTTGAAATATGCTCGATCTTCAAGCCGATACAATACTTCATCATCAAAGCTTTCATTTGAAAGTATTTCTTTAGACATACTGCAGTTTCAAGGACCTCTTCAGGAGTCCATATATTATCGACCCACACTGCTTACTAAGTACATGGTTTCTCATGCCATGTCTCATTGCCTCATGCAAATCAAACCCTTCATAGAGTCATTTCCCTAGATAATCATAAATCCTTTGGGGAATGACATTGCTTCTGGAAATTTAAAATTTCAAGGGATTTAGGCAAGTTGCAATGTTTCAGGCAATGCATGGGTTTTGCTTTAGGCAATGCATGAGTTCTGCTTCGAGCAAACTACAATGCTTCAGGCAATGCCGGTCCTTCGGGGACTTTTATAAATGTTGGCACTTAAAAGTACCATTAGCAGTGGGTACATATATCTAATATATCATGGTGATCACACAACACAACTTTATCAAAAGTAGGCTTTAAGTCATTTGAGAAAAATACCTTTATAAGGCACGCTTTATATTCAGCATCTTTGTTTTCTCATTTATCTATATCCAACTGGTAAAACATCCTTCGATGTTTTGATCATGATTTTGAACATTGGACATTATGCCAATAAGTCAATTGTTCTGGAATGGCATTTTCTCGTATTGGCCAAACATGTCTTTAAATGATATTAGTCAACACCACGTGGTTCAATATCAAAATCATATATCATTACATTTTCACGAAAATGTAATGCTTTTATCAATGGATATTGATTTTCGATTCCATGGTTCTCAATATGTGAGAACAATATGCATTTGCTCATTCCTTTGTTCTTCTGGAACTAACGCTTTTGTTTGAACTGATATTCTTCTTAAATCAATCTCGAGAATAAATTTATATCACGCTCATTCATGGTATGCCTTTTTTGGCGGGAGCGACTGATACTTCCAGAATCAACGATTTTTCTTAAACCGATATTTCTGTTGGAACAGATTCCGATAGTGAAGACATATTATGTTCATCATTAAAATTCGCCTAATTCTTCTCTCTTGGAATCAATATTATTGATCCAAGTACCCTCTCACGCTTCTGGCGTGTACAAGAGGAGTCATTCCCCACTTTCACAAAGCTTTTAAATCTTCGCTGGTATCTTGGTATGACCTTATTATTTTTATAAATGCGTATAGCATTCGGTCTGCAACATTTTTCAAATGTGCAAGCTTATATACTTTAGGTACATATGATGAGACAAAAATAATTCTTCCAAGAACATTTCATGCCTTACTTCAGGAAGGTCTTCTCTCTTCACTTCAAGGTGAACGATATCGTCTCATCAAAATGAAACTAACAGATCATGCAATAAACATCTTGTCCTTCAGGGACTCAAGATACCATCATTGTCAAGGCGATCGATTTTATAAAGCGTGTCAACAACTTAGCAAATGCAATGTTACACGATAAGACCATCTTCTGGATGCGTCTCTTATAAAGTAAGTATCAAGATACTATAAGATCATCTTCTTGATGCGTCTCTTATAAAGTAAGTATGGTCATATATATATATATATATATATATATATATATCCTCATGAATTTCCTACATGAGTAATTGAAATTTCATACTAAAATTATCTTTGGATGGTTGGACCACAAAATATATCTTGTGAGAAGCAACACAAAATACCTTATAGGACATTTCAACATTCTAGTTCTTGAAAGAAAGTCCGCATTAATTCTCAATGATCCTACGCATCATCGTCATCCAAATGATCAAGA
Organism: Erodium maritimum; assembly: GCA_963921825.1. Lineage (NCBI taxonomy): Eukaryota > Viridiplantae > Streptophyta > Magnoliopsida > Geraniales > Geraniaceae > Erodium > Erodium maritimum. The sequence goes on from OY997588.1 coordinate 48,845,371, forward strand.
CGAATACGTCAACGTATAAAACATTTTCATTATTGAACTTTTGGTTCAATATAACATAGGCATTGATTGTTCTCATGGTTGTATAACTCATGTATCCGAACAATTATATTTCCAGTACTAGCTTTCTACTTTAATCACTTCAGGTGATATATACTTGAGAAACACATTCTCATTTGTGGTCTCAACATAACATGTATCAAAGTGCATGTCGTTAACATTGAGTAGATGCTTCTGGATCTACTTTCATATAGAGCATTATGAATGCTTAACTTCGTTGTAATTCTCAATGAAACATTAGCTCTTCCGGAGCCCTTAGTTACATTAATGGCACCCGAAATATTGTTAACCTTTACCTTAACCAAGCTTAAATATGAAAAACTGTTTCTCATTCTTTTTGAGAACATTGTGCTAATGATACACATGCCATTTTCATTTTCGCACACATATTGATCTCTTCAGGGATCCATATATAATCGGTGAAATGGACTATGATCATATGAACTACATTTTTATCTATAAAGACGTCTGAGACATTAAATTCGTTTAGATCTTCCGGATCTATGTCATCAATCAGACTTTATCTTTATCACCCTTTTCTTTTTCCCTTCGTTGATGCTTGATGTAAAGCCATCAAAACATTTGGTCATACAACATGTAATCGACCAATGATCTTTCCCGTCTCATATATAACATATACTTTCGTTGCTTCGGGAGTTCAACTCTATAAGCAACTTTCTTTGTGCCTTTCGCATTTGTCCCATTTTGGGTGGTATTTCGAGATCGAAAGTTATAATGAATGTGAGAATGATCAAGGTCTCGATATGTCCCGAGTCTAGAATTACCATCATGATTTATCCCACTCAATTCTGGGAATGGTATATTGCCAACATGGCGAGTTTGATGGTTTTTTTAGTAAGAACTCATTATTTAGGCAATGAGTATATAGGAAATTAACTTCGAATAAATAAATTCGTTTTCCCCGATATTAATACTATTGGAGCATGTGGGATAAAGAAACAAATATATTTCTTTATAGCCAAACTAATATGGCAATGTTTGGAAATAATATATCTTTGAAATGAACTATCAGGTTTATATGAACTTCTGGTCATATAAATAACATAAATAACAAGATTGCACCCTCAATCAGAATCTCAAGCTCTTTGAAATTTAAGTCGGTATGAACTTCTGGCCATACGACATTTAACAATATTGCAAATATCAAATTCTCATTAAAAGAATGGTTCATTACATTTATTTCAGATTCTATGAGACTTTAAGTCCGTATGAACTTCTGGCCATACGACATTTAGAAATGGTGCACATATAAATTTCCATTTGAACGATGGTGCAATGAACTTATCTCAAATCCCGAGAAATGTTAAGTCTATATGAACTTCTGGTCCTACGACATTCAACAATGGTGAACATATGCGTTTCATTGGAACGAATAATTTAATGAACTTGTCTTTGACGGTTTTGGAACTTCGGGTCCAAAGTATCATGATATTTGTAAGCTTCGGGTTACATATATTCAACATTTGAATAATCATAATTATATATATATATAGGGTAGCTATCCAGTAAAAACCATCCTTATTGTGCAAACTACGAACCAATCTAAGCCACAGGATGCGGTCAAAGTGACGTCAGCAGAGCGCGCGCGATGCTGACACGTGGCAGATTCGCGCGCGCCTCTGCCCGCGCGCGTGAGCGTGTTGACCACGCGCGCGCACGGTGTTAATAGTTTGGCGCGCACAGTGCTAATAGTTTAGCACAGTGCCAAACTATTAGCACTGTGCGCCCAAACTATTAGCACTATGCGCGCCACGTGTCAGCACTGTGCGCGCGCACCAGCAGTGCGTGCGCCCACGTGTCAGCACCAGCAGAGCGCGCGCCCACGTGTCAGCACCTGGTGAGTTCGTAGTTTGCACAATAAGGGGTGGTTTATATTTGATACCAACCCTATATATATATAACCACACAATGAGCGAACTCACGAGGTAAACATAATAAACGCGAGAATTAAATATAGGTATAACCGCACAACGAGCGAACTCGCGGGGTATAAAAATTAACTATATATATAACCACACAACGAGCGAACTCGTGGGGTAACCATAATAAATTCCGAAATTAAATATATGTATAAACCGCACAACGAGCAAGCTCGCGGGGTAGATAGAATAAATATAAGTAAATTTTTACCTACCAATGATGAGCTGATAAAAAAAAAATTGCACATAAATTTTTAGGCTTCAGGCCTCAGACACAAGTCACAGGCTTCAGGCCTGTAGTTTCGTCTTGTGACTTTAATACAAGTTATAGGCTTCATGCCTATGGTCTGTATTCTACGTTTAAGGACATTTTACAGGCTTCGGGCCTGTGGTTTGTCAATCGGTCTTACATACAAGTACCAAGCTTCAGGCTTTTGATTTTTCATATGATCGTAAATGCAGGTATCAAGCTTCAAGCTTGTGATTTATCGTTTGGCCGTATATGCAAGCATCAAGCTTCAGGCCTGTGATTTATCATTTGGCCGAAAAGGGAAATATCAAGCTACATGCTTGTAATTTATCATTTGGCCGTAAAAATTCAAGTACCAAACTCTCGGCTTGTAATTTGTTATTTTGAGATAAAATCAAGTATCAGGCTTCGACCATGTGATTTTTCATTTGGCCGTTCAAGCGCATATCAAGTTTCAGTCTATAATTTTCATTTGGAGCTTCTGGTCTCAAATGATTCGGTTTCGATACAAGACCGCTTTACAAATAATGTTAGTAAAACAAACCTGTATAACGAAACTCAATATGTAACAAGATTTCTATACGAACATATTTTTCTGATGCGAAAGATCCAAAATATTATTTGACGATCACAGAGCATACTTATATGGCATAAAAACCAGATCCAAATAAGTATGGAATGAACACAAATATATTTCACGAGTATCATTAATAAATAATATTAACGAATCAAATTTATGATAATATGAAACTTTATACCTGAACGGTCGAATAGAGTTCTTCGTGCTGATAACGTGTTGTGAATAATTATAAGAACAATATAACCCTTGTATTATTGTTGCAGGGAGCATAGCAAGTGTTGTAAAATAAACACAGAATTTGAACAGAAGAGACCGAACACTTGGTTGGGAGAGCCAAAACTTTCGTCTACTGATATATCATCTTTCTCTTTCCAAAACATACAAAGATGTTGGCTATATATAGAGACATCCATCTATATTATAATAATAAATTACATTTAATCTATACATGAACCTCAATTAATAAGGTTAGATGAGATGATGGCCTTACTGTGTCTTGAGCCTCACAAAGTGCAAGTTGGTGGGCCATATCTTTAAACAAAATGATATATTTTTTAATAATTAAGATATCTTTCAAATGTATTTGATAAGCTGCACCTAATCAAAGGTATTGAAATGATATTTTCCCCATAATTGAAAAGGTTCTCTACTCCGCGTTTTGTGGAGTTCTAGAGTTTTGACGATTCCTTTGCCGACGGTAAAATGATTTGGTGTCTGACTGATCCTCATGAGCTAGATTCGAGACAGTTTGGATGGTGTGGCCATCGTTGAGGGTTGTGAGGACGAGATTGATATACGCGAAGAGAAGTTGTTTGGGGTAATGACTTTTGTTATGCTTTGGCTGGTAAGGTCATGATGTTAAAGAAATGCAATTTCCAAGCAGTATAGGATGCTTTGGCAAGAGCGTGGCAACTCCTTGGTATTACAATTGAATCAATGGGCGGTAATCTATTAGGTTTCTTCTTTCGAAGCGCGGAGTAAAAGGATCGTGTAAGAACCGCTCCCAGTCAACGCTGGTCAAATCGGCGGAAAAACGGAAAAATTTAAAATTTTGGGACAGGCACCTAAATGAACCTAAATTTGACCCCGAGGGTCATATCGGACTTAAGTTGACCCCGATATCAACCAAAGTGAGTTCTGGGGGACTCAGGGCAACTTTTTGACCGATTTGGGAAAGGTTGACTTATGGCCGGAAAAGTCAATCGAGCGACGTTTTAGTCCGTTCGAGCCCCGTTTTGGATCCAAAAAGCTTAGCCGTCGTCACAGCGGTTTTAGTTGGGCCGTTTTCCTAAAGAACGCGAAGTTTCGTAAATTCTTGGAAAATGGGCCCGCACGGGGCCCGAGACGGCTGAATTTCGCGAATCTGATTGAAAAATATCTACTAAGATATTTTTCTAACTCATGGGACCCACAAGACACTTGTCATAAATGTGGTGGTGGTTTGTTTTTAAAATAAACAAAAAGAATTAAGAGTGGTAGTTTTGTAAATAAGAGATTGGTGTTTTTTTTGAACAAAATAAAAAGGGAAAGGATGAGCGTACACAACAATTCAGGAAAAAAAGAGAAATAGAGAGAGAGAAAGAAGAGAGAGAAAGGGAAGGAGAGAAGTTGGGGTTTTTGGTGATTTCCCGACGATCCGACCGACCGATCGACTCAACGACTGCGGATTCGAACTCCCCTCGTCATTCCCTACGGTGAGAACCCATTCTTTTCTCGCTTTGGTACGTTTGAAAATTAGGGTTTGAGTTTAAACGAGTCAAATATGGTTGGGTTTTGCTTAGAATTGGTTTAAGGATGAATGGTTGAGGTTTGGGGTTCGTTAGGAACGTTTTGGGGCGAAAAGGAAATTTTCCCATTGTGGCCGTGTGGGGCCCACTTGCCCGGGCCTCGGGTTTTTCGTGTTCGGGTGGTTTTGGACGATCCCAGAATCGATAATTCACACCTGGAACGAATTATGGGATTAAATTGTGGAAATTGGAAATTTCGGGTTTAGAAACTTTAAACGCGAATTAAATCGCTCGGAAGTCGGATATTGATTCCGTCGATTGCGTTGGAACACTTGAATTATTTTAGGATCGTAGAAACGAAAACGGGAATTTTCGGAGCCCCGGAAGGGCGTTTTCCGATCATGGGCAGATTCGCCGAGCCGGGCGAATCGGGCTTTTCCGGGCCTTTTGTTGACAATGTCGAGTAATTGGGAAGTTTGGGAGTGATCGGCATTGTCGGGGTCGCGTTTGGGCGTCAAATTCATTAAAATTCAGCTTTGCCTGCGAACTTAAAAAGTGTTCTAATTTGTGATCTTGTTAGATCGTGCCGCCGACCGCGGAAAGAGGAGGATAAGCGGGTGACTGCGAGCACGTCGGAGCTTGAGCGGGGATATTTGGAAAGCGTTACGAGGTATGGAAAAGTAGTCGGATCTAGGCCTTGACTAGGGAAAGTTAACAGTAGAAATGCATGTGACACTTAGTGGTGTCGTAGGATAAGTAAATTTATCGAACAATAGAAATGCAGGCGACACTTAGTGGTGTCGTAGGATACGTGAACGTATCGAACAATAGAAATGCATGTGACACTTAGTAGTGTCGTAGGATAAGTGAACATATCGAACAATAAAAATACTAGTGGCTTTTGGTGGTGCCCGTAGGTTAAGTAACTTGTTGTGTTTATGAGGGTGGTCATGTGTGCCTTTGGGGTGTTGAACTCGTATGTTACTGTTTGTGTGTCGTGGGTGGTCAGGTGTGCCTTTGGGGTGTTGAACCCGTATGTTACTGTTTGTGTGTCATGGGTGGTCAGGTGTGCCTTTGGGGTGTTGAACCCGTATGTTACTGTTTGTGTGTCGTGGGTGGTCAGGTGTGCCTTTGGGGCATTGAACCCGTATGTTACTGTTTGTGTGTCGTGGGTGGTCAGGTGTGCCCTTGGGGTGTTGAACCCGTATGTTACTGCTTTGTGTGTCGTGGGTGGCCATGTGTTCCTGTGGGGTGTTAAACCTGTATTGTCGCTATTTGTTGAACCTTGGGTGATGATTGTGATTGCATGGGGGTTGGGGCCCGCCTAACAGAAAAGTGGTGCCACGTAGTCACGCGCGTGGGGGTTGGCTAGCCTTCCGACTAACCATCGGTAAAGTTGTGCATTCTTCTGCGATGAAGGGTGGCTCCCCTTCCGACTAGCTATCTGAAAAGTATCGCTGTATGTATCACTAACAGGTCCACCGCCTGGCCCGAGTGCATGTCGGGGAAAGTTGCGTGGGGCAGGCTCAAGCCCAGCCGGTTAGCAACCGACACTTAGTAGCTGGAGTGAGATCCTTTGTGATCTTGTTTGTTGTGTGCGATCCTTTGTGATCTTGGGTGTTGCGTGGTTATTATTTGCGTTTTGGGTTGAGGTCGTAACCGCTGTGTCGGGTCTACATTACGCGTCCGGGTTTTGAGTTGGTTGGGGAAAGTAATAGTTTTCGTGTGGCAGTCGGGTTACTTGTGTTTGGGGATAGTAGTCCCCGGTGTTTTGTTTGTTGTTGGTGTTTCCGGCATTTCTGCTAGTATGCCGTAGTCAGTCTGGTATCCGTGGTGGTGAGCGAAACGCTCACCCCTAGCTGCTTTTCCTACAGGTACTGGTCGCAAGGCGGACTAGGAGAACTCTCAAAGCTTGAAGAGCTAGGAGCGGGAGTCCGGGTTTTGGGGAGTTTAGCGACATACGCTTTGGTTTTTGTCCACTTGTTTTGGACGCTTTTCAGTTGTAAAATATTGTTTTGATTAACTCAAAGTGGTGATTTTAAGCGGTTTATTAAAATGTTTGAAAATAATTTTATTGTTTCACCGTTCGTGTTCCGGGTTCGGTCTTACCGAATTCGGGGCGTGACAGTTTGGTATCAGAGCTCGAGGTTTCACACCTTGGACTATACGTCAATTAGGTGGGGAGAGTTGAGTCTTTGAAAGTCCCGTCGTGCGTGGGTTGCGCAAGTCGGAAACCGTGTGTAGACCCGTAGTGACATGAGTCCTGTTTATTGTTGTGTGTATGTGCAGTACGGTTATTACTGGCAAACTGATTGTGTGTTGCTGCGTGAAACGTTTTTAAGCTGTCGCGACTCGACTCAGGGGCGCCCCTGTGGTCGAACGTGACGGTGCTGATATCAAGTGGGGACAATTTAGTTCGGCGACGCCTGGACCGGGTTGTAACTACGTGATGTCAAAAATGAGTTTTACGATGAAAAGGAGAATTTTTTTAAACTAATAGGCTCTGTGGGCGTGTGTTTTAAAATTGGTTGGCCTAGTGGGCGTGTGTTTTAAAATTGGTTGGCCTTGTGGGCGTGTGTTTTAAAATTGGTTGGCCTTGTGGTCGTGTGTTTTACAATTGGTTGGCCTTGTGGGCTTGTGATTGAGTTTGGGTGACGTGAATTTGTGTGTGTTTGTTGTGCGTGTGTTTGGTAAGTTTATGATCGAATGTGTGTGGCGCACAAGGGTGTGGGTCGTGTGAGAAGATTAAGATACTATTGCGTGACTTTGTTCACGATTGTGTCGGGTTGTTTGAGGTTTCCCTCGCGTGAACGGGTGGTTTGAGGTTTCCTTCACGTGAGTGGGTTATTTGAGGTTTCCCGGGCGTGATCTGGTAATTGGGGTATTGAGGTTGTGAACGATATTGGTTTGCTGAGTTGAGAACATGATCCCCGTTTTGAGGTTTCCCCTACGTGATCGGGTAATTGGGATATTGAGGTTGTGAGCCATACTGTTTACTAGTTGAGAACATGATCCCGTTTTGAGGTTTCCCCTACGTGATCGGGTGATTGGGGTGTTGATGTGGTGAGCAATAGTGTTCAGCTTAGTTGAGAATATGATCCCCATTCGAGGTTTCCCTTACGTGAGCGAGTATTCGAAGTATTGATAGCGTGAGCAGTGTGACGTTTTGGTATCAGGTTTTGAGGTAGTGGTTAGCCCTAGTTAGATTGGTAAGTCGGTAGTGCTTTACTAGTACGCCATAATCGAACGGGTGTCCGTGGAGGTGAGCAGAATGCTCATCCCCTTTTCTACTTTTCCCGCAGGGGACGAGTAGCGAATACTGGTTTGGTTGCGGAAAGTTATAAGTAAATGCATATAGGATCATGTGAGGGTTGTGCTATACCTTATCGGTGTGACTAATGAAGTGGTTGTTCGGTCTCTGATTTGGGCGTCATTTTTATTGGATACTGGGGCGTCACACTCGTTTGCTTCGTCGAGTTGTGCTGAGATGTTGAGGCTGAGTTTAGAGCCGTTGAGTCCACCCCTGCGTCTGGACACGCCGGTTGGGGGTGATGTGGTGTTGACTAGGGTCTGTCGTGCCTGCGAAGTTAGAGAAGCGAACTGATACAGGAGGTTCGAGAGAGGGCTCAAGAGCCCTGATGCTAGATCGAGTCCTCACCCCGAGGATTCAGGTATGTTCGGAGTTGGTGGGCACGACGGCGGTAGTGGAGCGAGGTCTTAGAGAGACTGCGAGGGTCCGTGAGGTTCGGCAGCGACTGAGCTCGTGCGTGTATCCGTGGGAAGGATACTTACGAAATGACGCCTTTGACGTAATCCTGGGAATGGATTGGCTGGCGAAGTACCGAGCCAATATCGACTGTTACAGGCGACGATTGACGGTGTCAACAGGCAACACGAAAGTTTCGTGTATTCTGGGCAGTAGGAGCGGAGTTCTCCTGTCGGCTTTGTCCGTAGTGGATGAAGTATCGGCCGTGCAGAGCCGAGAGTTACCGCGAGTGGTGTGCGAGTTCCCCGAGGTCTTTCCTGAGGAGTTGAGTGGGTTACCACCAGTTTGTGAGGTGGAGTTCGGGATTGACCTGATGCCAGGAACGACAGCGACATCGATGACGCCTTACAGGTTCGCGCCGGCAGAGTTGACCGAGCTGAAGCGTCAACTCGAGGAGCTTCGGGAGAAGGGGTTTATCCGTACGAGCACATCGTCGTGGGGAGCACCAGCACTCTTCGTGAAGAAGAAGAGTAAAGAGCTTCGGATGTGTATAGACTACCGGAAGCTTAACCGGGTTACGGTGAAGAACCGATGCCCGATGCCGAGAATTGATGACTTGTTCGACCAATTGAGAGGGTCAACATGCTTCTCGAAGATCGATCTGCGATCTGGATATTACCAGTTGCGAGTCCGGGAGGAGGACGTTGCAAAGACTGCATTACGGACACGCTATGGGCATTACGAGTTCTTGGTGATGCTATTTGGACTGACGAACGCACCTGCATCATTCATGGATCTGATGAACAGTATATTCCGGACGTTCTTAGATCAATTTGTGGTGGTGTTTGTGGACGACATCTTGATCTACTCGCAGAACGAGGCGACACATGAGGAGCATCTGAGGGCTGTTCTGACCCTGCTGCGCACACATCAACTATATGCCAACCTGGAGAAGTGCGAGTTTTGGCTCGCTGAGATGAAATTCCTCGGTCACATTGTATCCCGTGACGGTATACTGGTTGATCCGGCGAAGATCGACGCGGTTTCGAAGTGGGCGCGGCCCACGAGCGTCTTCGAGATCCGCAACTTCTTGGGGCTGGCAGGATATTATCGGTGGTTCGTCTAGGACTTTGCGCGTCTAGTCGCGCCTATGACTCTTTTGACGCGCAAGAGAGTCAGGTTTGTGTGGAAGGAGGATTGTGAACGTGCGTTCACGGAACTAAAGACTCGTCTGACTACCGCCCCAGTATTGATAGTGCCAGCGAGGGGTCGGGTATGAGGTCTATTGTGACGCGTCCCGGGAAGGACTGGACTGTGTACTGATGCAGTTGGGTAGAGTCGTTGCTTATGGATCCAGGCAATTGAAGACGCACGAGCGCAACTATCCTACCCATGACTTGGAATTAGCAGCAGTCGTGTTCGCACTAAAGGGCTGGAGGTATTATTTGTATGGCGAGCGATTTCAGGTCTTCTCGGATCACAAGAGCCACAAGTACATCTTTTCCCAACGAGACCTAAACATGCGCCAGCGGCGATGGATGGAGCTACTTGAGGAGTACGACTTTGAGCTACAGTACCATCCGGGTAAGGCGAACGTGGTTGCCGACGCCCTGAGTAGGAAGTCGGTTCCGAGTCTTGCCAGCATATCAGTCCGAGAGTGGGACATGATGGGGGAACTGGGCACATTCGGGCTTGAGCTAGAGGAGGTAACTGGTGGCGTGGCCATGTGCTCATTGGTGGCTCAGCCCTCACTACTTGCCCGAGTGTTGGAGGCGCAGTCGGAGGACGTCGCGACGTCAGAGATCCGAGAGAGGATCGTCAGCGGTGTCGATGCGGAAGGCTGGGAACTCAGTGATGATTGTGGGTTACGGTATCGAGGAGGATTACTCGTGTCGCGCAACTGTAGAGACGACGTGGTGCGAGAGTCACATCATTCACGTCATACAGTGCACCCGGGTAGCACCAAGATGTACCGCGACATAAGGCGACACTTCTGGTGGAGCGAGATGCGGAGAGCGGTCGCGGAATTTGTATCGAGATGTCTCACCTGTCAGCAGGTGAAAGCCGAACATCAGCGTCCTGACGGATTATTGCAGCCACTGCCGATTGCCCAATGGAAGTGGGAGCACGTCACAATGGACTTTGTGAGTGGGTTGCCGAGAATCGCTAAGAGGACACGATGCGGTATGGGTGGTATTCGATCGGTTGACCAAGTTGGCCCATTTCCTGGCCATGAGGATGACTGATCTGGTTGACAAGTTGAGCCGCCTGTACATTCAGGAGATCGTGCGTCTCCATGGAGTCCCTGTTTCGATAGTGTCTGACAGGGATCCTCGTTCCACGTCCAGATTTTGGCCGAGTCTGCAGACCGCGTTGGGGGCCGAGGTTTTGCTCAGTACAGTACACCACCCCCAGACAGACGGCCAGTCCGAGCGCACGATTCAGATTTTTGAGGACATGCTGCGGGCATGTGTGCTAGACTTTAAGGGGTCGTGGGAGACCCACCTACCGTTAGTCGAGTTCGCCTACAACAACAGTTTTCAGGCCAGTATTGGGATGGCACCGTTCGAAGCGTTGTATGGTTGGCCGTGTCGATCGCCAGTGTGCTGGGCAGAGGTGGGAGACAAGAGCCCGCTGGGGCCAGAGTTCGTCCGAGAGACGACAGAGAAGGTCGCGCTGATACGCGAGCGGTTGAAGACCACACATAGTCGGCAGAAGAGCTACGCCGACAGACGACGCCGACCTCTTGAGTTCGCAGTCGGTGATTACGTGTTCCTGAAGGTGAGCCCGAGGAAGGGACTGGTACGGTTCAGCCGCGGTGGAGGCAAGTTAGCCCCGCGTTACATCGGACCTTTCGAGATCTTGAGCAGAGTGGGAGCAGTGGCATATCGTCTGGCATTACCACCGCAACTTGGGAGTGTTCATAACGTCTTCCACGTGTCCAAGTTGCGGAAGTACAATGCGGACCCCTCCCACGTCATTGAGTGGGCAGATAACGAGGTGGCTGACGATATCTCTTATGAGGAGCACCCAGTTTGAATCATGGACACACGAGAGCAGATCCTGCGTGGCAAGGTTATCTGCCTAGTATGGGTGCAGTGGCGACACCACGGGGCCGAGTCGACTTGGGAGCACGAGGACGAGGTTCGCGCGAAGTAACCCGATCTATTCGACTCCGGAGGTACGTTTGTTTTAAATTTCGCGGACGAAATTCCTTAAAGGGGGGTAGATTGTAAGAACCGCTCCCGATCAACGCCGGTAAATCGGCGGAAAAACAGAAAAATTTAAAATTTTGGGACAGGCAGCTAAATGAACCTAAATTTGACCCCGAGGGTCATATCGGACTTAAGTTGACCCCGATATCGACCAAAGTGAGTTCTGGGGGACTCAGGGCAACTTTTTGACCAATTTGGGAAAGGTTGACTTTTTGCCGGAGAAGTCAACCGAGCGACGTTTTGGTCCGTTCGAGGCCTGTTTTGGATCCAAAAAGCTTAGCCGTCGTCACATCGGTCTTAGTTGGGCCGTTTTCCTATAGAACGCGAAGTTTCGTAAATTCTTGGAAAATGGGCCCGCACGGGGCTCGAGACGGCTGAATTTCGCGAATCTGATTAAAAAATATCTATAAAGATATTTTTCTAACTCATGGGACCCACAAGAAACTTGTCATAAATGTGGTGGTGGTTGGTTTTTAAAATAAACAAAAAGAATTAAGAGTGGTAGTTTTGTAAATAAGAGATTGGTGTTTTTTTTGAACAAAATAAAAAGGGAAAGGATGAGGGTACACGGCAATTCAGGAAAAAAAAAGAAATAGAGAGAGAGAAAGAAGAGAGAGAAAGGGAAGGAGAGAAGTTGGGTTTTTTGGTGATTTCCCTACGATCCGACCGACCGATCGACTCAACGACTACGGATTCGAACTCCCCTCGTCATTCCCTACGGTGAGAACCCATTCTTTTCTCGCTTTGGTACGTTTGAAAATTAGGGTTTGAGTTTAAACGAGTCAAATATGGTTGGGGTTTTCTTAGAATTGGTTTAAGAATGAATGGTTAAGGTTTGGGGTTCGTTAGGAACGTTTTGGGGCGAAAAGGAAATTTTCCTATTGTGGCCGTGTGGGGCCCACTTGCCCGAGCCTTGGGTTTTTCGTGTTCGGGTGGTTTTGGACGATCCCCGAATCGATAATTCACACCCGGAACGAATTATGGGATTAAATTGTGGAAATTGGAAATTTTGGGTTTAGAAACTTTAAATGTGAATTAAATAGCTCGGAAGTCGGAAATTGATTCCGTCGATTGCGTTGGAACACTTGAATTATTTTAGGATCGTAGAAACGAAAACGGGAATTTTCGGAGCCCCGGAAGGGTGTTTTCCGATCCCGGGCAGATTCGCCGAGCCGGGCGAATCGGGCTTTTCCGGGCACTTTGTTGACAATGTCGAGTAATTGGGAAGTTTGGGAGTGATCGGTATTGTCGGGGTCGCGTTTGGGCGTCAAATTCATTAAAATTCAGTTTTGCCTGCGAACTTAAAAAGTGTTCTAATTTGTGATCTTGTTACATCGTGCCGCCGACCGCGGAAAGAGGAGGCTAAGCGGGTGACTGCGAGCACGCCGGAGCTTGAGCAGGGATATTTGGAAAGCGTTACGAGGTAGGGAAAAGTAGCCGGATCTCGGCCTTGACTAGGGAAAGTTAACAGTAGAAATGCATGTGACACTTAGTGGTGTCGTAGGATAAGTAAATTTATCGAACAATAGAAATGCAGGCGACACTTAGTGGTGTCGTAGGATACGTGAACGTATCGAACAATAGAAATGCATGTGACACTTAGTAGAGTCGTAGGATAAGTGAACATATCGAACAATAGAAATACTGGTGGCTTTTGGTGGTGCCCGTAGGTTAAGTAACTTGATGTGTTTATGAGGGTGGTCATGTGTGCCTTTGGGGTGTTGAACCCGTATGTTACTGTTTGTGTGTCGTGGGTGGTCAGGTGTGCCTTTGGGGTGTTGAACCCGTATGTTACTGTTTGTGTGTCGTGGGTGGTCAGGTGTGCCTTTGGGGTGTTGAACCCGTATGTTACTGTTTGTGTGTCATGGGTGGTCAGGTGTGTCTTTGGGGCGTTGAACCCGTATGTTACTGTTTGTGTGTCGTGGGTGGTCAGGTGTGCCTTTGGGGTGTTGAACCCGTATGTTACTGTTTTTTGTGTCGTGGGTGGCCATGTGTGCATGTGGGGTGTTAAACATGTATTGTCGCTATTTGTTGAACCTTGGGTGATGACTGTGATTGCATGGAGGTTGGGGCCCGCCTGACAGAAAAGGGGTGCCACGGGGTCGGGCGCGTGGTGGTTGGCTAGCCTTCCGACTAACCATCAGTAAAGTTGTGCATTCTTTTGCGATGAAGGGCAGCTCCCCTTCCGACTAGCTATCGGAAAAGTATCGTTGTATATATCGCTAACAGGTCGACCGCCTGGCCCGACTGCGTGTCGGGGAAAGTTGCGTGGGGCAGTCTCAAGCCCATCCGGTTAGCAACCGGCACTGAGTAGCTGGAGTGCGATCCTTTGTGATCTTTTTTGTTGTGTGCGATCCTTTTTGATCTTGGGTGTTGCGTGGTTATTATTTGCGTTTTGGGTTGAGGTCGTAACCGCTATGTCAGGTATATATTACGCGTCCGGGTTTTGAGTTGGTTGGGGAAAGTAACAGTTTTCGTGTGACAGTCGGGTTACTTGGGTTTGGGGATAGTAGTCCCCGGTGTTTTGTTTGTTGTTGGTGTTTCCGGCATTTCTGCTAGTATGCCGTAGTCAGTCTGGTATCCGTGGTGGTGAGCGAAACGCTCACCCCTAGCTGCTTTTCCTACAGGTACTGGTCGCGAGGCGGACTAGGAGAACTCTCGAAGCTTGAAGAGCTGGGAGCAGGAGTCCGGGGTTTTGGGAGTTTAGCGACGTGCGCTTTGGTTTTTGTCTACTTGTTTTGGACGCTTTTCAGTCGTAAAATATTGTTTTGATTAACTCAAAGTGGTGATTTTAAGCGGTTTATTAAAATGTTTGAAAATAATTTTATTGTTTCACCGTTCGCGTTCCGGTTTCGGTCCTGCCGAATTCGGGGCGTGACAGATCGTATTCTTAGGATGGAACCCTGGTGTTTCAAAAAATCTCTTTTAGTCTTAACTGATTTGTTGGGTCATCATACACCCTCGATTTTAAGGTTTGATTTCATTTGCTTCTGGATAAGGGTTCATGATCTTCCATTTGATATGAGAGTTGACGCTGTGGGACGGAAGATAGGAAACAAATTAGGCGATTGCATCACTGTGAAATGCAATATGAAGGGACACTGTTGGGGAGACGACTTCATGTGTATTCATGTTCTCCTTGACATCACAAAACCTTTGAAGAAAACGTTAATAGTGAGATTGGAAAGCGATCTCTGAATCACTGTTTTACTCCAATATGAACAATTGCCTGAATATTATTATAGGTGTGAGATTATTGACCATGTAGTGAGAGACTGTTGTACAATGTTGGCGGAGGGGGCTTCTGTTTGGGTTGGGATGGATATGAGGGTTTCTCCTCAACGAAAGAAGAACCCTTTTTTGGCACATGAGGATACTGAGGAATTCGACCATTCGCGCCCATATGGGAGTGATGCAGATGATGTCTCAAAGAGGGCGGAGGATTTTCTGATACTTTATATGCAAATTGATGAACGATCTGAACCCATACCTCCGATAGACTCAAGGGTTGGTCGGAAGTCTCTTGTTTCATTTCGAGCTGAGGACATGGTGAAGCCTAATTGGAAGCGAAAGGCTAGGCTAAGTGCTGCTGAAAAATAGAAGCGACCTATAGTGGAGAAGTAGGATGCTTTTGGTGTGGGCGTAGGTGTAGGGGATACAATTATAGCACCTTTGTCTGAAGCCCCAATTTTCTTGAAGGGAGACATGGAATTTCAAGTCCAAAAGAGGAATATGGTTTAAACTATTTCGAAGGCCGCCAAGCAGCCTCATCAGGAATTATGAAAATCATTTGTTGGAATGCCAGGGGATTGGGCAACCCTCAAGCATTCCATAATCTCTGGTGTTTAATCCAGAAATATAGCCCTGATTTATTATTTATTCAAAAACAAAGTTATCGATTAAAGTTGTTGATGATAGTCGTATTAGACTGGTGTTGGAAGGTGGGATAGGGGTTCAGGATAGAGGTCCGAAAGGAGGCATGACCATGTTTTGGTCGGTTAGGCATTTGTAATGTATTATACAAGATCATTTCAAAAACCCTTGCATTTCGGTTTAAGAGGGTTCTTTCTATGGTAATCGACGAGGCTCAAAGTGCGTTTGTCCCGGGACGCTTGATCACGGATAATATTATAACGACGTTTGAGCTTGTGCACTCAATTCTGAAAATAACCAAAAGGTATGAATTCATGGTGTGCTCTGAAGCTAGACATGGCTAAGGCTTATGATCGAATAGAATGGGATTTCCTACAGTACTTGATGGGCCCGATGAATTTTCCTGAGAATTTTATAAATGTAGTTATGAATTGTATTCGCACATTCATTTTTTTCTTTCAAGATTAACGAGAACATTGTTGGACATGTTCTTCCCAGCTGAGGCCTTCGTCAAGGCTGCCCTTTATCGCCTTACCTCTTTATTATTGTTGTAGAGGCTCTCTACCCTCTTTCGCGGAGCACAAGAAAGGGGACACTTGACAGGGTTTAGTTGTTCGAGGGTTGGGCCGAAGGTGACACACCTCCTCTTTTCTAATGACTACCTGATTTTCACCAAATTAAAAATGGAAGAGGTATCATATTTGAAGTACATTCTGGGCATATATGAGGCAGCGAGTGGACAACAAGTCAAGTTCCACAAAGACAAGTATTATGTTCTCCCCGAATTCGTCGTCGGATTTAAAGTCATACTTATTGGGGTTCCTTAATATTCAAAAGGATGGTGGGCAGGGAAAATATTTGGGCTTACCCTCTGTAATAGGATGGTCAAAACAAGAAGTTTTAAATGGGGTGGTGCCGTGGTGGAAAGAGTTCGTAAGAAACTCAGATATGGAAGGTTAAACGATTCTCTATGGGTGGCCGGGAGGTTTTTATTGTTGGATGATAATGAAAAATATGATGGTCAATATCATAGAGGTGAAATCGGCTACAAACCACTCTTAACCTAAAAACTAGAGAACCAATCCTAGCCACACACACCTAACATCCAACATTCACCATTATGCCACATCATCACCCCAATTTCACCCAAACTCACGCCACTTTCATCCGTTTTCACACAAGCAAAGCATAATTGTAAAAGCATGGTGCCATGTGGACAAGTGTCCATTTTTTTCTTCACCAATTCACTAATTTGAACTCCGATTAGCTTCAAACTTGCGCCAATATTTTTATTTTTTCAAAGGCTTTAAATCAAGATCAATCATGAATATATTTTGAAGCACGAAAATAAAAAGGTATATCGGAGTGATAAAAATAATGTTGAGTGTTGATAAATCTTCACTAATAAATGTTTTATATCGGAGGTATCAAACTAGTGCTAAATGTTGATAAAAACATGTACCGAGGTGATAAAAATCATGTTCAATTTTGATAATAAGTGTGATAAACTAGAGTTTAGCGTTGATAAAAAAACATGTGATGGAGTGATAAAAACACATGTAATTTAATGATAAACATAGTGTTTAGTGTTGATAAAACTGGTGTTCATAAAGAGCACGTGATGAGATGATAAAAATCATGATCAGTTTTGGGGAATGGGGTGATAAAACCAATGTAGAGTGTTGATAAAACCAGTGTAAAGTGTTGATAAAACTAGAGCATAATGTGATAAAAATTAGCAAGATATAATTTCTTTAAAAACCAGCCCCCAAAAAAATTCATGCTTCAAAAAAAACATGTGATGAGGGTGATAAAACACACGTAATTGAATGATAAACCTAGTGTTTAGTGTTGATAAAACTAGTGTTCATAAAAAGCACGCGATGAGGTGATAAAATCATGATCAGTTTTGGAAAATGAGGTGATAAAACCAGTGTAAAGTGTTGATAAAACCAGTGTAAAAGTGTTGATAAATCCAGAGCAAAGTGTTGATAAAAATTACCCAGATGTTTTTTTTAAAATAAACACCGAAATAATTTTTTTTCCGTGCTTCAAAATATATTCATGACTGATCTTGATTTAAAGCCCTTAAAAAACAAAACTATTGGCGCAAGTTTGAAGCCAATCGGAGTTCAAACGAAGCGGGAAAAATTAAATTAGTGAATTGATTAAAAAAAATATGATAGTTTTACTAAAAAGCTCTTACCACTTACTAAAAAGTGCTGTTTTTTTTTTGCAGTCAACAAGTCAACTACTCAATTGCATCTCATCTATCCATTCTTAAAATGGATGGCTAAGATTGGTTCTCTAGTTTTTAGGTTAAGACATGGTTTGTATTTGATTTCTCCTCCAATAACATATTAATCTTTTTATTAAAATTCTGATTTATTTAAAAATTTAAGACTAATAATGTGAGTTATTAGAATTGACTGACAATCAATTCTAGGAGGAATTCATGGGACTTGTCACCCTATGAATTCCCCACTTTGCCCTTTCCAAAAGGCTATAAATACTTACATCCTTAGTCTTATTTTATACACTTAAAAACTATCTCCAAAATGGTATCTCTTTCTTCTTTCTCTCCACTCCTTGTTCTTGGTGACTTTCTCGACTGTTTTGAGTTCGCCTACGTTAATCGTTGTATCCTGGGAGACCGTTGCCCATACGGGGCAATAAGTGTCTTAAGGAAAATGGAGTACCACGCCTCGATTAAACTCCAATTTCCTTAATCCTAATCAGTAAACTCCAATTTCCTTATTCTAAATTCGTTTTGCAATTTCTATTATTATTATTATTATGAATTTGTTTATTGTTGATATACTAACCCCTATATCCTACAATCTTAAGACACTTATTCAAAAGGTGTATTGACGATGAACAGGTTCTAAAATTCTAATTTTCTACTTTGATGATTCCTCGGCTGTTGGAATTGAAGTACCTGAACAGGGATTTGTAAACGGAAAATTAGATTCTATTTGATATTATGTTTCTAATGTTCTGTTTTGACAGGATTTGTGCGCAGGAAAAAAAAATGGTTTTTGGGAAACTTTTTTATTTTTCCCTCGAATCTGTTTGAGTGGGAAAAAAAATCTAATTTTCCCTTCTAATCTTTTTCACAAATCTGTTTGACAACCGAATTAAGGAAAAAAAAAATGTTCACGAGTTCAATGTTCTAATTTTGAAGAACAGAAAAAAAAATCAAACATGATTTCGAAGAGCATAAGGAATAAACGAAAAAAAATGTTGGTTCATTTCTAGCTTTTCCCATAACGGTTATAAAGTTTCATATCTAATTTTAAAGAGCTGTTTTTTATGTTCGAAACCGACAATCAAAATCAAGTTTCTTTACATCATATTTTCAAAAACCGGTACAGGTTTTGGAAAACTCAAACGGAGAAAAAAAACCGTTCCTAAAATTGATTTTGGGATTCAAATTAGGTTTTGTTCAAGCCTAAGCCCAAGTATAACAAATCGATCAGGCCCTTGGCTTTAGAATTCAGCGCAAGGAAACGCGCGGGTCATGCTTCAGGTCGGGTAGAACACGGGTCCGGGTCGGTCACCGCCCCAAATCCGGTTTTGACCGAACTCGAGACGTGAACTTAAAAAAAATAAAATAAAGCAATTTCAACGGTTATAAGTTTTAAAATAAGATACTCTGAAATCCATAATCCGATAAAATGAGTCAACAACTCATAAAACACAGTGAATAAAGGTTCAGTTCAAAATAACAGTACGTCTCTAGACAAGCTAGCTTAGGACCCCCGCTAGCCCCCAAGCATCGAGAATCCAGCTAGTACAAATCCCGCTCAAGACCTGAAACACAACAAGGTAAGGGGTGAGCTTTCGATCAGTAGGAAAAGTAGTTGAGGTTATGAACTTCAGTTCACCACCACGAGTAACCGTCCAATTAGGGCATACTAGCAAGCATAACTATCAGCAACGCCCACGGGACAAGTACCAACCACCAATCACTCTCGCAAGACCACAATCACATATAAAACAACGCACATAGCCAACCAGAACGCACAGAACACACAGTAGAACAACACATAACTTAGTACAACAGTTCCCAACATCACCGGTATCACAACCCGTCCCATTTATATCGTACCGGACCACAGAGAATCGGTCCCGACATCTTCCCATCACGTAGACTCGGGGTAACATCCAAGACCGGAATCCCTCAATCGGACGTCTTCCCGTCACGTAGACTCGGGGCCTTATGCATACCGACCGGCACATACCTCGGTCGTACGCCTTCCCGAACCACATAGCATCGGGATAATGGTTAAACCGTCCTCGTCCTCGATACTCCACACCGACATACTCTCTCAGTGTAAGTATCATACCGGACACAACTCCTCTTGGAACACACGTTAAGAGAATAACACGCATCACAATGCCATAATTCGACTAACCGAGCCAATTCACCATAACACACAAATCGTTCTATCACTCACCCGATCATATCACAACCAAAGATTCACATCACATCAATCACGACACACTTTCCCACACATAGCCCCAACATGCTACACCGAGTATATCATAACATGATTCTCAATCTTAACGACACTAAGTCACACATCATGCATCTCAATCAAAGATCATGGCATTTCAATCAGCACACAACCTAAGGCTCGACATGGCCATTTTACCAGCACGACAATTTCCCAGAATTGAAAGCGGTTAAACTAGTGAATCACATCCTATATGCCAACTAGGACTCGTCCGATTATTAATGTAATTGAAAGCGGTTATTCTAGTGGATCACATCCTATATGCGAACTAGGACCTTTCCGGTCATTATTATTATTCTAAAAGCATACTAGTAACTTTCCGCAATTAAACCGGTATTCGTTACGTTCCCTACCTCAAAAGTAAACAACTCTCAACCCCTAGCTGCTGACGACCTAGCTAGCTTCCTCCTCCACCTCACGATGTCCAAGTGCCTCCTCCTCCGTCACGCTCGGTTCCAAAGTCTTGGATCGCAAAACAATTCCCGAATCAAAACAATTTCCGAAATGAATTAACGAGAAAACACCAAAATAAGTCCGAGGGTCCAAACATAGGCTAAAAATGGGAAATGGGTCGGAATGAGGCCCAATCCGGATGGCCCAGAGGCCCGGAACCCGACCCGACCCGTGCCACAGACCGGCCCAGTACCCGACCCGGCCCGGAACCAGACACGGCCCGTGCGGCACGCCGGCCCGGAACCAGGCACGGTCCGTGCTGCACACCGTGCCGAATCCTAGCCCGGTCCGTGCGGCACGCCGTGCCGGAACCTGGCCTGTTCCGTGCGGCGTTCCGTGCCGGAATCTGGTCCTCTCCGTGTCCCATTCCGTGCCAGACCAGAACAGACCCCCTCCTTCTTCCCCAACTTCGTTTTCCACGAATTTCAACAACAAAACACCATTGATGAATCCTCAAAACTCTAAAACAGACCCCAAAGCTTCAGCAAATCAATATCCACAAAGGGGTTTCATCAAAACTACTCAAAACCAAGTTAAATCAATCTTCTAGCTCTTTTTCTTCTCCAAAAATCATCATCCACCATTAAAGCTTCAAACCCCCAACCAAGTTCATCATTTCCCCTCAAACCCATGAATCACAATCCACCAAAAACGAAAAAGAGTTAGATGATTACCTTGGAAATGGAGTGTAGAAGAAGAATCTACTGTTTTTGAAGAGATTTGAGTAGAACCCAAGTTCAAAATCAATCCTTTTCCTCCTTTCTTCCTACTCAAGCTTCCAAGATTTTCTCTCTCTTTTTCTCTCTCTGAAAATTCAGCCAACAATGCTCAAATGAGCTGATTTGCTCTCATTTTTGTGCCTTTAACCAAATTGTGAAAGTTCCATAATGCCATTTTTCTCTTAACTCCTCAAGTTCAACAATCAAGGGTAAAAGGGGAAAAACAAAACCATTTCTTCTCTTCCAAGCAAGCATGGACACATGTCCATGTGGGGACCACTAGTACTCAATTAATTCCAGCACAATTAATTAAATAGATTTAGCTTTTAATCGGACTACGTTTGACCGATAAAAGGTCACGGGTTGACTTTTCCCAACATTATAGTCATCGGAAAGGGAACGACCCAATGAAGCTAACTGTAATTACGGCTAAGCTTTTTGGGCCCCGGAAAGGTCCCGAATGACTCCCGGAGTCATCGGTTGACATTTCCGGCAAAAAGTCAACTTTCGCCGAAAACCTCTGGTTCGATTGGGATCGACCGGGGGTGGTTCTTACAATCTACCCCCCTTAAGAGAATTTCGTCCTCTAAATTTAATACAGACGTATCTCAAGGGTCGAACAGGCTGGGGTACTTCGTACGAACCTCATCCTCGCGCTCCCAGGTCGACTCTATCCCGTGATGCTTCCACTGCACACGTACCACAGGGATAGTCCTACCACGTAAGGCCTTCTCTCGCCTATCCAGAATCCTGACTGGTTTCTCCTCATACGAAACATCCTCAGCTACCTCGATGTCCGTCCACTCAATCACGTGGGAGGGGTCTGTAGTGTACTTCCGCAGCTGGGATACATGGAAGACGTTATGAACGTTCCCGAGCTGTGGTGGCAATGCAAGGCGATAGGCAACAACTCCAACTCTGCCCAAGATCTCGAAAGGTCCAATTAACCGCGGGGCTAACCTGCCTCCGCCATGGTTGAACCGCAATAGGCCCGTCTTCGGGCTCACCCTCAGAAACACATGATCACCAACCGAAAACTCAAGAGGTCTGCGCCGTCTATCTGCATAACTCCTCTGACAACTCTGCGCGGTCCTCAACCGATCCCGAATCAGTGCGACCTTCTCGGTCGTATCCTGGACAAGCTCCAGACCAAGTAGACTCCGGTCTCCCACCTCTGCCCAACACACGGGCGATCTGCACGGTCTACCATACAACACCTCAAACGGTGCCATCCCAATACTGGCCTGGAAGCTGTTGTTGTAGGCAAACTCCGCTAGTGGTAAGTGGTCCTCCCATGACCCTCGGAAGTCCCGCACACAAGCTCGTAGCATGTCCTCTAGTATCTGAATAGTGCGCTCTGACTGACCGTCGGTTTGTGGGTGATACGCTGTATAAAGCAAGACTTCGGTCCCCAACTCTTTCTACAAGCTCTCCCAAAATCTGGAGGTGAAACGCGGATCTCTATCGGACACAATCGACACCGGAACCCCGTGAAGACGGATTATCTCCCGAACATACAACCGGCTCAAAGTGTCAACTGTATCCGTCATCCTCATGCCCAAGAAGTGTGCCGACTTGGTCGGTCGGTCGACCACCACCCAAACTGCGTCATGCCCTCTCGGCGACCTCGGTAAGCCACTCACAAAGTCCATCATGACGTGCTCCCACTTCCACTCTGCGATCGGTAACGGCTGTAGTAAGCCAATGGGACGCTGATGCTTGGCCTTTACCTGCTGACAGGTGAGGCATCTCGAAACGAACTCTGCCACTGCTCTCCGTATCCCGCTCCACCAGAACTGCCGTCTGATATCCCGATACATCTTGGTGCCACCCGGATATACCGCAAGACGGGAGTGATGACACTCTCTCATCACAGCGTCTCTACAACCACGCGGCACAAATAGCCCTCCTCGGTAACGCAGAACATGATCGCCCCCCTGCTCCCAGCCCTTGCTGTCAACACCGCTAATCATCCTCTCCCGGATCTCTACCGTCTCGGCATCCTCGGCCTGTGCGTCCAGCACACGAGCAACAAGTGTGGGCTGCGCCACCAACGAACACATGGCCACGCCATTGGTGATCTCATCGAGCTCGAGCCGAAGCGTGCTCAGCTCCTCCATCATGTCCCACTCTCGGACAGATATACTAGCAAGGCTGTGAGTCGACTTCCTACTTAGGGCATCGGCGACGACGTTCGCCTTGCCTGGATGGTAGAGTAGCTCGAAGTCGTACTCCTCCAACAGCTCCATCCATCGTCTCTGGCACATGTTCAAGTCGCGTTGGGAGAAGATGTACTTGAGGCTCTTGTGATCCGAGAACACCCGTAATCGCTCTCCATACAAATAGTGCCTCCAGCTCTTCAGCGCAAAGATAACTGCTGCCAACTCTAGGTCATGGGTCGGGTATTTGCGCTCATATGTCTTCAACTGTCTCGAGCCATATGCAACTACCTTCCCGGACTGCATCAACACACATCCCAGTCCCTCGCCGGACGCATCACAGTACACATCATAACCGACCCTGCGCTCAGACACTATCAACACACGCGCGGTGGTCAAACGAGCCTTCTGCTCGGCTAAGGAGTGCTCACACTCATCAGTCCACACAAACTCATCTCCCTTGCGGGTCAAGACAGTCATCGACGCGACCAGACGTGAGAAGTCCTGGACGAACCGTCTATAGTACCCTGCCAAGCCTAGGAAGCTGCGGATCTCGAAGACACTCTTGGGCCGTGCCCACTTCGAGACCGCGTCGATCTTTGCCGGATCGATGAGTATACCCTCCCGGGACACAACATGGCCGAGGAACTTCACCTCGGCGAGCCAAAACTCGCACTTCTCTAGGTTGCCGTACAGCTGGTGAGTACGCAACAATGTCAACATTGTCCTCAGGTACTCCACGTGTGCCTCCTCACTAGGAGAATAAATCATAATGTCATCCACGAACACCACGACGAACTGATCTAGGTAGGGTCGGAAGATCCCGTTCATCAGGTCCATGAACGCTGCAGGCGCGTTCGTCAGCCCGAACGACATCACCAGGAACTCGTAGTGCCCATATCGAGTGCTAAATGCGGTTTTCTCCACATCCTCATCCCGAACCCTCAACTGATAATACCCTGACCGAAGATCAATCTTCGAGAAGCACTTCGCTCCTCTCAGCTGATCAAACAGGTCATCGATCCGCGACATCGGACAACGGTTCTTCTCCATAACCCGATTCAACTTCCGGTAATCGATGCACATCCTCAACGCTCCACCCTCCTTCTTCACGAAGAGGGCGGGTGCTCCCCACGACGAAGCACTAGGTCGGATGAATCCCTTCTCCCGAAGCTCCTCGAGTTGTCGCTTCAGCTCGACCAACTCGGCTGGTGCAAACCGATACGGGGCCATAGAGATCGGCGTCGTACCCGGGATCAAGTCGATCCTAAACTCCACCTCGCGCGCCGGCGGTAATCCTGACAGCTCTTCCGAAAGACCTCCGGGAACTCACATACCACTCTCGACAGCTCTCGACTCTGCACGGTCTCCGTCTCATCTCCCACGGTCAACGCAGATAGGAGTACTCCGCTCCTACTGCCCAAAACACAAGTGACGATCATGTCGCCCGATACTACGGTCACCTGCCGACGATAGCATTCGATCGACGCTTGATCCCTTGTCATCCAGTCCATCCCCAAGATCACGTCGAACGCCGTCATGTCCAGCACAAGCAAATCACCATAAAAAGGCAATCAATCAGCCACTCGGATCTCACAAGCCCGACAAACAATACTCAAAACTACCTCTCCCGTAACAGGGGTGTCAAGACATAAAAGTCGACTCAGAAATTCCACCCTCAACCCCAACATACGAGCAAAAGAAGAAGAGATGAAAGAATGCGATGCTCCAGTATCAAACAAGAAAGACGCCTACGAATTATAAAGTAAGCACGTACACTGAGTAGCCTCATGACCGGCGTGACGTCCCTCAGCTCTAGAGTCGGTGACAGCATACACTCGGCCCTACTGTGCCGGGGGTCCGCCTCTCGGGGGTGGTGGAAGTGCCACATGCTGCGCAGCTTGCTGCCTGGCGCTGGCGCGTTTGCAGCCTACCGCGGTGCTCTCTGCGTCGGTGTCTGACGCTGCTAGAACTGCGGTGACTGCCCAGTCTGCGACTGCTGCGGTCGCGGGGCCGACACCTTCAAGAATTGATCGGGGCACTTGGAAACGAAGTGTCCTGGTCGACCACACCAGTGACACAGCGTTGGCCCGACACTCGACCTCTCCTCAGGTCTACCCGCCAGACGGTCTACTGGTCTGCTGCTCCTCGGACAGTCTCGAGCCATATGGCCCGGCTGCCCACATCCGTAGCATGTGCGCCCTGACATGGAAGGTCCAACAGAAGCCACTGACACGACCTGTCGTGGTCCTCTCAACGGTGGCGGGGACTGGAACGATCCAGATGTCCTCTACCTCCTCGGATCACAAGACTTAGATGGCCTCAGGGAACTGGTCGGTCTCGGCCTGACCTCTCGAACTCTGGCTGTCTCACGAAAGCGCCGCTCCACAGCCAAGGCCTGGTCCACCAGGTCAGAGTATACCTAGGTCCTCAAAACAGCGACCCGATCTGCAATCGTCGGGCGAAGACCTGCCTCAGAACGTCGACAACGGAGAACCTCAGTTTGTACCATCTCCTGAGCAAAACAGGACAAGGAGGTGAACCTCACCTCGTACTCGGACACTAACAGTCCCTCCTGTCGCATCTCCAGGAACTGTTGACGCTTGTCGTCCAGTACCGACTGTGGAAAATACTGCTCAAGAAATCGTTGTCCGAACGGCGCAAAGTCATCTCCCACTCGCGCCTGCTCGCGCCGCCACCAGTGGTAGGCCTCTCCCTCCAGATGGAAAGCCGTGAATGATACTCTCAAGCTACCACTCAGGACCCCTGATGTGTCCAGGTTGCGGGTGATCCGCTCCAGCCACCTCTCGGCTGCCTCGGGGTCTGGTTCCCCAGAAAACACAGGTGTGCCTAGCCTGCGGAAGTCCCGCAGCGCCTGCGCAGTGCAGCTGTAGACCTGAGTAGGTCCCTCGGTGGTCGCTACAGTGGCAGCAGGTGCAGCCTCCGGTGTCGGAGCTGTAGCCTCTCTCCGGGCAAAGGCTGCTGCCAAACCCTAAACAGTGCGGGTCAGCTCCTCCAAAGCTGCCGCTTGGGTCATCTTAAACCTCTCGTGCCCCTCAGCGGGTGCACCCTGGGCACTAGTCGCCCCTACCGATTCGGCAGTCGATGGTTGTCCCCTGCCCCTAGCTGGCTGTCACGCCCCAAATCCGGTTATCGCCCGGACTCGAGGCATGACGGGTAATAGAAGACAATAAAACAATGAAACAATATTTAAATCTTGAAAACCTCCAATAAGTACCTCAATCCATAAACTTCAATGTAAAGTATAAGTAACCCTCCGGGGGTGTAATAATAAGTCTCTACAAAACTGTTATTAAACAAAAGGAAATAAACATGAAGTCTCTACGGAACCCACACCGAGAAGCTCACGAGCCTCTACTCCTCAATCAAGCCTGTAAACACAACAATGAACTCACAGGGGTGAGCTTACGCTCAGTAGGGAAAACACATAACAAGACGGACCTTCAATTCAATAAGAGCAATCAACAGGTCAACCAAAGCCCATTTCATCACACACAGGTAACAGGTAAATCAACCAATGCCGTGGCACATGAAGTCTTCACCCTCCGATCCACATGATGTGTCCTATCGGATTTTCCCTCAAATCCAGAGGAGACGCATAACATTGAGGCGACCGGAAACAACCCTTCGGGGCGCTTATCATCGGGATTCTCAGAAACGTATCCAAGGGATTTTATGTCCTTGGGAACCAAGGTATTACTCCCATGGAGAGCATACACTTGGACAATTTAATAAGAAGAATTTAATAATTGAATACGCACTTAACCAAACACGATATGATACAAACTCAACAATAAACCAATTCAATTCCACGCAGGGTTCACACATCACCAATTCACCACAACAAGCAGTACACGAAATCACGCAAACATAGCACACCAATCACACAAACCCAACTTACCGTTCACTTACCAGTTTCGAACCACCGGGGCATCGATCACCTGATTGCACCGCTCGGTACAACCAGTCATACTTGATGCTCCAAACAAGCATTCAAGTAAATCAAGTAATCAATAGAATACAATCAACGAGCAAGTACGAGTACAATCAACCAATTATAAGAACCTTCAAGAGAGCATGCACACATGCAATTCTACTAGTTTCGTTAGACTCTTTAGCCTATCCACTAAGCAATTAACAACCAAGCATGTGATCCTAACAAGCAACTAATCCGAGGGCTTTGCCAAGGCTCCTCTACCAGACAATCATATCCCAAGTATTAAAAGCGAATTACACTAGTGATTGGCATCCTAATCGGTCACCACTAGACGCTTCCGGTTATTAGAAATTGAAAGACGATTATGCTAGTTATTCGCATCCTATAGGCATTTCTAGGACCTTTTCCATTTTATTAACCTAGCATGCATACTAAGCATGGTAAACGAGAGGTTAAGGCTTTCCCTACCTCAAGGTCCTCCTCTTCAACGCTTTGATGAAGTCCGGTGATCACCACTTTGCTCCTTCCTCGGTTCCCGGCGTGATCCTTGCTACTCTAGCTCGATCCCCAAAGTCTTGGACACAAAGAAACGCTAATTAGGCTCCACTTAAACAGTAAGAAAGACCCCCAAAACCCTTCCAAAGTTCAGCTCAAACCCAAGATGCCAAAAACCTTCGAAAACCCTCAAGAAACCCTCACCCTAGTGGGTCACGGACCTGGTCACGGATCCGTGACGTTAACCCTCACGGTTACCGTCACGGAGCCGTGACGAGTGCCGTCACGGACTCCCTCACAGAGCCGTGACGTCGCCTGTCACGGGATCCGTCACGGATCCGTGGCGCACCAGGGCAGTTTCGCCCATCTTCAACCTCCAGCTCCAAAACTCCGAAAAACCACCCTTAAACCCTGAAATTTACCCCTTCCAACTCCCAAAACAGTCCAAATCCTTCAATACTCCTCTACCCATGGTAGGAATCAACACACAAACAATTTTCCAAGGATTCATCAAATCAAACCCACTTCAAAATCTCCAACAACTATTGATTTCTCAACAAAAATCCAACAAGGTTCATCATCAACATCATCTCCCACCATTTCTACTCAAACCCAACATCATCTAGCAATTTTCACCCAAAACCCATGAAAATAGATGAAGAGAAATGAGGATTAGAGAGTTCCATTACCTCTAGAATGTTGAGATGAAGAAGATGCTAGTGGTTTTGAGGGTGGATGGCTAGAGGAAGACCCCAAATGGCTCCTTCTTCTTTGATTTTCCTTCAAACCTCCATGGGAGCTCTCCTTCCTTGCTTCCCCTCTAAGTTTCGGCTACAACAAGAAGAAAATGACTTGAATTTGCTTCTCCAATCCAATATAATACCTAGATGTAATAATGACCTAAATGCCCTTGAGCTAGATTCCCTTGTAGTAGCTTTTGGGAGGGTAAAAGGGACAATGACTATCCTTTTTTCTCTCATTCAACCAAAAGAAGACAAGTGTCCCTCTAGGTCATTTAATTTTCCAATTTAAATCCCAGCACTTTTAAAATTAAAGCTTTAGTTGATATAAAGTCTCGTTTTGACCAAAATTGACTTTATCCAATATTATACTCAAACGAAAGGGATTTCTCCCCTGAAGCCAACCGTGATAATGGCTACTACGTTTGGTTTCCGGAAAAGTCCCGAGCGACTTCCGGAGTCACCGGTTCGACCAGAAGCGGGTCTTACACTGGCCGTCTCCTGGTACCTCGCGGAACTTAAGTCGGCGCCATGTCATAGATCCGCTGCACGGATAACGCACAGGTTCAGTTCCTTACTCTTAAAGGACGACGCGCTTAAAATAACTAACGTCACACAGTCCACCACACTAGTACTCATAGTAATAATATACTCAGTATAGTATAGTCACACAATTTCACATAGCAGAGAAGTCCGCACACTAGTGCAACACATAGATCATACAATCAAACATCGAGATTACACACGGTTTCACACTCAAAAACAATTCCACACATAAGTCACACAGACCACAATTTATACCACAAAGCAATTCCACAATGTACAACATAAACTTAGTTTCAAGTTCTTAACACGTCCTCTTTCTAACATAACATTCATGTTGACACCGCGTCGTTACAACCCGGTTCAGGCATCCCCGAATTATGTTGTAACCACTTGGCATCCCCCCATTCACGTCCAGCTACAGTGGCCCTTATAGCTGAATCGTGATGGTACATACACTTAAGTTTCTGCAG
Organism: Erodium maritimum; assembly: GCA_963921825.1. Classification (NCBI taxonomy): domain Eukaryota; kingdom Viridiplantae; phylum Streptophyta; class Magnoliopsida; order Geraniales; family Geraniaceae; genus Erodium; species Erodium maritimum. The sequence goes on from OY997588.1 coordinate 48,874,779, forward strand.
AAAATCGGGCATGACCCGTTCGTAATTTACACTAACCATCCGCTTATGCGGGACAATCAATCACAACCTGCACACAACACTCAATCACAATTACAACACACATCAAGTAATCTCATCCATACACCTCGGGTCTAGGTAATTTCACTCTTACCGCCCGGCCAAGTCCACACTCGGAAAACAGTTTAACTAAAACAATGACGCCAACCACACAGGTTCACCACAGGCACACGGTACTTCGACCAGACAACCACCAACAAGAGACTCTCTCTCCGTCTCGTTTCTACGCGTAGGACATCTCCGACTTGCGTGACCGACACACGATAACTTAACGACCCAACTCTACCCACCTAATTGACGTACGATCCGAGGTTTTGAAAAACGATTTCAAAATGCAACCAGGCTCTGATACCAAATTGTCACGCCCCAAATCCGGTTTTGACCGGACTCGAGACGTGAACTTAAAGAAATAATAAATAAAGCAATTTCAACGGTTATAAGTTTTAAAGTAAGATACTTCGAAATCCATAATCCGATAAAATGAGTCAACAACTCATAAAACACAGTAAATAAAGGTTCAGTTCAAAATAACAGAACGTCTCTAGACAAGCTAGCCTAGGATCCCCACTAGCCCCCAAGCATCGAGCATCCAGCTAGTACAAATCCCGCTCAAGACCTAAAACACAACAAGTTAAGGGGTGAGCTTTCGCTCAGTAGGAAAAGTAGTTGAGGTTATGAACTTCAGTTCACCACCACGAGTAACCGTCCAATTAGGGCATACTAGCAAGCATAACTATCAGCAACACCCACGGGACAAGTACCAGCCACCAATCACTCTCGCAAGACCACAATCACATATAAAACAACGCACATAGCCAACCAGAACGCACAGAACACACAGTAGAACAACACATAACTTAGTACAAAAGTTCCCAACATCACCGGCTATCACAACCCGTCCCATTTATATCATACCGGACCACAGAGCATCGGTCCCGACATCTTCCCATCACGTAGACTCGGGGTAACATCCCAGACCGGAATCCCTCAGTCGGACGTCTTCCCGTCACGTAGACTTGGGGCCTTATGCATACCGACCGGCACATACTTTGGTCGTACGCCTTCCCGGACCATATAGCATCGGGGTAATGATTAAACCGTACTCGTCCTCGATACTCAACACTGGCATATTCTCTCAGTGTAAGTATCATACCGGACACAACTCCTCTTGGAACACACGTCAAGAGAATAACACGCATCACAATGCCATAATTTGACCACAGTATACTAACCGAGCCAATTCACCATAACACACAAATCGGTCTATCACTCACCCCGATCATATCACAACCAAAGATTCACATCACATCAATCACGTCACACTTGCCCACACATAGCCACAACATGCTACACCGAGTATATCATAACATGATTCTCAATTAAACCGGTATTCGCTACGTTCCCTACCTCAAAAGTAAACAACTCTCAATTCCTAGCTGCTGACGACTTGGCTAGCTTCCTCCTCCACCTCACGATGTCCAAGTGCCTCCTCCTCTGTCACGCTCGGGTCCAAAATCTTGGATAACAAAACAATTCCTGAATCAAAACAATTTCCGAATTGAATTAATGAGAAAACACCAAAATAAGCCCGAGGGTCCAAACATGGGCTAAAAGGGGGAAATGGGCCAAAATGAGGCCCAATCCGGATAACCCAGAGGCCCGAAACCCGACCCGAACCGTGCCACAGACCGGCCCGATACCCGACCCGGCCCGTGCCACAAACCGGCTCGGAACCAGACACGGCCCGTGCGACACGCTGGCCCAGAACCAGGCACGGTCCATGCTGCAGACCGGCCCGGGACCAGGCACGGTCCGTGCTGCACACCATGCCGGATCCTGGCCCGGTCCGTGCGGCACGCCGTGCCGGAACCTGGCCTGTTCCGTGCGGCGTTCCGTGCCGGAATCTGGTCCTCTCCGTGTCCCATTCCGTGCCAGAACAGAACAGACCCCCTCCTTCTTCCCCAACTTCGTTTTCCACGAATTTCAACAACAAAACACCATTGATGAATCCTCAAAACTCTAAAACAGACCCCAAAGCTTCAGCAAATCAATATCCACAAAGGGGTTTCATCAAAACTACTCAAAACCAAGTTATATCAATCTTCTAACTCTTTTTCTTCTCCAAAAATCATCATCCACCATTAAAGCTTCAAACCCCCAACCAAGTTCATCATTTCCCCTCAAACCCATGAATCACAATCCACCAAAAACGAAAAAGAGTTAGATGATTACCTTGGAAATGGAGTGTAGAAGAAGAATCTATTGTTTTTGAAGAGATTTGAGTAGAACCCAAGTTCAAAATCAATCCTTTTCCTCCTTTCTTCCTACTCAAGCTTCCAAGATTTTCTCTCTCTTTTTCTCTCTCTGAAAATTCAGCCAACAATGCTCAAATGAGCTGATTTGCTCTCATTTTTGTGCCTTTAACCAAATTGTGAAAGTTCCAAAATGCCATTTTTCTCTTAACTCCTCAAGTTCAACAATCAAGGGTAAAAGGGGCCAAATACAACCATTTCTTCCCTTCCAAGCAAGCATGGACACATGTCCATGTGGGGACCACTACTACTCAATTAATTCCAGCACAATTAATTAAATAGATTTAGCTTTTAATCGGACTGCGTTTGACCGATAAAAGGTCTCGGGTTGACTTTTCCCAACATTACAGTCATCGGAAAGGGAACGACCCAATTAAGCTAACCGTAACGACGACTAAGCTTTTTGGGCCCCTGAAAGGTCCCGAATGACTCCCGGAGTCATCGATTGACTTTTCCGACAAAAAATCAACTTTCACCGAAAACCTCCGATTCGACCGGGATTGACCGGGGGCGTTTCTTACAATTAAAATCCAATTTCCTTAATCCTAATCAGTAAGCTAGATGATCGGTAAAGGTTATTCTAAATTCGTTTTGCATTTTCTATTATTATTATTATTATTATTATGAATTTGTTTATTGTTGATATACTAACCCCTATATCCTACATTTATTAAGAGTTGTGGTTCAAGGCTTCAAGCTATTCCTACTTTTTCTATGAGAATTTTTAAACTCCCGGAGTTTGTCATTTCCACTATTAACAGACTGAACTCAAGATTCTTTTGGGGTGGGGATGACGAACAGAAGCCTCTACATTCGAAGGCCTGGAAATTGGTGTGTACTCCAAAGACACCAGGTGGTGTGAGATTAAAAAAATTGGGTTGTTTTATAAGGCTTTGGTGGGGAAACAATTTTGGCGCATTTTAACATCCATAGATTGTCTGATGTCTAGAGTGGTGTTAGCTAAGTACTACCGATCAAGCTCTTTGTGGGATGTTCCTCTAAAAGGACACATTTCGGACTTCTAAAAGAGTATTCTCTAGTGCCGAGGGTTGATCAAGGCTGGTGCTAGGATGAGGCCTGGTCATGGCTTGGATGTGAAAGTTTTTTTTATTACCCTTGGTTTCCTCATACGACTAACCATCTTCTGATCACCACTCCAACCCAACCTCATTTAAGCCTTACCATTTATGATCTTCTAACTGATTCAGGTGGCTGGAATTTTGACCTCATTGACGAAGTTTTATGGACGGTTTACGCTTGGAAAATTCATGGCTTTCCACAACCACGGTTACAAGGCTCGACGAGGTGGGTTTAAGACCCTCATAAAACTTGCTCGTACACGGTCTGGTCGACCTATCGTTTAGCTACGGAAAGAGTACTATTACAATCTTCTAACTCAAATAAAATTCATGGTAGGTGTGGTTCTAGTGACTTTAAGCTCCGACAAAACAAAGGGACATGACCAAAACTGGGTTTTGGGTCATGTGCCCGTTAGTGAATAGGACTTTACGGATCGAGACAAGTCTTGGAGTCTTGGGATTGATCACGTCGGATAATGTTTGACATTTCCGGTATGGAAGGCTTGGAGGCGATGAGCGCATCACGGGACCTCGTTGGGAATGGCCAAGTGCCATGTTCCAAGAGGCCCATGCAACCAAGGCCCATGGAACTAATTAATCAAGTCTTGATTAATTAGTACTAAGTAAGCAAGACAAGGATTAAGATGTTGGTGATTCACTACCTAACCCCATCTTGTCTAGCCTTACTTAGCACCATACTTGTACTATTTACACCATACTTGTCCCATGCTTTTAGTTTAACAAGTTGATGGGGTTTGTTATGTTTAAGTCATCTTTTTTCAACATAACAACACCCAAGACAAGAATAGAAACACATTTTCTCTCCCTCCCCTCCCCAATTTCGGCCATGAATGTGTTCTTCCTCCATTTTGTGTTCTTGAGTCCTCTAAGCTTCGAACTACGTGAATTTGATTCCTTGGAGGATACGTAGGCGTCTTGGAGACTCAAGCCAAATCATTCGTTACCGGTGTTCTTGTTTTGGTAAGAAATAATGCTGGATTTTTCTCTTGTGAATCTATTCTTTGTTAGTTGTTTCATGGTTTTAATTGTCTCTTGGTTTTTGTTGATTTTCCGCTGCGAGTTGATTCATCTTTGACCCTATCTCGAGACCCAATATAGCCATCTTTACGTTTGACATGGGTGAAGAGGAAAAGTAACCATATTGTTCATATGCTTACTAAAATGACGATAGATGATAGAATTTTCCTATCGTAATTCTTAGAGAATGTACAACGGAAAGGCCCTGGGTGAGGCCCTGGGGTTGAGTCCCTTGTGCTGACTGGACAAAAGTGAGGCCCTAGGGCTGCAGAATAGTGAGTGTTTTGCAATGGAAATGCCCTGTTGAGGCCTTGGGGCTGAGGCCCTGTGCTAATTGGATGCTGAGTTGTTATTAATTGATATTTTGCTGTTTTATTTAATTCTTTATCAGAAACCGTTTAAATTATATAAACAAATGTGAAAAAAAATAATTAATGACAATAAAAAATAATAAATAAATTTAACACGAATAAAAATGAACTTTTTAATAATGGCAAAGAAACAAATAAAATATGTGTATGGAATAATATGATCAATTATGTAATATTCATAGTAGTTGCTATAACGAAAAATCTTTGAGTCGGACCGGAAATAAATACACACAACAATGATAATATGGTCAAATATATATTACATAAATATGTTATTTTATTTGAAATATCATCCAACACTACATTATATAATATATAATCTATTAAAAAGAAGATTTGATTTTAAATTTTAATATGCATTTCACTCCAAAATTAAAAGTATATCATATTAATTATAATAAAACATAGTAACAAAAGCCTATCTAGCTCAATGGTAGAACACATGACTTTTTTTTTATCAGCAAAGCAATATTATAAATCTCCCTTTTTTCAAAGATTGAAAAAAGAGGACAAAAGTCTCTAGCTACAGAGACAAATACAAGGAAGAAGAGTCGAATTACAACAAACCAAGTAGAAGAGGGTGGTAATGTGAAACCAAACCCAATAAGCAAAGAAAAGGGTAGAAAAGTGAAACCTAGCCCTAAAAAACAGGGCTGCTAGAACTTGAACCAGATGAGAAGATGATTGCTGAATGAAGCAAAACCAAGGAGAACAACAAAATATAGCATCCAACAGGGCCAGTGAATGATCTTTGAAATTTGATTTTTGGAGGAGCAGCTGAGGAACCAGCAATCTGGAGGTACTGTTATGCCTTTGAAATTAAAACCAACCAATGTAGAAGCTATTGGGGATAGGCCAATGAAGCCTGGCAAGCTGGAGGTACTGGTATGCCTTTGAATTTAAAACCAACCAATGCAGAAGCTGCTGGGGACTGAACAAATCAAAGGAGGCCAATGAAGCCTGAGATAGTGAAATGAGATGAGCTACTGAGCAGTAGAGGTGCCCCAGGGAAGCTTGTGATCAAGAAAGAGGCCTTGAGCAGCAAGGCACCAGCAGGACTGCAAGAATAGGACCTGCACAAAACCAGACAAAAGGACAAGGGCCTAGAAGGCCAACAAACTAAAGACTAAGAAAGGTACTACCCACACTCAGAAGAGGGGAAGGAAGCTAAATCAACAAACTACCCACACTCAGGAAAACAAGAGACAAGAACACCCAACTCACAAAGACAACCTAGGCCTTACCTCTCCACTCCACCCAAACCAGCCCCAAACCCCACCCACCACCCACTGCAGAAAGCCAAAACCAAGAAAGCCAGCCCCCTCAATGAACTGAAAGACATTGGAGAGGATCAAGCACCCAAAGATGGAATGAGAAATGCTTTGCTGGGGAGAAAGCAGACCATTCCCAAGAGAAACTTGTATTCTGCACCTTAGCAAAGATCACTGCAGCATTGAACTCCACTTTGTTAAAAACACAGTCGTTTCTAGCAAGCCATATTAACCAGCAAGTTAACTTTAAAATTTTCCCTCAAGCTTTTCTGAAGGGCCTTTTGAATAGATAAACCCAGGAACCAAAGAGGCCTTTTAAGTCACCAGAAATAGCACATTGAATTCCCCACCAAGCAAAGATTGATCCCCATAATTCCCATGAATGCCTGCAATGAATTAGGATATGAGAAGCATCTTCAAAATCCCAATGACAAGAAGGGCAGATCAAGTCATCTAAAGCAAAATGCATTCCCCTGCTTTCAAGGAAACATCTTGAAGGGATTGCCTCTAGACATGCTAGCCAGCAAAATGCAGTGATCTTAGGAGCCAAACCAGGAGACCAAAGGTGCTTTGTCCAATAAGAGCAAGTTGTTCCTTGAGGGGCAAGCAATGTGTACATCCTCTTAACAGTGAAGCCTTTGTCATCATGATACCAAGATAACTGATCATCCCTCTCAGTAGGATAGACCCCTGAGAGAATAGAGCAGATTAAACCCCATTCTTCCTCTTCCCAACCTCTGGGAGATCTTCTTAAATGCAAGTCCCATTGACCCTCAGTCCAAAGATCTTCTATGAGAGCAGATTTGGATCCTGATAACAAGTAAATTCTAGGGAATAGATATTTGAAAGGACTTTCACCCCACCACAAGTCTGTCCAGAAATGAATCTTGTTGCCTCTCCCTAAGGTCCAAAGACATCCTTTGGATCCAAAAATATTTGTGAATCTTTGGTCTTTAGCAAGCTGCAATATTTGATTGAAGTAGCTTGAGTTGCCATTATCTGAAACTGAAGAGAGATCCCAATCCTTTAAGTTCCAACCATATCTAGAACAGATGATCTGCTTCCATAATGCCTTGTCCTCTAGAGCAAATCTCCACCACCATTTAGCCATTAAGGCTATATTCATGTCAGCCAGTCTTTTGATTCCCAAGCCTCCTGCCCTTCTGGATTTGCAGACCATGAACCAGTTAACTTTGCAAAAGACCCTTGACTTCATAGAGCCATGCCATAAGAATCTTCTCTGCCAACTCTCACATGCTTTGATGACTGCCTTTGGGGCCTTTAGGATTGAGAAAAAGTATAGAGGTAAAGCACTTAGGGTAGACTTGATAAGAGTAATTCTTCCTCCTAGAGAAAGTAGCTTGGCCTGCCATAAACCAAGTGCTTTTTTGAATTTGTCCATGACTGGTTTCCAAGTCTTGATCTTCCTTGCATTGGCTCCAAGTGAAAAACCCAAATATGGCAAAGGAAGTGATCCTGTAGTGCAACCTAGTGAATCAGCCAATCCAGTGATTATATGAAACATTGCCAATGCAGACTTAAGATTCTCTACTCCTTGTGAGGAGGCTTTGATGAAGAAAAGAGTGTCATCTGCATATTGTAGGTGTGATATTGTAGGAGCAGAAGAACTGACTTGGATGCCCTCAAAGAAACTGCCAGTGATCCCAGCCTTCATAATTTGGTTTAATACTTCTGCTACTATTACAAACAGAAGAGGGGAGAGTGCACAGCCTTGTCTCAAGCCTCTTTGCATTTGAAAATCATAACTTGGAGAACCATTTATTAAGACAGATACAAAAGCTCTCAAGCAAGATGAAATCCACATTCTCCAAAGATGGCCAAACCCATTTTAGTCAGAATTTCCATAATGAGAGACCAACTGACTTTATCAAATGATTTCTCAAAATCAGCCTTGAAGATCAAACTTTTGTCTAAAGATTTTTTGATAACCTCCACCACTTCTGAAGCCACTAAAAGTCCATCCAGAATCTGTCTGCCCATAATGAAACCTGTTTGCTCAAAGCCTACCAAGCTCCCCACAACCACCTTTAATCTTGTGGACAATAATTTTGAGAGAATCTTATAAGGTCCCCCCATTAAACTTATGGGTCTGAAGTCATCAAATGAGAGAGGAGAATCACATTTGGGAATTAGAGTTAAGAAGGAAGAATTGAGTCCTTTGCCAATGTGAGCAGAATAATGAAAGTGATGGAAGAAAGCACATAGATCTCCTTTAATTATGGGCCAGCATACTTGGAAAAAACCTCAGTGTAAAACCATCTGGACCAGTTGCCTTGTCCCCAACACAAGCCATTAAAGCTTGGAGAATTTCCTCTTCTGTAAAGGATCTTTGAAGCCAATCTGCTTCAGCTGAACTGATGGAATTGAAAGAAAACACAGGACTTTAAACCTTGAGATTGGGGGTTCAAATCCCATAATTGACAAAAAAAATTGTCAGGTGTCGAGGGGCGCGAGCTCGGCCCGCGTGTTTCAGGGTTGCGGACCGCGCACGCGCGAGTCAGAGACGAGGATCAGTCCGTTGTGCGTGCTCCTAAGGAAGTGATGGTCCTGCTTGTACTTCTACTCTGTTTTCCTGGGACTTCTAATTAATAAAATATGTTATGCCTCAAAAGAAAAGAAATGATATTTTCCCTTCAAAACATCACGCGCCAAACATTTTCTCTTCTCTACTGTATGTGCTCTGACCTGGAATATACCATGATGTTCCTTTGTGACGTAACACAGCATAATCCAGAAGTTTGACAATTCAAATTTTCAAATGCGTAGGAGTCTGAAAAGTAAAACGACGCAGTATGATGGGAAATCATCCAAACGACGCAGTATAGCGGATCGAGTAGCAATGTATTTCTCACCCGACCGTGACCGTTGTCCGAGAATAAGTGATCAGAAAACCCAAATATCTGTCGTGTCGCGTTGATCTTCCGAGCTTCCTTCATCCGACGGAACTTTCTCGAATTCGCTAGGGTTTCCGCGGCTCGCCTTGGTTCTGGTGCAGGAGATGACGACCATGGAGAGCTTGATAGGGTTGGTTAACCGAATCCAGAGGGCGTGTACTATGCTCGGTGACTATGGCGGTGGAGATAGCACTTTCTCTTCTCTTTGGGAAGCTCTTCCTTCCGTCGCTGTTGTTGGTGGCCAGGTTCGGTTCTTCCTTCTTTTCCTGTTCCCTGTGATTGTCTATCGGGGTTTCGAGAGAGTTACTGAGCTGAGGGAGAAGTTGTGTCCCTTGGAAGTTAAATTAAGGAGAGGGGTTGTGTGGGAGATGTCAAGTACGGAGGTTTGTGGTTTCAGGAGGTGGAATTGAAGTGTGTAGAGGAGGGAGATGGTGATTTTTTCAGGTGTTACTGTTCTGTAGGCTTTTGGCTTAAATATTTTAGATACAAAGCTTTCTAGGCAAGTAAAGTAACAATTTGGAGGCTAGAAATGAAGATTTTGGTTTAAAATGGGAGTGTGATGGAAGGATTTGGGAGTTTGACTTGTTGGAAGGTACAGTTTTCAAGAAATGAAAATGGCACATGAGATTTTATTGTAGAAATTTTGGAATGAATAAGATGTTTTAGAGCTAAAATATGAAGTTTATACAAGGACAGATGAGGGAAGGATTTGAAAATTCATCTTCTTAAATAGATAATTATGTTATTTCTGATTGATAGAAAAGTTTTATTCAGTTTTTATTTTGCCTAATATGTTATTTTTCTGTACACTGGGAGCAGAGCTCTGGAAAATCATCCGTTCTAGAGAGCGTAGTGGGCCGAGATTTTCTTCCAAGAGGATCTGGTATGCTTGCAAACATTTCTGATTCAGTTCTTTTTCTATTTGATTTAGTAAATGATTTGAATGAATTTTTTGGGCTGATGGCAGGGATCGTGACTAGGCGGCCTTTGGTGTTGCAGCTACACAAGACTGAGGATGGAACACAGGAGTATGCTGAGTTCCTTCACCTGCCTAGGAGAAAATTTACTGATTTTGGTTGATAATTTCCACCGTTAACAGTTTTATGGTTATGCATATCTGATATCAATCCAGTGTAAATTGAAAACATACATCTTTATGCAGCTTTGGTTCGTCAGGAAATTCAGGATGAAACTGACAGAATAACTGGGAAGTCGAAACAAATATCTCCTGTTCCAATCCATCTGAGTATCTACTCTCCAAACGGTATTTCTTTTCATTCTTTTGGCACTTGCCGTGTTGGCTTCCTCCTATACACACGAGCGGATTCTACATCATTAGTACTGCCCAGCACTAGTGGTGCTTGTTTTATTCAATGTTGTCATTAACTTTAGAATTTAGGAATCTCATTCACTTTAAAAATACATGTCCCGGTAGACGGGATGTCGGACACATATACATATGTTTAAAAGTTAAAACTACCAATTTAATGCAATAACCACATAGGAGGATAAATTTGAGCATCAACTGTTAGACACCTGGATGTTTCTGTGTTTGTTTATATAATCAAGTATTTCGGTATAACGACGAGTGATCCATACTCTACCCTTTGCTTAACATTGTGGTTGTTAAACCTAATTTTAAGAAGGGGTAATTTCAAAAAATGGCTTCGTACGAAGGCACAATTTCATGAAACGACCTTGAATTTAAGACTTCGTCTTATGGCTACCAAAAAAAAACAATTTTTAAGCTTCACATGTAATGACGTTGTCAAAATTGGTGTGAAATGTCTAAAACGTCATCATTTAATAAAAAAATCAATTATGTCAACCTCCGAACTCTGTTAGAGTTAAAGATTTCCAAGCCTTTTCCGAACTGCCTCAGCGTGTTCCCTAGCCAAGGGAGGTTACGACGACGAAGACGGCGAAGGCAAGGAGAGGTGACAACTGACAAGCACTAGTTTTCAGCACTTGATGGCCATATATGAAGACGGAACCGAATATAAGGGCCTTTGATTCCGACGAACGAGTCTTGTCTATTCTCATCCTGACCCTTAGTCTTCGAGTTGCAGATCGGTGATGATGATGAAGCTGAAGTGGTTGCTATGATGAAACTATTAGTCTTGGTCGAGCAAAGCCCCACCAATGTATAGAAAAACATTGACGATGGTTGAGATATGAACAAATGTTGACGAAGTCTGAGACTTGGACGCCAAAGAGGTGACCGCTGTGTGTGTCGTTGTCGAAATCGAGGAGGCTTCCAGGTCCGAGCTGTTCTGTCTGACACAATCTGCTTCCCTGAGAAGGTCTATGCGGTAAAGAAGGTGAGGGAGGTGCAACGAAGAAGGAAGTCCACACCGTCGTCTATTCATCTAGGTTCTAATCCGGTGGTCGTTTTAGATTTGACGCTCGAGAATGTCCCGACTCTAGACTTGAGAAGACACAACTTTGGCAAATGCAAAATCCCCGAAGAAGGTGCAGGTTGACCACATGCCGACCATGGGACAATAGTTCCCTTGCCATAGATCGCCGGACAAGATGCATGTTGAAGAAGCTCCCTTGGCCTTGCTGCATATATGTAGCAGGTTATTACTGGATCTTTCATGGGCAGTCACTCCCTCGCGGCACCGAAGCTCATCATTAGAGAAGGAAGTCCACACACATAGCATGAGGTCAAGAAGTCGAAGGAAACAAATTGTGTTACAAAGGAAATTTTGTCATTTTAAAAATATCTAGCTTCACATGCAAGTCACATGATCTAAAATCAGGATTTATCTATTAGATTTAACACAATTACGGTTCTATGAAGCTTAAAAAATATAATTTGTAGTCATATTATCGGGCCTTAAATTCGGGTGGTTTTATGAAATTGGGTCATACAATACTACAAGGTATATTTATGAAATTATCCCTATTTAGAACAATAATTACGTCAGTCGCTTACATGTACAATAAATGACAAAAAAGAATTGAAGCGAGGGAGTTATTTTCTTATCACTACAACCAATTTATTAGACCCAATTCTGATTAAAAAGTTCATGCTCATTGGATCCACATACTTCCAATATAAGACCTTGCACCCCCCCCCCCCCCCCCCCCCCCCCCCCCATACATGCAAGTTGGGTTGAGATACATGGTTGCACATGGACACTGTAACGTTCGAACCAACCCTGAAGTTCAAACTCAAGTTGATGAGTGAAGGTCCATTAATATGTATGTAGTGGTGTTAGTATTGGGTCTGACCCATTTGTACTTCGCCATTCATAATTTCTTGGTCCATGTGCTTGTCCCTTTGTGTTCTTTTATTTATTATCAGAGCGCTCTTCATGTTGTTTGACCTATCTGTGAGGGGAGTGTTGAAGTTTGAGGTCTCGCATCGAATACAAATATATAACAAAGATACATATAAAGGTTGAACTTTTGGATGTTGAGTCCGCCTGAATCTATGTAGGTGGGTTTGAAGTTCCCCACAGTCAAATAATGCCACTTCATTGGAAATATAGTTGACTCCATGATTTGGATTTGTAAACTTCACAGTACATATATGGGTTAATTGTTAAAAAAACTAAATTATGTATTTTCCATCCTTTTAAACTACCCTATCTTTTGACCAAGATCGTTTACTGACAAATTTTGGAATATTCCATTGAAAAATTAGGGACGTGGGCAATACATAAGAGTAGTTTTTGCACGTGGGCAACACATAAGGATAGTATTTTCGTTGAAAAAACCAATAGACAACCATGGTCAACAGATAGGGTAGTTTAAAAGCATGGAAAATACATAAGGTAATTTTCCGCACATGGACAATACATAAGGTTGTTTTTAGCAATTAACCCTATATATATGTCTTGAAGCATCATGTCCTGTTTCCATATCTGTTCCTCTTCCTAGGTTAGCATCGTAGATGTGTTCAGTATAAATGTATAGTATTGTATAAGATTCCCTTCTTAATATGTGTGTAGTCTTTAAGTTTCTTCATCACGTGGTATATTTCTTATTCTTTATTTCAATCTCCAAGAATAATACTACGAATCATTATCTTCAGATTTGATTGTTATATCCACGGCCTCCAGTGTATTAGGGACAGATTATAGATGTTGATTCAGTTTAGATAGTGAAGTTTACTTTAGCATTCACTTTCTGAAGTATGGGCATTACAATGATGCCGTAAAAGTTGCATCGGAACTATGTATTTGTTTATTAATTTTTTCTAATAGAAGACGCCGGACAAAAGATAAGGTATCTTAAAAGCTTGGACAAAACAAAAGTTTTTTTTTCGTATGTGGACTATACATAAGTGTAGGTTTTGGCAATTAACCCTTTATTATTACTCTTGGCCATGACCTTGAAATGGCATTCTACTTCAAAAAAAAATTGACTCACATGTTATTGCTAAGTGTAGTATTTTTTTATGTTACACTTGTTACAATATTCTAGTTCTGCTGACAGAAGTGTTTTCCTTTGTTTTCCAGTTGTCAACTTAACTCTTATTGACTTGCCTGGGTTGACAAAAGTTGCTGTTGGTATGTTTAGTGAATAACTTCTTGTTGATAACCAATTTAAACCTAATTTAACTTCTACATATAAACAAAAATGGTCATGCCATGCAGAGGGACAACCAGAAACTATTGTTTCAGATATTGAAAACATGGTTCGCTCTTACGTTGAGAAGGTATGGGGACGATTTTTTTTCCTATTAAAACATGCTATACCTGTTGTTGCTCTGAATGGAGCCTTTGTATTGAGTTTCACTGGTTCCTTTTCATTCAATGAATAGATGTAAACTGTTTTAAATTTGGAATATTTGTTTTGTTTGTCCAAAAATCATATATACTACTACATAGGCTAGTTTTGAAATCAATATTTTGATGTCAGTATTATGAACAATACTTCTTAATACACAATTCATATGCCCGAGCTTCATTGTTACCGAAAACATTTTTGCCACATGTTGGATATTTTTGGCTTGCCTCCTTATACATCCTGTGCCCTAGATGATATATTTGCTTATCCTTTACTGAAGCTATTTATATTTTCTTTTTCTCAAAACAAAATAGAAGCTATAATTTTTTTAAAATTTTCCATGTTAATATTTGCCTTCTGTCAAGCTGTTTTGTTTCACAATCTGATCTCTTACCTTTAATCTGCAATTTGTATTGTTGGTCCTCCACACGAGATTCAACTGATTTCATCTTATTGGTGTAGCCGAACTGTGTTATACTAGCAATATCTCCAGCTAATCAAGATATAGCAACATCTGATGCAATCAAACTTTCTAGAGAAGTTGATCCGACTGGTATTGTGTATACTCTATGAGTTTCTAAGTGTGTAGTGGTTTGTAACACTAGTGTATATGTCTATTTTTTCTAATCGGATTTCAAATTTGGCCAGGTGAACGGACATTTGGGGTTCTGACAAAGCTGGATCTGATGGATAAAGGAACTAATGCTTTGGATGTAAACCCTCCCTCCCCCTCTCTCTCTCTCTCTCTCTCTCTCTCATGTTTCCATCTGTGCCCAGAAATTTATTTCTCGGATTGTTTGGCGATACTGCTATTTTTAGAAATTTCCTCAGTTTTATTCAAAACAAAAGGGCTTATGATGCAAGAATAGTTAGGGCCTGTCAATTTTTCAGGGATGGACATGCAGGGTAAGTGCAGTAGAATATATATCATAAATATACACAAATCAGACGGAAGACTAGAATGCCTGGGAAAGAAACACAGTACTAGGGGTGGGCATGGTCGGTTAAACCGACCATGCACACAGCTCCACCCCCAAACCGGTACCCTCCAGTTTTCAAATATTTCAAACCGGCCCCGACCATGACACCAGAAAATGAAAAATTATTCCGACCGGCGCATATGTGGTTGGTTTATGGTTATAACCGGATTCCGTTAATAATTTTGAGCCAAGTCCAAATTATAAGCCTTTTGTAATTTATTTCAACCATATTTGTAGCCCTTTAGTCTTATATTTCAACCACATATATAGCCCCTTTGTCATATTTATATCCAATAAATAAATATTTATAAAATTATTTGCCGAGATACCACTGATATGCTTGTTCCTTCAATTATTAGATTCCGGTTGGTGATGATGATAAGGAATATAGGAAATAGAAACAGAAATATAAATCGCAACTAGCTTACATAGATAACAAATTCAAAACATTAAGCAAATAACGATTACATAAAACTGTTGTTCATTAACAAAACAAATAGATCTCAAGTTTATTAAAAAAACAGATCCTTCATGGTATGAACAGTAGTTTTATGGATCTCAAATTTTAAATACAACATCGATCCCAAAATAACAAAAAGAATTAGTAAAACTTAAACAAAACAACCTTGAATCTAAAATAGAAATAGAAAATAAACAGATCTACAAAGAGAAAAATATTAAAAACAACATAAAATAAATAAGAGAACAAATTATACATAAAATAAATACATCTGTTTTTTTAAGAAGTTGGATGAAGAGAGTTCAAGGAGAGACAGAAGAGAAATGGCTAGGAGAACACAAGTACCAGAGAGAGAAAATATTAGAGAGAGGCGTATTGTGTGTTGGAGATAGAGTGATGTTTTGGGTAGAAGAGAAAGTGGTTATTTATAGATATGGTTAGGTTCAATGGGTTAGTGCCGGTTGGGCTTTTTTTTAATCTCACTTTGGGCTTGTAAGCCATGGCCTGATGATGGACAGAAGGAATAAGTGGGCTTCTTGATTGGGCCCGGTCGGTTTTAAAATCCACCGGTTCAGGAAATCCTGAACCAGTCTCCGACTAATATATGGACCAATATGATGTTTTTTCCACTGGAACCACACCGGAATCCACCGGTTCCGGTTTTTCGGTGGCGTTTACGGTCGGAATCCGGTGGAGCGGATTTTTTTGCCCACCCCTACACAATACCAAAAGGAACAGAAAAGAAAAACAGTTCATAAGACAAGGAAGAAAAACTATTTAGATAACTCAATAATCTCCGCTCTATCATCACATATAATAGACTAAATGAATTGACGCCCTCATAGACATAAATAGAAATTAAAATAATAATCATAATAATTGTATATAGTAAATACTTTTTAAAATCCTAAAATTTCAATTGAGGCAGGAAAGTTCGTACCAGCTTCTACTTGGATTGTCAACACTAAGCCCATTCAAGTTCTACTTTAAAGTTGCTCGCCTGCTTTTTAGAATGTATGTTATTTGTAACGATTTATTTCCTTTTCGGTTATCGCCATGTCTTTCCCTCATCAAGGTTCTTGAAGGAAGAGCTTACCGGCTGCAACATCCTTGGGTTGGAATTGTGAATCGTTCACAAGCAGATATCAATAAAAGTGTTGACATGATCATTGCTAGGCGCAAGGAGCGTGAATACTTTGCAACCAGTCCGGACTATGGACACCTGGCCAGTAAAATGGGTTCAGAGTATCTTGCAAAACTTCTCTCAAAGGCATGTCTTTTCCGTATTTATTGCACAGTAAGGGGGTTTTATTTCACCAATAATGAGATCAATTTGGTGAATCCATATTTCAGCATTTGGAGTCTGTTATTAGGGCTCGAATACCGAGTATTACATCTTTGATAAACAAAAGCATCGAGGAGCTGGAATCTGAGATGGATCATCTTGGCAGACCTATTGCTGTTGATGCTGGGGTTAGTGACTTATATGACCTATAAGAGTTTTTTTCAATAAATTGCTATTACTATTTTTCTTTTCACCACGAAGTTGTGATTTATTCAGGCTCAGTTATATACTATCCTTGAACTCTGCCGTGCATTCGACCGTATATTTAAGGAGCATTTGGATGGAGGGTATGCACCGTTACCTTTTCTACTTCCCTTCTGTTTGGATACTCTATTTTCTTCCTTGAAATTGTAGTTTTATCAATATGGTTTATTCTTTGCAGGATGACTTTTATAAAAATGAATACCCATAGCAAAATCTTGCTGATTGTCATGACATGATATCTTATTCTAGTGGTCTAAAGCTACAATGGTATACAGGCTGGTTGGATGAAAGTGGAATTTACCAACCTATAGTTATTCTGACGAGTCTGTAAATTGTTTTCCACTATTCCGTACTAAGGTGGTTCGGTTACATAGCTCCTTGGGAAGGAGCTATCCTTGTGAAGAAGCGTTTGACTATGATATGTTGAAGTATGGAATTTCATATCGAATAAAATAGATAAAGAGAGCTATATATGAAGGTCAGAGTTAGATTAACCTTTTAGTTGTCAAGCCTCACGTGATATAAGTAGCTCAATCTAAAATTCTTCAAATCATAAGTTTGTAGAACTTTCCCAAAAGAGAACTTTGGTGCAGATCTGGGATAGAATCGAGAATTTCAATTTGATGACAAATATCTAAATATAGGCAGTTCTCGCAGTTGACTGACTTGTTTGCCCTGCTTGTGAACCAAAATTTAGCAGTTAGTTTTCTGTTACCCTTGGCCTCATCTTGTACATTATCATTGTGCTCAATATGACTATTTATCAATTATGAGTTGAACGGTTAGATCCAGCAGCACATGTCTTGGCAGTATGAAGTATGACTTTGAATTTTAGCATCATAATTATCCCACTTTTGATGCAAGTTATTGATATGAGGACTAATTGTTAGATGGATTGATTCTTAGTTCTCATCCTTTCTATGTAAATTCTTTTATACATTTTTTATTTGCATGTAATTGTTTTGCTTCTTGATGTTTTTTCTCGACTTTTGTGATAGTGCTTGCACTGATAACATAATTTGCTTCACATAATTTTGTTATTTTGGTGCTGGAATGGCCTAGTTTATTCATTAGTCCTTTGTATGATCAATAGAAATTGGGATAATTGTCAAAACATGCACTTATGTTTCGTCCACAAACGAAATAGTGCACAATGTTTTGTCCACGTCGTCTGGCTACCCTTATGAATCGTCCACGCACTTCTGTTAGAAAAGTGTAACAGCAGAACCTGAATTGGCAATTTTGCCCTTTTGGTTTGAAATTCAAAAATAAGAATTTCGTCCAAAAAAAAATGAGTGGCTGAGGATTGTTAGGGCAATTTCGTCCAAAAAAATTTCAGACACAAGCACATGATAGCACGTGAGGCTACAGATTCGAATATTCTGTTAATTTTACTGACAGAAGTGCGTGGACGATTCATAAGGGTAGCCAGACGACGTGGACGAAACATTGTGCACTATTTCGTTTGTGGACGAAACATAAGTGCATGTTTTGACAATTATCCCATAGAAATTAAATCCCTAGAAATACAGTTAAAGCTCTTTTCTCATCAGGCGGCCAGGAGGTGATAGAATATATGGAGTTTTCGACAACCAGCTTCCAGCTGCTTTGAGAAAGCTTCCATTTGACCGACATCTTTCTCTGCAAAATGTAAGGAAAGTGGTTTCGGAGGCTGACGGTTACCAGCCTCACTTGATTGCTCCAGAACAAGGTTACAGGCGCCTGATTGAGAGTGCACTGAATTATTTTAGAGGCCCGGCTGAAGCTTCAGTGGATGCTGTAAGTGGTGTTGTTTATTTGGAAAGTGCACAGGCCATTCTTACTTGTTCATACTAATTTGGAACATTTTCTGTGTAGGTTCACTTTGTCTTGAAAGAACTTGTGAGGAAATCTGTTGGTGAAACTCAGGTGAAGTTTGGGGACTTGTTCTTAGTTATTTCTTCTTCGTAGTTCGCTGGAAAATATGTTTACTATTGTCTTGTTTAATGGAAACAGGAGTTAAGGCGTTTTCCAACTTTGCAAGCTGAAATAGCAGCTGCTGCTAACCAGGCCTTGGAAAAATTCCGCGAGGAGAGTAAGAAGACGGTTCTTCGTCTGGTAGATATGGAATCTTCATATTTGACAGTTGACTTCTTTAGGAGGCTTCCACAGGAAGTGGAGAAGAGCGGAAACCCGGCTGCCCCCAATACAGACCGATATGGCGAGGGACATTTTAGGAGGATAGGTTCAAATGTTTCCTCGTATGTGGGTATGGTTTCTGAAACACTCAGGAACACGATACCAAAAGCTGTGGTTCATTGTCAAGTTAAAGAGGCGAAACAATGCTTGCTAAATTACTTCTACACACAAATAGGAAAGAAAGAGGTAATACCGAATGCATTGAGTCCTAGTGTTTCGTAGTGTTAGATGGTTGGAGTATTGTCTGATTAGACCTATGGTCGGAGGCCAAATAGGTATAGCTTTTCTGCTGGTAGACATCTGGTACTGATAGATACTGTTTTTGTGATACTTTGTTTTAGGGGAAGGAGCTTGGAGTACTGTTGGATGAAGACCCAACCTTGATGGAAAGGAGGCTACAATGTGTGAAACGATTAGAATTGTACAAGGCAGCTAGGGATGAGATTGATTCTGTGGCATGGGCTCGATGAGTGATTTTGTATGTTATGTAAAGGTACCAAGTGATGACCATATGCTTGTTCAAAAACCAGACGCCAGAGAATGTTTTTTATGTTATTTGATATTTCTTTGCTGAGGCTCACCCCTTTGCAGTGATAAGGTTGCGTGGTGGAGTGTGTAGTGTTGTTGTATATGTAAAGCGGAATAGCTTCTTATGTGATATTTGTGTCATCCAAGGTTTTAATCAATTCTCAGTTTTTCATATAATTTTGCTAAGAGCATCTGCAATGCTATACTACCCGTAGTAGTATGGAGTCATGATAAGAGAGCATTTTTAGGTTTCTCTTTCCTTCATACTATTACTTCCTATTATGGCTTCTCTAATGGCAAACTATGACTAGTAGTATGGAGTCATGATTTGTTTTGCATTTTTTTTTAATTTGTTATCGTCACGTGTCGGCGTGGGATTGGCCTGCCAACTAGGCTTGGGGCTTCCACGGCTGGACGAGTCATTGCCAACGACACGTCTGCAATGGCGCTGCCACGACCATTGCAGCTGCTCTAAGACTAGTTTTCTCTCTAACTGCTACAGTACCTACATGGAGTTGACTGTTTCGAAGTAATCGAAGGTGAGGTTTGGCAGATAGGAAAGGAGGAGATGGGCAGCCCAATGGCTTCTTCGATCGTTTTTAGATGGCCCTTAAATCGTACGACTAGATTCATCAACGAAAAAAAGGATTGGGGGCGGACCAATTTAGGGGGAATGACAGAAGAAAACAACAATGAATCAGAAGACGAGAAGAATAGAGTGGGAGAAATCTGAAGTCTGTAGCCATACCTTCGACTCAAGAGGTGGCAGAAAGGGAGGCTACTTAGTCAACCATGGGCTTTCCACCGTTGGGATTCAAGAATATACAACCCAAAATGAAACCGTATTGAATTGTACATCCCAAATCGAAACTGCAGAGAATTGGGATAAGCAAGACCGGGATGAAAAGGATAATTCAGACGAGTTAGAGGTTAGAGGAAGAAAGCAACAACGTTCATAAAATTTTCATTCACAACCTACCTCCTAAGCCAGATCCTAGCTGGTTAGAAGAAGTCTTCTAGCATTGTGGATAGATCAAGAGAGTGGAAGTTCCGCTCATACGTAACTTAAGGGCAGATGGCTCGCTTTCATTCAGTTCATCGATGAAGAAGCAGTTAACAATGCTATGTTAGATTTCAATGGTTACACTTTCTCGGGGTATAAATTATTCGTGGTGAAGGCTTGGACTAGGAACCCGAGAAGATCCAGCTTTACCAACGGGATCGGTAGTTTCGTAACAAACTCATACTTAGCAACCATACACGGAAACATGAGCTGCGAGGCAGTGATGAGAGAAACCTCCTCAAAAGGAGTCAGTGATCTATTACTTTGTGCTTTCGCACACAAGGAAGCACTCTTGCATTGTAAGGATCAGGCTTCGAGAAAGAGCTATTTCTGGGATTTTGGCTGCAACAATGGGTCACGATTGTACCAAACCACAACAAGCTTGCTTCTAAACCTGACTGCTTAGTACAAGGGTGGTGATAACAATTGTGTAATTGTATTGTATTCCATGATTAAAACATACAAAGTGTACATGTATATATAGTGGTGGTGCACCACTAGGGTTTCCTAAACTCGATGTTAACCCTACCGAGCCACATGGGTTGGGCTTATACAATATATTCTAACACCCCCTCAAACTCAAGATGGTGGTAATGAACCCAAATTGAGTTTGTCAACTAAAGGTTTGAACTTCCATAGGATTAAAGGCTTGGTGAAGATATCTGCAATCTGATCGCCAGAGGAGACAGATCGGAGAGAGAGGGTGCCCTGATTGAGATGTTGTCTGACAAAGTGACAATCAATCTCAATATGCTTGGTGCGTTCATGGAAGACATCATTATGAGCAATCTGAATAGCACTCTGATTGTCACAATGAATGGTAGTGGCTGACTTGTGAACAACACTCGTGTCATGTAGTAACCAACGAAGCCATATGAGTTCGGAAGTAGTATCAGCAAGGGCTCGATACTCAGCTTCTGTGCTGGAGCGGGCAATGGTTGTTTGTTTCTTACTTCTCCAGGAAATCAGAGAGTTACCAAGAAACAAACAGTAACCTGTGGTAGATCGTCGGTCTGTGGGATCGCCTTCCCAATCTGCATCTGAATAGGCCTGTAGGACTAAAGGTGAGCCATAAGAGAAATGTAGTCCTTGTGATAAGGTGCCTCAAACATAGTGCAAGATCCGAAGAACGACCTCATAGTGAGTAGTGCGAGGTGCGCACATGAACTGACTGACGATGTGGACAACATATGCAATGTCAGGCCTAGTAACAGTGAGGTATACCAAACCTCCAACTAATCGGCGATATAAAGTGGGATTCTCGAGGGCTTTACCATATGATGGAAGATACTTGACATTCGCTTCAATGGGAGTGGAAGCGATCTTGCTATCGATTATTCCCCCCTTGGAGATGAGCTCAGTTGCATATTTGATTTGTGACAAATGATAACCAGAGGACAGAGAGGAAATCTCCAAACCAAGAAAGTAAGAGAGATGACCCAAATCCTTCATCTCGAACTGTTCGCTTAGATTGTGCTTAAGATCCACAATGTCGATAGCATCATCACTAGTAATGATCATATCATCCACATACAGAAGTAAGAGAGTATGGCCCCGAGAGGTCTGACGAACAAACAGTGAGCTGTTGTGCGGACTAGAGACAAAACCAAAGACTGCCCTCGCACCACTGAACTTGGAGTATCATGCCCGCGGAGCCTGCTTGAGTCCATAAATGGATTTGCGCAAACGACAAACCATGTGTGGGGGATGATCATAGCCGGGCGGGGGCTTCATATAAACCTCCTCTGTAAGATCTCCATTAGAAAAGCATTCTTCACGTCCATTTGAAAAACATCCCACTGTCGACCAATAGCAACAACAAGAATGGTGCGAACAGAAGTGAGTCTCGCAACAGGAAATCTCCAAACCAAGAAAGTAAGAGAGATGACCCAAAACCTTCATCTCGAACTGTTCGCTTAGATGATGCTTAAGATCCACAATGTCGATAGCATCATCACCAGTAATGATCATATCATCCACATACAGAAGTAAGAGAGTATGGCCCCGAGAGGTCTGACGAACAAACAGTGAGCTGTTGTGCGGACTAGAGACAAAACCAAAGACTGCCCTCGCACCACTGAACTTGGAGTACCATGCCCGCGGAGCCTGCTTGAGTCCATAAATGGATTTGCGCAAACGACAAACCATGTGTGGGGGATGATCATAGCCGGGCGGGGGATTCATATAAACCTCCTCTGTAAGATCTCCATTAGAAAAGCATTCTTCACGTCCATTTGAAAAACGTCCCACTGTCGACCAGTAGCAACAGCAAGAATGGTGCGAACAGAAGTGAGTCTCGCAACAGGAGCAAATGTTTCCTCATAATCAACCCCATGTTCCTGGGTAAATCCACGAGCCACAATACGAGCCTTGTAGCGCTCGATAGAACCATCTGCCTTGGTCTTCACCTTGTATACCCATCTAGAACCGACCACATGTTTGTCCCGAGGTAAAGGTACCAGATCCCATGTATGAGTCTTTACCATGGCCTGTAGTTCCTCAGTCATTTCTTGCTGCCACAGGGGGTTAGTGCAAGCCTCCCGATATGTGTCAGGCTCATATACAGAGGACACTATGGAAGTGACACGAGATGGTAGGGTTACCTCAAAGTCTTGTAGGTGAGATGGAAGTTGCCGATGACGCTGTGGTCGAGTCGGTAGCACAGGATCCTCTAGCACGGGATCCTCTGGCGGAACATGGTCCATGGTAGGAGGCAGAGATGTCGGAGCACCTATAGGAGTCAGCTCAATGGGAGAACCCTCATCATCATCAGAAAACATATCAATATCGGGATTAGAAAAGAAAGGAGTAGACTCGGGAATGTGAAAAGAAAACATGGAAGAAAACATCTTATGTTCCCAGAATGTGACATGGCGAGATATGCGGAGACGTTTCGAAACAGGGTCCCAACATCTGTACCCTTTGTGTTCGATCCCATACCCAATAAAACAACAAAGACGAGAACGAGGTTCAAGTTTAGTACGTTCATGAGGTTGTAGATGAACAAAATAGACACACCCAAAGACACGAAGAAGATCATAAACTGGAGTACGACCATACAAACACTCGTAAGGAGTTTTGTTACCTATGACCGGGGATGGAACTCAGTTGATGGTGTAAACGGCTGTGGGGGCAGCCTCCCCCCAGAAACTTTCAGGACAGGCAGCTGCAATGGTGAGAGCACGGGCCGTATTAAGAATATGGCGATGTTTGCGTTCTGCCCGACCATTTTGTTGCGATGTACCAGGACAAGAGTGCTGAACGATAGTACCGGTGGAAGCAAGTTGTGCAAGGAAGGATGACTCTTTAAATTCCATGCCGTTATCCATACGCAGTGTTTTGATAACTTTAGAGAATTGTGTGCGAACCATGACAAAAAACTCATAATAAATTTTGTTGAAGTCAGATTTATTATGCATGAGATAAATCCAAGTAAAACGTGTATGATCATCAACAAACATAACAAACCACTGAGATCCCCCCATGGTCGGAACAGGTGCCGCTCCCCACAAGTCAGAATGAACAAGATCAAAAGGTGCGGAGGAAATAGTATTATTAAGAGAAGACGGCAGTTTATGATGTTTAGCAAGCTGACAAGACACACAATTACCAAAGTTATGCGAAACTGACCCTAACAAACAACTAGAAATAAGACTACGCAAACGAGAGGAAGACGGATGACCTAGGCGAGAGTGCCATAGATCAGCGGAGACGACAGCGCCACAAGTAGACGAGGATGATGATGATGGTGAGGGAACCACCAGTGAGGTGAGTTCGAACAGGCAACCAACTTTACATCCTGTCCCATGGATTTGTCCCGTCAGTGGACCCTGCACAAGAATAGAAGAAGTACGACCAGAAAAGTTAACATCAAAACCCAAATCACACAATTGACCAACCGATACAAGGTTCAGTGACAAATCTGGGACAAGCAAGGTGTTTGGTAGTGATAACTGGTCTGTGGTTGCGGTACCACAGTGTGTGGCAAGTAAAGTGGAATTATCAGCAGTACGAATTGACGGAGACTTGGTGACCGGGGTTACACATGTAAGCAAATCTGACTGAGGGCTCATATGATTGAAACAAGCAGAATCAAAATACCAAATGGATGTGCTACCTTGCGTAGTAGTGGATGAGCTACCTGACGAGGCAGTGTGAGCTGATAGGAACGCTCGTATGTCACCCAAGAGAGCAGTCATGTCAGAAGATTTGGCAGACATAGCAGGTGTAGCAGCAACAGTGCCATTGGGCCTGTTGGAAGGCTGATGATCCCCACGGGAGCCACGCCCCCCTAAAGTTTTGAGAGGGCCTGGAGTTACCCCATCGAGGGGTGTCTGAGGCAAGAAGGTGACGAGCATGAGTTATGCATTTAGTTAATACATGTCCAGATCTGTTGCAGAACGTACAGTGGGGCTTGGCAATAGATCCACCAACAGTGGTAGAGAGAACAACATCAGGAGACGGAGACGATGGTGTACCCGTACCCTCGAACCTTGTTTCCTCAAAGAGAAGCTCAGCAACCACGGTGTGGAGATCAAGGAATGTTGGCTGATGAAAGAGAGCGCTCTGAACTGCTTCAAACTCAGGACGAAGAGCTGTGAGGAACTGAAATACCTTGAGTTTATCCCAGTAGGTTTGAAAACTCTCCTCCATTGGTTGAGCGAAACTCATTTGGTCCTAAACATGTTGCATCTGGGAGAGAAAATCCTTGACAGACTGACCTGGAGCTTGCTTCATGCAGTGAAGACGGTTGTAGTGGTGCGAGATGTCAACAGTGGAGAACAGGTGCTCCAAAAAATCCCAAACCTCCTTCGCAGTATGGAAGCGAGCAAAGTGGACTTTAATAAAGGGAACATAGGTATTATGAATCCAGGTAATGATCTGGTGATTCTTGTTGTCCCATTGATCAAAGCGGTCATTGAATGCATACTTGGTTTCGTCTTTGTCCTGGACTGGCGCAATGATATTGCCAGTAACATAACGCCAGAGAAGTTTTCCTTGAAGAAAACTAGATATCTCTGCAGCCCACAACACATAATTGTTTCCATCAAAATAAACGCTAATAGGTTTAACGATATCAAATTTCTCCATTAGGAATACCTGGAAAAAAAAACACTGAAATAAAGGATTAGTTTTTTTTTTAATAAATAAAAGTCAACGCGCGTGTGAGTCACGCGGTCAACGGTCAGAGGCGCGTGGCGCGTGGAGGTGACGTGCGCGTGGAAGCACGTGTGGAGTCGGGCGCGTGTTGTGCACGCGTCTTCTTCGACGAACTCTGCGCGAGTTTTGCAGGCGGCGCGCGATGTCGGCGTCTGCGTTGCTTCGTCGGTGTGGGTCGCGACACAGGGAGCAACGGAGCGGCAGGGGCAAGGACCGGCGGTGGCGTGGTCAATCGTGGTTGACCGAGATCGTCTCGCCGGCGACTGCGACATGGGTCGATCTGGATCTCTTCGCTGGCGGCGGCGGAGCTCGTCGACGGTGGCGACTAGAGCAGGAGCAGCGGCTGAGCAGAGAGGGACCGCCGACAGAATACGGGCAGCGTTCAACGGAGGTGAACGGCGGCGGCGGCGGTTGAAGCGGAATCGGAAGTAATACTAAAGCGATAGAGGCTCTGATACCATGATAACAATTGTGTAATTGTATTGTATTCGATGATTAAAACATACAAAGTGTACATGTATATATAGTGGTGGTGCACCACTGCATGTGTAGCATATATTGGAACATATGTATATGCTCATCCACACTCACTTTCTGTCAACAACTCTCACTTTACTCACGTTTTGATACACACGATGGAGTTGAAGGAATTTATGAAAGAAACAAAAATATTATTAGGGGGAGAGGAGATAAAGATTTTAATTAAGAATGTTGAGCCACAATTCATTCCGATCATAAATACTCTGTATTTGTCTGAGAATTCAACTCAGAGTAAGAGTCAAAAGAGCCCAAGAAAATATTCCTCTGAGCATTCAGTTAATTCCATGTCTAGTGAATTCTCTTGATCACCAGATTCTCCACTGAGACACTCTCTTAATGACCTTGATGGAAAGCAATCTGCAGAAAATGTTCTCGACATAAAACATTTGGGAAATTTAATACAAAGGCCAATTAATGCTATCAATATCAGTTCTACAGAAGGAAGCCCTACACTGCCAGACTTACAAGAGAATATTATTGAATAAAAATGAATGGATAAACAGTTTGAAGAGAAGGATCAAGTGGGCCAGGATGGAACTTCTGACAAAGATCAATTTACAAATTGGGGAGTTGGAGCTTGAAGCTGGTTATACTGTTCTGATAAGAACGCCGATGATTATTTCAGAGGAACAACTGATTAGAAATGAGTTTAATGTGTAAGTGATGGGAGGGGTTCAGTTAGACATAGGAGAGGTTGTGGTAGAACCTATATAAGCTTTGGAACCACACAACATTAATGAAGAGGAGATGGTTCCTGACACAGTCCTACCAATCAACAATGAAACCTAAACCACCCGACCACCCTCCTGACCCTTCCTTTTCATCCCCCTCCTCCTCCACCCGTATCTTTACCTGTAATCTCCCTCCGGATTTCTCAGATGACCAGCTTCATGCCCTCTTTGTCGAGTTCGGAGCCATTAGCAAAGCCTACACTTCTTCTAAGCTTACTGCTTCTGGTAAGCGGTACGGTTTTGTTCTCTTCAACAATCCCTCTTCGGCTTCATCGGCGGTCTCTTCCAAGCACCGAAGCCTTTTGGGTTCGGAGCGCCTCATCGTCGACTTCTCCCGAGGCCCTGCTCGGCGTGCTGGCCCTCCTCATCGCTCAACAAGCTTTCTGGTTGCTCCTATCCCAACTTCTTCATCCGGCCGCCCCTCTTATTTGGATGTTGCTGCTGGTTCATCTTCACCTCGTCCTACTCCGGCTCTCTCCAAGGAGGCTTTGTCTTGCTCCAGCGCTCCCAACCCCCTGTTTGATGTTCTGTTCAAATACAGTGTCGTTGGTGTCTCCTTTCTCTGCCAGGACATTAGCTCCTTAAGGTTGGAAATTTCAGCTGCTCTCGGGCCTCTTGTTCGGCTGGTTGAGCTGGGTTATGGGGTGTTCTTGATCTCCTTTGCAGATCTTGACTCTTTCAACTTTTTAGCTGCCGACAATTGGTTGGGCCTTCAGAAATGGTTCCCTGTCTGCTTCTCGGATGTGGCTTCCATCTCCAGGGGTGGCTGCTTCAAATGGATCGCGATTGCCGGCATCCCTCTCTCCGGCTGGTCTTTGACGACGATTCGGAATATTGCGGCGGCAATCGGCTCTCCTATTGCAATCCATCCCTGCTCCATTCTGCTCTCTCGCCTGGATAAAGCTTTCGCTCTCGTTCATGTGAGTTTGAAGAACTTGGAGAAGAGGGAGGTTGAAGTAGAAATTGAGGGTACCACTTACCTCACTCAAATTTTTGAGGTGGAGGAGTCGTCGGTCCCTTCTTCTCCGGCAGTGTCATCTCCCTTTGACCTCGAAGAAGGTGAATTTCGACCTCCTTCGCCTGTTGCTGACCATCGATCCCGCAACCCAGACTCCCTCGAAGACCCCTCCTTGGAAGCTTCTGATGGTTTGGATAGGGATTGGGGCTTGTCGTTTTCTGATTCCTCCCCAATTTCAGGCAACCCTAATGCTTGGATGAGATTCAGTCAATCCATCCCTCGCCCATCTCTTCGGAGGCCACCATGGATCTCGGCGATTCGTTCCCGGAGCTCGCTTCCAAACGCCAGCCTCCCTCGTTCCCTCCTTTAATCTCGATCTCGGGTTCATCACAGGCATTCATTGCAGGTCGGCCGCCCCCTTTTTCCCAGACTTGTGACGCTTGGTTTCCTGTGCCCTCGTGTGAGGTTTTGTCGGGAGAGGAGATTAATGCTTCTGGGCCGGTTATTAATGCTTCTGGGCCGGTTGGTGATGTTGTGGGCCTTGACCCTCTGAGGTCCAGCTCAAGGGCCAGGTTACTCCCAGCTCCTCTTGGGCTGGTCCTTCCGGCTGGTTCTTCAGCCCCCATTCCCGATCCGGCCCCGTTTGCATCTTTTATCTCGGGCCTGCACTCCCCGTCCCACTTGGTCTCCACACCTCCCCTAGCTGCTCGTCGTAAAAAACGTAAAAATCCAGGGCTTCGCAAGGCCGTTGTCTCCCTTATGGGTGTTAGTCCTTCGCGTTCTCTCCGGAAAAAGTCAGAAGCCAAGAGAGCGTGGACTCTCTGCAAATCTCTGGGCTTCTCCTGTCCGCTTGGAGATGATGCTGCTACCAAGCTATTTGATCCTCCTTGAATCTTCTGATCTTTTTTTTTTCTCGCTTTCCCCCCTCTTCTCCCCTTTATGTAATTCTTTCGGATTCTTATTGGGTTGAATAAAAATCGTATTTTTCGCTAATAAAAAAAACAGTCCTACCAACAGTTACACTCAGCCTCCATTTTCAGACCAACAAAGGTAGGGAATTTCAAATTCTACAAATTCTGGTTTCTTAGGCTGCAAGAACAAGTTTCAAAGGCCAACATTGTTATTAAGAAGTGGTAAAGATAGGAAAATTAATAACAAACTAAAAAACCCCAAGACCTTTTTGTATGCTACAAGATCTAAAGTAAGGAAAATAAAATATGTTCCTATTAATATCCTAAACCCTCATTCACCATTTTCTCGTCCACCAATCAACAACAAAGTGTTTGGATCGACTGGAAAAGGGGACCTGAGACTATTGTAAGACTATAGGATTGAAGGCTTTAGCTATTGATGTAGAAGTGGGTGAGCAATTTGAAAACCTGAATGTGGAGATCATGTAGAAGGTGAACTTGGAAGTGAAATCAGAAGACAATTACGAAGATCTAGGGGAAGAAATGGAAGGGGGGGGGGGGGGGGGGGGGGTTGGAACAAATCCAATCCAACCCCAATCAATTACACTGATCGATCATGAGACTCATCTCATGGAATGTGAGAGAAGCATCCTCTGGGAAGAAATAGAGGATGATTAAAACGTGGCTTACAAGCAATCGCCAAATTCCTTATTGATAAAAGAGTCTAATCTAGTACAAATGCCTATTAATTTTCTCAAGGCTTGTGGCTTTTCTTCTTCTCTGGAACTAGATGTTATTCCATCTGTTGGGCTTTCTGGAGGGCTTATAACTACTTGGAACACCCAAACATTTGAAGTTCAGAAGATCATCAAGGGAACCAATGTTTTGTATTGGATTGGAAAGTTTAAGCCCTTGGATTTGGTTGTGTGTATCATAAATGTTTATGCCTCTTGTAGAGCATCCGAGAGGAGGAGTTTGTGGCTGGAGATTATTAAGATAAAACATTCTATCATGGTTCCTTTGATCTTTGTAGGTGATTTCAATGCTAGCTTATCAACTTTAGACAGATCTCAGCCATCCACCAACAATAGAAGTATTACAGATTTCAGCTCCTTTGTTAACAACATGAGGTTAATTGACCTTCCTATGGAGGGTGTTTTTTTTTTACTTGGTTTGGAGCTCAATCAAAAGATTCTAGAATTGATATGTTCTTGTTTGTCTAAACTTCCTATTGATGTTCCCTCATATCACATAAAGCTTCTTACATAGAGAGATTTCTGATCATAGAACTCTTCTTTTATCCTCTCTCATTATCAATTAGGGCCTAAAACCTTTCAAATTCATGAATGCTTGGATGGATTTCAAGAGGTTTTCGCCAGATGTAGCTGCACATTGAAATTTTATCTTTGTGCAGGGTGATCCTCATTACAAATTGTGGTTCAAACTGAAGTCCCTTGAAACATTTCTCAAAGTTTGGAGGACATATACATTTGGTTCTTTGGAGAAGGATATTTCGGAACTTAGTGCTACCATCAATTTATTGGACATTATTGTGGAGTCCATACCCCTCTCTCCTTTAGAAAATTTCCACAGAACATTGGCTTCTGCACTACATGTTAAGAAATTTAAGTCACAAGTGAAGTTCCGGAGGCAGAAATCTAAGCTCCATTTGATTGTGGAAGGTCATAGATGATCCAAATTCTTTCACACTATAGCTAATTTGAGACACAAGAAGAACAAGAAGACAATATATATCAGACTCCAACTGAGATAAAGACTTGTGCAGCAAGGCACTTCAAGAACATATTCATGTTCAACCCTCAATCTAATATAGACCTCTCAAGCCTTCCCTTCAACTCTCTTACAGATTCACAAGCATCATATCTGGAGAGACCTTTCATTGAAGATGAAATTCATGCAACTATAATGGATTGTGAAGGTTACAAATCTCTAGGACCTAACGGTTTCCCCATGTTATTTTTTAGAAGGGTTGGAATTTAATCAAAACTGATGTCATTGCTTTCTTTGATCACTTCCACAAATTTGGAGCTCTAGGAAAGGGGATCAATTCATCATTCACCACTTTTATCCCCAAGATCCCTTCCCCATTACAAATTGGGAATTTCAGGCCTATTAAGTTAACTCTGACTGTTCTTCCTTTATATCATATGTCCTTGTTTAAAGCTCCAGTGGAAGTTAATAAGGAAATGAAGAAATGGATGAGAAGGTTTCTTTGGAATGGGAAGGTTACAAGAAAGTCTCTTCATAAAGTGAACTAACATATGATTTATAGGCCAAAATATCAAGGTGGTTTAGGCATCAAAAAATTTAAATTCATGAACAATGCCTTACTAGCCAAGTTGTGGTGGAGGTTTGCTTTAGAAATTGACTCCCTCTGGAAGGGGGTTGTGTGTGATAAATTGGGTTGGAATTTCGAATATTGGGATCTATCTAGAATCTCTGTTTCAGATGGTCAGAGCTTCATTGTTAGGGGATATTCAGTTCAATAGTGTTTTTGGGAGCTCCGGTTTGGAATGGAAGTTGGGTAATGGCCAGAGGATTTATTTCTAGGAAGATATATGGTTAACAGATTCTCCACTTAAAGACAGATTATCAAGACTTTTTCTCAACAAGCAAGGGCATGTCAAAGTGGATTTTTTTGGACATATAATGATTGGTTACTTCAGTTCAGAAGGAGAATCGGGGATTGTGAATGAGGCCAAGTCAGGGAATTAGGAATCTTGCTCAATAATTCTTCTCTTATGGGTTCATCAGAAGACAAGGTTACTTGGAAGGCTAATCATTTTGGGTTTAAGGTCAATCTAATGTACAATCATCTTACAGATTCTTCCATTGTGTGCCTTTAGAGCTCTTTATCATGGCAACCTATTTTTCCATAAAAAGGTGCATCTTTTACTTGGTTGGCCTGCATTGGAATTGTACCTACAAAGTTCTTCTTGGAATCTAGATGGCTTCATTTATCTATCAATGAAACTCTTTGTCCATTCTGCAAAAGTAGTTTTGAGGATCTTCAACATTTGTTCATCTTCTGTAAGTGGTCTTGGTCGATTTGGTCCGAGGTTCTGAATTGGTGGGGAGTGTAGTGGTACATACCAAGAGATTTTGCTTGCTTCATTTGTCCCTGGAATGATTTATGCATTAATAAAAAGGCTTGGAAGTCTATATTATCAATCACTTTGTGGGAGATGTGGTTAGCTAGAAACATGGTAATGTTTCAGAATGTGTTGTTTAGTTCCTATGAAGTTCTTATTGCAATACATCACGTCACTTTTGCATTGGAGTGGGCTCAGTTTAAGAAGAATTATTCCTTCTCATTCCAAGCTTGGATTTCCTCTCATAAAAAAACTGCATCTTTTACTTGGTTGGCTCGCATTGGAATTGTACCTACAAAGTTCTTCTTGGAATCTAGATGGATTCATTTATCTATCAATGAAACTCTTTTTCCATTCTGCAGAAGTAGTTTTGAGGATCTTCAACATTTGTTCATCTTCTGTGAGTGGTCTTGGTCGATTTGGTCCAAGGTTCTGAATTGGTGGGGAGTGTAGTGGTGCATACCAAGAGATTTTGCTTGATTCATTTGTTCCTGGAATGATTTGTGCATTAATAAAAAGGCTTGGAAGTCTATATTATCAATCACTTTGTGGGAGATGTGGTTAGCTAGAAACATGGTAATGTTTCACAATGTGTTGTTTAGTTCCTCTGAAGTTCTTATTGTAATACATCACATCACTTTTGCATTGGAGTGTGCTCAGTTTAAGAATAATTATTCCTTCAATTCCAAGCTTGGATTTCCTCTCCTTATTTTTGCATGAGAAGGGTTGGGAGCATGAATCTGTAAAGGTTGCTTCATGGAGTCTTCATTTCTGGTTTGTGTCGTATCCTTCTATGTTTGTGCATTGGTTATTGTAGTGGGAGGGTTTGGTATTTCAGTGGTTTTTATTGGGTTTTGGTTCCATAAACGAGGCTATTTTCTTAGGAACTGAAGTGTGTGTTTTTCTTTGTTGGTTTCGGTCCTTACTTGGGGTACAAGTTACCTCATTTGTTTGAGTCTCTCATTTTTAAGGGAGCTCTTGTTTGTAAGGGAGGAATTTTTCCTCTTCCTCTTTATTCTGTCTCAGAATCTAGAGGTATTATTAATATATTTGCCTCTTCAACTTTTTTTTGGGTCATCTATTTGTTATTGAAAAAAAATCATATCAGTGATCAGAATACCCTGAAGTTTCGCTCCTATTAAATTGCATGTTCAAGCCAATCTTCTTTATTTTTTAACCATTAAAAACCGATGATTTGTCAGGAGAACGCATCAACATAGAGTGGGGTTGGGGTTCCCAAGGTGGAAAAAAGGGAATATGTGGTCTGTATTGTGTAGAGCGTAATTTTTTGAGAGACGTGGGAAGTTAAAAATCCTATTTTGTGCTACTTCATTCATCCGTATAAATATTTTCAAGGAAAAATACCACTTTAGGCATCTTAATTATACACAAATTTAGAAAGAAAGAAAAAATCATCCTCTGGTTAGGGTCCTGTTCTCCCGAACCCATTTTGGATTATCCACCTCTCTCCACCATCGAGGCACCACCCTCCCCTCCAACGCCCTTCCTCTTCGCTCGTTGTCCGGTTCGTAGCTTTTCTATTCCCCGATCGATGGTTTGGTCGCCATAGAATCACCCCTAGGGTGACGACATAGTTCCAATTTTGCTCCACCAATACTTCTTGAGGTGTTGATCGGATGTGACACCAAACCACGAGATCTCCTACCTATTTCCCTAGAGACTCTCCCCCTGGGGAAATTGTGGTGAGGATTTTCTGTCGGGCCATGGTTAACCTGGATAATCCGGGTT
The DNA here is from genome assembly GCA_963921825.1 of Erodium maritimum. Taxonomy (NCBI): domain Eukaryota; kingdom Viridiplantae; phylum Streptophyta; class Magnoliopsida; order Geraniales; family Geraniaceae; genus Erodium; species Erodium maritimum. Next base: position 48,908,485 of record OY997588.1, read on the forward strand.
GGGTAAACTCGGTAGAAACTCGGAGCACGACCAATCCTCATTTCCACCCTCTCACCAACGAAACTCAGAGCATTTGATAAATGGCACGGGAAGAAGCCCGTTTTGTACTTCCTAAATATTTGGGGTTGTGAGGCGTATGTAAAATGTTTAGTTCCGACTAAGCTCGAACCAAGGTCTTATAAATGCACCTTCGTAGGGTATCCCCAACAAACAAGGGGATATTACTTCTACAAACCTAGCGAGAACACGGTGTTCGTCGCTTGTGGTAGCGTCTTTATGGAAATAAAATTTATTTCCAAAGACGCCAGTGAGAGGACTGTACATCTAGAAGAAATTCAAAATGGTACAAATCCATCTGAACCACTAGACAACCCTTAAGACGAGCCAGAGATGTTCGTAGAGCAATGACTGGTTCTGCAACAATTCTGGAAGGTCCAAGGTGATCTGAAAGGGTTAGTCTTCCACCTCCGAGATATGGTTAATTTGTGTATGGAGGTGACGATGATCTTGTGGTGGATCACGATGATCCATCCTTTTCAGGAAGTCGTGGACGGACCCGACTCCGAGTTATGACTAGGAGCCATGAGGGAGGAAATGCAATCCATGTCAGACAACCAAGTCTGGGAACTAGTTGATCTCATATATGGTGTGAGGACCATCGGATGCAAATGGATCTTCAAGGTGAAGATGGACATGAACGGAAGCCCTCAGACCTACAAAGCCCGAGAGGTGGCGAAAGATTATAGGTAGATCTAAGGGATTGACTCTGAGGAAATATATCCGAATTATTCTTGCCATAATTGCGTATCACAATTACGAGATATGGAAAATGGCTGTCAAAGCCGCTTTCCTAAACGAAAAATTGACTTAGGATGTTTATATGTCTCAACCCGAAGATTTTGTCGATCCAAAGAATAAGGGAAAGATTTTTAAGTTGTTGAAATCCATTTACGGATTGAAACGAGCTTCTCGGAGTTGGAACCTTCATTTTGATGAAGCTGTAACTGGATTTGGCTTTATCAAGAACGAGGATGAACCTTGCGTTTATAAGAAGGCAAACGGGAGTAAGATGACCTTTCTTGTTTTGTATGTCGATGATATACTACTCATTGGAAACGACATCCCAACCTTGCAAGAGACTAAAGCTTGGTTAGGGAAGTGTTTCTTAATGAAGGACGTAGGCGATGATGCTTATATCTTAGGGATTAAGATATATAGAGATTGTACCAAAATGGTCTTGGGTTTAAGTTAGAGCACCTATATGAACAAAGTATTGAGTAGGTTCTCAATGATTTATTCCAAGAAAGTAATCTTACACGCATGTCATGATTTTCATCTCAGTAAGACTTAGTGTCCTACGACACCTGATGAGCTGAAAAGGATGATGTGAATCCCATATGCTTCACCGGTAGGATCGATCATGTATCCCATGATATGCACGAGATCGGATGTCTCATATGCCTTGAGTTGTACCAGTAGACATCAGTCTAACCCTGGTGAGGAACAATGGATAACGGTTAAAGCGATTCTCAAATATTTGAGAAGAACTAAGGACGCGTTTCTGGTGTACGGGGAAAAGATGATGCTGAACTAGTCGTTAATGGATATGTAGACGCTAGTTTCCAGACAGATCCAGATGACTTTAGAAGCCAGTCAGGATATGTGTTTATGCTGCATGGCGGAGCTTTCAGCTAGAAGAGCGTGGAGCAAGACACCATTGTTGGCTCCACGACAAAGGCAGAGTACATAGCGGTTGCACAGGCGGCCAAGGAGGTTGTATGGATTAGGAAGTTCACGACGGGGTTGGGTGTAATTAAAAATCCATCTAGCCCGGTGAACTTATTTTGCGATAACACAGGGTCATTGCGCAAGCTAAAGAGCCCAGATCGCATAACAAATTCAAACATGTACTGCGGCGATACCACCTCATCAGAGAGATACTGAACCGAGGCGATATGAAGATCACCTATATTGTAACTGATGATAACATACTGGCCCATTGACTAAGGCACTGTCGTTGCCTAAACATGAGAGGCATGTAAGGTCAATGAGAATAGATTGGAGTTTAGATTGGAACTAGGGCAAGTGGGAGATTGTTAGTCTTACTGCCCATAGTTCAATTGTAAACAAATAAATATATATATTATCGTTAGCAATAAAATTAAAGTGGATTTATATTACTTATGTGTTGGAGTAATATATCAATGTGTTTTCTAATCTATGCCCACCATGCGAATAGAACCACAGATCGAGATAGATCACACTCGATGGGTCCCTAGTCGACAAAGCTTCACTAGAAGCAACTATTATGAAAGATGACTCTTTATGGTTTACGTTCTGTTGGTCATTGGAATGTGATTCCGGAGTCTAATCATAGATATCATGTGGGACATGATATTGGACGACCCGACATGAATATGTTCCATAGATCAAGTCATGAACATATTTATTGTCATAGCTTGTCCTGTATCCTTATAGTCCAAGGAGTCTTTGTGATTTCTATGAAGTAAACAACTGAGATTGACCTGAGCCCAACGTTTCTTGTGACAGGGTTTCCATAACGGCCATGTTTGGCTTGGGGATGGATTGCATGAGTGACAAGAAAGACGGATAAAAGATTTATCCCTCATACTGAGGTATGGGAAAGATATCCGTTCTCGGCCGCTTGATCGAGAGTGACTGAAATAATAGCATGGTCATGCACATGATACTGAGTATCATATATTCAGCCATCTTACATATCAAGGAACAGTGATTGAGAATAATAAGGATGACGGTTCTATGCCTTATCTTAATCGGGATATCTAGAGATAAAAGGATAGTGCCATAGACGATAGAAAGGTTAGAATCGACAGGGTCGATTAACTATGTAGTGTCAGACAATACTAAAGTCTTGTTAGTTTCCACTTATGCAGGATAAAGTAAACTGGGATTTTACGTTTATCTACCGACATGCATAAACCTAAGTGTCACACCAGAGGATGAAACACATTAACATATTTATGGAGAATGGCCAAAAAGGGAGCTGTCTCAAGACATGACCAAAACTGGGTTTTGGGTCATGTGTCCGTAAGTATTTAGGACATTACGAATCGAGACAAGTCTTGGATTCTTGGGATTGATCGCGTCGGATAATGTTGGACATTTCCAGTATGGAAGGCGTGGAGGCGATGAGCGCGTCACGAGACCTAGTCGAGAATGGCCACGGGCCATGACCCACGAGGCCCATGAGCGGCCCATGCCACCAAAATCTCATGGAAATAATTAATTAAGCCTTAATTAATTAATTTCTAATTAAGAAACAATGTATTAAGGTGTTGGTGATTCATCACCAACTCCCATCATTCTACACCATGCTTACTACCATACTTGTCCTATTTACACTATGCGTGTCCTATACTCTTTGTTTATTATTTTGAAAACATTTGCTTGTTTAAGTCATCCTTGTCAACTGTAACAAACACAAGACACAAATAGGAACAAAACTTCTCTCTTTCTCTCCCAAGGGTTTCGGCCAAGAAGTGTTCCCCCTCTATTCTTGGTGTTCTTGAGTCCTCACAAGAAGAACTACGTGGCTTTGATTCTCAAGTGGATACGTAGGCGTCTTGTAGACTCAAGTCCAATAATTCCTTACTCGGTGTTCTTGATTTGGTAGGGAAACCATGAATTTTTTTATTCTCCTGTGTTTCTAACTTGGTAGTTTTTTCATGGCATGGTCTCGTGAGTTATTTTCCGCTGCAATTATTTGTTCATACTCTCCATCGAGACCCAACTAACGGGTATGATAGTCATTGATATGGTTGTAATATGTGGGTGATTTGGTGTTTCAGAAATCAAATTTTGAGCAACATGGTGCTGTGTTTGAGAGACCTAGGAAGAGAGATATGAGGTGGGAATTTGTCCTGCAGTTGAGGATAGACGGGAATCTAGTGGGTGATTCTGGTGCGGTGAGTATGTTAAGCATTGTGGGATAATGGGTATTGATGGATTCAGGTTACCTGACTTTGGTAGCTGAGTGCTCGAAGCATCGAGGAACTGGGTTGGAAGGCCTTTCTCTTGCATTAGAATTTCCATCCCACGACGAAGTTCTTCCATGCCATCCAGACGAACCCTAAGAGTTTCATTATCCATTTGGGCTCGACGGTTGGCTGATCTCAGCTCGGAAAGTTCAGCTCTAAGCTCGGTTGAGCTTAGTTCTAAGCTCGGTGGAGCTCAGTTCGACATCAATTTCACCTTCTGGTCCGATTTCTGCCATTGTTGGTCACAGAATCGTTGGCCCTGATACTACTTGTGACGATATAATTATGTTTGAGCTGAAATAATAAATGAAATCGGGAGAAGAAGAGGATTTGGATTGATTTTCTTAGGAATTTAAACTACAATATCTGGAAATGAAGAACAAAAAAGAGAAAGCTAGACCCTAAGAAAATACAAGATGAATATCCAAATAATCAATGCCCTCTAACGAGCAAGGACATGCTCTACATAAAGCACGATCCTTCCCTTAAAGATAGTTGACGAGCCTCGAAACCACTTAGTTACGTGTCTTCCGCGCTACACAGAGCAACAATGAGGAGGAAGATGGCGAGTGGTTCCCCGCGAGTCAGTTATATGAAACATTTAATTTCAATATAATACCCTACCAAACATTTAATTTCAAAATGATACCCTGACAATTTTTTTTTCAATTTTATACCCAAACCGAACATTTAGTAATAGTTTCATACCCACCCGTTAACTTTATGTTTGTTTTGGATGAAAATAGGTAAAAAGTCCATAATACCCCTTACTAACATTCAAATTTACTACACAATGCCACACAAGTCATGAAATGTCAATAAAATTCCTCACTAATAATCAAATTTTCGAACTCATGCCATTGATTTTCAAAAGTTATTTTTATTTTATAAAAATTAGTTTTTTTAATAAAATCATATTTTAATTTTTAAAAATCAATTATTTTTTTGAAAAAGTCAGTTTTTGTATAAAAATTAATTTTATTTTATTTTAAAAAAATCAGTTTTATTGTAATAAATCATTTACTTTAGAAAATTAATTTGTATAAATATAAAAACCAGATTTTATTTAAAATATATATATAATTAATTTTTTAATCTTATTATTAATTCATTAGTAATATAATTGATTATTTCATTTTCAGAAAACTACCCAAACAGTTTCAAAATTTCAATCCTAGTCTTCAATCCGAGTCTTGTCTTTGCTGGCCTCTAAACCCCCAAATTCATATTCAATTCCAAATCGTGCTAATCCAAAACAACCCCCAAATCGTGTGAATCGTGCAAATCAAACTGTAATAGAAGCTATCGAATTCTACCGGAAAATAAGACATCTAAGGATAAAAGGAAATATAAAATTACTAATAAAAACCTAAACTTGATATTAGGGTTCTATCTTCCCCCCTTTACCAATTCTCTCTAAGAAATGAAATACAAGCAACATCAAAGACAAGTCTCGATTCTTCCCTCTCCCTCTCATATAACCTGCAACTCCAAAACCCAGAGTAAGGACAACGCTGCCTCCACCCACTCACAGCTTGTCAACCACGTCTCACTCACGTGCACAATTGATTCCATAACCTTTCTATCCAAAAAACAGTGTTTCGGCTTCTTTATTGATAAGAGCAAAAGACAAGTTTGCCCCTCCTCAATCTCTATCGTGACAGACCATCCCCCATAGGACAAGCTTGTCCTCAAGCTTGATAGTTGAAATCGTTCTTTGGAGTTAAATTCACCCAATTGCATCACGCCAACTTCCTTACTTTGCTTTCTCACCTCCTGAAGCACATCGAGCTTGATTCAATTTGAATTACCAACCTTCTCGTTCCATAGCCTTTTTACTAGCTTTTGAAACTGACTACCTCCACCATACCCCTGCATTTCTTTTTTGAAGACTCTGGGATGAACTTGGACAAGACTAAGCCAATGCAACCAAGACATGAACACCATCTATTGCAATACTTGCTTCTCGATTTTTATCATTAATCGACAAGTTCCCATGAGCACATGTTGCTTCTTTCTTGACAGTAAATTGTATCAAGACATCATATGCACTTGCCTCTTTCCCATCAACATCATTATAACCATCGTGATCTCCATGAGCAGCCCAGTTAACCAAGGTTCTATCAGCATGTTCTGGCACTCTTCCGAACCTATAAGTCTGAATAAAATTTATCAAAACATGGGTTTCCTCTATCACTGCCACCTCCAAACTACACTTGTTATCAACAATCAAATGTGCGAATTTATCAGCTTCAGACTCATCCATGGTGTCCTGGTGTTTTTCACCTTCAAAACTATTTCATAGCCCTCCAAAAGAAAAAAAAACCAATACAAGTTTTTCCACTGAGAGGATTTGCGTGACCATACTTGCATTTTTCAACAAGTCCTCTTCCATTGTTACTGCTATGTACTACCTTCCGTGCTTGACTGAACTCACTGAGCATCTTGGTAATGCTTGATTTAGCTTTGGCTCCCACTGTTAAAGCTACGATGAACGAGCTCACCATCCAACTAGATGAGGAAGATACAGCAAGAACTCGGTCGGATATTGGCTCTTCTTTTTTTCTCAAGCTTAAGGAACCCCTACATGGAATGCAAGAAGTAGACTATAACTTCAGCTCCAAACCTCTCATAATTTCTTTCCCATTATAATCAATTGTTGTAGACTGGTGTTTCCTTTCATACAAATCACTTCCACTCAAGATAATATTTGGGACAACCATAATCTCAGAGACAATTACCTTCCCAACCATAATCTCAGAAACAATTACCTTCCCGTGCTGATTTGGATGCTTCTCATTAAAAAGTCGAAGGAATAAAATGTTGACCACTATAACATACATAGAGCCCAAGAATGCTCGAGAGCTGATTGTATCACCATAACCACCATCCATAACAATAACCATAACTCCACCCAATAGCTTGATAAAGTTACCATGAGGGATATAAAATTCGAAGGAATAGACTTCGAACATGGTCGTAGTAACGATATGGAAGGACAAAGAGGAACCACTCTCTTCGGTCTTGAACTTGCTTGAATCATAACTAGTTTTGCCCTTACAAGTCAAAACCACATATGGATCAGATGACTTAATTGAATTAACAACAACCAAGATGCTTCCTTCAATCAACTCAATAACCAGCAACCCCCCGTTTCCTATTGCTTTAACTCTATGCACATTGCCTCCCTCTTTTGATAGGATTCTCCACAAGCCTAAGAGCTTATGCAAAACTTCAACCATCAAGCCTAAGAGCTTATGCAAAACTTCAACCATCGGGAGAATTAAAGCAATAATTGAACCCACTCTTTCGGCAACCAAGATCTTGTAATTAGAAGGAAAAAAAAATGACCCTTTCATGACAAACTCTTCATCCTTATAAAACTCTCTGGCCTTCTTGTATAATTGTATCAAAACTGCCATGATGACCTTATCAATATCAGTCCCTCTATTAACCATATCATCCCACAAAATTTCAATGTGGCTCCACTTTTTTGCTTTCCCAATAATCCTAGGTATACTGATGTACATAATCATATTCAACTCAAGGTACCCCTTGCTCCTGAATCTCACAAATGTCCCCAAAACCAGAGAATTTACATAATTACCGAAGAAGAAGTTCCGTGTCGATGGATCATTAAGATTTGAAACAATCCCTCCTCTAAGCACATATATAATCAAATACCTTAATCGCTTCTTCTTTTTTACCTCAACCCCAGTACATCCACCTCATCGCTCATTTCATGCAGACTACAATTGTTGTTCTTAAACAATAGGGAAAATTTCACTTTACCACCCTGGAAAACATTTAATTTCAGTTTAATACCCTGGCATAAATTTTTTTCACTTTCATACCCTAACCAAACATTTAACTTCACTTTCATACCCAACCGTCTATTTTGGACAGAATCCGTTAGTCTGCTCCAGTCACGCGTGCAAATATTTTTCTTAATCCCTAAACTACCCCTGTTGACTTTAAAGCCATTTAAACTCCTTTCTTTAATAGAGTTGAAACATCATGATGTTCAGAAGCTGTCGACGGCGCGAAGGTGAGGCTCGGATTAAGAAGAAGTCGAACTAGGTGTTGCAGCTTGGGTGGAGAAGGAAAATCGAGGTTGGGTGTGAAGTTTGAAGCGAATCGAAGGTTGGGTCGTGTTGATGAAGAGGTCGAACGCGAAGCGAAAATGGTTCTGCCACTGTGGATTTGAAGCACCTGTACAAAGCTCAACCACGAAGCTGATCCAAGAAGAAGGTTCGTAGGGTGTGTAAATTTCATGGTAAGTGATGTATTTATCTAGGGTTTATGTTTTTGGAAACTTTGGGGAATTTCTGCTGAATTTAGGGTTTTTGGTTTTGATAGAGTGATCCATAATGCGATTTTTTCCGTTGGATTGATGGACCCAAATGCGAATCTGGGACAAAATCAGCTGGAAACTCAAAGGAATTCAAAGAATTAGAGGATAGACTTGCAAGGATGGAGGATGAGAATTGTAAGTTACTTCAGCAAATGAAATTTTTTGGAGATAGAGTTGCAAGGATGGACGATGAGCTGTCTATTGTGTTTGAACAACAAAAACTTGGTGAAGAAAGGATTCTTAAACTACAATGGGATGTGGATGCTCAAAAAACAAAGCCAAAAAAATGATTATGATAGTTGTTGTAGGAGTTGTTTTGAATTTTTGTATAAGTAGGTTATTATGAATGTTTGTAAGTGATAGAGCTTTTGTGTAAGTTGTAAGTGTTGAATTTGGTGGAAGAAATGAAAAATGGTTGATGTTAATATGTGCATGGGTGCTAAACTGAAAATGACCTTTTGTTGGTGTAAAATTGTTCTTCATTGTGTGTCCTTGGAGGTTTTTTGTTTGTGTGAGGTGTTTATATCCAATTGGGAATTAAGGAGAGCTTTCATATGAACATATATGACTTTGTAGGCCTTTAAATGTGCATGGGTGCCAAACTGAAAATGACCATTTGTTGGTTTAAATTTGTTCTTCATTGTGTGTCCTTGGAGGTTTTGTGTTTGTGTGAGGTGTTGATATCCAATTGGGAATAGAGGAGAGCTTGCATATGAACATATATGACTTTTTAGGACTTTAAATGTGCATGGGTGCTAAACTGAAAATTACCATTTGTTGGTTTAAAAATGATCCTCATATTGTGCCCTTGGAGGTTTTGTGTTATTTGAAGTGTTGATATCCATTTTGGAATAAATGAGAGCTTGCGTATGAACATATATGACTGTGTAGGATTTTAAATGTGCATGGGTGCTAAACTGAAAATGACCATTTGTTGAAATTTGGGCATGAACCAGTTGCAATTATGCCATTCCAAACATTTGCAACCTGTATTTCCAACAATCAACTTGGGTATTAAACTGAAAAAACAGTAAAGTATTTGTTGTTCCATCCAATTTTACAAAAGCATAACAAAAGGAGATTCCATGTCCCCATCAGTGCTGTCCACAAGGTTTGTACACATTAAATGACCATTTTCGTAACACAAAAGTCCAAAAAATTCCCACCCATCCATGTGCACAAGTTGCAAAGCAACCATACAAAAATATCCACAAGTCCAAAAAGTTTCAAGGCAAGGTACAAAATAAAACCCTAGCAATTAAGGTTGGCTGCTTGTAGTAGGTGGAGGTGCGAATCCAGAAGTTGGTGCTGATGGTTGACTTGAAGATGGTTGGGTCCTTCCTCTTCCCCTTCCCCTTGCTTCTCCTGCTCTTGCTCTCCTTCTTCCTCTACCGCGACCACTAACAGGAGGGATGTAAAACCTTGCATCAGCCGTGAGTGAAGATCCAGATCCAGCCGGATTAAGAGAAACAAAAGGAGTCCGCAAAAGATTAGCAGAGGTTAGTAGTCAAATAAGAATTCAACATATTGAAAGGGTAAATTTTTAGTTTAATACATGTTTGTTCTTGCGCATCTCATTCAGCTCCGCCTAAGCTAAACCGACTCCATCAGTTCTGACTTTGGCCCTCTTACTCAGCTTTTCTACCGCTGCCAGCCTCTTGGCCTCTATTTCTTCTGGGGTGCACTGATTTCTCTTCCTTTTTTGTATTTTTGCAGCCACTGATTTCTCTCTCTTCCTCATCAGATCTACCATTTCCTCGGTTGTGGCATAGTGGCTAGATTTCTGCCTAGTTCTTTGTTTCCGGTGACTTGTGCTCTCCCCAAAATCTTTGGATGAGCAAATTCTCTTGTTATGGCCTGACTAACCACACTGTCTACGGGTTGAAACCTTCCTCTTCCCCTTTTCAATTTCTATCTCGGCTTGTGACTTCCTTCGCCTAATCCTAGGTCTACCGGGAGGGATGTGCACATTAGGAGGGCCAACTAAAGGGTATTTACAGCTTCTAGGCTAGTCTTCCATACTAGGGATGAGTTTCATAAAGTCAGAGTAAATACTCTTGTAAGTTTCAACATGGTAAAACCTATGCACATAATCTTCGGGGTTAGTCCTAAGATTAGCAAAGGCAGATATGGCATGCCTACAGGGTATCCCAGTCAACTACCATTCCAAACATGAACATGATTTCTCAGTTATGTCCACCCGACGAGTCCTTGTACCCTCTGTGATCTCAAACACACCACCCCCACAATTTTCAGCACTACATTTTGCACTCTTAATTTTGCTGACCTTTAATAGTTGTTGGATGGTTGGACAGATAGTACCGCTAAAGGAATCAAACTTATGGTATCTCTTGTGGAACAGTCTTGTTAATTTACCCCTAAGATACTCACAAAGTTCATATACGGGCTTATCCCTATCCTTTAGGATCCACTTGTTGAAACACTCACTCATGTTATTAAGCTGGGTGTCTGACCTAGCCCTATTAGTAAAGTAAGCCTTGCACCAACCTTTTAGGTCAAGCGCCCGCAGCCAATTGTAGGCATCCACATTACGTTTCTTGATCTCCTTCATCCGCTCTTGAAAGTGTTCGACAGTGGTGGCCCTTGAGAATCCGTACATTAGCAAAGTTAATTTTGGACACTTGAACTTCAAGTACCAGTTCTCGTAGATATGCCTCATGTAGAACCGATGTTCAACATGAGGCATCCACTCCTTGAACAGCTGAACCAGACCCTGCACATCACAATAAAATCACATTAGGTGTTAATTTGCAAAGAACAGTATAAGACACTAACTGAGTTTAGGTATTAAACTGAAAATAGCACACAATATGTATTAAACTGCCTCTGTTATTCAGTTTAATACCTAATTCAGTTTAGGTATTAAATTGAAATGCCTATGTTATTGAACCTATATCAGTAACTTAGTTTAGGTATTAAATTGAAAAGTACCTTTTGTCGATCTGAGATGAACACCCACTCCCTTAACTCAGTGACCCCAAAATCATCAAAGAACTCTTCAAGAAACCACCTCCAAGAAGTTTTATTCTCTTGCTCCACGATAGCGAATGCTAATGGGAACATTCCTCCGTTAGCATCGAACCCCACAGCTGCTAATAGTTGGCCACCAAATCTGCCCTTTAAATGGCATCCATCTAAGCCCACAAATGGCCCATATCCAGCCAGAAACCCCTCCTTTTGGATCTTGTACTTGATGTACATCCTCAAGAACCTTGGTGTTTTGGATGGATTAGGAGGGTATACTTCATGCTCTACCATCAGTTTGGCCTTGCTGTCTGGGTTCGTACGCCGAAGCATTGCACAATATGTGAACATTCTCTCATATTGAGCTGCCACATCACCAGGGAATAACTCCAGAGCTTTCCAAATTTGTACGATAAAATCGAGTATCTACCACCTCCAACTTAAGTTCATGCCAGACTCCTTAGCTGGCCTATTTCCATGTTGGGTGCCTCTCGTATCTCCCTGGAAAACCTATGTGCCAGGTAAGGCACATGGATTGATTGAATCTTCATCTTTCGTGGGCAAAGTGGTCGATGTAGATCCCATTTACGAATTTCCAGAATATCAGACCCTCTGTACGTACCTGCCCAGCGCCAGAAATTGCACAAGTCATCTTCACATTGAACTGCAATCTTGTGGGGTTCATTCCGCATGAACTTGAACTCAAACCCTATTTTGGCTGCATGACATGTAAACAGTAGCCTAAAAGTGTCAGCATCCCTAAAAAGAGTCCCAATCCCCATGCTGATTTTTGTTCGAATGTCATCCAACTCCCAAACCTTCTTCCATCAACCATGTTCGCTACATTAACTTCACCCATGTCCCCACCTACCCCTTCCATTATCTCATCATCAGATAAGTCTTCAACTGGAATCTGCTCAACAACATGTGGTCGGCAGTCATCCATATCATCATGGTCTCTCTCCCCCTCCTTTCCAACAATGCTTTCCCCATCACTGTCAAAGGTCATGTCCCTCAACCAATCGGGGAAGTCACTTTCCTTCAAACATTCCTTATGCGTAGTGTCAAACTGAGCTGCCTATTCTTCAACTACACAAATAAGGGTAAATAGATATCAAGTACAGAAATAAGGGTAAATCAGTAACTGAGTTTAGGTATTAAACTGAAAAGAGCACACAATAGGTATTAAACTGAAAAGAGCACACAATCTTGTAAACTGCCTCTGTTATTCAGTTTAATACCTAATTGAGTTTAGGTATTAAACTGAAAAGAGCACACAATCTTGTAAACTGCCTCTATTATTCAGTTTAATACCTAATTGAGTTTAGGTATTAAGTTGAAAAGAGTACACAATCGTTATTAAACTGCCAATGTCTTTTCAGTTTAATACCTAATTGAGTTTAGGTATTAAACTGAAAAGAGCACACTATCCTTAAGGGTAACAGTTTCATACCCAACTCAACGTCCTCATCAAAATGGCCTTTCCTCTTTTGCTGACGTGCTTGCTTCGACCTCTCCTCCTCATATTCTTTTGCTGGAACATACTTATGATCAGTGTGTTGTTGACCCACATTGTCCTCACACTCTTGTGCTGCCATGTGATCTGATTTCACATTCTCCTCATGGTCTTCTGCTGCCACATCATCATTTACCATGTGATCTGATCCATCTTGACCTACATGTACACATAAATAGTAAGTCTTACTAAACATAACAAAAGGAGCAACAAAAATTGCTTGTAACACTTTCATACCTTGTGGCACTTCATCATCACCTTCTTCCTTTTTTTGTTGGATGTCATCATCACCTTCTTCATTTTGTTGGTGGATGTCATCATCACCAACACTTGATTCTTCTGACTCTATATCAGCTACAAGGAAAGAACTTACAATTGTAAGTGGCAGTTTTAAAACAAACACTGAAAACATGATAACATACTAAGAAGGGTAAACTACAAATACATACCCCATACTTTACACGATTAACCGATACCTACCTCAATCTTTTTTTATAACCAATACATACTCAATTGTTACCGAAATATAACAGACAGCCCCTGCCGTCTGATTTTCCATCCATTTTCTGTTAGTTTTTTCAAAAATACCCACAATACCCTTTCAAATATTTACAAAAATACCATCATTTATTAAAATACACTTGTTTACAAAAATCATTTCTTATAAATATTTTATTAATTTTGTTTTATATATTTATATAAAAATTGGTTTTTTCTAAATTTCTAATTATTTTTTTGATATATCTGAAATGTTTTTTTTTCATTAATTAGTTTTAATACTTTTATAATGCTTATTTTTTTTTTAATATTTCTCTTTTTAAATACATTTTCATTAACTATTTTCTTCTTATTATTTTTTTTCATTTCTCATTTTTCAGATTTAAAAAAAAACAAGAAAATAGAATTTATGCTTTTCATATCTTCATCCAACATAGACAATTCCCGTGATATTGATGAATCATGAATCATTTGAAAACAAACCCAGTTCATCATTTTACAAACCCAGATCTGAAGCTCAATTTTGAAAAAAAAAACAGTTCATCACTTTGCAAACCCAGATCTGAAGCTCAGTTTTGAAACAAAAAAAAAACAAAAAACCCTAAATCTGATGGATTTAAGACTGAGTCCTTGTCGATAGAACCACCCAGAAATTGATAGAACGAAGAAGAGAAGAACAAGGGGGTTATGGCACCAGCAACTTGCCTGGGACAACAGATCCTCACCGGATCTGAGCTCGAGCACGAACAACGGCGTAGTCTCCTCGTCTTCCCGCACTCGCCGGCTCGAACCACAACGACGAGGTCGCCGGCTAGATGAAGCTCGCCTGAGAACACGAAGTGAGATAGAGAGAGAAGAGAGTGAGAGATAGAGAGAGAGAGAAGAGAGTTAGAAGATAAGTTAGAGAGAGAAAAGGGTGAGAAGATAGGTTAGAGAGAGAAAGACTCATATGTGTAATTACTAATGTTGACCGAGGGTGTTTTCGTCATTTAACAAAATATGACTAACAGATTTGGACGGACAGGGGCTATCTGTTATATTTCGGTAACAATTGAGTATGTATTGGTTATAAAAAAAGATTGAGGTAGGTATCGGTTAATCGTGTAAAGTATGGGGTATGTATTTGTAGTTTACCCTACTAAGAAAAATATAAACTGCTACATACCTTTCTCTTCACTATCACTTTCAATGAATTGAACAATCCTCTTGCCATCCAAACGTGACTCCTTGTCCAATTCATACCCAACTTCTATAACATCCAACAACTCTTGTAATTTGAAATATTCCGTCTCATCATCATAGAATTTTACTTTAGGCCTCTCCACCTTCTCCCACATGTACTCCCCAATAACCCCCATTTTCTTAGCCTCTGTGCCTCCTATTATCTTACCACAACGAGCCACCATATGCAATGGTGCTCTCCCATCAACTATGTAAAGAGGGATAGAGTCCTCTTTACAGTTATGCGGCTTCAACATCCTAGCTACACACTGATCACTCCTAATCTCTACCAGTTTACCCTTTTTCCTATAGTGGAGGGTGTTTGTTGGATCGGAGTACAGCTGATGAACCATGAACATCACTTTGAAGTAGCTAACCTCTTCCACACTAACTACAAACGATCTAACAGTACCCCCATGGTACTCGTTCCTAGGGCCTACGAATTTTCTCCCTTTGAAGATTTAAAAGCAAACCCTAGCTTCGCCAGACCACAATTTTGAACCAATTACTGGTTTTCCACGACTTCGTTTCTGCAAATACTCAGGTAAAGGGAAGAACATCAAGCTACGATTTTGAAAACACAAACCCTAAGCTACGATTTTCAACAAAAAAGTAAAAAGATCCACGACTAATCCACGACTAACTTTCAGCAAATACTCAGGTAAAGGGAAGAAAAACAAGCTTCGATTTTGAAAACCCAAACCCTAACCTATGATTTTCAACACAAGAGTAAAAAGAAGAGAGGAATCACTTACTCTACCCATCGGAAAGACGCCGGCTCCACGCTGAGGTTCTTCTTCTCCGATGACAATCGACGGTTCTGCCTCGTTCTCCTCTTCTTCTCCGCTCGTGACCGCTCGTCTTCTCTCTCTCGCACACGCGATTCTGCTTCAGCTAACCGCGTATACAGTCAACAAACCCAAGTCAAAGGGTAAGTAAAGAGGGCGAGGGCATTTTGGTCTTTCTACATAGCAGACTAACAGATTCTGTCCAAAATAGACGGTTGGGTATGAAAGTGAAGTTAAATGTTTGGTTAGGGTATGAAAGTGAAAAAAATTTATGCTAGGGTATTAAACTGAAATTAAATGTTTTTCAGGGTGGTAAAGTGAAAATTTCCCTAAACAATAAGATTCCAAAAATGAATTTCAATGACACTATGCACTATCATCACCCCTATTTTATCATCAATTATGCCAGTATCTATCACTTTTTGCATTTCATCATTCTCACTTTCCATAAAATAAAATAAAAACACTTCGCTATCATCATCAACAACTCTTAATGTAAGCCAACAACTCCAAGGAACTACCCTTTTCCCTATCTCTAACTAGCAAGAACATAGACTCAACAATCTAGCTGAACTTTCTGTGGACACTTTCCTTGCACCTTTTTTAATTCTGCCCAAAACACTCACATGACTCAATGTGCTCCTCATACCATCAAGCAAGTGAAACCCCATTCGAATATACCCTGTTGTCAACCCATTTTGAGGTGTAGTGCAGCGACAATGAAACTGAATTTTGACACTAATCTCGATAATGGTACTGGTAAGAGTATCAATACCCATGTGCTTATCTAGCCTTTGACAACCTCCAAGAATTTTCCCAATACTAGCAACCAACAAAGGGCTTACTCGTTTTGCTATCAAACTATCCCATTTCAAATAACAACTTGTTTCCTGAAAAACCATTCCTCCATTCACACCCACACCATTACCAACAACAATTAACAATTCTACCCCATCTGATAACAAGTGTAACATACCCATTCTAGAATTTATGCCTTGACTACTCCACAACTCAATCATAGTTAACGTTCCAATACCCTCCTTAAATTTAGCAAACACTACCATGCCAACCATTGGACTCAAAGGTGAGCTATAATAATTTAACTGCAAGGAAGCTACCTCAATAGCATTTGAAATGTTACTGTAAACAACATACATACCAGTGATATTGTTATTCAAGGAAGCTCTTTGGATATCTAACTCCTTCATCTTAATACCACCTCTTCCCTTCACCCAAGTAGTGAACCTAACACCAACATGGTCACAATCATTGTTGAAAGTTTCAGGTACTGATAATTCTTGATTAAGCCATGAAAAATGTTTCTTGAGCCTCAGCTCTTTTCTTTGTTGTTGTTCTCTCCAGAGCAACTCTTGCTCCATTTCCAGACTCTCCAAAGTAGATTGTTGTTCTTCTATCTCTTTGTCAATGGTTTCTTCTTGTTGCACTCAGGTCTGCTTCTCAACCCGATACCTCTCGCGAAGTCGCTTCTGAATTAAAAGCTCATTTTTTACATGTTCTTCTCGAGCTAGCATACTGTCAACAATATATATCATTTTAGACATTTTCTTTTGTCTCAGCTCGTACCGGAGCCAGGCCTCCCTCCGATCCCAAAGCTTCTCCATTCCCGTCCTAGAATCGTAGACTATCTCCTGTTGTTGACCAGCCATAACCCAAGGTGCGTGAGTATGTTGTTCCGGTGGGCGTGTATCAGGTCTGAGACCCACGTCGCCGGCCTCCATCGAGAAGTCGGCCATGGGAGTCGCAAAATAGTAGGCCATCTCCTCATGTTCCCGTTGTTTCTGGTGCGGTAGCTCTGAAACCTCTGTGTGAGCTCCCAGAAAATCTCCAACTTCTTCAAGACAAGCCATAGGCGTAAAACCGGTGGCTCTGATACCACTATAACAGAAGCTATCAAATTCTATCGAAAAATAAGACATCTAAGGATAAAAGGAAATATGAAATTATTGATAAAAATCTAAACTTGATATTAGGATTCTATCTTCCCCCTTTTACCAATTCTCTCTAAGAAATGAAATACAAGCAACATCAAAGACAAGTCTCGATTCTTCCCTCTCCCTCTCATATAACATGCAACTCCAAAACCCAAAGTAAGGACAACACGCTGCCTCCACCCACTCACAGCATGTCAACCACGTCTCACTCATGTGCACAATTGATTCCATAACCTTTCTAGCCAAAACGCAGCGTTTCAGCTTCTTTACTGATAAGAGCAAAAGATAAGTTTGCCCCTCCTCAATCTCCATCGTGACGCAAACATCATCCAAAAGAACCCCCAAATCGTGTGAATCGTGGAAATCAAACCCCAAAAATCGTCATCGACGTGGACCCAATTCTCCTGGACATGAATCCCTCAAATCTATGGGACAATTGGGGTTGCCTAAGGCGAGGCCGAGTAGAACCGACGACAGAGTGGAGCACTAGATCGGCGAGGGATCAAGAGTTTTTAGGAGGTGAAGGAGGTTCAGCAATTATTTAGGGTTTGTTTTGTGGGTTCAAGGGAGGAGAATAAGATGGTTCAGATCTGCACCAAAAAAGGGATTAAGGACAGTTTGGAGGTGGAGGAGGTTCTAGAACTATTATGGTTTTACTTCATGGGTTAGATGGAGGAGAAGAAAAGGTTCAGATCTACACCGAGAGAGATTAAGGAATCTTTGGAGGTGGAGAACTCTTGGGAATAAAACTTATTTTTAAATGATTTTTAAAATACTTATTTTCTATAATAAAACTTATTTTTATTAAAAAAACTGATTTTTTATATTATTTTTTTGAGAAGAACAGGTACTATTACTACTGAAATATAAAGTAGGGCGATGATCACATAGCTGTACTCATCTTACAAGGCTTAATCCAACTAGAAAACATAAAGCAATAACAGGAAATTAAACTTTTCTCATGACATAGTGGCGGTCGAAGGGGATATCTGCGGAAGCATCCTGAGATACCGATACAGCATACTTCTACCAAAAGGCACTGGGCGAGCCAACCAATTGAAAGGGGAATACTGGTGGACTGCCATCTCCCCCGGTGAGTCAGCGTGTGTCGTCCTCCCTTGACTGATAATTTTAGGGCTCCTGAACGCGGGATTGTTGATATCGGACTGGTAGGTGAGACAGATGTCGACTGGAGATGGAACCCTCGCCATCTATCAGCCAGGAAGGGTTTACAGTCGACCACCCCCTTCCTGGGCCTCCTCAGATTCAATCCTGGAGGCGGGGGTGCTTGCGCCCCCCGCCGCTGCTACATGTGACCCTCCATCTGACGCCGTTGAACCCTTAGATTCCTCCGGCTCCTCCTCTCTATCATGTCTTTTCTTCCCAGAAAGAGACGGCCCTGCTTCCTTTGCCAGCCACTCCTAAGGGATGTCCTTAGTCCCTGTCTCGTAGGACCTAATCCCCCCTTTTCCTAGTTCCTGATGGGGGGAAGGCGTTCGCGGTTCCCGGGGACCCCGCTTGCTCCCCCCATTCAGGTAGGCCCAGCTAGTCCCTGGCGCAGTCTTCCCATGTTTCGCCTTCTCCAGGGCTGACCTCAGGTCACCCGGGGCACGCAGGGAATGACCCCTGGTTCCTCCTGTTATAGGACAAGCCAGAAACAAGTGTCCCACACAGCTGCACCCAAAGCAATGATCTGGCAGATGTTCATAGGAGACCTGAAGAAGAGTTCGTACCTGTGATTACGACAATCGGAACTGACTCTGAAGAGGGACACGGATGTCAGCCCGGATCCTAACCTTCATGAAATCTCCCCAGCAGCAGCCCGACCTATCCACGTCGACCGCCTTACATACCCTAAGAGCATTCCCCACTCTGAATCTCACCTCCTTGTTCCATGCACCCACCGGCAGGTTAGACACTCGTGTCCACACTGAAAAGTGGTGAAAGCTAAGGTCTCCCACCTGCTTATGGGCCTTGAGATCTGTAAAGAGCACAATGGACTCCCAAAATGCCCCTGGCTCTCCTGCCAGCACCCTCGCCCTCTCCTTGGCTGATCTGAAGAAGAATGCCACCAGAACTCCTTCTAGTGGCTTCGCTTCCACTTTCATACCACACAGATCTTTCATCCTAGCAACCAGCGACTTCCAGAAGAATTTCTTCGATGTCAGCACTTTAGCCGCCATTGCAAACCGAAATTGCCCCCCAGCTCGGACAATATCACCCATAGGGATGACAACCTCCTTGATGCAGAGGGACGATAGCCTAGACCCAAGCTCCCCCACTCGAGGCTCTGATCCCCGAGTGTCCTCAAAACCCGGTCCCACCAGGTCCTCCGACCCGAGAGCCCCCGAGCACCGCTCCGACACCACCGGGTCACCCCGCAATAGGGTCCGACTCAGCTCCGACCCTACGGGTTCGGCCAGAGCCCGTCTACCAACCCCCGCCCCATAACGGGCCGCCAAGGTGGCTATGTCGCCCGACCCACCTTGAGTCCACCCTGGGTGGCCCACCTCACGCGCAGCCCGGCCCATCCCCGCTCTTGGGGCCCAACCGGCCCGTCTAGCATCCAGCATCAGCCCATCCCCTCGGCCCACCGCCCCACCACCTTGTCCCAATCCCGGTTCAGCAACCCTAGAGGGCTCTCGCGCAACTTCCTTCCCCTTCCTTCTCCTCGACGCCAACGCCGCCGACGACTCCGGCGGCGTGGCTGCTGTATCCGAAGAAACGAGAACGGGCCTCGTGCTCTCCTCCCCCGTAGCCCGCTCCCCAACCTGCTCCTGTGGCAGCATCACACCCGCAACCTCCTGCGAGCCTCGCTGCGTGCGAGCCTCCTTCGGCCGTGGCCCCCTCGCCGGCGTTCGGCGCACCCGACTGGCCGCCGAGTTCAACCATCCTCCACCCATCGGATTACCCCCAATGGGTCTCTGAGCCGAGAATCTCATCGGCGAAGCACCTTCATCCCGCGGCGACAACGGTTCCGGCTCCGTGAACCCGTCTTCGTCCCCAGTCACCCCGACCTTCGCCGCGCCTACAACTCCTCCCCCGAACCCGAACCCAGCTCCTGCGGTTCGAGTTCAGCGTCTCCGTCCACCCGCGAGACCAGATCCTCCCCTTCCACGCCTCCGCTCCCCTCCACGTCCGGCTCTACGAGCCATGTCGAAGGATCGCCGGAAATACTAGACAGTTTGGCCGCCGAATATGCCATAGATTGCCCAGAAAAGCACAAAACCTAACCCTAGCAGAGAGAGAGGTTGTGTTCACTGATTGTTTATATTGATTGTTATAAGAAAAATGTTTTTTTTATAATAAAACTGATTTTAAAAAAATCATTTTTATACATAAACTTTTTTTTTTTAAATAACTGATTTTTTTAGAATTAAAATGTGATTTTATTAGAAAGAAACTTATTTTTATAAAATAAAAATAATTTTTGAAAATTTGATTGTTAGTGAAAGATATTATTGACATTTCATCACTTGGGTGACATTGTTCTGACAATTTGGATATTGGCAAGGGGTGTTATGGAATTTTTACCTATTTTTCATCCAAAACTAAGAGAAAGTTAACGATTTGGTATGAAACTGTTACTAAATGTTTAGTTTGGTATGAAAGTGCAAATATTTTTTGTCAAGGTATCATTTTGAAATTAAATGTTTGGTAGGGTATTATATTGAAACTTTCCCTTTCAACTTATTTGCAAGGAAATGAAATGAGCAATTATCAATTGCCTGGGTGTGCAAGATAACGTGACATTTGGTAATTGAAAGAGAATCCATTGGAAACCAATGAAGTACTCTCTTTACAACCAAGTCATTGCTCTTGGACATCCATACATGATGAAGTAGTTTATAATCTCTCCAGAAGTCCTACAACAAGAAATGGAAGTACTTCAAGGACTGTCATGAAACATGATGTTATTGATTCTATCGATGCCGATATCTGATATGGGCTCAATGGGAAGCTCGTCTCCCTCGATTGGTGGAACAAAGCAAGAAGGTTCTCTACTAAATTCATCTGTAGAAGAGAGAAATAGCATGATCAGTGATGAGACTAATAGAACAAAAAAATAGAAGTTTAACCAGATATTTAAATCAGCAACAGAGCAAGGTTGCAATTGTACCACAGGATACATTACCATAGATTGTGTGTATGGAAGATGGTGGAGGCGATGACATGAAGTTGAGGCCAAGGTAAAATCCCATTGCTAATACAATTGTCAGCATAACATAAACAGGCAGTGCCAGTGCCCAATATCTGAAATTTTCAATGCAAAACTTGATGATGTGAAGTATTTTTCCTAGCCAGATAAATGAAAGAAGTTGCGTATACCTAATCTGTTTCCACAAAATTTGTTAACGTGAAACAAAAAGCAAAAGCTAAGAGCATCCGAATTCGAAAACCAACAATCATGCCATGGACGACTGGTTTGGCCTTGAATAACACTCTAGATAAGATAATATCGATAAAGTCAGTTGCACCCAGACTTGAGTAGTAGCGTGGAGCTGATGGATATGATCCTTATACACCATCTAGTTGAAGAAGAAGAGCCTCCAGTTGAGGAAGAACAAGATGAAGATGATTATTATATAAATGAAGATGTTGGAAAAGACGATTCCGATGAAGAGAACATCTAGTTATTGTAATGTCGTTTGTGTAATTTCGGATATTTCAGCAAGAGCAAAGTTTTCTTATTTAGTTGATCTTGGTTTATATAAATTCGATCTAGGGAATTTTTCATCTCTACTCTAGAAAAGATTTATTTTCATGAGTACCCTATACTTTTTTATCCGCTACACAGGAGAAGTTTTATTTTCAGTTTAGTCTTTTCCGTAATTTTTGCATCCAAATACCTAAAACGTCCATAATACCCCTCTAACAGTCAAATTTTCAAAATCAACGCCATTGATTTTTCAGATTTAAAAAAAATAGTAAACTTCATCTTTTTCATTTCCATTTTTGTACCCATCTTCCTCTGTGCCTCTGATCCCCATTTTTCTCATAAGTCCTAGAGGGCTTGAGCGCTCCGTTACCAGATCTGGTGTGTTGGCTCCGACAAGAATTAAGTTGGAGTAAAAGAGAAAGTTTCTGAAATCAAAGGGTTTGGAGAAAAATTATTTTGGAGAAATCATTTGGCACTTGATTTAGAGAAATCATTTGCAGAAATCAAAGGGAGAGAATCTAAGGCTTTGAAATGATTTGGAAAGAGAGAGAATCAAGGGCTTTAAAATGAATAAAAAAATCGAGGGTATTGTTGGTATTTTCTGGGGGAAAAATCTGGTTATGTGCCTGGCACATGATCATTTTCCAAATATACAAAAGTGAATTTTGGTGACAATTTGCATGTAGCCTGGTTCAGGTATTGTGGATGCTCTATCATATAATCAGATTTTGAATCCATCCAAATGTACACAAGTGAAGTCAACCTTCACGATTATATATATATGTGTGTCTGAAGATCAATGAGTTTTAAACTAGAGAGCAACTTGTAGTTGCCCATTTGAACAAGGAAATGTGTGTAACAAAGAGTAAACAATACTTGGAGATCCCGACGAATAAGACACTGACCTGCTAGGATAGTAAGAGATCCCGATAAAATGTAACCAAAGTTCAGGAACATATGCCCACGCCAAGAAAATAACTGGTCAAATAATATGGAAATATTTGTTAGAAACCGAAGAAGTCCATATGGTAACAATCAAAGTTCGAATATTACAATACAGAGACCTGACATACTTATAGAAATATAGATGCATGGAAAGCCATGTGAACTAAGACAGTGACCAAGCACAAGAAAAATAAGCTGCACTACATACGACCAAATAGAGTCACTCATACAGTGATTTCATGCATGCAGAATGAGTTATGATAGAGGACTGCTATGCCCATTGGAAGTTTAGAAAAAAATTGATTTCTAGAAAGTCTTATTAACTGGCATCAAAACAAATTAATTTCGGATGTTGCAAGTACAGATTCGTACTTTATGTATCCCCAACATAGGTGCAGCAAGTAGATATTTGAATTTAGGGATAACTGTCAAAACATGCACTAAAGTTTCGTCCACAAATGAAGTAATGCACAATGTTTCGTCCACGTTGTGTGGCTACCCTAAAGTTTCGTCAACGAACATTTGTTAGTAAAATTACTTAAAATTACTTATGAAACCTAAATCAGCAAATTACTTTAGGGTAGCCAAACGTGAACGAAACGTTGTGCACTATTTCATTTTGTGGACGAAACTTTAGGGTAGCCACACAACGTGGACGAAACGTTGTGCACTATTTCATTTGTGGACGAAACTTTAGTGCATGTTTTGACAATTATCCCTTGAATTTAAAGGTCAGTGTTTTGTGAATAAAGTAACTGGAAAAATGTAAGTGAAAACATTCCAATCAACAATTTACCAACCACATCTTATTCTTCAACAGAAATATTCCTACTACTTTGTGATGTAATATCCATAAAATCTAAATTTTGTTACCAAATACATTCACTACAGAATGAGTTCCCTAAAAGAGAAAAGCGAAGAAAGAAGTTCATAGAGAAAACCTGTAGCAACAACAGTAGTAATGGATCCTACAAACCCATAAACTTCTGTGGGCTTTAAGCCATGCTCTCCAGACACTCCAAACCCAGAGGCTATGTTATCTGGATCGGGAAAGGACACAGTAGCCCTCCTTCTTTCGGAAAAACTGAGGATTCTTCTTGGACTACCGGCAGAAAGGCGATCTTCCATAAATTGGTCTTTCGGCATCCAGAGTCAATAGGAACTCAATGGAAGCAAGAACACATACTGTCACAATCTATGCTAAAATATGACAAAGTACATAAAGCTGTCTACTATTTTGGGATTACATGAAATAAAGAAAGAAGTAGATCCAGCAAAAGATTGTATTATCATAAAACTCCAATAATAAATAGAAATAAAAGAAACCAAGAGATGCGTGACAAATGAATCATGCTTGGTATAATATCAGTATCAAGCCTATGGTTCTAATACATGTATCTACGGTTAATATCTACCAAAAGAAACAAGAGGAATAAAAGAATGTAAGAAATGTAGCCCTAAGCTTTTTTCAGCAGCATAAATCGGAGGCATATTCTTGTTCTAATAGTTTCTTCTTGTTATCCGATGAAGATTCCTCATAAATTACATAAGGGAAATTAAATTCGTACTTCGTCTAGCCCTTCAGTTTTAGCTGAAGACTAATGTTACCAATTAGCAGCATTTTATAACGATACACTATTACCAACGAGCTTCCACTTAAAAACCCAAGGCTTTTTTCCTTGTTGCACAAAAAATAACCAAAGAAAAAAAACAACCCATCACAATGAACTATCTGGATGACACTCTTAAATAATTACAGTATGCTTGAAAATGCGGAAACAATGCCATAAACATTCACTTGTAAGATTACTATGCAAAAATTAGGGGCTAATTCAACTTGATAAGCAATTAAACCATATACAAAAGCGAGGACACTGAACATATTAAAACCCAATAAATAGAGTAGGCCTGTAGACATTTTATTGGAAAGAAAAGGTTTCTGAATTAAAACCCATGTTCCAAATAAAAGAAAACTATCACAGTCCACAAGCAACTCCATTTCTTGTTAAAAAAACAAAGTTGTGGGTTTAGGACAATCAGAAGTCAATTTATCAAAAGCAGGATCTTACACGAGAGCAAGAAATGATGAATTTAACTGAGCACAGGCAGGGGCGGAACCACGAATTTTTTTAGGGGTAGCCATCGATAATTAATAAAAAAACAACTATTCTAAAATATAGGCTTCTTGAATTGTTGAAATTGAGTCAAGACTGGAAGCATTTGGTTCCAGAATCTTGGTATGGACGAAAAAAACTTTCCCATCCTACAATTTAAATAAACTTAATTAAATTTAAGAAGTTCCAATTAAATATATAACTTTAAACTTGATAAAGTAAAAATAGAACTTTACACATTAACTCGTATAAGCATTCCATGACATATTAAAAACAATGAATATCAAAAGACACCTCTCACATGATCATATTCTTAATAAACTGGCATTACAAAAATCCACATAAAAGATATATTAAAAAATTATAATAGAACACATTGATATAAATGAAATTATAATGTTTATGGCCTCACACTAATTCATATTCTCAGAACCTTAATTTACCCCTCTTTACCTCCATGGTCTTAATTTGACTACCTTTTTCAATCAACAAAACAAAAAATTTATAAATACAACAATGTAATATTTTGCAAACCCTTACAAATCATGAGCCCTAAAATTCAGCATCCACACGCAATGACAACACAAATTCAATCAGCAACAAAATAACAACTCAACACTAGTAAAAGGCCATCAACAACTTCAACTCTGAATCACCAAAAAACCAGCCCCGAACTACAGCACTCCTCCTCCTAAACCAGCTACTCCAAACAAACCCTTAATCTTCTCTTGTTACCATCCAACTAATTTAGGTTTGTAAATTTTAGGTCTGAATTTCAATTCAAGAAAAATCAACAAAAATAGTGGTGAGAATTAAGATCTTACCTTGAGTAATTGAGTTGCCGTGAAACTCAAATACACAAATGATGAAGAAGACTTGCTTGCTGCCGGCGAAGGGAGAGCTGTTCGAAGCCTATCGCGCAGAAAAAAGAGGGGAAAGGGAGTGATTATGAACGGATTGGGCTGGGCCAAGCCTTTTTGAACTTGTCACACATGGATAAACGGATTGGGCCAAGCCCAAACTTGTGACAAACCAGATATAAAAAAATAAATTAAAATTCAGGTGTTCCAGCTGGGGTACGAACATAGGTTTTCATATAAACATTCATGAGTCTTATACAATCAAGCTAAGTTCTTACATATTCAAGATATTTTTTTTACCCCTTTAGTTCATCCCCTGAACATATCAACACATATCTGTTGAACCCAGACAAATACATCAAATTAAGTTAATTAGCCAACCAGATGATTCTTGCTGACTAGAAAAATTAGAATTTCAAGGTTGCAGAGAAACTCAAATACACAAATGAATAAAAACAATGTTAGACCCAAAATACCTCTAATAAAAAAAATTCAACTTGAATTTTGATGAAGGACCTCTCTTTTCACAGGTCATGTATGAAAAACATCAGCAACAAAGAAAACCCAGAATGCACAAATAAGTATATTGTCTCCACAGAGCCGATATTTACATTTGCAGCTCAAAACGAGATGATACAGTAACAGATTAACATTTCGACGCCCAAATTAAACCCTAATTCGATTAGGCAAACACTAAACATATATAAATTGAAATACAATTGAACCAAAATGATGCATAAAACGGATACACTGAGTTGTGTCTGTTGAGACGAACAATACCTGGAAAAAATCGATATTTTACAAGAATCGTCGAAGAGGGTCCTCACACAGTTCGAAGGCTCTCCCAATCTCTAGGCTTTGAATCGATGTGTCGTCCCAATCGAGACAGGCTATGAACCCGCAGTTTCGTCCGAGTGTTTTCGCTGGTGCTGACTCGCTCCTTCCATAACTAAGAAATCAGCTAAAGAAGGAAGCACCAAAGGGTAGAGATGAAATGAGGTCAGTCACTTTGTGGGCTTTCAGATGACGGTTTATGCCCATTTTGGAAAGTCGGTTAATGGTCTTGGGCCTGACTTTTCAACCTTACTTTACCTCGATCAAATGGGTCTCTGAGTGGATTTCCATAAAAACCGAAGCATTGGGAAGGAGCGATTGGATTTGTTAGAGCTGAAGCGTTTGGATACATCTCATTTCGGATGTCCACTACCGTCGATTGGCCAAAAAAAGACTCACTGCTTCACTTCGATCCATAGCCATAGGCGTCCATACCATGGCTCAACTGTCTCCACAGGTCGCAGGAACAAAGGCTCTGATACCACTTGTTACAACACTATTGTATTTGAAATCCATGTGAATCAGTGAATGGAAGTAGAAGGCTTCACTTTCAATTACTGGAACCCAAACAAACATTGAGACAACCTTGAAGGCCCTCTCTCTCTACAAGATCTACTACAAATTGGAATAACAACAAATTAAACTAAGCTATGAAAATGAGGTAAAACCATATGTTCTTTGATGTCGTCCCCTCTATTGCTCTCCTGCATATAAACATGACCTATTAGTGTAGAATAAGACCTGATAGTCAAACGATGTTGTTTTCCTCAATAACTCAGGCTTACTCTTTTAACCAAATGATGTCGCAGCATATATTGGGCTTTCTTGCCAAGGGATCCATAAGGCCTAACGTGACATTGTACCGAAGATAGCCTCTTGAAACCATAGTTCTCCGATATTAATTCATCTTGATAATTTTTTTTGTTTTAATTAACAACTTTGTATTAAAAATTCTATTGATTCGTTATCATTAATTATTTGATAAAAATTGACAAAATACCCCTCCGCAAAAAGTGTAAAACTTATTTTGGAACTGCAAAATGTAAAGAATGATATCGAAAAAAATGAAAAAGTTATTGATAATAAGAATAAGAATATTAAAGAGTAAAAAAATAATCAAATAAGAATATTACAAGTTTTATAAAAAAATAGAATATTATTATGAATTTTTTATCAGCAAATTTTATAAATACTTAACTTTTGAAATAAAGGACTAGACAAAAGGAAACATTCAAGAAGGTTACTTACAAACAAAGGCAACCTCTAACAAGGTTCCTAGCGCAAAGAGTTGCAAAGTAAGTAACCCTAACATTATAAGTCTGAGACACACCTCAACCTGCATAACCAAACAACAGATAAGGGTCTAACAATTCATATACCCAGGTTTAACAACCAAAAAGGAAACGAGGCAAATATAACAACCTGGAAGTACTGGTACAAATAGAACTAACAAAGGGTCTAGGTACCAAATAAGACAACCCTGATGACCAAGAAACAAAGGCCTCATGCCAGAACAGTGAGACTGAAACCAGTACCCACAAACGAACAATAGAAACAAATGACACTACCTCCTTTGAAACTGGTAAAACAGCCACCCAACATAGCTCCAAAAACAAGCCACAAGTTTCGGCCCGCCGGTGGCCAACACCGCTAAACGATAGAGTTAAATCATTGAACCCTCCACATCAAACGAAGTAGTCCTGAACTACAACGATCGTCATCGAAAGAAATGCGTCCCAAGACTAGTTCAGGTACACAACATTAAGCTGAGGAAAGAATTTACCAGGTAGAATGTTGATGGAGCAAACACCACTGCAAACAGGAGCTGTCCAGATCGGCGACAATCAACACCAAAGTGAAGAAAGCCGTCCCACGACCGGACCTGAATAGCCCCTAACGCCGTGACATCCGTCCGACAAACACTGGCGATGGACCCCTTAACAGAAGCTAAGGGAGCGATATGTAGGGTGAAAAATAATGATTTCAGCTGTTAAAATTGGAGGACCTCTTGAGCTGGAACACCTAAGATCCCGAGCATGAACACCGAAGCACATCCGAACCCCGACCTTACCATACACCACAGCTTCGTGATAATCCGAGATAGAGGGAAATCGCCCCATGACGGACCTAAGGTATGTCACTGGTGAAATCGTAGTACCCGGACGGTCTCAGGGCAGTAGGCGATGAAACTCGCTGGCAACGTGACAATGTTTCTCAACTGAGATGGAGGAGCAGAACCAGAAGAACCAATGGAATTTGGAGTCGAACGAACCTCGAGAGACGAAACTGAGCCGAGTTAGCCGCGAATCCACGAAGATCTCCACCTGAACAGAAAGAGAAGATTGTCCTACTAATGGATCTACTTGAAAACGACGCCAGAGAGGAGGGGAAGGAGAGGGGTGAACTAAGGAAGGTTGGAAGAAAGAGAGTCGAGGAGATCAAAATAGGAAGAGGAAGGGGGTGAGGGGGAGAGAGGGGAGAAGCCACCACCAACGACTTCCATGGTCGGAAGCCACCGACGTCGCCGATGGTGATCAGAAAGGGTGACGGTTGTAAATGGTTCAGGGTTTGTGTGTGCTCACAAGAGAGAAAGGGCTATGATAAAAATAGATTCCTTATAATATTATTTTGAATTAATAATGAATTATTAAAAATTTATTGATCTTTTTAATATGAATAAGACTTGTTACAATGAAAAAATGAGAGGAGAGGAGAGGAAAGGGGTGTCGCCTGTTACCACTATTTCAGGCAGATCGGTTGCCACTCTCTCATACAGTGAGGTGGTGATCGAAGGGAAAAGGGTGTCATTCCCCTCTACGGTGGATTTAGCGAAGTACTTTAGCGGCACTCGCTCATCGTGTTTGGGCGTACGGGGTTCAGGCGAGGTGGGAGGTGGTGATGTTGCAGGTGATTGTGGGAAAGGAAGGGCAATTGTGGCTGATGAAGGACAGGCAATTAAGGGTGTGACAGGGAATCTGAACGTTGATACCCATGGTTTCCAGAAGGCCGAGACTCAGGTTAGCTCATAATTGTTCGTTTTTAATTTGCCCTTTGGAGTTGATGATGTTTGGTTGAGGGACTACTATAATTGTGCTGGGGCCGTTGTGAAAGTCAATGTAGTTCGGAGACCTAATGCCATAGGAAAAAATTTCGGTTTTGTGTATGCGAAATCGATGTTGGATGTTGATCAAATTATAGACAAATGTCATTGGTCTATTGCTAAGGGACATCGATTGTTGGTAGCTTACGATTTGAAGGGTAAGGTGCCGATTTTTAATCGAAGGCATGGGATCAGAAATGAGAAAGTTGTGATGAAGGAAGTTGTGGTTACTGATTGGGTTGGAAAAGTGGTGGATCGCCACAAGGGTTTGGTGGATTCTAGCTTGTTGGGAGTTTCCAGAGACGAGTGCACTATCAGTAGAATTCATGAAGCAATCAAACGAGTGTGAGTTTGAGACGTTGATGTTTGTGGTTTTGGAAACATGGTATTTCTTATTTGATGCCCTGATCCTGATTATGCAGTTGCTTCGAAAGAGAACGATGTTCTTTGGTTGAAGAAGTGGTTCGATTCCCTTGATGTAACTTCTATACTCTTAAAGCCAGGTCAGTTATGCTTTTTTGAGGTCATTGGAGTTCTTTTTCATGGCTGGACAATTGATAATTTTAAGCTCCTTGCTGGTTTGATCGGAGTAGTGATTAATGTGGTGGACACAGATAATACTGGTGATTCTTTTGGGCGAGCTTTTGTTTTGGTCCATTGTGCTCAGTTGATTCCAAGTGCTAAGGAAGTGTCCTTGACCTTAGGGGATGTTGTTTTCCCGGTTGTTTTGAGTCTGGTGGCTTCAAATTTGGTTCCTTTCCGGCATGAAACCAATGTAGGTTCAACGTTTGTTTTTACGTCTGAGGAATACTCCTCAAGGAATTGTGCAGAGGGACAACCTTTGGAAGAGGAAGTCGAGCCTGATTTTGGACGGACTCCAAGCCCAATGACCAAAGAAGGTCTTGGGCCAGCTATTACTCATGTTTCCCAACTTTTTGGCGAGAGCGAGGTGTATCATCGGGAAAACAACTCTGAGCCTTTGAGTTGTTCGCAGAGTCTGCACAAATCGCAGAGTGTGAAGGCTTTGATACTGACACCCGAGTTCCTTGTGCAACAAGGGAAGATGTCGACTGAGTCTATTGAGCAGTCGGTGATTCAAGTAGTTGATGGAAACGTTCAGCTTGCTGGAGCTGTGACAATCAAGAGTGAGGAGGTGTAGGAGCTCACTCCGGTTAGTAGAAGTGATGTCGTAGCTGTTGAGCAGCCTAAGCGTGGTCGCGGCAGACCCAAAAAATCTAGAGTTCCAAAGCCAATTGCATCCCCGACAGTTATGTATCGGACGAGAGCGAAGTCTTTGTCTGCTGGAAATAGTAATGTGGGCAGCTACATTGTTGATATTTCAAAAGAGCTCAAAGATAGTTCGGGAGATTGGAGCTACTATAAAAAAGTTGGTAAAAAGGCCATTGATCTTGGCCCGCTGGTGCTTGAATAGTTTGATTGTTTGGACATTGAAATCCCTCAGCGGGTTCTTTTACATGAGGAGGTTGGGGATAGTGAAGAGGAGGACTCTCCTGAACCGGTTTCAGGTAATGCTTTAATTCTTGTCTCGGCATTTATCAAATAGCTTTTTATGATGAGGTGCGTCACGTGGAACGTGAGAGGTATGCATTCCGATGTTAAACAAAGTAGCATTAAGAAATTGGTTGTGTCTAATTGTGTGGATATGGTTATGTTACAAGAAAAAAAGTTAGTTGTTATTGATTGTATTGTTCTGCGGAGTTGTGGTCTTGGTACTGATTGGGGATGTTGTTGGGACCCCAGTAGTTGGTTCGGTTGGTGGAGTTTTGTTGGCATGGAAACTGTCAATCTTTAATAAGGCAAGCATATTTTTTGAGCATAATGTGATTTGTTGGAGTGGTGTGGTGATTAGCTCTCAAATGCCTATCAGCTTCGTAAATGTGTATGCACCTAATTCTTTACAAGAGCATTGTGCTTTATGGTCCACCTTGGTTGGTTTTCTTGGCCAGTTGTAGGATGTGCTTATTCTTGGAGGAGATTTTAATTCACTCCTTTCAGCTGAAGAGAGGCGTGGTAACAGTTTTAAGGGTTATTTACGATAAGGTACCCTTATGTTTCGTCCACGAACGATAAGGTACCCTAATGAATTTTGTGTCCGATAAGGTACCCTAATGATTCGTCCACGAACGATTTGGTTTTCTGCTGTTAAAAAACTAACAGCCCAAAGTGAAAAGACCATTTTGCCCTTTATCATTTTAGTTGACTTTTGACTTAAGAGTGAAATGACCATTATACCCTCAGTTATTATTTTTCCTTAATTTATATTTTCTAATTAATTTTAATTTAAAAAAAATAATAATAAATTATATATTTTTTTAAAGTTATATTTTTTAAAAAACTGATTTTTTTTTTCAAAAATCTGTTTTTATTTTTTAAAAATCAGATTTTTATATTTTAAAATCATATTTTGTATTTAATTAGTTTTTTTTAATAATTAGTTTTTTATATATATAAATAATTTTTTATTAAAACATTTTATATATAAAAATCATTTTATTTTTTAAAAAAATTAATTTTATTAAAAAAAAATCGGAGAACAGTTCGTCTTCTCCGGCAAGCTCCGACACCTCCTCCGGCGTCTCGTCCCCGGCCACCCCCATCTCCGCCGCCGACTCCTCCCTCTTCCACCTCCCATCGTCCCCAACCTCGTCGCAGAGCTGAAGCTCGCGATTTGGTTCGGATCTGAAGCAAATCGCGAGCTTCAGCTCTACGACGAGGTTGGGGACGATGGGAGGTGGAAGCGGGAGGAGTCGGCGGCGGAGCTGGGGGTGGCCGGGGACGAGACGCCAGAGGAGGTGTGCCGGAGCTTGCCGGAGAAGACGAACTGTTCTCCGATTTTTTTTTTTAATAAAATTAATTTTTTAAAAAAATAAAATGATTTTTTAATTTTTTTTAATTTTTTAATTTTTTAATATCTTTAATATTTTTAATATTAATTTAAATAATTTAATTTTTAAATTTTAAAAAAATTAAATTTATTTATTTATTTATTTATTATACTTTTATTGTATTATATAATAAAGGGTATAATGGTAATTTTGTCTATCAAATTTATAAGCTTAAAATAGGAAAGGGTAAAATCGTCATTTCACACCCCCCTTAACTGAAAATGTCTAAGTTAGAGGAATATTCCGTTAGTTTTTAACGGAATATGCCAATTTTAAACTAAATCGTTCGTGGACGAATCATTAGGGTACCTTATCGGACACAAAATTCATTAGGGTACCTTATCGTTCATGGACGAAACATAAGGGTACCTTATCGTAAATAACACCAGTTTTAATAGAGCAGATGGCTTGGCATTTTCAGAGTTCATTGAGGATATGGGTCCCCTAGCTTTAATTTTGGTTGGTTCCAAATTTACTTGGTATGACACGGGTTCAAAGGCGTTTCGTCTTGACAGGTTTTTGGTTTCTTCTGAAGCGTTATCAACTTTTGATGGTTTTTTTCAAAGGGGTCTCCCGAGAGGAGTTTCGGATCATAGGCCTATTCTTTTGGATGAGGAGGTGGCGGATTATGGACCTAAACCGATCAGGTTTATAAATGCCTGGATTGAACACAAGTCTTTTGTGCCTACTATCAGGATGCTTTGGGGCTCGTATGTTTTTGTTGGGGATCCTGGCTTTATTCTTTGGTCTAAGTTGAGATGTTTAAGGCGTGATCTGCAAATCTGGAATAAGGAGGTGTTTGGAAGGGTGGAGACAGAAGTTGCTAGTTTAACAACGAAGTTGGAGAAATGGGATTTAGTGTTGGATGACCGAGTACTTTCTGGACTTGAATGGGAAATGAGGGCTTTCTGTTGGGCGCTCTTATTACAAAAGAGTCGGTGGTTGGCAAAGTTGTGGAGTCAAAAGGCTAGAGTGAGATAGTTCAAAGGCCGGGACCGGTGTACCAGATTCTTTCATTGGGTTGCAAATTATAGGGCCACACATAATAAAATCATTCGCTTACGTGTTGGTCATGTCAATTTATGCACTCCGGCCAAGATCAAGTTAGTTGCGGTCTCTCATTCTTTCTCTCATTTTAAGGTCGATTCGGAGGTGGTAGTGGGTATCCCGGACTTACCTTTTCGTCATTTATCTAGGGTTCAGGCATATTTGCTAGAGTCTGCTTTTGAGAAGGAGAAGATTTTTCTGGCAGTGAAGAGTTGTGGGGGAGAGAAGGCTCCCGACACAAATGGCTTCTCTATGCGTTTTTATCATGTGTGTTGGGATGTGGTTGGTGTGGATGTGTGTAAGTTTCTGGCTTTTCAGGTGACGGGAAAGGTGGGCAAAGGGATTAATTCTTCTTTTTTGACTTTAATCCCTAAGTCTAATTCGGTGGAGGGATTTAATGATTTTCGTCCAATCAGTCTGATTTCTGGCCCCTACAAAATTCTTACCAAGGTGTTAGCTAATCGTCTTAAACGATTTTTACCAGCTTGATTTGTGATAATTAGAGTGGTTTTGTGGCGGGGAGGCAACTCGTGGATGGTGTTTTGATAGCTTCTAAGCTAATTCACAAGCTATAAAGGTCAAAGGAAGAAATGGTGTTGTTAAAGCTTGATTTCGAGAAGGCTTATGACAAAGAATATTGAGGCTTTATTGACACGGTGTTGGGCGAGATGGGGTTCTGGATGAGATGGAGGGGGTGGATGCAAGGGTGTTTCATATTTTTTTGTCGGTATTGATCAATGGGTCCCTGAGTGCCGATTTCCCGATCCTTAATGGTATTCGGCAAGGTTGTCCTTTGTCTCCCTTTCTTTTTCTGATTGTAGTAGAGGGGCTTCATCAATTTCTCGAGGAAGGGAAGCGGATTGCTTCTTTCAGGGGGTGGAGGTAGGGTCGGCTGACTTCTCTTTGTCCCATCTTCAGTTCGTTGATGACACCCTCTTGTTTATAAAGGGTGATATGGAGGGGTTGATTTTTGTTAAGGATTTGTTGGAGCGTTTTTAGAAGGGGTCAGGGTTGAAGATTTCAGTAAATTCACTGCTATCGTTCTTAATGAATGTTTGTGTTCGGAGGAGGAGGTATCTCGTGTGTTGGGAAGCCAAGTGGGTTTCTT
Organism: Erodium maritimum; assembly: GCA_963921825.1. Lineage (NCBI taxonomy): Eukaryota > Viridiplantae > Streptophyta > Magnoliopsida > Geraniales > Geraniaceae > Erodium > Erodium maritimum. The sequence goes on from OY997588.1 coordinate 48,943,392, forward strand.
GCCTATGAAGTCTCTTGGTTTCTAGTTAGGGGCTAATCCGAGGAGGATTGCTTCGTGGGACCCAGTTGTGGAGAAGTTTAAGAAGGCGCTGTGGTTGTGGAAGTTAAAAAACCTTAATATGGCGGGACGTATTGTGTTGGTGAAGTCGACTTTTTCAGCTCTCCCTATAATTTTTATGCCTCTTATGAAAGCTCCAAAGAAATTTATTGTAGTTTTGGAGGCGTGGCAGAGACGGTTTTTATGGACTAATACTTTTACAGGGAAGATGGTTTGCAAGGTTGCATGAGGTTCGGTGTGCAAACCCAAGGAGGAAGGAGGTCTTGGAATCAGGAGACTGGAGGCCATTAATGTCAGCTTACTGGCAAAGTGGTGGTGACGTTTTGCTTGCGAGGTTGATTCCATGTGGAAAAAGGTGATTTGTGCCTTATTTGGGTAGGAGGTGCACGATTGAGATTCGCTAAAGCTCGATAAACCAGGTTCTTCTTTTATGGTGAGTCATATTATGGCTTTGGCAAATAATCTTGCTTTTAAGGAGTTGTTTGGAAATCAGGGGGTGCATTGGAGGTTAGGGAAGGGTGACTGATTTTGTGATGATGTGTGGGTTAGCACAACTTCCTTTCATATTAGGTTCTTGAGTCTCTATGCTGCTTCTCCGGCCAAATTTGAGAAGGTAAATTTCTTTTGGGTTTTTGGAGAGTGGGAAGTGGGTTTCTTGTATGATATGGAACCTTCAGAGGAAGAGGAGGTGATGGTGTTGTTGGGGCTGTTGGAGGGTGTAATAACCACTCCCGGTCAACGCCAGTCAAACCTGCGAAAAATAGGAAAATTTAAAATTTTTTAGGCAAACACTTAATTGAACCTAAAATTTACCCCAAGGGTCATACCGGACTTAAGTTGACCCCGATATCGACCAAAGTGAGTTCCGGGGGACTCAGGGCAACTTTTTGACCAATTTGGAAAATGTTGACTTTTCGCTGGGAAAGTCAACCGAGCGACGTTTTGGTCCATTCGAGGACCGTTCTGAATCCAAAAAGCTTAGCTGTCGTCGCAGCGGTCTTAGTTGAGCCGTTTCCTTGTAGCCCGTGAAGTTTTGTAATTTCTTGGAAAAAGTGCCCGTTCGGGGCCCGAAACGTCCGAATTTCGCAAATCTGATTGGAAAATATCTAGAAGATATTCTCCCAAAAAGGTGTGGGACCCACTTGCCACTTGTCAAACAAGTGGTGGTGTTAGGTTTTTGGACAAGACAAGGGAGACTACATCAAGGGGGGGGGGGGGGTCGGCCAATTTAAAAAAAAAGGAAAAAATAGGTTTTAGAAAGAGAAAGAAGAGAGAAGGAGAAGAGAGAAAAGAGAAGAGGTCTTGGAGGATTTGTGACGTTTCCCTTCGATCAAACCGTTGGATCGTCTCAACGATAGAAGAATCGAGCTCACATCGACTTTCTCTACGGTGAGCACCTAATCGATTCTTGTTTTGCTAAGTTTGAAAGTTAGGGTTTGAGTAAAACTAGTAGTTTATGGTGGTATTGAAGTGTGGGGATCGTTGGAGACGTATTTGAGACGTTTTGGAGCAAATATTGAACGTTTTCCGGTGACCGGGAGCTCGGGGGGGAGCTCCGGCCACCGTGTGTGGTGGCTGGCCGGCCATGGGGTGGCTGGCCGGAGCTAGGGCCGGCCACCACCATGGTGAGCCTGGCCCAAAATGCCCTAGCCACCCACGGCCAAGGTTGGCCGGTTGGGGCCCACGTGCTCGGGTGTACGGGTTTCGTGTTTGGGTGGTTTAGGACGTTCCCCGAGTCATTAATCTACACCCGGATCGAAATTTGGAATTAAATTGTAAAAGTTGTAATTGACGGGTTTTAGAAACTTTGAACGCAAATTAAATTACTCGGAAGTCGGAATTCGATTCCGTCGAGTGCATAGGAACCCTTGAATTATTCTAAGACCGCAGAAACGAAAACGGGAATTTTCGGAGCCCCGGAAGGGCGTTTCCAAAACCCGGGCAGATTCGCCACGTAGGGCGAATCGGGCCTTTTCGAGTCCATTATCGACAATGTCGAGTAATTGGGAAGTTTGGGAGTGATTGACATTGTCGGGGTTACATTTGGGCGTCAAATTTATTAAGATTCAGTTTATGCCTGCGAACTTAAAAGTATTTAAATTGTGTTCTTATTAGATCGTGCCGCAGACAGAGGAAAGGGAAAGCTAGGCGAGTGATCGAGATCACGCCGGAGCTTGTTAGTGCGCTTTTGGGAAAAGCATATGAGGTAGGGAAAAGTAGCCGGATCTCGGCCCTGACTAGGGAAAGTTAACAGTAGAAATGCATGTGACACTTGGGTGTCGTGGGTTAAGTAAGTTTATCAAATAATAGAAAGGCAGGCGACACCGGGTGGTGTCGTATGATACGGGAACGTATCGAACAATAGAAATGCATGTGAAACTTAGTAGTGTCGTAGGAGCAGTGAACTTTCGATATTGAATTACTGGAGGCATTTGGTTATGCCCGGAGGTTGATTGTTTAATTTGTGTCTTGGGTGGCCATGAGAGCCCGTACTTTAATGTTTGTGTCTTGGGTGGCCATGAGAGCCCGTACTTTAATGTTTGTGTCTTGGGTGGCCATGAGAGCCCGTATTTTACTGCTGTGTCTTGGGTGGCCATGAGAGCCCGTGTCTTTACTGTTGGTGTTTTGGGTGGCCATGAGTGCCCGTGGGGTTGTTGAACCCGTGTTCTACCGTTGGTGTTTTGGGTGGCCTTGAGTGCCCGTTGGGTTGTTGAACCCGTGTTTTACCGTTGGTGTCTTGGGTGGCCATGAGTGCCTGTGGAGTGTCAAACCGGTGTTGTTGCTGTTTGTTGAACTTGGTTTGTGATTGTGATTGTGGTTACCTGAGGTTGGGGGCCCGCTTCATAATAACGGGGGTCCTGTGATCGCACGCGTCTGCATGTTCAGACGGGGTAGGGGGCCCGCCCGTGAGGAAAGGGGTCCTGGCCGCGCGTGCGTGGATAGGGGTGACAGGTCGACAGCCTGATCCGACTTTGTGTCGGGAAAAGTGCGACAGGTCGACCACCTGTCCTGACTTGGATCGGTAAAGGGCGTGGGGGGTTACTGAGCAGTTGGAGTGCGATCCTTTGTGATCTTGTTTGGTGTGCGATCCTTAGTGATCTTGGGTGTTGCGTGGTTATCTGTCGTGTCTTCGGAGGAAGTCGTCAATCGTTGTGTCGGGTCTACATTACGTGTCCGAGTGTTGAGTAGGTTGAGGAAAGTGATGGTTTGTGTGTCAGTCGGGTTACTTGAGTTTGGGGATAGTAGTCCCCGGTGTTGGGTTTGGTGTTGGTGTTACCGGCATTGTCTGCTAAGTATGTCGTAGTCAGTCTGTTATCCGTGGTGGTGAGCAAACGCTCACCCCTAGCTGCTTTTCCTACAGGTACTGGTCCCGGGATGGACTAGGTGAGCTTCCGAAGCTTGAAGAGCTAGGAGCGGGAGTCCGGGTTTACTTTTGAGTCTAGCGACGTATACCTTGTATTTTGTCCACTTGTTGGGACGTACTTTTGAGTTGTAAATAATTATTTTGGTTAAGTAAGTGGTGGTTTTAAAGTGATTTATTTAAAAAGTTTAAAAATGTTTTATTGTTTTAAACGTTCGCGTTCTGGGTTCGGTTTTACTGAATTTGGGGCGTGACAGAGGGTGTTGCTTTGAGTCCGAACCGGGAGGAATCTCTCATTTGGGAGAAACATGATAGGGGTTTTTCGGTCTCGACATCGTACAAGTTGTTGTCAAGGCCGGTCGGGGTTGGTTATACCTAGGAGTGAGCCTCTATCTTATGGGTGAAGCATATTCCACCAAAGTTTTGTGTCTTTGTTTGGTTGGCATCATATAAGGCTTTACCGACTATGGAGCATTTGGAGAGTAGGGGTGTGCAAATCTCCTTGAACCGCATGCTTTGCTCTTTCTGTAAGAGTAGTTTTGAGTTTTGTGATCATTTGATGTTGCATTGTTTTTATGCTTGGGAGATTTGGTCTAAACTTCTGGTGTGGTGGAGTTTTTGTGGTCCTATGCCAGAGTGTGTAGGCGGAGTTTTATTGTGGTGGAAAGGGCTGGCTCAAGGAGGTGGTGGTCGTGTTGGGTGCGAGTTGGCTATACAGCTTTATGGAAAATTTGGTTGGTTCAAAATGGTGTTGTCTTTAATCAGGTAATGGAGACGGTGAATGTAGTGGCGGCGAGAATTAAGGGCCACTCTTTTGGTGTTTGTTTGAACTCCGGATCTTTTCGTTCTGGGGTGACCTTTGAGGATTGGTTTAGGGATCCGAAGTCGTGTTTGTGCTCGGGTAAGAAGCGGTCTAGGAGGCCAGACGTTTGATGGGGATGGCTTGTGCTATTTTTGTTGGTGTGTTTTTATGTTATTTTGTGGTGTGGAAGGGGTGTTTTGGGGGTTGTTTTGTGGGGAGTGTTGGTGTTTTTTTGTTTCGAGCTTTTGTATTTGTTATGGTCTGCTAAACATGTCCTTCGTTTGATAATCTTTCTTTTGCATCGTTCTAACTTCTTATAGAACGATTGCCAAATAAGTTCCATCGCCTATCAGAAAAAATATAAAAGTTATTGATAACAGGAATAATGGTCTTTTTACTCTTAAGTCAAAAGTCAACTAAATTAATAGGGAAAAATTCAGTATAATACCCTGCAAAACATTTAATTTCAGTATAATACCCTGACATATTTTTTTTACACTTTCATACCTACACCAAACATTTAATTTCACTTTGGTACCCAACCGTTAACTTTCTGTTAGTTTAGATGGAAAAACTTAAAAAGACCATAATACCCCTAACTATTACTCAAATTTCAAACTCATGCCATTGAACTCAGAACTTAAAAATAAGTGAAATGACAATAATACCCTCCATTGCTAGGTATTAAAATGAAAATTTGACTATTTTTAAAATAAAATCAGTTTTTTTTATGAATTCGGTTTTTATTTATGAAAATTACTTTTATTTTCAAAAATTCAGATTTTAATTTAAAAAATAAATAAAAATCAGTTTTTTTTTAAAAAAACATAAAAATCGGTTTTTTAATTTAATTAATATTTTATTATGTTTGTTTTTTTCTTCATTTTTTCATTTTTTTTACCCAGATTTTCTCTCTCCTCCTCATCTTCTTCTCTTTCTCTGGATAGACCCATCAGCCATTTCTGTGCATCGTCGGTAGAGGCTCCGGGCACTCAAAGTCGAAGGACCCGGAATTAAACAAAAATCAAACTCTCAATAGCTCGTACCAGCTGCTAAAACATTCACACCAAACAGATCAATGAGGAGATCAAAATTATATCCTGGATCAACTTACTTTTCCCAAGCAGAAATCAACTCGAATCTTCCTGAAAAACTGAAAGGGAAGAGAAAATCGAGAAATTGAAGTTTTGGGTCGAGCTCAAATCAGCTAATTTGAAAGTCAAAAGTCTAAAAATGGAATAGTTTGAGTGAAATCGTCCCGGAAAAGAGAGAGGAGATGGGTCCGCCATAGCTCGTCCTTGACCTCGCCTCCGTGGGTTGCAAAATACTCAGGCAAGATGACTCCCCTTCAGATCTACGCCCTCGACCTCCCAGATCTCTTATTGGTCTGAGCTGCCGAAGACGAAGAACCACCCACAGATTCGGGAACCCACGAACTTGGAGGTGGTGTTGCTCCTTGGAGGAAGCAGAGGTTAAGTCGTACATGCTCTTAAGAGGTGTGGAATTTTTGTGACAGGATTATTGATTCCGTTCCAGTTAGTTTTGCCGATGAGGTTTGGATAAAGAACCCAAGGAGTATCAGTATTCATGAACGAAATAAAGAAAAATTAAATAAAATGAAATATGATATTAAAATTAAAAATATTAAAAATAAAAACTGATAAAGAAATTAATTTTTATTAATAAAATCTAATAAAGAAATATTTTTTATTAATAGATTCTATTTTTTAAAAATAAAAATTGATTTTAAAAAAAGAAAAACTGAATTTAGAAAAAAAGAAAAACTGAATTTATAAAAAAAAAACTGATTTTATTTTTAAAATAGTGAAATTTTCATTTTAATACCCTAACAATGGAGGGTATTATTGTCATTTCACTTATTTTTAAGTTCTAAGTTCAATGGTATGAATTTGAAAATTTGAGTAATAGTTAGGGGTATTATGGTATTTTTAACTTTTTTTATCCAAACTAACAAAAAGTTAACGGTTGGGTACCAAAGTAAAAATAAATGTTTGATTTAGGTCTGAAAGTGCAAATTTTTTTGACAAGGTATTATACTGAAATTAAATGTTTGGCAGGATGTTATACTGGAATTTTCCCAAATTAATATAAGGGTAAAACGGTCATTTCGTATTGCTTTGTTAGTTTTTTTAACCCCAAACGCACAAAAGGTACGTGGACCGAACAATAGGGTACTAAAATGTTCATTCCCAATCATGTGGGACTTTATTGTCTGTGAACCGAACAAAAAGGTACCAAAAGACATTTAACCCATATTTTAATTCATTTGTAATGATAGTCATTAATTATGTAAAACTTTGTTTATATTTAATTTAATCTATTTAATTTTCCTTATTAGTTTTAATAGTTAAACTAATTTATAAAAACAGATTCATGCAATCGAAGCAAACCTCACAGAGGTTACTCTCATAACCCTTCTAGGGTTCCAACTTTTGCCGCCGCTGCCGCCTGCCCGTCGCCCTCCTCCACGCTCCGTTCACCTGGTCCTGCCCCCTTTCCCCGTATTGCTACTCTCCCTCTCCCTCATCACTATGGTGTTCCCGTTCCACCGTTATCACCGCGAAGGATATCCCCCCCGGAATCCATGGCTGCCGACCCATCTCACTCAAGATCATCTCCTTGAGTCCGGTCATCCACGCCCTCCCATGATCGATCAAGCCAACCCTATTTTGGTACTACACAATAGGGGATGGTCCATGCACGACATGCAACACGATCCGACGTGGTTGCATAGGGATCCTTGGCACCGCCCCCACCGGAGTCCGTCCGGATTTTTGCAGCCAATCCCGGCAACCACCGCCCTCTCCCAGATTGGGATCAACCACCCCAACGTCAGGAGACGCTAGCTCGGGGCCTGGTTCCAGTTCCCCCACCGGTGTGCACCGGGAATCCGGCCTTTCCATGGGATCCGGTGCACTATCTTTCTTGATCTTCGGCTTATCAACCAGGATATGGCCAGCCGAAGATTGGGATGCAATCGGGTAGGGTTCCCCATTATCCGGGTCCCGTCAACCCGAGAAGGACCGAGACCGGTAGGAGCTGGGCACACCAGGAGCATCGGAGTATTACTGTCAAAGTGTTGCATCCGTCTCCGACAATAGCCAAACGTCAAGCCATGGATATTCCAAGCCCTAAACCTCGCTTGAAGATTGGGGCCAAGTGGAAGAGGCCTGATCCGCGACTGGGGGATCTTATGAACTGCACTCTGGCTCGACGGGGGATCCTGCGATTCACTACATCCGTTGGACCAAGACCCAGGGTGATCAAGACGGGTCACAAACCGGAGCCTAAAGAGCAGCCAACCTCCACTGACCAAGCACATGAACGGGACACTAGCCCGGGGGACTGCAACCCCCGGGGGGAGGAATGATCCCCTAGAGCGGGGGTGGGAAGGACCGTCAGGGACCTATACCCACAGACCCGGGACGTCTACAGCCGGGAAATCTCGGGGAATCCACAACAAAGGCATTATCTATTTCCAGGTTGATTGTTTTAGGACGAATAAGATTTTGGCTAGGTAGATTTCATTCTGTTAGTTTTATATGGTTTGAAACTGTGGATCGAGGAACTCATGAGATTGGATATGCGAAACAAAGCAGACTATTGATATGGAACCATGTGCGTCCGATAGGCCACGGCCGATCGGGACAACAGCTGGTATCCGAGACTGTTAGGTCCCACATTGTAAGCACGTTGATTTAGTAATACTACTTCCTTCCCGTTTCAAAAAAAAAATTAATTTATAAAAAAAATCAAGAACATTCATCCTTCTCAGCTTCAACTTTCGGTGTCTCAGATTCAATGGCAGAGGAGATCTGGACTGGATCGGGGAGGCCGAGGGTGAGCTCGGTATTAGTGAATTCATGCTAGTGACTTGTGGAAGTGGTCTCGGCCGTGGATGGCGTTGTGTAATGGTGGAGCTCCGATCGAGTAGTTTAAGATCTGTTTCATGAACCTCCGCCGACAGATCGGCTAGGCAGCTCTTCTCCTTTGACCTCTTTTGCGATTCCGAGGATATATACGATCTACGGAACTAGAAAGAGGAAGGTAGACTACCTATTTACTTGACCTTGTGACATAGATGAAGAGAGAGAAATATAGACGAGACAAGTATAAGATTTAGTGTTGCGGGTAATTTACTCATTTTTTTTAAAAAAATATGGTCATGTGTTTCACACAACCTTTTTCGATCTAAAGATGGACAAAAAAAATAAAGCAATATTATGAAAATATTAGAGTACTTTTGCAAACAATTTTAAAGTTAAGTTGATAGAGGTGAAATCGGCTACAAACCACTCTTAACCTAAAAACTAGAGAACCAATCCTAGCCACACACACCTAAGATCCAACATTCACCATGATGCCACATCATCACCCTAATTTCACCAAATCTCACACCAATTTCATCTTTTCTCACACAAGAAAGGTCATAATTGTAAAAGCATGGTGCCATGTGGACAAGTATCCATTTTTTTCTTCACCAATTCACTAATTTAATATTTCCCGATTCGTTTGAACTCCGATTAGCTTCAAACTTGCGCCAATATTTTTATTTTTTCAAGGGCTTTAAATCAAGATCAATCATGAATATATTTTGAAGCACGAAAATAAAAAGGTATATCGGGGTGATAAAATAATGTTGAGTGTTGATAAATCTTCACTAAGAAATGTTTTATATCGGAGGTATCAAACTAGTGCTAAATGTTGATAAAAACATGTAATGAGGTGATAAAAACCATGTTCAATTATGATAATAAGTGTGATATACTAGAGTTTAGCGTTGATAAAAAAAACATGTGATGGGGTGATAAAAACACATGCAATTTAATGATAAACATAGTTTTAGTGTTGATAAAACTGGTATTCATAAAAAGCACGTGATGAGATGATAAAAATCATGATCAGTTTTGGAGAATGGGGTGATAAAACCAGTGTAGAGTGTTGATAAAACCAGAGCAAAGTGTTGATAAAAATTAGCTAGATATAAAATCTTTAAAAACCAGCCCCGAAAAAAAATGCGTGCTTCAAAAAAAGAACATGTGATGGTGGTGATAAAACACACGTAATTGAATGGTAAACCTAGTGTTTAGTGTTGATGAAACTAGTGTTCATAAAAAGCACGCGATGAGGTGATAAAATCATGATCAGTTTTGGAAAATGAGGTGATAAAACCAGTGTAAAGTGTTGATAAAACCAGTGTAAAAATGTTGATAAATCCAGAGCAAAGTGTTGATAAAAATTACCCAGATTTAAAAAAAAAAAATAAACACCGAAATAATTTTTTTTTCGTGCTTCAAAATATATTCATGACTGATCTTGATTCAAAGCCCTTAAAAAAACAAAACTCATGGCGCAAGTTTGAAGCCAATCGGAGTTCAAACGAAGCGGGAAAAAAATAATATGATAGTTTTACTAAAAAGCCCTTACCACTTAATAAAAAGTGCTGTTTTTTTTGCAGTCAACTACTCAATTACATCTTATCCATCCATATTTAAAATTGATGGCTTAGATTGGTTCTCTAGTTTTTAGGTTAAGACATGGTTTGTATTTGATTTCTCCTCTAAGTTGATATTCTGAAAATATTAGAATACCTTTATAAATAATTCTAAAGTTAAATGTAGCTATTTGAAAAATTCGTATAATTAAGAATTTTTTTTATATTTTTCCAATTCCATATAAAACAACAAAAAGAACCCCCTTTCTGACCTAGCCGCTTAAGGCTATGGCAGTCATGGCTATTTTCATGGTTTCTGTCATGACTGCTCTCCTCGTACTCGCATTCTATGGATTTTCTTTCGACAATTACTCCCCTGCGCCTCTTCCTGAGGATTTTATTAGGGTTTTTTCGGCTAGGGCTCCCTTCGAGCCGCTCTAACCACCGCGACGTTGGCTCCCTCTCGCCACCAACGACGTGTCTCCCGACTCTGTTCGGCTCCACCTCTGCAACTCCGATGGTTTTCATTTAAGTCTCCATCGGCACGTCCTTCTCCCCGGCCTCCACCACCACACTCTCTAAAGCCGGCGCCGTCGTCGTCTCTGAAGTCGTCGTCATCATCGTCTCTTAAACCGCCTACTCCCTGACCTCCACCACCGCACCGTCCTCGATCCCTCTCTCGATTATGGATTTGGCTAATCGAGTGAGTCTCTTTTTTTTATCCGACTTCATCTTTACAGGGTCAATGACGAAAGAAATTCAGTACTTTAGGGATTGGCCTTGGGAGGGGTCCCTGGTAAGGGCTATGCCTCCCTCTCAAACCGATGATAGCATGTTCGGTCGCACTCTCCAGAGTATGCATCGTTTAGGCAATACCTTGAGCAACCGTAGTTAGTTTCTCCATACTTTAGAAGTGGATGATAGCAAGTTCGGTCATATTCTACTGCGCATACAACGTTTAGGCAAGACCTTGAGCAGCCGTAGTCAACTTCGCCTAGTTTTTAGTTCTAAGTCGCCTTTTTGGCACCCCATTCAATACCGTCAAGGACGATTATAGTATGAAAAGAACTGCAACACCATTGTGTCTTTTGTCTGTTTTTCGTGGTTAGGGATTTATTCTTGATGCACTCGGATGTATTTTAACTTAAACGAATGAATTACGCCTTTCGCTAAAAAAAACAAGGGAAAATGACACATAACCCTACCTAACTATCACGCTTTTTCACATCACCCCTAACTATTTTTTGTGACATTTAACTCCTCTAACTTCATTTTTTTTCACTTTGCTCTAACGATGTTAACTTTCCATCTATTAGACATAAAAAGTCCAAAATACCCTTCCCTAACCATCAAATTTTCAAAACCATGGGCTTAGTCTTAGAAACTCAAAAATGTTGAAATGTCAGTATTGTCTTTCTTTAACCTTCAAAATTTCAAAATTTAGCACACTTTTTTTTTAAAATTTTCATTACAAAATTGATTTATTTTCAAATTATTTATTTCTTTAAATTGTTTTTATATTTTTATAAATATTCATCCATCTTTATTTTTTATTAATTTACAGAAAAAAATTCTTTACATTTTTTATTTTATATGTATTTATTAATATTTTTTTATTAATTTTCATAAATCATTTAATTGTGTTTCTCTTAAACTTTTAATTCTTTAATTTTTTTTCATCTAATAGACAACACAATTTCTTGTCCAAAATATGCTTCTTTTTGTTCATTTAATTGATGTAATTTTGAGTATGAATCATATGAACTAGGAGTAAAGAATGGCATGCAAGACATTGCAGCAAATAGCAGATATATATATAACTTTGAAATTAATAATCTAAAACAAGATTTGAAATTTGGTATATTAAAAAAAGATAAGAAGTTTGGTAAAACAGGAACTCTGTGTATGGCCACCACCATGAATATTAGAACAAGATTTGAATAACCACCACAGAATATTCGAATAATATTTGAAAAACTGATTTGACAAAAAAAACACAAATGCAAACAAACAACATTCACCCACAGTGAATATTAGAACAAAACCATATGAATAAGCCCAATCTATCATGACCTAATTTTTTCGCTTAATCCTTCAAGGCCCAAATAAGAAGGCTGCAAATAGGAATCCAAGACCTGAGATGAGAAATGGAGGTGGGGGTGTAGAAGAGAAATTATGCAAAATGAGAGAGGAAGGGACGAGACAGGAAAATGGAAAAAGGAGGCTGGTCTTTTAGGGTTTGAACCCTATAAGGGCATGTTGGACATTTAAAAAAATGTTAAGGTCATGTGCAACTCACATGGCGTATTTCCATCCAAAATCAAACGGAAGTGTACCAAAGTGAAAAAAAATGAAGTTAATGAAGTTAAATGTCACAAAAAATACTTAGGAAGGGTAAGAAGGGTGGTGTGAAAAAAACGTGATAGTTAGGTAAGATTATGTGTTATTTTCCCAAGAAAAACAACAAAAATCTTGGATGGGCAAATATGTAAATTCTTCAGGTCACAGCTGGCTGAGTATTTCTAAGCAGCAAGCGTATAAGATCGGCTATTCTTAAAATCTGTTCGAGAGAGGAAAACAGAGCAAAATATAATTTTTCTCATTTTATATGTATATATTTGAAGCTTTTGAATCCCAAGCTATGAAACAAATGATAAACTACAGAGGAGATACAGAAAGAGCAACCCATCTTTTGTTTCAGATTCCAGAGGTTAGAGAAGAAGAATAGCACAGAAATCTGTACGCTGTAAGCATCACCAAACCCATTTGATTTCATCACTTTTTTACCATAAATTTTTCATAATTCATGTACAAAATTCAATCGGTTTGTCTCTCCCTGTCAGCTTTTTTTTCTTCTTCTGGCTTAGGCTTTAGTTGATTTCTGTTATTTTCTCTGTAAATCCTATCTGGGGTTTCTCTTCTGCATTGAATTTTCAAACCCATTTCGTTGGAATTCGTTTTTTTGATGAACTCTCCATCCGAGTTTTCAAAGTTGTTATGAATTTGTTGTTGTTTGATGTGATTGCTTGATTATTGGCACATTCTACAGCAACTCTGCGGCAGTATCTTAACTTTCTTCCAGTTGCTACCACTATTGCATTTGGGTCTGCATTGCTTGGCATCTTACTGGTTGTTCTCTCCCTTATTGCTTAATTTCCATTTGTTATTTGTTTTCTCATCAAAAAAGTTATCGCTGAATCAATTTTTTTGTACAGTTTTTTGGTTTGTTAATTGGTTCCATGTTATGCTAATATGGTACTGTTGGCACTGCAGTTGCATCTTTATTCGCAAGATTCTTTGAATGGGATACTAAAGAGGTCATCTATAAACTTGAGAGTAGCAGTTTTGGTTTGCTGGAATGAAGTGCTTCTACTACTTTAAGGAAAAATCTAGAACCCGGGAGCAAAGATCAGCTCCCGAGCTGAATGAGCAAAGGAAATCGGATTTTTCTGGGACCCAACGGGTTACCAAGTCTTCATGCACCACAACTTCTCCCCGAGGTATACCCCAGTTATATGAAGAGAAAGGTCATAAGTTGAGAGATTTTTCATTTTCGGAGATGAGACAAGCCACTAATGATTTTAGTAGGCTGCTTAAGATTGGGGAAGGTGGATTTGGGAGTGTCTATAAGGGCTCAATTAAGCCTGTTGATGGGAAGGGTGAGCCAATCGTGGTTGCTATAAAAAAGCTTAACAAGGATGGTCAACAGGTACTGAATCGTACAAGTCTTATGATAAAAGTTTTGATTTCTGTTAATCTTGTTATGAATATCAAGATAGTTCTTATTGAAACGTAAAGTCTTTATACATTCAGCCTTTTCTTCTTTGTTGTCCATGCAAGCTATCGCTAGGATAACTTCCCAATATTTGATTGATCAAGAAGTTCTCAATTATTGTGTAGAGCAAAGGTGGCAGTTTTGAACTTAAATTTCATGTCTTTGCACAACATCTCCCTACCAACCTAGCATGTTCTCTTGAATCAGAATTGTTGAGCAATCTGAAGCCCCATGCTTACAGTTTATTGAGGATGGAAGGTGATTTATTGCCAGAAGCTTCGTTTGATCAGTGGTCGGTTGCCCCTCTTTCTTGCATTAGAAGACGAAGACGACGTCGAGCCTTGGCCGGAGCTCCTTAATTGGCTCTTTTTTGTTTTCCTGTTATTCATTACTTGTCCTTTTACTTGTATTTTGGACTTTCGTTTTACAGGTATCCAATCTTGGTTCCCTGTTTTAATAAAAATCGCCTATCCAAAAAAAAAAATGTTCTCTTAACTGTGATGAGAATAATACCTTTCAAACTTTTGGGTTCGTGAAGTCGTAAACCCATTAGGGCCGAAGCTTCCTTTTTTAAGGGGTCATCTCATCTCCTTCATGAAATCTTATTTTTCATCTGTTATGTGTATTTTAAATATTATTAGTTTGCTGCTGTCATTGGACATCCTCACAACTTCTTCTCTTTCTAGCTTATTTTTATGGTACATGTATTTCTATTTTTCTGAAGTATTTACAATCTTCATATAGGGTCATAAACAATGGGTTGCAGAAGTTCAATTTCTTGGTGTTGTCGAGCACCCGAATCTTGTCAAGCTCATAGGATATTGTGCTGTGGATGGAGAAAGGGGGATCCAGCGATTACTTGTGTATGAATTTATGCCAAATAAAAGTTTAGAAGATCATCTATTTAGTAAGGCATACCCAACTCTTCCCTGGAAAACCAGATTACATATAATACTTGGAGCAGCTCAGGGGTTGGCATATCTGCATGAAGGATTGGAAGTGCAGGTTCGTTACATAAACAACATGATTAAACTTTGGCTCAAATTTCAGTCTCCCGCATTCAGGTCATTAGTCAGCTGGTATGCTAGTTTTCTTGCTGTTAATCATTGTTTTTTTTTCACATCCTCATGATGAAGGTGATATATCGAGATTTTAAATCCTCAAATGTGTTACTGGATGAACATTTGAAACCGAAGCTTTCAGACTTTGGACTCGCCAGGGAGGGGCCAGTGGCCGGGCAGAGTCATGTTTCAACAGCAGTAAGTAACTTGAAATAATTATTGATTATTATATTGTAAAATCTGAAGAGAGAATTCCAAAATTGCATACGCTCTGGCTCATGAGGACTTGTCTTTTGTAATCAGGTAGTGGGGACATATGGGTACGCTGCTCCAGATTACATCGAGACAGGCCATCTAACTACGAAAAGCGATGTGTGGAGCTTCGGTGTGGTGTTATATGAAATCCTAACAGGGAGGAGGTCATTGGAGAGGAACCGCCCAAGAACGGAGCAGAGACTTGTAGAATGGGTGAAACAGTACCCCGTTGACAGTAAGAAGTTTGTGATGATAATGGACCCTAGACTAGAAAACCAGTACTCTGTTGGAGCTGCTAGAAAAATCGCCAAGTTGGCAGACAACTGCTTGGCAAAGAGTCAAAAAGATCGCCCCCCAATGAGTCAAGTGGTGGAAAGGTTGAAGCAGATAATCCAAGTTTCTGAGGGAGGAGGTCCTTCTGAGAAGAACGACGAGTCTTTTGACAAGGATCCGGTTGAGCCTGAAAAGAAGCCAAACCAATTAGGAGCATCTGAGTCATGGAAGAGGCGGATGGCTCACCTCTCAAAGCTGGGCGAGAATGTGGAGGGCTCTAGTAGGAGAAAATTTCTGATGGTGCAAAGGGCCAAAGTGACCTGAACGTTGGTCATCAAGCCAGTGGCTCCTACGAGATTGAGGCCTCCGGATTTTGTACAGGTAATGCCATAAAATATGGTCTAGGCTTTTCGTTTATCCAAGTAAATTCTGAATGAGGTTTCGCCTGCTTTGTTTTTCAATCACTTCTTGATACTATGAATAAGTTTTTATTGATATGTATGTGTAGTTGTTGGTTAGCGGTCCAAAAAGAAAACGAAAAGCATCTCTGATTTGCGAGTATTTTGCCTGTATGGATATAATAATTTGCATCTAGAAAACGGTATGCTTTGGAAGCTAATAGCACATCTACATTGGGGCTCATTTTGTGGGATTCGTATGTCTGCTGTTTCCCACATTGAATCTGAGGCCTCTGTCCTAGGTTATATTAATGAATTCCTCGGATTCAATGCCACTTTCATAGGTTGTATCAATTAAATATCCCGGCTGGATCTCCTGTCGACTGTTTACTAGTTAAGTATGGGATTTTTTTGCCCTTTACAGTTGCCATTTGGTTATTTATCATCTCTAACACAATTTTAATTTGTCTCTTTTTTCTTCTTTCGGAATACTTGGTTTTGTAAATGCTCAAATGTCTAAGTAACGACAAGTGTCAGTTTTTATCATGAAAGTGAATTATTTATGAATCTTTCAGACATTAGTTGTTGTTACGTGGTTGTCTCTGTAAGAGCACCTCTAATGGTCATGGCAGCGCCGTGGCAAGCGCATCGTCGTAGGCTGTCGCCTCAGAATCCTGCAGCGACGCGACGTGTCGTCGATGACCCAACGGTTAGTCGGCGGGCTTATTCCACGCCGACAAGTGGCGACGCCAGAATTCAAAAAAATTCCTATAAATAGACAACCACCCCTACCCCAAATTCACACGTTTTTTCTACACTACACTTCTTCCTTCATCTTCTTCTCGCAAACTTCGTTCTTCAATTTTTTTCTTTTATCGATGAATCGTTTTCTAACGTTGGCGGAGTTTCAGAAAATGACTCCTCAAGAAATAGAAGAAACGATGGCAAGGGTGGCTACAACAACGACGCAACGAATTCAGGACCGACTTTTAAGAAGTATACATCCAAGGGAAGAAGATGAGGCTGAGGGTTCACAGTCGTCGGCGCCACCAAAGAGGAGAGTGATAGAGCGCAATCGAGACGAATGAAACAACCTCTTGATTGTTGACTGTTTTGCGTCTACTACAGTGTACAACAACCAACAATTTCGGCGACGCTTCCGAATATCGAGGGAATTGTTCCTACGGATCATGAATGCATTTAGTGACCGTACACATACTTTCGTCAACAAAAGGATGCTACCGAGAAGCAAGAATTCTCTTCACACCCGAAGTGCACGGTAGCACTTCGTCAGCTCTGTTATGGAGGTCTCGTCGATGCCGTTGGAGAGTATTTGCAAATGGCAGAGAACACTGCTTTGGACTACGTCGTTCTGCATAGGCGTCAACAAGATTTTCGGGTGGACATATCTACGACGCCCGAACGAGGAAGATACCCGCCGTCTGCTGGATATCAAAAAAAATGTGTGCGACATCCCTAGGATGATAGGGAGTCTCGATTGCATGCACTACGATCAGAAGAACTGTCATGTGGCATGGGCTGCACAATTCTCAAACAGGAACCACGAGAACGTCCCCACAGTCCTGCTAGAAGTCGTTGCATCTCAAGACCTATGGATATGACACTCATTTTTCGGAAAACCAGGCTCCAACAACGACATCAACGTGCTAAATAGGTCTACATTGTTTCACCAAGCAGTTCGGGGCTTCGTTCCATATGTTAAGTTCAAGGTCAACAACAACAAATACACAACCCCTTATTACTTGACCGGTAGAATTTATCCTCCTTGGGCTACATTTGTAAAGACAATACCTGCACCACAAACGACGAAGCAAAAGTACTTTGCTAGAGTCCAAGAAGCGTGCATGAAGAATATCAAACGAGCATTCGGACTCGTCCGAGCCGAATGTGGGATAGGCACTCACTCGCAATCATCATGACTTATTGTATTGTCCTGCACAGCATGATTGTTGAGGATCAACGGATGTCGTACCCCACTGATCTGTTTGCAGATATTGGTGCCCCATACCCAACGACCCGTAGAGGACCACCACCAGCGGTGGACTTGGATAGTATCATGATGCATAAAGGAAGGATTCGGGATCGGGACGTCCATCATAGTTTCCACAAAGATCCCGTCGAACACATATGAGCTAAATTTGAAGATGGCGCCAACAATTAGAGTAATATAATAATATAATGTATTTCATATTTGGTATAAATAAAAATAGTAGTTATTTTTGGCGTGATTTTTAAATATTGAAAGTGCAAACCACTACTCCAAACAACTACCAGTGGTTTGCCATTGAAAGTGCAGTGGTAGGAGGTAGTGGTTTGGAGGAGAGAGAAAGTCAAATTATGCCCAAACCACTACTCTAAACCACTGCGTAGATGTTTACCACAGGAGGTGCTCTAAGTAGAAACATGCATCTACATAGCTAAAAAGTAGAGAACCAATCTTCCGATTTTAAATTTGTCGGGTTTTTTTTACGGAATAAATAAAGGGTTAACTTCCAAAAGCCGTATAAAACTATAAGCGTTTATCACCTACATACTCACTTCTATTTTTATTTCATACGACCCCCAAACTATCCATATTTTATCACCGTTTGATTTTCTGTCAGTTTTTCTGTTAGTATTTTCTGAAATGACGAAAATACCCCTACCCTTATAAACCCTAATATCAACCATGACTTTCACATAATTACGAAAATGACATTACACATAAAATAAGAACATTAAGAAATCAAAATTAATTTTTATTTATTTTCAGAAAATAAGAAAAAATAGTTATTTTTTTTATTTTAATAAAATAAGATTTTTTTTATTTTCAAAAATTAAGGAAATAAGAAAAAATAATTATTTTTATTTACTTTCAGCAGATAATTTGTGGAAAATAGACAAAAAAATAATTTTTTTGGGTGAAAAATTATTTTTTTCTTATCTGCTGAAAGTAAATCAAAAATATTTATTATTTTATTATTATTATTTCCTTATTCTCTAAAAATAAATAAATAATAATTTTTTTATTATTTCTGAAAATAAATAAAAAATAATTATTTTTTCTTATTTTCTGAAAATAAATAAAAATTAATTTTTTTTTCTTATTGTCTGAAAATAAATAAAAAATAATTTTTTTTCTTCTTATTTTCTGAAAATAAATAAAAATTAATTTTGATTTCTTAATTTTCTTATTTTATGTGTAATGGCATTTTCGTAATTATGTGAAAGTCATAGTTGATATTAGAGTTTATAAGGGTAGGGGTATTTTCGTCATTTTTGAAAAAACTAACAGAAAAACTGACAGAAAATCAAACGGTGATAAAATATGAATAGTTTAGGGGGTCATATGAAATAAAAATAGCAGTGGGTATGTAGGTGATAAACGCGTATAGTTTTATGTGGCTTTTTGAAGTTATCCCATAAATAAAAGATCACACTTATTCTAGTAATTTTCCAGACCAGAACTTCTAGCTCAAGATCATTACGAGAGCGTGGGGACGTTCGACTTCAGGCTTAATGGTGAAGGATTTGAACTCGGGACCTACGACTTCTATTTTGAATTTCAAGAGGCTAAGGGCTTGGGGTCGCAGCAACGTGTTGGGTCTCGAGGTAGGGTTGGAGATGAACCAACTCGCAGCGGAAAATCAATGAAAACCAAGAGACGATTAAAACCATGAATCAACTAACAAAGAATGGATTCACAAGAGAAAGATTCAGCACTAGTTCTTACCAAAATAAGAACACCGGGTAACGAATGATTGACTTGAGTCTCCAAGACGCCTACATATCCACATGGGAATCAAAGCCACGTAGTTCTTCTCTTTGAGGACTCAAGAACACAAAAATGGAGGTTGGAGCTTGCCAAACCCGAAATTGTAGGGAGAGAGGGAGAGAAGTTGTGTTTCCTATTCTTGTCTTGTGTTTGTTATGTTGAAAAAAGATGACTTAAACATAACAAATTTCATACTTGTCCAACTAAAAGCATGAGACAAATATGGTGTCAAGTAAAGTGTAAATATGACAAAGTATGGCTAGACAAGATGGAGTTAGGTGGTGAATCACCAACACCTTAATCCTTGTCTTGCTTACTTAGTACTAATTAATCAAGACTTGATTAATTAGTTCCATGGGCCTTGGTTGCATGGGTCTCTCATGGGCTTCTTGGAACATGGCCCGTGGCCATTCCCAACGAGGTCCCGCGATGCGCTCATCGCCTCCAAGCCGTCCATACCGGAAATGTTCAACATTATCCGACGTGATCAATCCCAAGACTCCAAGCCTTGTCTCGATCCGTAATTTCCTATTCACTTATGGGTACATGACCCAAAACCCAGTTTTGGTCATGTCCCGTGACAACTCCCTTTTAGCCATTCTCCATAAATGTGTCAATGAGTTTCATCCTCCGGTGTGACCCTTAGGTTTATGCATGTCAATAGATCAACATAAAATCCCATTTTACTTGATCCTATTTAAGTGGCAACTAACGAGACTTTAGTATTGCCTGACACTGCATAACGAATCGACCATGTCGATTCTCACCTTTCCGTCGTCCCTGTCATTATCCTTTTATCTCCGACATCCTGATTGAGATAAGGCATAGAGCCGTCATCCTTATTATTCTCAATCACTGTTCCCTGATATGTGAGATGACTGAATATATGATACCCATTATCATGTGCATGGCCATGCTATTCTTTCAGTCACTCTCGATCAAGCGACCGAGAACCGATATCTTTCCCATACCGTAGTATGAGGGATAAATCCCTTAGCCGTATTTTGTGTCACTCATGCAGCCTATCCCTAAGTCAATCCTGGCCGTTATGGAAGTCCTGTTACGGACAACGTTAGGCTCAGGTCAAACTCAGTTGTTTACTGCATAGTGATCACAAAGACCCCTTGGTCTAAGGATACATGACAAGATACGACAATGAATATGTTCATGACTTGATCTATGGCACATATTCATGTCGGGTCGTCCAATATCATGTCCCACATGATATCTATGATCAGACTCCGGAATCCCATTCCAATGACTAACATAACGTAAGCCATAAAGAGCCATCTTTCATACTAGTCGCTTCTAGTGAAGCTTTGTTGACTAGGGAACCATCGAGTGTGATTTATCTCGATATATGGTTCTATTCGCATTGTGGGCATATATCAGAGCACACATCGATATATTACTCTAACACATGAGTAATATAAAGCCGCTTTAATCTTATTCCTAATGATGATATATACATTTGGACATTTAAGATTGAACTACGGGCACTAAGACTAACAATCTCCCACTTGCCCTAGTTCCAATCTAAACTCCAATATGTCCCCATCGACTTTACATGTCTAACATGTTTAGCCAGCGACACTGCCTTAGCCAAAGGGTTGGCTATGTTATCATCTGTTGCAATATAAGTTATCTTCACTTCACCTCGGTTCAGTATTTCTCTGATGAGGTGGATACGCCGCAATACATGTTTGGATTTGTTATGCGATCTGTGCTTTTAGCTTGTGCAATGGCCCTTGTGTTGTCGCAAAATGGATTCACCAGGCTTGATGGGTTTTTAATTACACCCAACCCTGCCGTGAATTTCCAAATCCACATAGCCTCCTTAGCTGCCTCTGCAACATCCATGTACGTGGCCTCTATCGTAGATTCGGCGACGGTATCTTGCTTTATGCTCTCCCAGCTAAAGCTCCGTCATTCAGCGTAAACACATATCCTGACTGACTTCTAAAGTCATCTGGATTTGTCTTGGAAAACTAGCGTCTACTCATCCTTCGACGATAGTTCAACATCATCTTTCCCTGGGTTAGAATGATGTCTAATGGTACAACATAAGGCTTACGAGACATCTGGTCTCATACATGTCATGGCATATATGATCGATCCTTCCCCCAGGCACATAGGATTCTCATCATCCTTTTCAGCTCATCAGGTGTCTTATGACACCGAGTCTTGCTGAGATGAATGCCATGACTAGTGGGTAAGAGTCCTTTCATTGAATCGAGCATTAAGAACCTACTCAATGCCTTGTTCACATAGGTTCCTTGACTTAAATCCAAGACCCTCTTGGTGCGATCTCTACATATCTTAATCCTTAAGATATAAGAAGCATCGCCTAATTCCTTTATTGAAAAACACTTCCTCAACCAAGTTTTAGTCTCGTGCAAGGTTGGGATGTCGTTTTCAATGAGAACCAGAAAGGTAATCTTGCTCCCACTAGCCTTCTTATAAACGCAAGATTCATCCTCGGTCTTGATTAAGCCAAATCCAATTACAACTTCATCAGAACGAAGGATACAACTCCGAGAAGTTCGTTTCAATCCATAAATGGATTTCAACAACTTATAAATCTTTCCCTTATTCTTCGGATCGTCAAAACCTTTGGGCCGAGACATACAAACGTACTCAGTCAAATTTCCATTTAGGAAAGCGGTTTTGACATCCACTTTCCATATCTCGTAATTATGATACGTAGTTATGTCAAGAAGAATTTGGATCGATTTTGACCATAGCCACTAGGGAGAAGGTTTCCTCATAGTCAATCCATTGGATCTGCCTATAACCTTTCGCCACCAGTCGAGCTTTGTAGGTCAGAGGGTTGCTGTCCATGTCCATCTTCACCTTGAAGATCCATTTGCATCCAATGGTCCTCACACCATTGATGGGATCAACTAGTTCCCAGACTCGGTTGTCCGACATGGATTGCATTTCCTCCCTCATGGCTCCCAGCCATAACTCGGAGTCGGGGCCATCCACGACTTCCTGAAAGGTGGCTGGATCATCGTGATCCACCATGACTCATTGTCACCTCCGGATACCATATCTTGGAGGTGGACGACTGATCCTTTCAGACCGCCTTGGACATTCCGGAATTGTAACAAGAATTGGTTCTTACTCTACGACCATATTTGGCTCCCTTTCTATTGGGTTGTCAATTGGTTTAGACGGATCTGTACCATCCCGAATTTCTTCGAGATCTACAGTCCTCCCAGTGACGTCTTTGGAAACAAAACTCCTTTTCCATAAAGACCCCACCCCAAGCGACGAACACCGTGTTCTCACTGGGTTTGTAGAAGTGATATCCCCTTGTTGCGTTGGGATACCACACAAAGATGCATATCTCAGATCCTGGTTCGAGCTTAGTCTAAACCAAATGTTTCACATAAGCCTCGCAACCACAAATCTTTAGGAAGGAGAAAGCGGGCATCTTCCCATGCCATTTCTTAAATGGTGTCCCTTCCACGGCCTTCGTCGGATCCCGATTCACTATGAATGCGGTCGTGTCTAGAGCATAACCCCAGAAAGAGGTTGGGAGATCAATCCAACTGATCATGGATCAGATCATATCCAATAAAGTCCATTTCTCCGTTCGGACACAACATTCAACTGCGGTGTTCCGGTAGGAGTCCATTCTGAAAAGATCCCGCTCTCCACCAAATGATCTAAAAACTCTATGGTTAAGTATTTTCCACCTCGATCCAATCAAAGTGTCTTAATTCTTTTCCCGAGCCGGTTTTCTATTTCGGTCTAGAACTCTTTGAATTTATCAAAAGTTTCAGGCTTATGTCTCATCGAATAGACCTAACCATATTTACTGTAATCAACAGTAAATGTGATAAAGTAGCTAAAACCCCTCCTGGCAAGCGAACTTATTGGTCTACACACACCCGAGTGTACTAGCCCCAATAACTCACCCGTCCTTTCACCGCAACCGATGAAGGACACTTTAGTCATTTTGTCCATCAAACAAGCCTCGCACATATCAATCGAATGAAATTCGAACGGACTTAAAAGTCCGCACTTCCGAAGTGCTGATATGCGTTTTGTTTATACGACCCTAATGATAGTGCCTTATAAGAGTTTCGGTTTAAATCATCGGATTTAGACCTCTTGGCATTATGAGGCATTGTTACTCATATCTAATATGTACAATCCTCCAACCATGTTAGCACTAACATAAAACATATCATTGCATAGAATATTGAAAATAAAAATTATATCCTTCCTTGTCTAACATGGACACGAATATAATTTTCCTACTAAAAGTAGGTATGCAATATACATTATGTAGCACAAAACTAGGCCTCTTGGCAAAGCAAGACTTATGGATCCTACAACAGTCGCCACAACTCTGAGGTCCACTTTGTGCTTTGCAAACCTCTCCAACTTTCAGCCACCATACGTTAGTGCATGTGTGAGATTCAGTCTTGGTATCTAATACCCATGAATCTTTGGAAGTAGAGAGATGTAGCTCTTTATATAGTTAACGCCGGATGAAGGCACAGTCCCACCGCCCTTCCTTAGATCATCCAGGTTTCCTGATGAAGGCGCAGTCGTACTGCCCTTCTTCAGATCGTCCAGGCTATCTGATGAAGGCGCAGTGCCCTTCTTCAGATCAACCGTGAACTTCCTGTAATCCCGGTTCCAATGACCAGGCTGTTGGCAGTAGAAGCAGACATTCTCAAGTGTCTCATCTTTCCCGCCAAGTGCGCATGGGCCTCACCCTTGCCACTTCCAATTCCCTTGTTGACCATCAGAATATCCTTGGATCCCATATCCCTGATATATTCTTGTCAGCAGTTAATGACACTTCATATAACTCTAATATGGTATTAGAGACAACCTTGTCAATGACATATTCTTTGCGTTCAGACTTGAGGACTATACTCAAAATTATGTACTAGACCAAATAGTTTGTCCCATTTAGCTTAACCCTGTCAAGAATGGTTTTTAATGACAAACTATTAATGTTCGCTGAATTTTCCATTTGATCTACAACAGATAAAATTCAATCAGTAAACTGAATAAATTTTATGAAGATCAAGCGTAAACACCAACAATCGATTCTATACCTTTAGAATCTAAAACCAAGATCCTTGATTCGCTCGATTAAGCTGAACCAATGCTCACCACTTAATCAAGCTATGTAGGTAGGACTCCATCCAATCACATCCAATGTGACTCTTGGCTAGGGTATGTAGTTATGTACACGGCTTACCCTTTCTGTTATCCTAGCTCAACCTCAGGCTGAGAATCGTAGTCGGGGCCACCAACTTTCAACTATGGCCCGTCACTATGTAAGTGCTCCGCTAATGCGCACGACACCCACATATGTCGTCCAAACCTACTACCCCGCTTTCCCACAGATGCTCCGCTAATGCGCACGACACCCATAGGACGGGGAGGTAATAAGGTGCTGATGATTGGGAGGTATCAGACATGACCCGTTTTTACTTGTCCGGTTGTGTTGAAAACTTTGGCACATCCTAGATGCGATGAGCACATCAACTACATTCCAAATGCAATGATGCCTCAAATTACACCCAATGTAATTCTTCCTTTGAACCCGTCAACTACATCCAATGTAATGACAATTCTAAGGGCTCACAAACAAGGATTAAAATTCCAATTTTATCTTTGCATGTGAGGTGATATGCTCGGTAAATAAAGTTAAACATGCAATTCTAATCCAACACATAGAATTAATCATGCATAAACTAAACCAAGCATAAAGCGATAAATGTGCACATAATAGCCCCCTAAACTAACTCCCACTAGCTTCTTGAGCTCCATCGACTCCAAGCCGATGCCAACACCCGAAAAGCCACCAAATGACCTTTTCGCCCTTTCTTCGTCCTGAGCAAAATATTACAATTTAATACACGACTCACAGGTCGGGGATAAATAAATATTACAAATAAGTGGTTCGACGATCGCACCTTGAAAGAATAATTACACGCTAACTCTAACGGCTCGCAAGCCGTGAAAAGCGATAAATAATTAAAACGAGCTCGGAGCTATAATGTGCACCATGCCAACATCACATCACACATCATGTTATCAAACAATCATGTGATTTTCCGGTTTTATTTAATAGCCAAGTTTCGAATTTTTTTGATGCTAGGTTTATCGAAACCGTTCAAAAATGAAACTTTTGAACATTTGATCTTCGAGCTCGTCATGACGGTTCCAAACTCGTCATAACTAACAACACGGTTTAGCCTTGGCATATCAACCATCCAATGGTCATGCTTGGCCTAGCTACGTCCAACGGAGCCCCGTTCGGTCCCGGTTTCGGCTCTCCGAGAGTCCCGCTCCCGAGACCCGAAAATTCAAATTGTTTTTCAAAATTTCCAGATTTGAAATAATTTTCAAAAATTCATTTTACATGCATTAAATCCATAAACAAGAATTTAAAACATGTTATCAAACAAGTTGGTAAATTAACATGCCGAAGGTAGCACGGCTCTGATACCACTGTTCGGTCTCGAGGTAGGGTTGGAGATGAATCAACTCGCAGCGGAAAATAAATGAAAACCAAGAGACGATTAAAACCATGAAACAACTAACAAAGAATGGATTCACAAGAGAAAAATTTAGCACTAGTTCTTACCAAAATAAGAACACCGGGTAACGAATGATTGGCTTGAGTCTCCAAGACGCCTCCGTATTCACATGGGAATCAAAGCCACGTAGTTCTTTTCTTTGAGGACTCAAGAACACAAAAATGGAGGTTGGAGCTTGCCAAACCCGAAATTGTAGGGAGAGAGGGAGAAAAGTTGTGTTTCCTATTCTTGTCTTGTGTTTGTTATGTTGGAAAAAGATGACTTAAACATAAAAAAATCCCATACTTGTCCAACTAAAGGCATGAGACAAGTATGGTGTCAAGTAAAGTGTAAATATGACAAAGTATGGCTAGACAAGATGGAGTTAGGTGGTGAATCACCAACACCTTAATCCTTGTATTGCTTACTTAGTACTAATTAATCAAGACTTGATTAATTAGTTCCATGGGCCTTGGTTGCATGGGCCTCTCATGGGTTCTTGGAACATGACTCGTGGCCATTCTCGACGAGGTCCCGTGATGCGCTCATCGCCTCCAAGCCTTCCATACGGAAATGTTCAACATTATCCGACGTGATCAATCCCAAGACTCCAAGCCTTGTCTCGATCCGTAATTTCCTATTCACTTACGGGTACATGACCCAAACCCAGTTTTGGTCATGTCCCGAGACAACTCCTTTTTGGCCATTCTCCATAAATGTGTCAATGAGTTTCATCCTCTGGTGTGACCCTTAGGTTTATGCATGTCAATAGATCAACATAAAATCCCATTTTACTTGATCCTATTTAAGTGGCAACTAACAAGACTTTAATATTGCCTGACACTGCATAACGAATCGACCCTGTCGATTCTAACCTTTCCGTCGTCACTGTCATTATCCTTTTATCTCTAATATCCTGATTGACATAAGGCATAGAGCCGTCATCCTTATTATTCTCAATCACTGTTCCTTGATATGTGAGATGACTGAATATATGATACCCAATATCATGTGCATGTCCATGCTATTCTTTCAGTCACTCTCGATCAAGCGGCCGAGAACCGACATCTTTCCCATACCGTAGTATGAGGGATAAATCCCTTAGCCGTCTTTCGTGTCACTCATGCAGTCCATCCCCAAGCCAATCCTGGCCGTTATGGAAGTCCTGTTACGGACAATGTTAGGCTCAGGTCTAACTCAGTTGTTTACTGCATAATGATCCCAATGACTCCTTGGTCTAAGAATACATGACAAGATACGACAATGAATATGTTCATGACTTGATCTATGGAACATATTCATGTCGGGTCGTCCAATATCATGTCCCACATGATATCTATGATCAGACTCCGGAATCCCATTCCAATGACTAACAGAACGTAAGCCATAAAGAGCCATCTTTCATACTAGTCACTTCTAGTGAAGCTTTGTTGACTAGGGAACCATCGAGTGTGATCTATCTCGATCTATTGTTCTATTCGCATTGTGGGCATAGATCAGAGCACACATCAATATATTACTCCAACACATGAGTAATATAAAGCCACTTTAACCTTATTCCTAACGATGATATATACATTTGGACATTTAAGATTGAACTACGAGCACTAAGACTAACACAACGAACCTTGGTGCTTCAATGGATCCCGTTGATGCTAGGGAAGATAGTGGACCCGATAGCTAGGAATCTCCCTAAATTAGACCATATTCAACCATGGGTGGATGCAAGGAGTCTCCCGCTATCGGTTCGAACAAAGGCTATTAGGGAATTCATTGGAGCCACACTAGGGGAGCACGTGGATGTTCCACGTGACCAGTGGGGCTTATGCTGGGGAGGGACTATTAAAGTTCGATTCTAGATAGAGCTCCACCGTCCCTTTCGATGGACAATGGTAATGAGGTTCCAAAAATTTCCGGAACCGATAGGGTCACACTGACTTATGATAGGCTCCCCACTTTTTGTTATAACTGTTGTTGAGTCGGTCATGTTGTCCGCAATTATGACCTAGAGATGTCAGGGATACCTAGGTTTGATGATTCCCTCATGGAATTCAAACCAAACAAGCTTAAGAAGTCCTATGCCACAGATTGGGGGATAGCTGCAATAGGATCACTAAGTCCTCCAGGTTTGCATTGTTAACCCCGAACACTCTACCTACGGCCTCGTCAGCTCAAGGAAGGGGACCAATCGTAACCCCGGACACTCTACCTAACCTCCAGGCAGGAGAGGTGGGGCTCGGAGTGAACATGGTAAACGGGGCGCTATCCTTGGAGGGAGGTCGTACCCCAAGGACTAGGTCTACTAGCCCTTCATAGATTGTCCTTATGACGCTGGAAAAAAAAAGAGTACACAGGGGACCCTCATGAAGATCAGGCGAGGGCTGGTTAACAGCTTCGCTTGAAGGAGTATTAGACATCCGAGGCTTCAGGGACTTACTTAGGAAGCGGTCCTTGGCTCAAGCCCATCCTCCTGTTAATACTGTTTGGTTCAGGTTTGGACGCATTCCCCACGACAAAAACAGTCCTCTCCATGGGATCAATCAACGTTTAGGCACCACCTTGAGCGGTTCTCTCCAGTTTGTTAGTTTTATTGAGTTACCATACTACCCCAAAACAGTCTGTAGTTATGGTAAATGTCTAATATTAGGACTTTATGAAAATTTGAGATTCGGTTTCGAAAATTTCAATTTTATAATTTTACAAATAACATTTAGTTAGATTCCAAAATAGGGGAACCCCTCTATTCTAACATGGGGAAACCATGGGTCCTAGCCCCCCTTGAGGTTTGTTTTGGCGATTCTAACTGGGCTTGACCTTTCCTTGCACTTCCCAACTACGCTTGACCTTTTTTTTTTGCGAAAACTAACAATTTCCGTCTATTTTAACGGATTCCATTAGGTTTTTGACATGTGTTGGTCACGTGCACAATAGCATTTTTTTAACGGAATCGTCAAAATAGACGGAAAATGTTAGTTTGCGCAAGAAATGGAAAGGTCACAGTTGGGAAGTGCAAGGAAAGGTCAAGCCCAGTTAGGATCGCCAAAACAAACCTCAAGGGGGGTTAGGACCCATGGTTACCCCTTCTAACATTTGAGCTTTGTTCAACCATCCTAAATACGAATGACCTTTCATGACAATTCCCAACTATGAACCATCACGTAAAACCGGACTAACAAAATCCGTCAAAGTTAACAAAATTGTTAGTTTTGTGTAAAATGTCGAAAATACCCTTCAATCGAACTCAAATTTTCAAAAAAAAAAAAGATGCCATCAACCCCCAGTCCAGGTTTTCTTTAACCCATAATTTTTTTTCTTCAAAAATTAAATTTTAATTTCTTATATTCGATTTTTTGATTAAAACATATAAAAATCTATTTTTTTTATAAAAAAATTAGATTTTATTTTATGAATTAAATATATTTTTTTTTTCAAAATTTCTTCTTTAATAAAAAATTCCATTTCTGATTTTTTTATATTTCAAATATATAAATTATATTTTATTTATAGATTAAATACTTTTCCTTAATTTCTTCTCTAATAAAAAACAACAGATCTGATTTTTTTATATTTTGAATAAATTCAAATTATATTTTATTTTATGGATTAAATATTTTTTCTTCAAAATTTCGTCTTAACAAAAAATATCAGATCTGATTTTTTTGTATATAAATATATAAAAGTAGATTGTATTTTTATGGATTTAAATATTTTTCACAATTTCTTCTTTAATAAAAAATATCATATTTTATTTTAAAATATATAAAAATAACGTAAATAAAAAAAATAAAAAAATGGATAAACTACTCTCTGTCTTTATCCCTAATCTTCATCGTCTTCACATATCTCTAATCTCATCTTTAACTTATTTTCACAACAGCAGCAACAACAAAACCTTAGTATTTATAAATCTCCATCGTACTCACACATTCTCCAATGGATGAACCATCATCTTTCATTCAAAGACACACTTGAATCACAATTTGTGTACTCAAACCCCTTTCATCATATTCCCAACATTTAATGAGTCCTCGAACGAGATTGGTGTAGACCCGTCCATGTTGTAGACAAGAACACGAACATCAGTTACTCCTTGTAAAAAATAAATAGTTTACCGTTACGAATTGTCACGAAAGGTCATCCAATATTAGGTAAATTATTTCATTTAGGAAAATTTTATTGTGCCCGTGTCTGAAATCTAGACGGCAGCGTCAAAACGGACGTTATTTGTTAGTATGTGTAAAAAGTGGATGTTTCACGGTTTGAAATTGTCACGGAAGGTCAACTGCTGTTAAGACGATAGAAATAAAGCTCAAACTACATTAGGATACAGGGTATTCCCTCTAAATATTAGGAAATTTTGAAACATCCAGCATCTTCTATGAACTTCGATAATTCAGAGTATTCTACTTATAATAACCACTCCCGGTCAACGCCAGTCAAACCTGCGAAAAACAGGAAAATTTAAAAATTTTAAGACAGACACTTAATTGAACCTAAATATGACCCCGAGGGTCATACCGGACTTAAGTTGACCCCGATATCGACCAAAGTGAGTTCCGGGGGACTCAGGGAAACTTTCTGGTCAATTTGGGAAATGTTGACTTTTCGCTGGAAAAGTCAACCGAGCGACGTTTTGGTCCATTCGAGGACCATTTTGGATCCAACAAGCTTAGCCGTCTTCGTAGCGGTCTTAGTTGAGCCGTTTCCTTGTAGCTCGTGAAGTTTCGTAATTTCTTGGAAAAAGTGCCCGTTCGGGGCCCGAAACGTCCGAATTACGCGAATCTGATTGGAAAATATCTTGTAGATATCTTTCCAAAAAGGTGTGGGACCCACCTTGCCACTTGTCAAGAAAGTGGTGGTGTTAGGTGTGGGACAAGACAAGGAAGACTACTTTAGGTGTTAGTTTGCTTTTAAGTATTAGTTTGTTTTTTTTAAAATAAAACAAAAGGGAAAGAAGTTGATACACGTTCATTTCAAAAAAAGAGAAGACTTGGAGAGAGAAAGTGGTGTTAGAAAGAAGAGAGAAGGAAGAGAGAAAAAGAGAAGAGGTTGGGGGGATTTGTGACGTTTCTCGTTCATCCGACCGGTGGATCGTCTCAACGATAGAAGAATCGAGTTCACGCCGTCATTCTCTACGGTGAGCACCTAACCGATTTTCGTTTTGTTAAGTTCGAATTTTAGGGTTTGAGTTTAAACGATTCAAATATGGTTGGGTTTTGGTTAGAATTGTTTTAAAGATGAATGGTTGAGGTTTGGGGTTCGTTAGGAACGTTTTGGGGAAAAAAAGGGAATTTTGTCATTGTGGCCGTGTGGGGCCCACGTGCTCGGGTGGTTTAGAACGTTCCCCGGACCATTTATCCACAACCGAATCGAAAATTGGAATTAAAATGCGAAGGTTGTAATTATCGGGTTTAGAAACTTGAAACGCTAATTAATTGACTCGGAAGTCGGAATTCGATTCCGTCGAGTGCCTAGGAACCCTTGAATTATTCTAAGACCATAGAAACGAAAACGGGAATTTTTGGAGCGCGGAAGGGCGTTTTCAAAACCCGGGCAGATTCGCCATGTCGGGCGATTCGGGCCTTTACGGGTCAAATATCGACAATGTCGAGTAATTGGAGAGTTTGGGAGTGATCGACATTGTCGGGGTTACTTTTGGGCGTTAGGTTTATTAAAATTCAGCATTATGCCTGCAAGCTTAAAAGCGTTTAAAATTGTCTTCTTTTAGATCGTGGTGCAGACCGAGGGAAAGGAAAGCTAGGCGAGTGACTGAGATCACGTCGGAGCTTGTTGGTTAGCTTTTGGAGAACTTATACGAGGTAGGGAAAAGTAGCCGGATCTCGGCCCTGACTGGGGAAAGTTAACAGTAGAAATGCATGTGACACTAGGGTGTCGTGGGTTAAGTAGGTTTATCGAATATTAGAAAGGCATGATACGGGAGCGTAGCGAATATTGGAAAAGCATGTGACACTTAGTAGTGTCGTAGGAGCAGAGAACTTAGCGATATTAGAATTACTGGAGGTATATGACCATGCCCGGAGGTTGATTGTGAAACTGTTAATATTAGGAGTACTGGAGGCATATGACCATGCCCGAAGGTTGATTGTGAACTTATCAATATTAGAACTGTTGGAGACATTGGTTATGCCGGAGGTTGTTTGTGTAAATTGTGTCTTGGGTGGCCATGAGAGCCCGTATTACTGTTGTGTCTTGGGTGGCCATGAGAGCCCGTGTTTTACTGTTGTGCCTTGGGTGGCCATGAGAGCCCGTGTTTTACTGTTGTTTCTTTGGTGGCCATGAGTGCCGGTGGGGTTGTTGAACCCGTGTCTTTACTGTGGGTGTGTCTTGGGTGGCCATGAGTGCCCGTGGGGTTGTTCAACCCGTGTCTTTACTGTTGGTGTGTTTTGGGAGGCCGTGAGTGCCCGTGGGGTTGTTGAGCCCGTGAGTTATGGTTGGTGTGTCTTGGGAGGCCGTGAGTGCCCGTGGGGTTGTTGAGCCCGTGAGTTATGGTTGGTGTGTCTTGGGAGGCCGTGAGTGCCCGTGGGGTTGTTGAGCCCGTGAGTTATGGTTGGTGTGTCTTGGGAGGCCGTGAGTGCCTGTGGGGTTGTTGAGTCCGTGTTTTACCATTGGTGTCTTGGGTGGCCATGAGTGCATGTGGAGTGTTAAACCGGTCTTGTTGCTGTTTGTTGAACCTTGCTTGTGATTGTGATTGTGTTTGCCCGAGGTTAGTGACCCGACTTCGTGTCGGGAAGTGGTGTTGGATTTGGCTGGCTTACCTGACAGAGATCGGTAAGTTGCGAGCGTTCTTTGGCTGGCCTGACCGAGTTCGAGTCTCGGGAGGTTGCGAGCGTTCTTTGGCTGGCTTGACCGAGTTCGAGTCTCAGGAAGTTGCGAGCGTTCTTTGGCTAGCATGACCGAGTTCGAGTCACGGGAGGTTGTGAGAGTTTTTAGGCGATGAGAGGGCAGCTCCCCTTCCGACTAGCTATTGGAAAAGCAGCGCTGTATATATCGCCAACAGGTCGACCGCCTGGAGCCTGACAGGGATCGACAAAGCGCGTGGGGCAGGCTCGAGCCCAGCCGGTTAGCAACCGGCACTGAGCAGCTTACAGGAGTGCGATCCTTTGTGATCTTGTTTGGTGTGCGATCCTTTGTGATCTTGGGTGTTGCGTGGTGGTCTGTCGTGTCTTTGGAGGAGGTCGTCGATCGTTGTGTCGGGTCTACTTTACGTGTCCGAGTGTTGAGTCGGCTGAGGAAAGTATCAGTGTGTGGGTGTCGGTCGGGTTACTTGAGTTTGGGGATAGTGATCCCCGGTGTTGAGTTGGTTGTTGGTGTTACCGGCTTTGTCTGCTGATTATGCCGTAGTCAGTCTGTTATCCGTGGTGGTGAGCGAACGCTCACCCCTAGCTGCTTTTCCTACAGGTACTGATCACAGGAAGGACTAGGTGGGCTCTCTAAGTTTGAGGAGCTAGGAGCGGAGTCCGAGTTTTATCTTTTGAGTCTAGTGACGGATACCTTGTACTTTTGTCCACTCGTTGGGACGTGTTTTAAGTTGTAAATATTATTTTGTTGAACAAACGGTGATCTTAAAGTGATTTAATGTAAAAGGTTTCAAAATGTTTTACTGTTTTAAAAGTTCACGTCCTGAGTTCGGTTTACTGAAATTGGGGCGTGACACTACCGATTAGAGAAAAGTTAGTATGTTTTAAAACCCAGGATCTAATTTAAAAAATTAAAAATTAAAATTTCACGATTTAAAATAATCCATAATAATAAAATAATGTAAAATTTCGAAACATCCACCAACCTCTATTAATTTCGAAAACTTGGAGTACTCTACCGATTAAAGCAAATTAGTTGAGTTTTCTGAAAACCAGGAATTTGAGTTCTAAAACTTCAATTTTAAATTTTCATAAATAATTATAAATCAATATAATCCAGATTAAAATATATTATTAAATTTCAAAACATCCATCAACCTCTATAATTTTTGAAAATTCAAAGTACTCTTTTGATTAATGCAAAGTTATGGTTTTCTGAAATCACGGGATCTAATTTCAAAAATTAAAATTTTAAAATTTTATTAATAAATAAAAATAAAAATATTTTAGATTAAAAAGTATTAGAAAATTTTAAAACAATCATAATAAATTTCGAGAACTAAGGTAACCTTTCCTAATTGCTCATAGTTTGTAAAAAATCATAACTTTATATGAACTCGTGATAAAATATTTAAAAAGGACAATTTATATACATATAATTTACTATAAAATAAATCATTTACTATTTTTTAAAATTCAAAGACATAGTTATAAGATAAGCGAAATACTAGATCTAGTTTGGGGATTTTCCGGAGAACCCGACATTTGATTTCGAAAATTTAAAAAAAAAAATCATTTTGAAATTCAATATGAATTAAATATTTTTCACATATCAAAAATTTATAAAGAATCAAAATCATTTGGTCCAATAATGTACAAGTCGAAATTTAGGGGTGAAAACGTTTTTTTGTCGGTTCTAGTTTTCTCAAAACTTTATAATAAATTATCGTATAATTTTATATATTCAATCATAGATACAAGATGCACTGATACCACTATAGGAGTTGGTGTCTCACAAACATGACATATTTCATGTATCATGCATTAACTAATCTAGTACTTGTATTTAAAGAGATTGTCTTGTTGTAGAGGAACAAATGATTCAAGATTGGACCTTTGGGTTATGGAGAAGATGTTTCGAGGCACCCAAGAGTGTGCTTTCTAACGGTGTCCACACGAGCAAGGGATTCCTGTTGGAACTTGATGTCGTGTACAAGATAAACAACACTAGCAGCGGAAATTAACCACGAATCAAGTAAATTAACACTACCAAATATGAAGAACAAAGCTGAAAATTCAGCAAGGTTTCAAGAACATCACCAACTATGGTTCGGCTTGAGTCCCTTGGACGCCTACGTATCCGAGATGGAATCAAAGCCAACGTAGTTCTTGAGTTTGATGACTCAAGAACATGCACAAACAACTTTGAAGCTTGGAGGAAGTTTTCGACCAAGGTAGGAGAAGAAGAAGAAGTTGTTCTCTCTCTTTCTCTACACTTGCATGTTATATTTCCTAACCCCTCTTGCATGTGGAGTTAAGTGCATTTAGTCAAATCACTTAGTTTCCATCACTAGACAAGTGTCCAAGTCTAGATGCAAGGTGGAGCTAATAAACTATCCAAGTTTATTAGTTTAGTGGAAATTGGGTCCCACCCAATTTTAGTCAACAAGACTAATTAGTCATCTAATGACTTGAGTCCTTGTTGGGTCTAGCCAATGTGGGCCGACCATGGGCCTCTCCAAGAGAGCTCATGCGGAACCCTATATGCTAGTCGGTCCACTATGGCGATCCCCGCCACGTCTCCCTCCAACTCAAGTTTGTCATGTTCTTATTGAGTATCGTGTTGTCGGTGTGACCCTTAGGTCTATGCATGTCGGTAAGATCAACGTAAAATCCCATTTTACTTGATCTTACTTAATGTGGCAACTGACGAGACTCAGTATTGCCGGACCCTGCATAACGAAACGCCCCTTGTCGATTCTGACCTTTCAACCGTCCTTGTCATTATCCCTTATCTCTGATATCCTGATTGAGATAAGGCATAGAGCCGTCATCCTTCTTATCCTCAATCATTGTTCCTTGATATGTGAGATGACTGACCCTTATGATATCCCATATCATGCGCATGACCATGCTTTTCCCGTC
This sequence comes from Erodium maritimum, assembly GCA_963921825.1. NCBI lineage: Eukaryota > Viridiplantae > Streptophyta > Magnoliopsida > Geraniales > Geraniaceae > Erodium > Erodium maritimum. The sequence goes on from OY997588.1 coordinate 48,978,904, forward strand.
AGTCACTCTCGATCAAGCGGCCGTGAACTAGATATCTTTCCCATACCGCAGTATGAGGGATAAATCCCTTAGCCGCCTATCATGTTACTCATGCAGTCATTCCCCAAGCCAATCTTGGCCGTTATGGAAGCCTAGTCACGATGCAACGTTGGGCTTTCAGGTCAAACTTGGTTGTTTACTGCATAACAATCATATAGACTCCTCGGTCTAAGGATACCTATCAAGCAAAAACTATGAACATGCTCATGAGTCAATCTATGGAACATATTCAGGTCGGGTCGTCCAACATCATTTCCCACACATGATGTCTATGATCAGACTCCGGAAACCTTTCCAATGACTAATAGAACATAAGCCATCAAGAGTCATCTTTCATACTAGTCGCTTCTAGCGAATACTATTGACTAGGGACCCCGTCGAGTGTGATCCATCTTGATCTATGGTTCTATTCGCATCGTGGGCATAGATCGGAAACACATACGACATATTACTCCAACACTTAAGTAATATCAAAAGCCGCTTTATTATATTGCCAACGATGATATTTACATTTGGACATTTACGATTGAGCTACGGGCATAAATGCTAACAATTCCACCACCAAAGTTTTGCTAAAAGGTCTTGAACTTTTCACTCTTGTTTACTCTTTAAGGTGTCCGAAATTTGCACCAATAATTCTTCTAAATTTCATTCATCGTGCTGTCCTATTTGTAGGATTTTTTCTCTCCCTTGAATCAATTCCAATTAAAATAAGTAAACCTAGCCGAAAAGAGAATCCAAGAGGTGTCGAGAAAAAGAGGAAGAAGTTGGTGCAACAGTGGACCAAAATTAGCCTTTAGTCTATGGGGCTTTGAAGCTTTTTATGTGAAATTTGTCATTCCATTGTTCCAATCCTTGGTTGTTCAAAAAGGAGGGTTTTGTTTTTAAGGCTGAAGTGTGTTAGACGGGTTAGTCCATAAAGGATAAAAACAGATAAAAACTTAATCCAATATTATTAGTGAATATTCAAATCACATACGAAATAAAATAACAAACAAAGTATGTAAAAATATAAAGTCGATACGTAATCGAAACAGTAACCTCAATCGATACTCGAAGAGGGAACTGGTATGTCGAGGCCTGCGAACCAGTTTCCTTCAGACTTTTTATTGCCCCGTCTGAGCAAGTCTCCCAAGATACAACGACAACGTAAACGAACTCGAAACCGTGTATGAGAAGTAACACCGAGTAGAAAGAAATCAGTTGCTCTGTCTTGGAGAAGGAGAGAAATTGTGTAGGTAAATTTCGTATCTAATTCGTCTCTACTACATGTCTAATTTTTCACTACGAATAATGAACTAGAACAAAGCTTATATAGGAAAAGGGGGGGAGAGTTTTTTGGAAACGAGTTTATTGGAAACACAACCTTCGGAAATATTAATTTTGGGAAATATACAATTTCCGAAAATAATATATTAAATTCGAATTTAATAAATTCTGGAAACTAAAAATAATTACAGAATTATTATAAGATTCGAAATAATATAAAATTTGGAAATTTCTTTAATTGCATATCAATTTCAAAAACTGGAAAAAGATCTCAATTTCATATTTCCTTATTTGCATATTCTGAAAATTGGAAATTAATTGTTGAGATTTTAATACGGGCCGAAGCAAAAACGCGGTTGGCGCTACAGGCCCAAATCCATGCAACATTCGTGACCCGCACAAAGCCTTTCATCCAAGCAATTCAAATATGCTAGGAAGACACATGCTATATAAACCTAAGGAAAGTTTGGCAATCTTTTCATGTGGGACTACATAGGAATGATGCATTTTCCATTTGCAATTTTCTCAACAACTAAGTTCAACGGGTGATCTTTAAGCTTTAATTTCTCATTCACCTCTTGTCCGTTTGGACCTCATAATATCTCGTTGGAAAGGCCTCACTCCTTAGAATACGAAACTAATATTTCCATAGTTCTAGGATGACTTGATCCGATAGATAATTGAGCGTCAAGTTGACCATTTCCATTTGTCTAAACTCACTTTTGTCCAACAATCCCCCACATGAATAGAAATTAACACGAGAGGAAAGCGATAGGATGGTGACTTCTCATAGTTGATATCTGCATAAGATAGGTAGGCAACACCCTTGAACCTTCCTTTGTGAAGATGTATTTACTTTACTGACTGACTAGTAGACGCGACGTCCTTGAACTATTTTGTCGTTTATGTAAATGAAGATACATTCCACACAGACACCAACAAACACAGTTTTTTCGGTTCTCATGGTTATGTCCATAAGTCATGGACATCTCTTGGTTCTGCAAGAGTTTAAGACAACTAAGCCCCAATAGTTTCCCTTGAGGCGACTCCACCTCACTCTCACATAGGTGATTTCTTTGCTCATATTCTTGAAGTACAATGAATCATTAAAAGCATAGCTTAACCTTAACACGTTTTAAATCACTGTTTACATCATAGGAATGGACATTGGGTGACCACACAAGGTTTATGCAATTAGGTTATCCCATTGAACCTAGATCTTGGGATCTCCAGTCAACTAAGTTGGGTTTTCCTTCACATAACGCCTTAATTGATTACGGGATTTAGTCACATTCCTTTGGATGTTGTATCAACTAGATCTCTATTTAACCCTTTAGTTATCGGATCCGCGATGTTATCTTTAGATCTTGTAAAATCAATATTGATAACTACAATTGAGATCAGTTGTTTGATCAGATTTGTGCCCTATTGATTGTTGCTTGATTATTACAATGCACACAAACCTTGAGCACACGCTTTAGCTAGTCTGGATTATCCTCCAAGAAGTTTCGTAGCCACTGGGTTTTATCCAAGGCCACAAACTCAGATTCCATGGTGAATATGGTTATGATCGCTTGTCTTGAGGATTTCCATGACACTACTGCTTCTACTAGAGTAAGGGCATATCCACTCGTGCCTTTTGAATCCTTAATATCAGACACTACTGCAGAAATGGACTTGGCACACGGATAGAAAATATCCGTAGCTAAAGTTTTAGAACCTTAACCACAGATAGGCACATCCGTCAGCCAGGTTATGACTTGCCTGACGGATATGACATCCGTAGCTGAGGTGGTCGAACCTGGCTGACGGATAAAATATCCGTGGAAATGGTCACCCGTATCCGTCAGGCAGGTGGACACTTCATTGACGGATACGGTATCCGTAGGAAAGGTGATCTAACCTGGCTGACGGATATATTGTCCGTGGAAAAGGTAGCCGGTATTCGTCAGGCAGGTTAGTAAACCTTTCCTACGGATACCGTATCCGTCAGTGAAGTCTAGACAGTGCGAATCCTTACCCATGGATATGTTATCTGTTAGTGAAGCTTCTTGTATCCGTTGGTAAAGTGAGGCAGTGTACAAACTAATTCCGAAATCATTTATAGTCATCCAGATGAAAATATCGACATAATACATGAACTTGTATTATACAAGCGGTATATAAGCACAACAACATTTAATAGATAATGTATTTTGTAAAAGTACATTTTTTAATAACCGATTAGTCAGCCGAATACTTAAACAACAAAATTCATAAACGAGTATCAGTTATTTTCAAAAAAAATACATAAACGCATAATGATAGAGTTACGAAGCAAGCAGACTTCTGATAACACGCTCTTGCATTGCCTTCAAATCTTCCATCCATTCAACAAATCGTCTAAACCAAACAGACTCCTCTATAGCTTCAAGGTCATTCTCCTGAACCTCGTCCAAGAACGGAGGCCTCGGCAGCGGGCCTACACCATCAGGGGGTGGAGGAAGGTCATCACCTTTCTGACGGATCAGGCGACGAATATAGGCGAAGCGTTCATGTCCTTCCATCACTAGTCGGTGATAATGTTGCAGCCACGCTGGGCCAGCTGTAGCGTTGGCTCTTTGTGGATCAGGTAGTACAACTGTTCCTGCATTTTCACGACGACGCCACCTGCGCTCGAGTCGCGAATTAAAGTTTGGTTCCATCCTGACTCAAACAACAAATTACAATTATAACTAATCCCAGATAATTATTTCAAAGCATACGGAAGTAATATTCATAAAAACTAACACTTAATTAATAAAGTAAAGAAAAAGTAAAGCATTCGTTAAAACATTAAAACACAGTCATAAATATAAAATGATAGTTAAACACAAGTTCCTTACTTAACACAACAGATAATAGTACTAATACAATAATGTTCTAGCAAGGGTGTCTAGTCTTTGAACTCGCGCTTCATATTGTCTTTCAGCCACTGCACGTACACCCTTGTGTCATGCTTCGGGCCGCGCATGGAGGTGGCTCCATCAGCTGTACTCATCTCAGCAACACGTGCATAAACACGCCTAGATCTTTCCTCCAACCTAGCTATTGCAGCAGCTCTTTCAGCGGCTCTTTCAGCAGCAAGCCGTTCTCTGTCAGCGGCTCTTTCAGTAGCAAGCCGTTCTCTTTCAGTAGCTCTTTCAGCCGCAATCCTTCGTCCCTCTCGGTTAATGAGGCCCCGTAACCTCATCCGAGCTGCTGCTACCGCTCTCGTGCGTGGAAACGACTCTGTTGGAATGCTGTTGAACAATCACATCATCTCAGCATGGAGATCAACCTCTCGTGGTCCATCATATTCGTCCTCTGGGAGTTCGTTTTCCCCTACGCTACTTCGGTCATCCATGACTAAATGAAACCAAACCTTAGTACAATATTAAAACGAATATACCAGAAACAAATTTAAATCAACCCCGACCACTCAAAACATAATAACCATACAAATATTACCATTCATAAAAGGTAGCATGACACATTAATTACCGAGTCATAATAGTCATACTTACATATAACCTAACTTAAACATCGTTCATATACTAAGTAGCAGTAAACTACGGACGCTTGGAAGTCGATCCCACAGACGAAGTCCGTCTGGCACTTTCAGCAAACTGTTTCTCAGCGGCGAGCCTATCTCGTTCTGCCCTTTTCTTTCTAAGTCTAGCTCTTTCTGCTGCAATCAGACGCCTTATATACATGCGAGTCTTTGCCTCGTGAACCGAAGAAAGTCCCTTAGGCAATTTGCTCATGACTAAATTCATTGATTTCTCCCAGTCTACATCCCTCACTACTGGCACTTCTTCTTCAATGGGATCTATCTCAGTTAGGCTATTCTCCCCAACACTACTGCTATTGGTTTCATCCATCGAAATGAAAACCTAATATACATGCAGTCATGAACTTGTATTTCTTAATGTTATTTACTGTACTAATTGTAGTTATGCAGAATACAAAACTAATAATTGCAGAATTCCTAATGGATGCTAAGTTTACGATTCATGTGCAAACTAAAGGGATTATTGCATAAATTTCCAAAGTTCAAACCCTAAAGATTCAAATTTATATTCCAACATAAACATAGCGTATTATAATTTCAGGTTCTATTTCTAAACGTTGATTAATTTATGAAAATATTTCTAAATTTATGAAACTATTATACATTCCTGAAACTATTCCATTTCTCAATTTCTGAAACTATTCTACATTTCTGAAACTATTGCACATTTTATGAAACTATTCCAACAACATACATTTCAACAACAATACACAAACTCATATATACATTTGATGTAACACTATACATTTCAACAACAATACACAAACTCATATATACATTTGAACAACAATACACAAACTCATTTCAAGAACAATACACCAAAAATGATTAACAAACCCACAACTTACCTGATGTGACGAACTGAAAGGGAGGACGCCGGAGGCCGAGGGAGGACGCCGGGGGCGAGGGACGAGGTCGGAGGACGTAGAGGAATCCGGAGCACAGTTCGGGGAAGCGTCTGAACTGAGGGAGGCGCTGGAATGAGGGGAAATTAGGGTTCGTGGGTTATATAGAGCTTTCAGCTTACCGACGGATATATATCCGTCGGGAGGCCTTAGTATTTGGAACGACACCGTTTTGCCCACGACACTTAGCGAAACGGTGCGAGTTGGGACATTAGGGTGGGCCTACCGACGGATACACATCCGTCTGTGAAAACCCGTTGACTGGTTTGACCAATTACCGGTCATCCTTCCCGACCCGAAATTCTATTCGTAATGGAACGTTACGTTCACGGGTCATGTATGCCACACAAAATTTGTAACTATGCAGAATACTGTGAAAATCTCCTAGTTAGACTAAACACGTTCGTGTTTCATATTACAGTATATGTGCATTGAGCATTGTAAAAATGATAATTTTTACAGTACGTCCGTCTTTCGTTGAAATATTATGTAATCAACACCGTTCATGTTGTATTTACTATGATAAAGAGTATCCTTATGCCCAAAATCCTGTGATTGAACGGTTCAAACCTCCCGAACATTATGGTCAATGTTGTCGATGACGTATGGTCAAACAGCTTTACCTACGGATACATTAACCTACAGCTACGGATGCATATCCCTAATGTAAGTAGTTCTTTACCTACGGATCTAACCCTATCCGTCGGTTTGGTCATCAGATACTTGTCTAATACCTGCGTATTAAAAATCTATTTATTACACAATTGTTTACCTACGGATATCCGTATCCGTCGGCGTAGAGTTACACCTGTATTACTCCCAGCCACAGAAACCGCTTTCCTCTTTATCCCTTTTTCCATCTCTACACCCCCTTCTTCCTCCCCCAACTCATTCTTCCTCCCCCAACTCATTTTTCTCTCCCAACTCATTCTCAACCCCATCTTCCACTACATTTGTTCCACAACACTCTTCCTCACATGTTCTTATAGGTGTTGCTTGCTTCAAACACGAGAATGGTACGTAACCAATTTTTCAATTTTTCCAATCATCACTATTTATATTGTTTTTGTGTTTGTATTGTGTCCAATATTATTACGTATTATTGAATGTTGTTCAGGAATATATTGATAAGAGTTGGATGAGTTTGAGTAAGTACGACTCAAGTTATATAGAAGGGGTAGGGTTGTTTATCGAATATATGCAGAGAAATGTATCGAATATGGAACGACACAGGTGTCCGTGTGGTTGTTGTCTGAATGCATACTATCAATGTGTGCCCGATATATATGCATTTATTAAGGAACGGGATGATGAGGGGTTACGATGTGTGGATTTTTCACGGAGAAAAAGTGCACATGCCTTCAATGACGGACATAAGGAATATGTGTAGAAGTAGTAATTGGGAAACTGGAGGGACATCAAGTAACAATAATGTTGTTGTAAATGAAGAGCACGTCCAAAATGATCCAGTAAGGGAGTATATGGAAGATGTGTTCCCATTTCGTTGCGGCGGACAGATGGATGAACTCGTGGAGGGTGACGATGAAAATGATGATGTTGAAAGAACGGTTGCACAGGAAGCGGCAGACAACTATAGAAAAATGTTGGCAGAGCATAAAAAACAGTCGTATAAAGACGCGCCAACAGATAGGTTGACGGTGATCATGGAGTTGATGGCGCATAAGGAGAAATATCAATTGTCCAATGAAGCTTTCACAGCGTCTTATGTGTTGCATAAAGCAATGCTCCCAAAAGACAACCACTACCCGGAGTCATTCAAAGAGGCGAAAAAGGTGTTGAAGAGTGTGGGGATGGGTTATAAAACTTACCATGCTTGTGAAAATGGTTGTACCTTATTTGACGGACCTCATGCGGATGATGATATTTGTTACATATGTGATTCACCTCGTTACGAGAAAATTGTTGGCATGCGAAAACCTAAGGCTAAGAAAACGGTGAGATACTTCCCCATTATTCCACAGTTGCAGAAATTGTTCAGTTCGGCAGATATTGCAAAGAAAATGCAGTGGCATCGTAGTAAGGAGAGAGTAGTCGACCCGGATAAGTTGAAGCATCCAGCTGACGGGGAAGCCTGGTTGGATTTCGACAAGACTTGGTCGCGATTTGCAGATGAAGCTGCCAATGTGCGTCTTGCATTGGCAACAGACGGATTTAGTCCATTTGGTTCAAATGTTGTCCCTTACAGTGTTTGGCCCGTTGTAGTGATGCCTTATAATCTACCGCCGGAGTCATGCATGAAGAAAGAATTTAACATTTTAACGCTATTGATATATGGGCCTAAATCGCCAGGTAAGTGCCTGAATCAGTTAATGAGGCCTTTGATTGATGATTTACAAAAGTTGTGGGCTGACGGTGTTGTGACCTATGATGCCTTCAAGAATCGAACTTTCAAGATGCGAGCGGCAATATTATTGACTATCAGTGTCTTCCCCGGGTTAGGAATGTTGGGAGGCATACAGACAAAGGGGTACAAAGCATGTCCAATTTGCTTGGATGACCTTGAATCACGTCACAGTCGCAACAGGACTTACTACGTTGGAGCCAAGAAGGACTTGCCAGCTAATCACGCTCTTCGTAAGAATAATAAAATCGATGGGAAACAAGAGAAAAGGAAATCCCACGTCACAGTCGCAACATGACTTACTACGTTGGAGCCAGGAAGGACTTGCCAGCTAATCACGCTCTTCGTAAGAATAAAAAAATCGACGGGAAACAAGAGAAAAGGAAATACCGTCCCCAAAAGAATGGCTATGAAATATATGAAGAAATATCGGGAATTCAGTTTCCCATCATGTCATTACATCCAAAGTTTGTAAAGAAGACCAAGGGCGTCGAAGATAGGTTGTGTTGGACACATGAGTCGATATTCTGGGAACTCCCATACTGGACATCTTTGACGACAAGGCACGCATTAGACGTGATGCATATTGAGAAAAATATTTGCGACAATCTTGTTGGAACCCTGTTCCACTTACCAGGAAAAACAAAAGATGATTTGAAAGCCAGACAAATGTGGCAGGATATAGGTGTGCACAATGATCTGTGGCCCCAAACAAGAGGTAGGACGACTTGGTTACCCTATGCCAACTACACGATCTAGCCTGAGAAGTGTGGGGAAGTGCTTGAAAAGGTTGCGAATATACAGTATCCGTCAGGTTATGCAGGATGCTTGAAAAACAAAATCAACTTGAAGGATAAGAAGTTTTTCGGCTTAAAGACTCACGACAATCATGTGTTGCTGCCCGTATGTGGCACCTCACGTGACAACCGTTATCTGTGAGTTGGCAAATTTCTTTCAATCTCTCTGTGCAAGGGAGATTTCAAAAAAGAAACTACAGCAGATGCAAGAAGATATTTACTTGATTCTCAGTAAGTTGGAGATGATATTTCCTCCGGCATTCCAAACTATCATGGTACATTTATGTAAACACCTTCCGTCTCAAGTTTTACAAACCGGTCCCGTCCACTATACTTGGATGTTCTCTATGGAACGTGAATTGGGGTATTACAAAAAATGGGTGCGCAACCACCGGTTTCCAGAGGGTTGCATCGCAGAATCATACATTAATCACCAATGTGTGACGTTCATCAATTTATACCTCGATAAACGAAGCATCGAACCGGAGAAGCCAGATAGATGGGGTATTTCAATAGTGTCTAACCATGTAATCCCATCAATTCAGCTGTGGGAGCCAACATTAACCACGAGGGAAAAAAAAGTTGCGCATTGGACAGTGATGCAGAATTGTGAAGCTTTCCAGACCACGATGATAGATTTTATAAAGGATTACGAAAGTGAATACCCGCAATCAACCAGTGTACATCATCGAATCGATACATTCTGCACAATGTTCAAGGACACTGTAAATGCAAAACTACCTAACTGGTGTATATATTTAGGTTTAACCATTATCTTGCACATGGGTTTCTAGTAATTTCTGTTTCTTTGAATTACCAGATGGATCCTTATTCCGACCAAGATCCACAATATACGGCGGCGAAGGCTTTGAGTCGATATGTGCAGAGAGTCAATTTTTATGCAGAATGCCACGTACACGGTGTGAAATTTCTATCCGAAGATCGGGATAAGGGGAGAACATCACAGAATTGTGGAGTAATGCTCGAAGCAGAGGGCGATGTTGTGTATTATGGTGTGTTGTTATATGTAGTCGAGCTTATCTACACGGGAAGGATGCCGGTAGTTTTGTTCAAATGCCGATGGTATGATTTGAATACCGTGATTGTAGATAATGGTTTGATATCGATAAATACCAACACAAATGCTTATAAGGATGATGCTTTCTGCCTCGCAACCATGACCAAACAGGAAAGTTATAATTCTCATTAACGCATATTTGTTATGTGAGTTGTCGACTTTCGAAATGTACTTATAATTAATATTCTACGTTTGTGTGCGTGTAACAGATATTCTACGTCGATGACCCGAAAAAAGGTGGAGGTTATAAGATCGTGAACAAGGTCGCACATAGAGGATTATTCATCTCCGAAAAAGGTTGTGAATGAAATTTCATATGAAGTTGACACCCCTTACCAAGAGATCCAGCCTGAAACTTCTCGCCCAGTTGTAGCCGAACTACATGAAGTCCCTCATTCTGTTGGGGAACTGCAAGAGGTCGAAGATGTTGCGGATAACGACGACGTCGACGAGGATACCGAAGATGACTGTGATATTGGTCATGGGTACAAAAATGACGAGAGGAACGACTCTGATTAAATATATTAATTGTGTAACTCTGTTATAACTACAACAACCTACTATAACTACAGATTTTTGTAACACTGTTATTTGTGTACCACATATTTAGTTATTGCAGGTGGTTTCTGAAAGACGAAAAGGCAGTTATTTGAAAATTATATGTTACCCACACCGACGGATAGGGTTACATCCATAAACCTTTCCGACGGATCCAACCACCAAGAACAGAGAGCAATTCCCCTGTTTTGATTACAAAATAGTCCAAAATTACATCAAAATAACATTTTTTGGATTCTAAAGTACATACCTAATTGTTTTATCATATTACAAACATATCTGTGATGATTAATTGAATTATGTGTACCAAATGAGTCAATTTTATATTTATTTAATTCCTTTCCTACGGATAGGGTTAGATCCGTAGGAATAGAAATTCTTACTCTATGGATCATGTATCCGTAGCTGAGCTTCATAAATCCGTAGGTAGAGCTTGTTGACCATACTTCATCGACATCATTGACCACAATGTTCAGGAGGTTCCAACCATTCGATCACAGGATTTTGGGCATAAGGATAATCTTTATCACATTACATACAACATGAACGGTGTTGATTACATAATATTACAACGAAACAAGGACTTACTGATTGAAATGATCATTTTTACAATGCTCAATGCATAGATACTGTACTATGAAATACGAACATGTTTAGCTCGAGTAGGAGATGTTCATATTAATACCTATCGTTTACAATTATGTGTAGCATGCATGAACCATTAAATCTGTTAGCATTCCATTACGAATAGAACGAGGGTCGGGAAGGATGACGGGTAGTTGGTCAAACCAGTCAATGGGTGTCTACAGACGGATGTGTATCCGTCGGTAGGCCCGTGCCAAATCGATTTTTCGCTAAGTGTCGTGGTCGCAACGACGTCGTGTCAGATAATAATGTTTACAGACGGATCTCTATCTGTCGGCAAGAATTGTATTATATAAAGCCCTCGAGCCCTAATTTCCTCTTAGTCACTCGATCTCTCTCGATATCTCTCTCCCTCATAGACGCCAGCTGCCTCCGACTCCGACCTCTTCGCCGACCTCAACTCCGACTCCGACGACATCACCGACCTTACCCGACTCCGAGCATCTACGACCTCACCCCGACCTCACCCCGACTCCGAGCGTCTCCGACCTCTACCCCGACTCCAACCTCATCGCCCACCCCATCTCCGACCTCATCGACATCGCCGACCTCCCCCCGTCTCCGACCCATCTCGGTCTCCGACCTCCCCCCGTCTCCGACCTCCCCCCATCTCCGACCTCATCTCCGAGTACTGACATCTACGAGGCTTCACTGACAGGTTCGTTTTCTCTTCATTTTTTGGGATTTATGGTTTGAATTGCTTTAGGGTCTGAATTGATTTAGGTTTTTTTTAAGGATTTAGGGTTTGAATTGATTTAGGTTTTGTATGGATTGAGGGTTTGAATTGATTTAGGGTTTATATGGATTTAGGGTTTCAATTCAGTTAGGGTTTGAATTGATTTAGGGTTGGAATTGATATAGGGTTTGAATTGATTAAGGGTTTGAATTGATTTAGGATTTGATTTGATTTAGGGTTTGAATTGATTTCTTTTTCTACCTTGGGATTGTTCTTCTGCTTGTAGCAGGTAGATATGTAGACTGCAAGTCATTTCTAGATATGTGTTTTTTGTTTTGGTAATGGTTTGGTAAGAATGCCTCAAATTGATCAGTAGTAGATACAATTTGTCTTAGATAATGATTTTAGATACAATGTTGTGTACATAATGATTGTAGTCGTTATGTTTCTCTAACTGATGTATTTGTTATGTGAGTTTTCAGTATGGGAAGGAAAAATAGCACACTGTTCTTCACCCGACTCCAATTCTTGTTCAACCCTCAGACCCCTCAACAGCCATCTGAATCGGGAGGCAATACGATCGCCTCTTCACAGTCTACAGCTTGCGCTCCTCCCAATCGACGCATAAGAGACTGTCGGACCCCCGCCAGTAGCGTGGATGAGGCAGCCTCCACAACAACCACCCGTCCGCCTTCACCCAGCATCCGCTGTCCTCAGGAAGTCCTGGACGATGAAGATGTGGCTGCTATGTTGGAGGGAGAGGAGTCTAGGCCTCAAAAGAAGGCAAAGACGGGGAAAAGAGGCATGGTGACGAACAAAAACCTCCAACGTCGCCTGAAGGAGATGGCTGATGGGGGTAAATTCATGTTGGGGCATAACGGGAAGGAAGTAACCGGCACGCTGGACCGGGGGGATGTCGTTAGGGTCATTGGCGCAACAATTCGTACGTACATGCCAATGAACAAACCTAACTTCGACAGCTTGCCTGAAGATGATCATGAGGTTCTATTCCACCAGTTAACCGTAAGTGTAGTATTAAATTTTTCTTCTCATTACAATTTTTATTTAGGTTTGTAGTTTATTTCTGTTTGTTTTCCTTTTGTGTAGTGTATGTTTGAGTTCTGTCCTGGGGAGCACCATGTGGAGCTGCTGCAGTTCATAATGTCAACGGCCATAAGCCGTTTTAGGGAGTGGAAGTATGAGATACACAGGTGGGTCCTCAAATGGGAGAAGAAGAACCCGGGTGTAGCACTGCCCACACCGTTCGAGTTTGTAGAACGTCCCGAGCAGTTTGAGTGGCTAGTCGACCACTTTAAATCCACGAAATTCAAGGTAAAATATTTCATTGTAATCAAAAAGTTGTCGAAACAGATTTTTTTTTTACATATCTCTCCGTGATAATAATTATTCTGTAGATTACTAAATTCAAATTTATAATAGTCTTAAACCTTAAACAATACATTTATGTAAAATCAAATTAATACTAATTTTGAAATTTAAAACAATGAATTATGTTGAAGTTTTACACCAACTAAGAATGTGAAAACTAATAGGTTCCTCTAGAGCATCATTATGTTATGCTAGGCTATTGTCCAATGTAGCAGCTAACTCCTAAAACGCGAAAACTAATAGGTTTTACAGATAAGGGAAATTTGTGTAGGTGATATATGCATTTTTAGCTTATTGTTCCTTTTCAATTTAATTCCATTATTAATATTATTGTTATGATATGCCCTTTATCTCTCTCATGTTATTTGTAAAACCCGCTTATTTAAAAAGGGGTATTCTTTTGTAATTAGAATCGTCGGGATAGGTTTGCGCAATAAGTGGTTTTGTAAGAAAAAAAGAAAAAAAAAGAAAAAGAAAAATGGGCTGGATGGGGCCGACCCGACCCAAGTCCGGGCTTTATAAGCCGAATTAGGGTTCGGCATCCCCATTTTTTTCCCCTCCTCTTCGTTCCTGCGCAGCCGACCCCCACACCCTCTCCCTCACCTACCACTTCCGACCCACTCCTCTCGCCCTCTCACCTCGCCGGAAATCGGCGTCTCCGACCTCAAGGGCCTCTCCCTCACCGTCTGTCTGCAACCCCGACCACCCCTCTCTTCTCTTCACATCGCCGCGTCCGACCTCTCCCTTCCCTCTCCGTCCAACCACCGCGCCACCACCGAGCCGCCTCCTCTTCTCCGTCCAGATTCGACCGTCCCACCGCCGTCTTCTCCGTCTCCGACCCGATCTTCCTCGTCCCGAGCTCGCTTTGAACTCACCGGCGAGGAAACAGCCACCGAGCCCCTCGGTCTTTTCCGACCACCAAAGATCCCCAGCCGACCTGGTCCCTTCGAGCTAGCCACCCTCTCCTTCGTCTTCTCCTTCCTTCGCCGTCGCCGTGAACGGCCGGAGCCAGGTCACCGACGCGTTCGACAGATCCGGGACAGAGCCACCGGGGTCGTCCGGATCTGAGGCGAGGAAGGTCCCCGCCGTGCTCCCCACCTGCACGGCTGCAAACCCGACGCCTCCCACCGTCTTTTTCCTACGGTGAGGCCCCGGCCGGTGCCGCCCTCGCTGGCGGCCGGTCGGTTCGAAAACCGAACCTCTATTTCTTTTTTTCGAACGTCTGTTGAATCGGTTCGTGTGGACACAAGAATTGGATCTGGTTGTTTGGAGTTGTTGTTGAAACAACAAATCATTGGATTTATTTTGGTTAAACGGGATTTTAGGACGGTTGTTCAAAAGCGTAACTTAAATCATTTTGGGCACAAAGGATCGGAACAGAAACAGATTTAAAATAAAAAAGAATTAAAATCAATTTGGTTTAAAAACGGTTTTGAATCGAGGAGTTTGAGGAACAAATTTGTTAGGAAAACAAACTAAAACGACTTTGGTTTTAAAGGTTGATTTTATGGTTTGGGACTGAAATCGTCGGAAATAAAACTTTGGTTTTAGAAAATTTGACTTAAGGAGAACAATCAGTTTTGATTTAAAATGGACCTTGAACTGTCGAGCGTGGAACGAATAACCGGACTGTTGAAACGGACTTAGGACGGGTTTTAACAACGGAACGCGGAATCGGTGCCTCGGGAACCGTGTCTCGAAACCCATGCACGGGGTTTTGTGTTCGGGGCTCGAGTACTCGAACTCGATTCGTCGTTAATCCCGTTTTTATCCCGCTCGAGTTTAAAGGACAACTGTCGGTTTTAAACTGGACAAATCGTGACCTTTGAATTAACCGGGGAATCGCCTCTAATTATGGCTTTCGTGTTTTCTTTAGCGTCCGGCTTCGATCGAAGTGAAGCCCGGTGGTAGCGAGCCAGAACGTCAGCAGCTAGGAAACGTAGCGGGTGTTCTTCGGTTGAGGTAGGGAAGAGTAGCCGGATCTCGGCCCTGATTAGGGAAAGTTAACAGTAGAATTGCATGTGACACCGGGGTGTCGTGGGTTGAGTAGGTTTATCTTTTTAAATATTAGAAAAGCATGATACGGGATTGTAGCGTTTATGAGAAAAGCATGTGACACTTAGTAGTGTCGTAGGAACAGAGAACTTAGCGATATTAGAACTACTGGAGGCATATGACCATGCCCGGAGGTTGACTGTTTAATTTCTGTCTTGGGTGGCCATGAGAGCCCGTATTTGATTGTTGGTGTCTTGGGTGGCCATGAGAGCCCGTATTTGATTGTTGGTGTCTTGGGTGGCCATGAGAGCCCGTGTTATTTAAATTGGTGTCTTGGTGGCCATGAGAGCCCGTAATTGATTGTTGGTGTCTTTGGTGGCCATGAGAGCCGTGTTATTTAAACTGGTGTCTTGGGTGGCCGTGAGTGCCCGTGTTTTACCGTTGGTGTTTTAGGGTGGCCGTGAGTGCCCGTGTTTTACTGTTGGTGTTTTGGGGTGGCCGTGAGTGCCCGTGGGGTTGTTGAACCCGAGTCTTGACCGTGGGTGTGTCTTGAGTGGTCGTGAGTGCCCGTGGGGTTGTTGAACCCGAGTCTTGACCGTTGGTGTGTGTTGGGTGGCAGTGAGTGCCCGTGGGGTTGTTGAACCCGAGTCTTGACTGTTGAGGTGTCTTGAGTGGCCTTGAGTGCCTGTGTGTTTGAACTTGCCTGTGATTGTGATTGTGGTTACCTGAAGTTGTGAGTTCGAAAGGTCGACAGCCTGATCCGACTTAGTGTCGATGAATTGCGAGTTCGAAAGGTCGACAGCCTGATCCTACTTAGTGTCGATGAATTGCGAGTTCGAAAGGTCGACAGCCTGATCCGACTTAGTGTCGATGAATAGCGAAAGGTCGACAGCCTGATCCGACTTAGTGTCGATGAATTACGAGTTCGAAAGGTCGACAGCCTGATCCGACTTAGTGTCGATGAATTGCAAGTTCGAAAGGTCGACATCCTGATCCGACTTCGTGTCGAGGAATTGCGATAGGTCGATCCCTGACCTGATTGAGATTGGTTACTGAGCAGCTGGTGTGCGATCCTTTGTGATCTTGTTTGGCGTTGTGTAGTCTTTCTGTCGTGTCCTTGGAGGAGGTCGTCGATAGTTGTGTCGGGTCTACATTACTTTATCAAGTGTTGAGTCTGTTGAGGAAAGTAACGGGTTGTGGGTCAATTGAGTACTTGAGTTGGGGACTGTGGTCCCGGTGTTGGGTTTGGCTTTGGTGTTACTGGCTTTATCTTCTAATTATGCCATAGTCAGTCCGTTATATGTGGTGGTGAGCGAACGCTCACCCCTAGCTGCTTTTCCTACAGGTATTGATCACCGGACGGACTAGGTGAGCTCTTGAAGCTTGTGGAGCTCGGAGCGGAGTCTGGTCTTTATTTTGTTGAGTCTAGTGACGGATATTGTACCTTGTCCACTTGTTGGGACGTTTTTGTATTGTAAATATTATTCTTTTTGATGACAATTGGTAATTTTTAAAGTATCGATCCAAAGCAGGTTTCAAATGTTTTATGATTTTAAAAGTTCACGTCCTGAGTTAGGTTTACTGAAATTGGGGCGTGACATTATTAGTAACCTACAATATGTTCCCGTTCAATATCAACCCATACTAGTTTTGTTTCATAATTTTCAGTTTATGTTTGAGTTTTTCTAACACATAATTCCAATTATTGAGCGACTGTGGGACTGCAAATCGGAAAAAGAACGTCTACGCTCACCACGGGGGTAGTATGGCATTCAAGAAACGGGCCAAACTTTGGCTTGCGCGCAAATCCCTTCTTCCCAGCATTGACGCTTACATAGAGGCTTACACGAAGGAAAATGACAACAACGAGCACAACTACAACGCGTGGTAAGTTTCTTGAATTTTTGAGCAGGTTATTATATTTATATTAGGTAGTTTTTTATGGCATAAATTCATACAATTTTACCACATATTTGTCTAATGCTGGGTTTCTTGCTGTATTTTTCATTAGGAAGAAGCCAAACTCATTGTGGAAGCGGCTCGGGAGAAGGTGAGCGAGTCAAGGATAACCGAGTGTGAGGATTCATCCCCTACCGTCTTCACACCGTTGACTGTGGAGGAGGAGCTACCCATCATGCAGCAAATCGTGAAGAAGCCTCAGAAGGGTAGATTCCAACCCGGTTTCGGTCATGCGGTCATCATCCCAACAGTTAGGGATAGGCACGACGGTCACTACTCCAGTGCGCGGTCTACAAGCTCATCTGAGGAGCTCGAAGAGTTGCGGACCCGCATGGAGCAGCAAGAGGCTGCGTTCGCACAACGTTTGGAGGAGCAGCGCCAAGCCATGATTGCTGAGCAGCGCAAACTGATGGAAGAGCAGCGCAAGGATATGGATGCTAGGTTTCAGGAAATGATGGCAATGGTTCTCTCCCAGCAAGCTGTCGTCCCTTCCACAGCGACCCCGTCTTCAGCGACCCCATCTTCAGTACCGTCATCAGCCCCACTCTCTGCAGTTCAACAGGCTTCTGCCCCACTCTCTTCACCAGCAAACCCCGAGTAGTAACATTTTCCCCCGAACTTTTATTCATTTTTAAAACTTTTATATATGTTTGTATAAATAGATTGACATGACTTTTAACGATGTTGTGGGTTGGAACAATTTTATTTTATGCACGTTTGGATGCAGTTTGTAGAATAATTTATACAGGTTTACAGGTTTGCACAAGTACCAACCCAATTTAGGGTATATGCACGATTGGGTGTAGCAATTTCAAATGTTTTTTTTTTTGTTCTGGTCATAACACTTCACCTACGGATACGAACCGTAGTTAAAGACAGATAGCTACGCTACAGATAGTATCCGTAGCCAAGGTTGTATACTTTACCTACGGATGGTATCCGTAGGATTAGTAGAATACCTTGGCTATGGATACTATCCGTAGGTAGAGTATAACATTGGCTACAGATACTATCCGTAGGTAGAGTATAAAACCTTGGCTACGGATCCTATCCGTAGGAATAGTACAAACCCTTGGCCACAGATACAATCCGTAGCCAGGGTATCCGTAGGGAGAGTAAAAAAGCCTAGCTACGGATCAAATCCGTAGCAATGGTATCCGTAGGAAAAGAATAAAAACATCGCCTACGGATACAATCCGTCAGACAACGTGAACACATGGCCTACGGATACTATCCGTAGGTAAGTTGGTCAACCTTACCTACGGATACTATCCGTAGGTGAGGATATCTCCTCACAGACGGACACAACTGTCCGTCTTCCAAAAAGTTCCCCGACGAGACCAGGCCGACGGATCCTGGCCGACAGATGCATCTGTAGGCGAACATCCTTACCGACGGATATGAAGACATAGCCTACGGATCCTATGCGTCTGCCAAGCCCCTTTCAGCAGTAGTGAGATATTCAACTAGCATCAGAGTATCCTTCAAGAACAATAGGTTCTCTCTTATAGTGCAGTCCATAGTCACACGAGTGTATCGTAAGTATCCAAGTACTCTTATGATAACTGTCCAATGGTCTTTCCATGGATCACTCGTGAGTCTACTCAATGTACTTACATTATTGTAATGTCATGTTTAGTACAACGCATGAGATATATAGTAAATGCTTTCACCTTTGTTTTAGACAAGTATCCACTATTGTCTATAAGTGTTCTGGCATTACAAATATCTTTCTTACTGAACTTACTCAATATCTTGTCTATGTAGTGTGATTGGGTTAATATGACACCATCAGATGAACGTTTGATTTTGATACCCAAAATCATATACGCGAGTACCATTTCTTTTATGTCAAACTTATAGTTTAACAAGGTTTTGGTACTCTTTACCATCTCATCACTACCCCCCATGATTAGAATGTCATCCACGTACAGATATAGGTTCACATATCCCTCATTTGTGGTCTTGACATCTATCATTTGTCAGACTTGTTTATCTAGTAGTTATTGGCTAACATGACATTATCAAGCCTTTTAGTCCATTGCTTGAGTGATACCTGTAGTCCAATAAGCTACAGTCCACTATTTTTAAGACCGATTGTCATCTTAATTAATAATGGAGCCTTTTAGTCCATTTGGAGGTATTCCAATATGTTTAAATTGATTTATCATATTTCAATTGTAAAGAATTGAAACTATTCAAATTTGGTCGTTTGTTCTTTACATGGAGCAAAATTAACTTGATCTTGAAACCTTAAATTTAAGGGTAATTTTCACCTCAATACCCTAACTATCGTTTTTTTTTTCACCTCAATACCGTAACTATTTTTCGTGGCACCTCAATACCCTAGAATGACATTTTCCGTCACTTTAGTACCTACCATTAGTTTTTGTCTATTTTCCATCCATTTTTCCATCCAAACACTCAAAAAGACCATAATACCCCTTACCAACAGTCAAATTTTCAAACCCATGCCATTAGTTTTTAAAAATTCATTTTATTTATTTATTTTTTAAAAATCAGTTTTATGTTTTATTAAAATTATATTTTATTTCAAAAAATCAGTTTATTTTTTGTTAAAATTCAGATTTTATTAAAAAATAAATTTTTATTTTTTCAGTTTTTTTATAATCATATATGTTTTATGAAATCAGTTTTTATTTTCTAAAAATTAGTTTTATTTATTAAAATTAGTTTTTACTTCTTAAAAATATATACAAAATCATATTTTATTAATTTTGAATTTTATTTTCTGAAATTATTTTTATTAATTAATTAATAAAAAATTTCCTTAAAAATCAGAAACATCAAACTCCACATCATGGTTCATTCCGGTTTTTTTTTGTCTTTGAATGCTTCTATACTGAACAAATTGAATGGATCTATATTGAACAAATTGAATGAATCTGTACTAAGCAGATTGAATGGAACACAGAGTCATCAAAGCCTATACCCAGAACAACACAGAGCACATCAACACAGGAACAACACAGATTGAATGTATATATTATTTTTTTCTGAACAAACTCAAAATACGAAGAACAAATTGAAAAAATATGAACAAGGTGATGCTCCTGTGTTGAGGACCGAGGTCGACGACGTCGACGATGCTCCGGCGAGTCCCTGGAGCTCGGCGCGTTCACGGATTCGGGCATGGCGACAAAGAACTACGATGTCGCGAATCCTTGGAGCTCGGCGCGTTCACGGCTTCTCGGACAGATCTGGTCTGGTTCTCACCTGTTGTCACGATTCCAAATGGGGTGGACGGCGACGCTTTAAGGTGCTTCACAGTGAGGGGGAAACACCAAACCTCGCCCAGAACCAGATCTGGCCGAGAACCAGATCTGGCCAACGGCGATAGAGCTCAACCGAGCAGTTGAGAAAAAAAGGACCCGACTTCATCTTGTTGTGGAGGTGAAAGTTTGATTTCGAGAAAGAGCCCAAATCAAGAGGAAAAACAAAAAAAAAGGTAAAGATGAAGGAGGTGTAGCTGTGAAGAAGGGGTGGGATGAGAACTAAAAGTGTTATTTAGGGTTTGGGAGTAGAGGGGTATTTTTGGCATTTTTTTAAAAATAGGGTCATGTGCCAGGCACATGACCATTTTCCATCCAAAATGGATGGAAAGTTGACGGCGGGTACTAAAGTGACGGAAAATGCCATTCTAGGGTATTGAGGTGCCACGAAAAATAGTTAGGGTATTGAGGTGAAAAAAACGATAGTTAGGGTATTGAGGTGAAAATTACCCTAAATTTAATCGTTCTAATGTGTTTCACATTGAAACAGAAATCGATTAATAGGTCAAAGATCAAATCAATCTTCTCAATGATAAATCGACACATTCGATTGAACTTGTACCAAGAAAGCCGAATCGATTAATTAATTTTAATCGTTCGCACATGTTTGATCAAGAAGTTTGAAAATGAGACTATTCAGTTTCTCTTTTCTTGTTCTTGTATATGTTTGTTTCATTTTTGAAATCAATTGAACCTTTCTAATTTGTCATTTCTTGATAAGAATATGATCAAATTCACTATTTAGATCCACATTGATCTTTTATATGGTTCAAGCCAATTGAACTGTTTAACTCAAACTTCAATTGAGACTAAACATCGATGAGTCGTCTTTACGTGTTTCAAAGAAACAAGAACGATTCAATCTATTTTTTTTATCAACTATAGAATTTGAACAAATGGTTCACCACTTAAACCCGAAGTTCATAAGTAGATAGAACGACATCATTCGTCCATCACATTCTAAAGTGAAAGCAAGTTGTTCATACGTGTTCTTTAAAGAATATAATCAATATTGAACTTAAATTCTAACACATAATTTTTAGTTCCAACTTACTCGTTGTAACGTTTTTCCACAAAACATGAATCAATTAATTTACTTTCCAAATCTTGGATGTTTTAATTCATTGAAACCATTCAGTTTGTCAATTTCCATCGAGTATCTTTTAGTCGTTGAAAGAACGTTCGATTTTAATCTATTTGTACGTGTTCTACTTTTAGAACCGAATCAGATTTTTATTTTACGGATCTCACGAATCCATTTGTTCGATCGTCTTTATGTGTGTCCAAGAAACAAGATCGATCACAAATACCGTTCTTCTAAGGGAATGTTTTAAATTCCCTTTAGGAGACTAGGAAACCGTTTAGGAAATAAATCCAATTTGTTTCCTTCTTGACTTTAGAGAAAATCGTTTAGGAACGTTATTCCAAGTTTGTTTCTCTCGTTTGAATTCCGTATGAATTCGAGATGTTTTCAAGAATTCATAATTAATCTTGAAACAAGCCGTTTCCTTTTCCAAAATAGAAACCGTTTAGGAAATAATCTCCAATTTGTTTCATTTTTGGAAATTTTAGAAAACCGTTTAGGAACTTAATTCCAAGTTTGTTTCCCTCGTTTGTTTCACAAAGAAACTGTATATTTTTTCAGACGGTTTCCAATCGTTGGAAAATTTAATCTGTTTGTACGTGTTCTAACTAGAACCGAATCAGATGACACCCAAATTGGTGTAACAAGATCGTCTTTACATGTATCTAGGAAACAAGATCGATCACAAGAATTATTCTAGCATACAGAATAAGAGAAGAGGAGTTTTTTTCCATCAGTCCAACCGGGTCGGATGTCCCTTGAACGGGATCTGACCCGCCCATAACCCAAGGCCCAGTCCACGTGACCAGCGTCCGGCCCGCATCCGTATTGGATCCGCGCCTGACCCGCACGGCAGATGAGGGTCCGCGTGCATAACAGAATTCGCGTCCTCTTTTGTGTGTTGTGGGCTGTTTTCTTTTGTTGTAGGCTTGAGCATTTCTTGTACTTCAACCTTAATGGGCCTACACAGAAAACAAAATACAACTGAATTTAGCCTACATAAAATAAACCCCAAAACCCTTGGTTTCATCTTCCTCTTGGCCGCATAATTTCCAGCAGAGTTCATCCTGTAACCATTAAAAAAGAATTCAAGAAAAACACAAATTAGAGAAATAGGCCAAAGAAGACACGGAACCCTTATCAATCTGTATCTCCTTCCCTTTTACATGTATCAGATTTAGCTCCTTTCTTTGTGTTCGGGCCTGAATTACAAGGCAAAGGAAGTCAGTCTAAAATTAATAAAAATCAATTCGTGCATCATTCTAATTTCCAGCTGTGTACTTCAGTAGCAGCTGCTATGGAGTCCTTAAATCTATGTTTTTTCAACCTCAACCTGCAAAATCAAAAGATAAGACCAATAGCGAGGGAAAGAGAAATCGTATTCTAAAACGATTTAATTAATATCAGAAAGCTGAACATAATTTGAAAATTTTCGATTTTCATATTGTTCTTCAAAAATTAGATAAAGCCTGTTTGGATCGTTCAAACTTATTTTGAATCAAAACTCCGACAAAGAAACCTGTTCTTCGTCTATGGAACTTGCAAAACTAAAAAGTCTTAAGATTGTTAGACGGGTTAGTCCATAAACGATAAAAACAGATAAAAACTGAATCCAATATTATTAGTGAATATTCAAATCACATACGAAATAAAATAACAAACAAAGTATGTAAAAATATAAAGTCGATACGTAATCGAAACAGTAACCTCAATCGATACTCGAAGAGGGAACTGGTATGTCGAGGCCTACAAACCAGTTTCCTTAAGACATTTTATTGCCCCGTCTGAGCAAGTCTCTCAAGATACAAGGACAACGTAAACGAACTCGAAACCGTGTATGAGAAGTAACACCGACTAGAAAGAAATATGTTGA
This sequence comes from Erodium maritimum, assembly GCA_963921825.1. Taxonomy (NCBI): domain Eukaryota; kingdom Viridiplantae; phylum Streptophyta; class Magnoliopsida; order Geraniales; family Geraniaceae; genus Erodium; species Erodium maritimum. The sequence continues at coordinate 49,002,397 of OY997588.1, forward strand.
TCTGTTCTTGGAGAAGGAGAGAAATTGTGTAGGTAAATTTCGTATATAATTCGTCTCTACTACGTGTCTAATTTTTCACTACGAATAATGAACTAGAAAGAGCTTATATAGGAAAAGGGGGGAGAATTTTTTTGAAACGAGTTTATTGGAAACACAATCTTCGGAAATATCAATTTTGGGAAATATACGATTTCCGAAAATAATATATTAAATTCGAATTTAATAAATTCTGGAAACTAAAAATAATTTTTTTTTGATAGGCTAAGAATTTTATTAAGCAAATGTTCTATAAAACTATAGAACAAAGCAGGAAAGGATCCTTTCGTCAAACCAATACCAGCTCCAAAGAGCAAAATACAAGATAGGAAAAACAAGAAATACAAACGTCCTGCCTACTTCCTATCCGGGTTCAAACAGGTGAACCGATTAGAAACCTGAACATGAGTTAAAACATGATCCGAAGTCGGTTCTGAGGACTCCTTGGTCTTCCTGCCCTCGGCGTCCGTCTCGAACGCCAAAGCACAAAGATCAGCATGTTTGTGGCCGACTTTTGAACTGTAACTCCAATAGCCCACGCTATCTTTTTTAGCGATGTCCACTAAAAAACGGCCCGTGTCATCCTCTCTATCAGTAGAGGTCCTGGCTCTTGTCTGATAGACCACGGTTGGTGGAACAATCACCTTCGAGAGGCCCTTCTTTGGACGTCCACGTTTCTTTGGCGCCGGTTTTTCCAAGGCTTCCTTCCAAGGACTTCCTTGAAATCCGACTTCCAGAAACGGTTCACCATCCCGATGAAGGTTGTCTAAAACTGGGCCCGAGCTCTTAGCAGCCGGACCAATAGCGTTCTCAATACGGTTAAAGACGGTAACCAAACTTGGCTCATCATGAGCAGCAAATGGACCTTTGCAGACAAACCGAAATCAGGCCCACCCAAAGCAGGCCCAACCATTTCAGTAGCTTCAGACCCAACAAGCGAGTCCAGTTTATCTTCATCTCCAAGCCCACTTGATTGCCCACGAGAGCCAACCTGGCACAAAGTCGAAACCGGAAATACAGTTTTGTCCGAGATTTCCGACGATACACCCAGATTCTCAGGAAGTCTATTCGAAATTGGAATCTCATTGGATGGGATCCCTCTCGATATCGATATCCCTTGAATCACGGAGTTAACGGCAGAAACGGATGCGACTAGGACTGATCGACACCGGCTGGAATCATCACGGGGTGACGACGTCGAGATGGTCGCCGGCGTGGACTGAATGGAAACCGCACGAGGGGACTCCTGCCCCTCAACTGACGGCTGCAAATCCCCGGAGCAAGATTCTGGAGCTTCTCGCAAAACAGAGCCAATGCTCTGTTTTCCAGACTCAGCTGGTTCGATTGTCGGACACTACACACGCCCACCGTTCCCTCTAGGACGTACCACCTCGTCAACCTCAGGCCGATCAGGGACAAAAGAACCAGGATTGACTTCGGCCTGCAGATCAGACTCGAAGCTCTGTTTCACGTTCCCGCCTGGTTCAGTCACCGGAAAACGCGATCGACGTCGAGAAAATGCCACGAACAGAACGTGGCCCTTCACATTAGCCCCATTTAAACTCTTGAAAGCCAGGGACGCTGCAGAAGGAGTCGTGAATCGAACAAAACCAAAAAACAGGCCCGTTTTATTTGCTTTTTTCAGCAAAGAAAAAGAGGCGATGTCGCTGAACGGTGAAAACCTATCCCTAAACCTGTCTTCCGACACGGGGTACGGCAGTTTCGAATGTATAGTTCCGTTTCATTCACCTCGTAACGAGCCGTTGGTTTTCGTCGGCAACCCACTGCAACGGAGACTCCATCCAACCCCTTTGGTTTCAGAGGATCGAAAGTCGGGATATCAACCTGTCTCACCGCCCCTGTTGCAATCTCTGGAATGGCCTTGTCTCGGCGACGCGTTTCTGGCACCAACTCTCCTTCCTTCGACACAGAGGACGGGATAGTAGAAGCATTTTCCTGCCTCTCCGTCTCTTGTGCTGCCAGAGGAGAATTGGTCCCATCACCAACGACGAGCTCTGTCGTCTCCTCTGCGATTTTCCGAGCACGAGCCCCGGTTCCGTCCTTCCCCTGCCCTTGATGTGGATAACGAGAGCTAAGAACAACCCTGTTCTTCTTTTCTGACTTGCGTACATAGACAAGGTTGCAGTAGGTTTCATAGCTCGAAAGCAAAACTGCACAGAAGTTGGAGAAAGAGATGGGTACTAGTCTCGTGCTCCTCATCTGTAAAATAATTTCAGAATTATTATAAGATTCGAAATAATATAAAATTTGGAAATTTCTTTAATTGCATATCAATTTCCAAAACTGGAAAAAAGATATCAATTTCATATTTCCTTATTTGCATATTTTGAAAATTGGAAATTAATTGTTGAGATTTTAATACGGGCCGAAGCAAAAACGGGGTTGGCGCTACAGGCCCAAATCCATGCAACATTCGTGACCCGCACAAAGCCTTTCATCCAAGTAATTCAAATATGCTAGGAAGGCCCATGTTATATAAACCCAAGGAAAGTTTGGCAATCTTTCCATGTGGGACTACACAGGAATGATGCATTTTCCATTTGCAATTTTCTCAACAACTAAGTTCAACGGGTGATCTTTGAGCTTTAATTTCTCATTCGCCTCTTGTCCGTTTAGACCTCATAATATCTCGTTGGAAAGGCCTCACTCCCTAGAATACGAAACTGATATTTCCATAGTTCTAGGATGACCCGATCCGATAGATAATTGAGCGTTAAGTTAACCATTTCCATTTGTATAAACTCACTTTTGTCCAACAAAGTGGTGAGGAGACCTACACACGGTGGCTTTATGTTGGTTTTTGGAATTTAAATGAAGCTTGTATTGATCTCAGGTCGCTCGGAAATAGGAAGGGAAGTCGAGGAGTAGAACAAAAGGACACACCCAAGACAGGGATAAAGGACGTGAAAGAAGTCAAGGTTTGTGTGGGGAAAGTGGTGTATGATCTTCGATCTTGGGCTCTGAAAGGTCACTTGGGGGTTTTATTGCGGCTATTGGTGACCCTGAGGTTTTGGTGGTTGTCTCTTATGGCTCAAGAAAGGTTTTGTCAGGTTGGTTGGGTTGTGTTTTTTTCTGTCGGGTTGTTGCATGTGTTGCTATTTTAGTTTTTTTTTATCGGTCAGTTGTAGCTTTCGAGTTTTGATCTTGTTTTGGTTCGAGGTTGATCTCTATCGGTATATCACCTTACCCTATACTCCATCATCGTGGATGATAGTGGTCTAATAAACTTGCGCTTACCAAATAAATAAAACATTAACAATATATATTTTATTATAATCTTGCTAAACCCACTAATATCTTATTGGAGTGTTCGCCAAGCCCTTTAATATATATAAATATTTATAAAAAAACTTTCGGGTACAAATTCATCTTATCATTCCTACATCGGTGAAAAAGATGGAAAAAACACGGAGCGTACCATATTCATTAGAAGGGTAACGTTGGACCGAGGAAAAGGATGTTCTTCCTTTTTTTATCGTTTTGTTCGTTGTTGCTGACCCTGTATGATGCATATTATACACTTGTTTCTGGAGTTGTGGCTGGGAAAGATTGTCCAAAAAAGAGGTCTCGGAAGTTTCGTTGGATTGTAAAGCATACTCACGTCTCAAAGAATACTGGAGGAATTTTTGTTGGCCACAACGAGGGCCGCAAACGCAGGTCCAAGGCCACTACTGTCTTTACTCCTTCAGGGAATAACAAGGTAGGAGCGACCGTTACTCCCCTTCTTCTTATGATCCATGTGACTGCCGAGAAGAGCTTGGATGGAGGTGCGATCCTGTTAACGGACCCATCGTCGAAGGATAATGGACATACTGAGGTATTTCTTCACAACCTACCGTATGACACAACTCCTGATTGGGTTCGAAATACATTAGGATCGTTTGGAGAAATTGTAATAGCTATTGTCCCTAAGAGGCCTTCCCGAAAGGGTTATTTCTTCGTCTTTGTTATGTTCCAGTCCAGAGACTCGGCTCTACAGGTTATCAAATCACTCAATGACTTCAAGTATAATGGTCATGTGTTATTGGTAACCCTGGCTCGTCTTGCTAAAGGTAGAGCTGTTAGTCTTAGTGCCCGTAGTTCAATCCTAAATGTCCAAATGTATATATCATCGTTAGCAATAAAATTAAAGCGGCTTTATATTACTTATGTGTTGGAGTAATATATCGATGTGTGCTCTGATCTATGCCCACCATGCGAATAGAACCATAGATCGAGATAGATCACACTCGATGGGTCCCTAGTCAACAAAGCTTCACTTGAAGCGACTAGTATGAAAGATGGCTCTTTATGGCTTACGTTCTGTTAGTCATTGGAATGAGATTCCGGAGTCTGATCATAGATATCATGTGGGACATGATATTGGACGACCCGCCCTGAATATGTGCCATAGATTAAGTCATGAACATATTCAGTGTTGTAGCTTGTCATGTATCCTTAGACCAAGGAGTCTTTGTGATCGCTATGTAGTCAACAACTGAGTTTGACCTGAGCCTAACGTTGTCCGTAACAGGGCTTCCATAACGGCCAGGATTGGCTTGGGGACGGGCTACATGAGTGACACGAAAGACGGCTAAGGGATTTATCCCTCATACTAAGGTATGGGAAAGATATCGGTTCTCGGCCACTTGATCGAGAGTGACTGGAAGAATAGCATGGCCATGCACATGATACTGGGTATCATATCTTCAGTCATCTCACATATCAAGGAACGGTGATTGAGAATAATAAGGATGACGGCTCTATGCCTTATCTCAATCAGGATATCGGAGATAAAAGGATAATGACAGGGACGACGGAAAGGTTAGAATCGACAGGGTCGATTCGTTATGTAGTGTCAGGCAATACTAAAGTCTCGTTAGTTGCCACTTAAATAGGATCAAGTAAAATGGGATTTTACGTTGATCTATTGACATGCATAAACCTAAGGGTCACACCGGAGGATGAAACTCATTGACACATTTATGGAGAATGGCCAAAAGGGAGTTGTCTCGGGACAGGACCAAAACTGGGTTTTGGGTCATGTGCCCGTAAGTGAATAGGACTTTACGGATCGAGACAAGGCTTGGAGTCTTGGGATTGATCGCGTCGGATAATGTTGGACATTTCCGGTATGGAAGGCATGGAGGCGATGAGTGAATCACGGGACCTCGTTGGAAATGGCCACGGGCCATGTTCCAAGAGGCCCATGAAAGGCCCATGCAACCAAGGCCCATGGAACTAATTAATCAAGTCTTGATTAATTAGTACTAAGTAAGCAAGACAAGGATTAAGGTGTTGGTGATTCACCACCTAACTCAATCTTGTCTTGCCATACTTTGTCCTATTTACACCTTACTTGACACCATACTTGTCTCATGCCTTTAGTTGGACAAGTATGGGTTTTGTTATGTTTAAGTCATCTTTTTTCAACATAACAAACACAAGACAAGAATAGGAAACACATTTTCTCTCCCTCTTCCATGACCATTTCGGGTTTGGCTAGTTTCCACCTCCATGTTTGTGTTCTTGAGTCCTCAAAGAGAAGAACTACGTGGCTTTGATTCCCATGTGGATACGTAGGCGTCTTGGAGACTCAAGCCAATCATTCGTTAACCGGTGTTCTTGTTTTGTTAAGAACTAGTGCTGAATTTTTCTCTTGTTAATCCATTCTTTGTTAGTTGTTTCATGGTTTTAATTGTCTCTTGGTTTTCATTGATTTTCCGCTGCGAGTTGGTTCATCTCCAACCCTACCTCGAGACCCAACAGTGGTATCAGAGCCGTGCTACCTTCGGGATTCACAAGACGGTGTTCAAAGTTTCGGTTTTGCTTGAAAGTTTCGTTTTTGGCATGTTGTTTTGCTAAATTGTTTGATAACATGTTTTAAATTATTGTTTATGGATTTAATGCATGTAAAATGAATTTTTGAAAATTACTTCAAATCTGGAAATTTTGAAAAAAATTTGATTTTTCGGGTCTCGGGAGCGGGACTCTCGGGGAGCCGAAACCGGGACCGAACGAAGCTCCGTTGGATGGAGCTAGGCCAAGCATGACCATTGGATGGTTAATATGCCAAGGCTAAACCGTTTTGTTAGTTATGACGAGTTTGGAACCGTCATGATGAACTCGAAGATCAAATGTTCAAAAGTTTCATTTTTGAACGGTTTCGATAAACCGAGCATCAAAAAATTTCGAAACTTGGCTATTAATTAAAACCGGAAAATCACATGATGTTTGATAACATTCTTGTTTGGTAACACGATGTGTGATGTGATGTTGGCATGGTGTACATAATAGCCCCGAGCTCAATTTAATTATTTATCGCTTTTCACGGCCTGCGAGCCGTTAGAGTTAACGTGTAATTATTCTTTCAAGGTGTGGTCGTCGAACCACTTGTTTGTAATATTTATTTATTCCCGACCTGCGAGTCGTGTATTAAATTGTAATATTTTACTCAAGACGAAGAAAGGGCGAAAAGGTCATTTGGTGGCTTTTCGGGTGTTGGCATCGGCTTGGAGTCGGTGGAGCTCAAGAAGCTAGTGGGAGTTAGTTTAGGGGGCTATTATGTGCACATTTATCACTTTATGCTTGGTTTAGTTTATGCATGATTAATTCTATGTGTTTTAGAATTGCATGCTTAACTTTATTTACCGAGCATATCACCTCACATGCAAAGATAAAATTGGAATTTTAATCCTTGTGTGTGAACCCTTAGAACCGTCATTGCATTGGATGTAGTTGACGGGTTCAAAGGAAGAATTACATTGGATGTAATTTGAGGCATCATTGCATTTGGAATGTAGTTGATGTGCTCATCGCATCTAGGATGTGCCAAAGTTTTGAACACAACTGGACAAGTAAAAGCGGGTCATGTCCGATACCTCCCAATCATCAACACCTTACTACCTCCCCGTCCTATGGTTGTCGTGCGCATTAGCGGAGCATCCATGGGGAAGCGGGGTAGTAGGTTTGGACGACATATGTGGGTGTCGTGCGCATTAGCGGAGCACCTACATAGTGACGAGCCATAGTTGAAAATTGGTGGACCCGACTACGATTCTCGGCCTGAGGTTGAGCTAGGGTAACAGATAGGGTAAGTCGTGTACATAAGTACATACCCTAGCCAAGAGTCACATTGGATGTGATTGGATGGAGTCCTACCTACATAGCTCGATTAAGTGGTGAGCATTAGTTCAGCTTAATCGAGTGAATCAAGGATCTTGGTTTCAGATTCTAAAGGTTTAGAATTGATTGTTGGTGTTTAAGCTTGATCTTCATAAAATTTATTCAGTTTACTGATTGAATTTTATCTGTTGTAGATCAAATGGCAAATTCAGCGAACATTAATAGTTTGTCATTAAAAACCATTCTTGACAGGGTCAAGCTAAATGGGACAAACTATTTGGACTGGTACGGAATTTTGAGGATAGTCCTCAAGTCTGAACGCAAAGAATATGTCCTTGACAAGGCTGTCTCTAAGACCATATCAGAGTTACATGAAGTGTCATCAGCTGCTGAGAATAATATCTCAGGGATCTGGGATCCAAAGATATTTTGATGGTCAACAAGGGAATTGGAAGTGGCAAGGGCTGGGCCCGTGCGCACTTGGCAGGAAAGATGAGACACCTGAGAATGTCTGCTTCTACTGCCAACAGTCTGGTCATTGGAACCGGGATTACAGGAAGTTCACGGCTGATCTGAAGAAGGGCAGTGGGACTACGCCTTCATCAAATAGCCTGGATGATCTGAAGAAGGGCAGTAGGACTGCGCCTTCATCAGGAAACCTGGATGATCTAAGGAAGGGCGGTGGGATCGTGCCTTCATTCGGTATTAACTCTATAGAGCTACATCTCTCTACTTCCAAAGATTCATGGGTATTAGATACCATGACTGAATCTCACACATGCACTAATATATGGTGGCTGAAAGTAGGAGAGATTTGGAAAGCACGAAATGAACCTCAGAGTTGTGGCAACTGCTGTAGGATCCATGAGTCTTGCTTTGCCAAGAGGCTTTGTCTTAGTATTGTATAATGTATATTGCATACCTACTTTTAGTAGGAATATTATATTTGTATCCGTGTTTGACAAGGAAGGATATAATGTTAATATTGGAAATGGAGTTTTCAATGTTCTATGCAATGATATGTTTTATACCAGTACTGACATGGTTGGAGGATTGTACATATTAGATATGGGTAACAATGCCTCAAGTTCTATATATTCCGTTAATACCAAGAGGTCTAAATCCAACGATTTAAACCTAACTCTATTATGGTACTGTCATTTGGGTCGCATAAACAAGAAGCGCCTATCAGCACTTCAGAAGTGCGGGCTTTCAGGTTCATTCGAATTCCATTCGATCGATAGGTGCAAGGTTTGTTTGATGGGCAAAATGACTAAAGTGCCCTTTATCGATCGCGATGAAAGGGCGGGTGAATTATTGGGGCTGATACACTCGAATGTGTGTAGACCAATAAGTTCACTTGCCAGGAGGGGTTTTAGCTACTTTATCACATATACTGATGATTACAGTAAATATGGTTATGTCTATTCGGTGAGACATAAGTCTGAAGCTTTTGATAAATTCAAAGAGTTTAAGACTATAGTAGAAAACCAGCTCGACAAAGGTATTAAGGCACTTCGATTGGATCGAGGTGGAAAATACTTGACCACAGAGTTATTAGATCATCTAAAAGAGAATGGGATCCTTTTGGAATGGACTCCTCCTAGGTCACTGTAGTTGAAAGGTGTAGCCAAACGGAGAAATCGGACATTGTTAGACAATGGTCTGTTCCATGATTAGTTGGACTGATCTCCCAATCTCTTTTAGGGGTTTTGCTCTAGAGACGACCGCATTCATAGTGAATCGGGCTTCGACGAATGGTGTGGAAGGGACACCATTTTAAAAATGGTACGGGATGATTCCCGCTTTGTCCTTCCTAAAGATTTGTGGTTGCGAGGCTTATGTGAAACATTTGGTTTCGACTAAGCTCGAACCAAGATCTGAGATATGCACCTTCGTGTGGTATCCCAAAGCAACAAGGGGATACTATTTCTACAATCCCAGTGAGAACATGGTGTTCGTCGCTTGGGGTGGGGTCTTTATGGAAAAGAAGTTTTGTTTCCAAAGACGTCATTGGGAGGACTATGCATCTCGAAGAAATTCAGGATGGTACAGATCTGTCTAAACCAATTGGCAACCCAGTAGAAAGGAGCCAGAGATTGTCGTAGAGTAAGAACCAATTCCTGTTACAATTCCGGAAGGTCCAAGGCGATTTGAAAGGATCAATCTTCCACCTCCAAGATATGGTATCCGGAGGTGACAATGAAGTCATGGTGGATCACGATGATCCAGCCACCTTTCAGGAAGTCGTGGATGGGCCCAACTCCGAGTTATGCCTGGGAGCCATGAGGGAGGAAATGCAATCCATGTCGGACAACCGAGTCTGGGAACCGGTTGATCCCATCAATGGTGTGAGGACCATAGGATGCAAATGGATCTTCAAGGTGAAGATGGACATGGACGGCAACCCTCTGACCTACAAAGCTCAACTGGTGGCGAAAGGTTATAGGCAGATCCAATGGATTGACTATGAGGAAACCTTCTCCTTAGTGGCTATGGTCAAAATCGATCCGAATTCTTCTTGACATAACTGCGTATCATAATTACGAGATATGGCAAGTGGATGTCAAAACCGCTTTCCTAAATGGAAATTTGACTGAGTACGTTTGTATGTCTCGGCCCAAAGGTTTTGACGATCCGAAGAATAAAGGAAAGATTTATAAGTTGTTGAAATCCATTTATGGATTGAAACGAACATCTCGGAGTTGGATCCTTCGTTTTGATGAAGCTGTAATTGGATTTGGCTTAATCAAGAACGAGGATGAATCTTGCGTTTATAAGAAGGCTAGTGGGAGCAATATTACCTTTCTGGTTCTCATTGAAAACGACATCCCAACCTTGCACGAGACTAAAGCTTGGTTGAGGAAGTGTTTTTCAATAAAGGACTTAGGCGATGCTTCTCATATCTTAAGGATTAAGATATGTAGAGATCGCACCAAGAGGGTCTTGGATTTAAGTCAGGGAACCTATGTGAACAAGGCATTGAGTAGGTTCTTAATGCTCGATTCAAAGAAAGGACTCTTACCCACTAGTCATGGCATTCATCTCAGCAAGACTCAGTGTCCTAAGACACCTGATGAGCTGAAAAGGATGATGAGAATCATATGCGCCTAGGGGCAGGATCGATCATATATGCCATGACATGTATGAGACCAGACATCTCGTAAGCCTTATGTTGTACCAGTAGACATCATTCTAACCCGGGGGAAAGATGATGCTGAACTAGTCGTCGAAGGATGAGTAGACGCTAGTTTTCCAAGACAAATCCAGATGACTTTAGAAGTCAATCAGGATATGTGTTTACGCTGAATGGTAGAGCTTTAGCTGGGAAAGCGTAAAGCAAGATACCATTGCCGAATCTACGACAGAGGCCAAGTACATGGATGCTGCAGAGGCAGCTAAGGAGGCTATGTGGATTTGGAAATTCATGGCAGGGCTGGGTGTAATTAAAAACCCATCCAGTCCGGTGAATCCATTTTGCGACAACACAAGGGCCATTTCGCAAGCTAAAAGCCTAGATCGCATAATAAATCCAAACATGTACTGCGGCGTATCCACCTCATCAGATAAATACTGAACTGAGGTGAAGTGAAGATAACCGATATTGCAACAGATGATAACATAGCCTACCCGTTGACTAAGGCAGTGTCACTGCCTGAACATGTTAGACATGTAAAGTCGATGGGGACATATTGGAGTTTAGATTGGAACTAGGGCAAGTGGGAGATTGTTAGTCTTAGTGCCCGTAGTTCAATCCTAAATGTCCAAATGTATATATCATCGTTAGCAATAAAATTAAAGCGGCTTTATATTACTTATGTGTTGGAGTAATATATCGATGTGTGCTCTGATCTATGCCCACCATGCGAATAGAACCATAGATCGAGATAGATCACACTCGATGGGTCCCTAGTCAACAAAGCTTCACTTGAAGCGACTAGTATGAAAGATGGCTCTTTATGGCTTACGTTCTGTTAGTCATTGGAATGAGATTCCGGAGTCTGATCATAGATATCATGTGGGACATGATATTGGACGACCCGCCCTGAATATGTGCCATAGATTAAGTCATGAACATATTCAGTGTTGTAGCTTGTCATGTATCCTTAGACCAAGGAGTCTTTGTGATCGCTATGTAGTCAACAACTGAGTTTGACCTGAGCCTAACGTTGTCCGTAACAGGGCTTCCATAACGGCCAGGATTGGCTTGGGGACGGGCTACATGAGTGACACGAAAGACGGCTAAGGGATTTATCCCTCATACTAAGGTATGGGAAAGATATCGGTTCTCGGCCACTTGATCGAGAGTGACTGGAAGAATAGCATGGCCATGCACATGATACTGGGTATCATATCTTCAGTCATCTCACATATCAAGGAACGGTGATTGAGAATAATAAGGATGACGGCTCTATGCCTTATCTCAATCAGGATATCGGAGATAAAAGGATAATGACAGGGACGACGGAAAGGTTAGAATCGACAGGGTCGATTCGTTATGTAGTGTCAGGCAATACTAAAGTCTCGTTAGTTGCCACTTAAATAGGATCAAGTAAAATGGGATTTTACGTTGATCTATTGACATGCATAAACCTAAGGGTCACACCGGAGGATGAAACTCATTGACACATTTATGGAGAATGGCCAAAAGGGAGTTGTCTCGGGACAGGACCAAAACTGGGTTTTGGGTCATGTGCCCGTAAGTGAATAGGACTTTACGGATCGAGACAAGGCTTGGAGTCTTGGGATTGATCGCGTCGGATAATGTTGGACATTTCCGGTATGGAAGGCATGGAGGCGATGAGTGAATCACGGGACCTCGTTGGAAATGGCCACGGGCCATGTTCCAAGAGGCCCATGAAAGGCCCATGCAACCAAGGCCCATGGAACTAATTAATCAAGTCTTGATTAATTAGTACTAAGTAAGCAAGACAAGGATTAAGGTGTTGGTGATTCACCACCTAACTCAATCTTGTCTTGCCATACTTTGTCCTATTTACACCTTACTTGACACCATACTTGTCCCATGCCTTTAGTTGGACAAGTATGGGTTTTGTTATGTTTAAGTCATCTTTTTTCAACATAACAAACACAAGACAAGAATAGGAAACACATTTTCTCTCCCTCTTCCATGGCCATTTCGGGTTTGGCTAGTTTCCACCTCCATGTTTGTGTTCTTGAGTCCTCAAAGAGAAGAACTACGTGGCTTTGATTCCCATGTGGATACGTAGGCGTCTTGGAGACTCAAGCCAATCATTCGTTAACCGGTGTTCTTGTTTTGGTAAGAACTAGTGCTGAATTTTTCTCTTGTTAATCCATTCTTTGTTAGTTGTTTCATGGTTTTAATTGTCTCTTGGTTTTCATTGATTTTCCGCTGCGAGTTGGTTCATCTCCAACCCTACCTCGAGACCCAACAAGAGCATGGTGCTCTGTTTCGTAGCCTTGGAGCAATCGTAGCTCCCTGATGGTTTACCTCGGGTTTGACTGTACCTTCACACCAGCAAGGTGCAGTGACCTTGCCGAAATCCATCTTCATCGTTCAGCCGAATTTGGACGGCGCTTCTGATATGTGGGACGATATGCAGTCGCCTATCGTGGTATGTTCTTGAGATTCTCGGGATCGCGTTTCAATTTCGCTTCTCAATCCTGGCGAATCAGCTCCCGAGATTTCCAATTGGGTTGATCCTTAATCAGTGCGTTTTGGGGACGAAGCAAATCCGGGCGTGGATTATTCAGTTGGCGATAGAGTTGCTGAGGCCCATTCTGAAGCGTGCAATGTGTAGGTCTCTGTAATAACCACTCCCGGTCAACGCCAGTCAAATCTGCGAAAAACAGGAAAATTTAAAATATTTTTAGACAGACACTTAAATAAACCTAAATTTGACCCCGAGAGTCATACCGGACTTAAGTTGACCCCGATATCAACCAAAGTGAGTTTCGGGGGACTCAGGGAAACTTTCTGACCAATTTGGAAAATGTTGACTTTTTCGTTGGAAAAGTCAACCGAGCGACGTTTTGGTCCATTCGAGGACCGTTTTGGATCCAAAAATCTTATCCGTCGTCGCAGTGGTCTTAGTTGAGCCGTTTCCTTGTAGCCCGTGAAGTTTCGTAATTTCTTGGAAAAAGTTCCCGTTCAGGGCCCGAAACGTCCGAATTTCGCGAATCTGGGACCCATTTTTGCACTTGTCAAAAAAGTGGTGGTGTTAGGTTTTGGACAAGACAAGGGCGACTACATAGAGGGGGGGGGGGGGGTTCGGCCAATTCAAAAAAAAGGAGAAAAAAATAGAAAAAAAAGAGAAGTTTAGAGAGAGAAGGAGAAGAGAGAAAATAGAGGGAAGTTTGTAGGGTTTTGGTGATTCTCGTTCATCAAACCGTTGGTTCGTCTCAAGGATAGAAGAATCGAACTCCCATCGACATTCTCTACGGTAAGCATCTAACCAAATTTCGATTTGTTAAGTTTGAAATCTAGGGTTGGGTTTGAAACTAGTAGTTTATGGTGGTGTTGAGGTGTGGGGTTTGTTGGAGACGTTTTGGAGCGAGATTGAAACGTTTTCCGGTGACCGAGAGCTCGGGGGAGCTCCGTCCACCATGTAGGGTGGCCGGCCGGCTGTGTGAGGTGGCTGGCCGGAGCTAGGACCGGCCACCACCATGGTGGACCGGCCCCAAACCGGCCCTAGCCACCCACGGACAAAGGGGGTCGGGTGGGGCCCATGTGCTCGGGTGATCGGGTTTCGTGTTTGGGTGGTTTAGGACGTTCCCCGAGTCATTAATCTACACCCTGATCGAAATTTGGAATTAAATTGTAAAAGTTGTAATTGACGGGTTTTAGAAACTTTGAACGCAAATTAAATTACTCGGAAGTCGGAATTCGATTCCGTCGAGTGCATAGGAACCCTTGAATTATTCTAAGACCGTAGAAATGAAAACGGGAATTTTCGGAGCCCCGGAAGGGCGTTTTCAAAACCCGGGCAGATTCGTCATGTCGGGCGAATCGGGCTTTTCTGGGTCTATTATCGACAATGTCGAGTAATTGGGAAGTTTGGGAGTGATCGACATTGTCGGGGTTACTTTTGGGCGTCAAGTTTATTAAATTCCAGTTTATGTCTGCGAACTTAAAAGTATTTAAATTGTGTTCTTAGTAGATCGTGCCGCAGACAGAGGAAAGGGAAAGCTAGGCGAGTGATCGAGATCACGCCGGAGCTTGTTAGTGCGCTTTTGGAGAAAGCATACGAGGTAGGGAAAAGTAGCCGGATCTCGGCCCTGACTAGGGAAAGTTAACAGTAGAAATGCATGTGACACTTGGGTGTCGTGGGTTAAGTAGGTTTATCGAATATTAGAAAGGCAGGCGACACCGGGTGGTGTCGTATGATACGGGAACGTATCGAACAATATAAATGCATGTGACACTTAGTAGTGTCGTAGGAGCAATGAACTTTCGATATTAGATTTACTGAAGGCATTTGGTTATGCCCGGAGGTTGATTGTTTAATTTATGTCTTGGGTGGCCATGAGAGCTCGTACTTTAATGTTCGTGTCTTGGGTAGCCATGAGAGCCCGTATTTTACTGCCGTGTCTTGGGTGGCCATGAGAGCCCGTATTTTACTGTTGGTGTCTTGGGTGGCCATGAGAGCCCGTGTCTTTACTGTTGGTGTCTTGGGTGGCCTTGAGTGCCCGTGGGGTTGTTGAGCCCGTGTTTTACCGTTGGTGTTTTGGGTGGCCGTGAGTGCCCGTGGGGTTGTTGAGCCCGTGTCTTTACTGTTGGTGTGTCTTGGGTGGCCATGAGTGCCTGTGGAGTTTTGGACCGGTGTTGTTGCTGTTTGTTGGACTTTGGTTGTGATTGTGATTGTGGTTACCTGAGGTTGGGGGCCCGCTTCATGAAACGGGGCTCCTGTGATCGCACGCGTCTGCATGTTCAGACGGGGTAGGGGGCCCGCCCGTGAGGAAAGGGGTCTTGGCCGCACGTGCGTGGTTAGGCGTGACAGGTCGACAGCCTGATCCGACTTTGTGTCAGGAAAAGTGCGACAGGTCGACCGCCTGGCCTGACAGGGATCGGTAAAGGGCATGGGGGTTACTGAGCAATTGGAGTGCGATCCTTTGTGATCTTGTTTGGTGTGCGATCCTTAGTGATCTTGAGTGTTGCGTGGTTATCTGTCGTGTCTTTGGACGAAGTCATCAATCGTTGTGTCGGGTCTACATTATGGGTCCGAGTGTTGAGTCGGTTGTGGAAAGTAACAGTTTGTGTGTGTCAGTCGGTTGTTGTTGGTGTTACCGACATTATCTGCTAAGTATGCCGTAGTAAGTATGTTATCCGTGGTGGTGAGCGAACACTCACCCCTAGCTGCTTTTCTTACAGGTACTGGTCGCGGGATGGATTAGGTGAACTCTCGAAGCTTGAAGAGCTAAGAGCGGAGTCCGGGTTTTCTTTTGAGTCTAGCGACGTATACCTTGTATTTTTTCCACTTGTTGGGACGTACTTTTGAGTTGTAAATAATTATTTTGGTTAAGTAATTAGTGGTTTTAAAGTGATTTAATTAAAAGGATTGAAAATGGTTTATTGTTTTAAAAGTTCGCGTTCCGGGTTCAGGTCTACTGAATTTGGGGCGTGACAGCTTGGTATCAGAGCTCGAGGTTTCACACCTCGGACTGTACGTCAATTAGGTGGGGAGAGTCGAGTCAGTAAAGTCTCGTCGTGCGTTGGGTACGCATGTCGGAACCGTGTGTAGACCCGTTGTGTCTTGAGTCTTGGTTGTGTGTATGTACAGTACGGTCAAACTGGCATCTTGTCTGTGTGTGCTGCGTGAAACGTTTTTAAGCTGTCGCGACTCGACTTAGGGGTGCCCCTGTAGTCGAGCGTGACGGTGTAGATATCAAGTGGGTATAATGTAGTTCGGGGACGCCTGGACCGGGTTGTAACTACGTGATGTCAAGAAATGAGGTTTTTTTTAATGAAGTGGAGAAAGTTTTAAAATTGGTTGGCCCTGTGGGCATGTTTGATTTGGATTGGCACTGTGGGCGTGTTTTGACTTTGGTTGGCCCGGTGGGCGTGTGTTGTTGTTGCTTGGCCGTGTTGGCTTGTGATTGAGGTTGCGTGACCCGATTTGGTCTGTGTGTCGTTGTGCGGTCGTTTGAGTTTTCCTTTACGTATTATTATAAATTTAAATATTAATAGCGTGAGCGGTGTGACGTTTTAGTAATAAGTACGTTAGGGTAGACGTAGACCGTGTGAAGGCTAGTGCATTTGAGCATGTTGTCATTATATATGTTCGCAAACTAAACGTTTGCGTGTATCCGTGCAGAGGATACCGACACATGGCTCGTGGAAGACGAGAACGATCACCCGTGACACGGGGACGGGTGCCCGCGCGAGACGGGCGGGGACGGTCAGCAGGGACACCAGGACGGGTGCCCACCGTTGAGCCCGCTGAGTACGCGGAGGCCCAGGATACTCCTGTCGGAGAGGATAGGAGGAGCAACGCGGGACCTTCTACGTGCACGCCCAGCGTCCCGCCGGTCGTAGACCCTCCCACTACGACCGCCTTGGACGAGCTGACTAGGACAGTGCAGAGTTTAGTGGCGATCATCGCCAGTAGAGAGTCGGCATCGCCAGCTCCGGATGCAGTAGCGGTCCCAGCGAGGCCCGTCCAGGCCGAAGACCATACGACCCGGACACTGCTAGACTTCCTGAAGCTATACATACCCACAATTGTCGGGGAGCCAAACCTCGACCTAGCCGAGAGGTGGCTGGAGCAGTTCACGCGGGACCTGGACACTTCAGGCATCGAGGATGGTCGCCGCAGAGTGTCCTTTGCAGCTCATCAGCTGAGGGAAAGCGCCTACCACTGGTGGGGGCGTGTGAGGGACAGAGTCAGGCACGACTACGGCATCTTCCAAACGGTCTTTCTGGCACAATATTTCCCCGAGTCGGCTCGGTTGGACCGACATCGGCAGTTCCTGGACCTGCAGTAGGATGGGATGTCAGTGGCAGAATATGAGGCCAGATTCACGGCCCTGACCCGATTCGCGCCAGAGATGGTGGCGACAAAGCTGAACCGTTGCCTGGGGTTTGGGGGGCTGAGGCCGGTGATTCGGGATCGAGTTCTCGCCTTGAGGTTGCGGGAGTACTCAGAGCTCGTGGACACTACAGCGACAGTGGAGCAGGGTCTCCGAGATGCAGCCAAGACCCGTGAGGTTCGACCGCGGCCGACCAGTGTGGCAGGGCCGTCCGAGTCCCAAGATCCGAGGAGACAGAGGACCATGGGGCTCTTCCGGCCATAGGCTCAGTAGGGCGGAGCGAGACGGATGGGGTCGGTAGCATCAGTGGGGCCAGTCGCTTCAGAGAGACGGCTGAGATGCTTTGGCTGCGGACAGCCAGGCCACGTGCAGCGAGAGTGTCCGATGGACACGGGGCCGAGAGTCGACGAGGCCAGGTGTTACCGGTGCGGCCGGTTTGGGCACACTATTGTCAGGTGTCATGAGCCGTTGGGGGCAACGTCAACGCAGCGACCGCAACAGTGGCGTACAGTACAGTCACCAGGGGTCTCCCTCGTCAGAGTCAGCAGTCGAGGTTTTCGCTGCCGTCAACGAGCGCACCAGTTCCGAGACAGCAGCAGGGATCTGGGTATCCAACAGTTAGTGCGCCGGGTCAGAGGCAGCAGGTGTCAGAGGGAAGAGTGTACGCAGTTACCTACTCCCGGGCCCCAGGATCCACTACCTATCGCGAGACCATTCAGGGTACGTGTTTATTGTATTATTTGTGGGCATTATTCTTTTTTGATACCGGGGCGTCGCACTCGTTTATTTCGTTGAGTTGTGCTGAGAGGTTGGGGCTGAGTTTAGAGCCGTTGAGTCCACCCCTGTGCCTGGACACCCCAGTTGGGGGTGGTGTATCGTTGACTAGGGTCTGTCGTGCCTGCGAAATTAGGGTCGCAGACTGTCCTTGCCCTGGTGACCTTCTCGTGCTGGGAATGACGACCTTTGATGTGATCTTGGGAATGGATTGGCTGGCGAAATACCGAGCAAATATCGATTGTTACAGGCGACGAGTGACAGTGTCAGTAGGCAGTACGAAGGTGACGTGTGTTCTGGGTAGTAAGAGCGGGGTCCTCCTTTCGGCGTTGTCCACAGTGGAGGAAGTATCGGCTGTGCAGATCCGAGAGTTACCGCGAGTGGTATGCGAGTTCCCCGAGGTCTTTCTTGAGGAGTTGAGCGGGTTGCAACCGGAACGTGAGGTGGAGTTCGGGATTGACCTGGTGCCGGGAACGGCAGCCATATCGATGTCACCTTACAGGTTTACGCCGGCAGAGTTGACCGAGCTGAAGCGTCAGCTCGAGGAGCTTCAGGAGAAGGGATTTATCCGTCCGAGTGTATCGCCATGGGGAGCACCAGCACTCTTCGTGAAGAAGAAGAAGAGTGGAGAGCTCCGGATGTGTATAGATTACCGGAAGCTGAACCGGGTTACGGTGAAGAACCGATACCCGATGCCGAGGATTGACGATTTGTTCGACCAGTTGAGAGGGTCGACCTGTTTCTCGAAGATCGATCTGCGATCCGGATATTACCAGTTGCGAGTCCGAGAGGGGGATGTCGCAAAGACTGCATTCTGGACACGCTATGGGCATTACGAGTTCTTGGTCATGCCGTTTGGGCTGACGAACGCACCTGCAGCGTTCATGGATCTGATGAACAGTATATTCCGGCCGTACTTAGATCAGTTTGTGGTGGTGTTCGTAGACGACATCTTGATCTATTCGCAGAGCAAGGCGGCACATGAGGTACATATGAGAACTGTTCTGACCTTGCTACGCACGCATCAGCTATATGCCAACCTGGAGAAGTGCGAGTTTTGGCTCACTGAGGTGAAATTCCTCAGTCACATTGTATCCCGTGACGGTATACTGGTCGACCCGTTGAAGATCGACGCGGTTTCGAAGTGGGCACGGCCCACGAGTGTCTTCGAGATCCGCAGCTTTCTAGGGTTGGCAGGCTATTATCGGCGATTTGTCCAGGACTTTGCGCGACTAGCCGTGCCAATGACTCAGTTGACGCGCAAGGGAGTCGGGTTTGTGTGGACAGAGGATTGTGAACGTGCGTTCACGGAGTTGAAGACTCGTCTGAGTACCGCTCCAGTATTGGTAGTGCCAGAGCGAGGGATCGGGTATGAGGTCTACTGTGATGCGTCCGGGGAAGGACTGGGCTGTGTACTGATGCAGTTGGGTAGAGTTGTCGCTTATGGCTCCAGGCAGTTGAAGACACACGAGCGCAACTATCCTACCCACGACTTGGAGCTGGCAGCAGTCGTGTTCGCGCTGAAGGGCTGACGGTATTATCTGTATGGCGAGGGGTTTCAGCTGTTCTCGGATCACAAGAGCCTCAAGTACATCTTTTCCCAACGAGACTTGAACATGCGCCAGCGGTGATGGATGGAGCTACTTGAGGAGTACGACTTTGAGCTGCACTACCATCTGGGTAAGGCGAACGTGGTCGCCGACGCCTTGAGTAGGAAGTCGGTTCCGAGTCTTGCTAGCATATCAGTCCGAGAGTGGGACATGATGGGGGAACTGAGCACGTTCGGGCTCGAGCTAGAGGAGATTACTGGTGGCGTGGCCATGTGCTCACTGGTAGCCCAGCCCTCGCTACTTGCCCAAGTGTTTGAGGCGCAGTTGGAGGACGTCGAGATGTCAGAGATCCGAGAGAGGGTCGTCAGCGATGACGAGGTGGTAGGCTGGGAAATCAGTGCTGATTGGGGGTTACGGTATCGAGGAGGGTTGTTCGTGCCGGGCAACTGTAGAGACGACGTGTTGCGAGAGTCACATCATTCGCGTCTCATAGTGCACCCGGGGGGCACCAAGATGTACCGTGACATCAGGCGGCACTTCCGGTGGCGCAGGATGCGGAGAGCAGTCGCATAATTTGTGTCGAGATGTCTCGTCTGTCAGCAGGTGAAGGCCGAACATCAGTGTCCCGGCGGATTATTGCAGCCACTGCCGATCGCCCAGTGGAAGTGGGAGCATGTCATGATGGACTTCGCGAGTGGACTGCCGAGATCGCCGAAGGGACACGACGCCATATGGGTAGTAGTCGACTGGTTGACCAAGTCGGCCCATTTCCTGGCTATGAGGATGACTGATCCGGTCGACAAGTTGAGCAGCCTGTACATTCAGGATATAGTGCGTCTCCATGGGGTCCCTGTGCCGATAGTGTTTGAAAGGGATCCTCGTTCCACGTCCAGATTTTGGCCGAGTCTGCAGACCGCGTTGGGGACCGAGGTTCTACTCAGTACAGCACACCATCCCCAGATAGACGGCCAGTCCGAGCGCACCATTAATATCTTGGAAGACATGCTGCGGGCATGTGTGCTGGATTTCAGGGGATCATGGGAGACCCACCTGTCGTTGGTCGAGTTCGCCTACAACAACAGCTACCAGGCCAGTATTGGGATGGCACCGTTCGAAGCGTTGTATGGGAGGCCGTGTCGATCACCAGTGTGTTGGGCAGAGGTGGGGGACAAGAGTCTGATGGGGCCAGATCTTGTCAGAGAGACGATAGAGAAGGTCACGCTGATACGTGAGCGGTTGAAGACCACACAGAGTCGGTAGAAGAGCTATGCCGACAGACGACGTCGACATCTTGAGTTCACGGTCGGGGATCACGTGTTCCTGAATGTGAGCCCGAGGAAGGGACTGGTACGATTCAGACGCAGCGGGGGCAAGTTGGCCCCGCGGTACATTGGGCCGTTCGAGATCTTGAGCAGAGTGGGGGCAGTGGCCTATCGTCTGGCGTTACCACCGCAACTTGGGAGAGTTCATAACGTCTTCCATGTGTCCCAGTTGCGGCAGTACAATGCGGACCCCTCCCACGTCATTGAGTTGACAGATATCGAGGTGGCTGACGATGTCTCCTATGAGGAGCAGCCGGTTCGGATCATGGACACACGGGAGCAAGTCTTGCGTGGCAAGGTTATCCGCCTAGTACGGGTGCAGTGGAGGCACCACGGGGCTGAGTCGACTTGGGAGCGTGAGGACGAGGTTCGCGCGAAGTACCCAGCGTTGTTCGACTCCTGAGGTATGTCTGTTTTAAATTTCGCGGACAAAATTCCTTTAAGGGGGGTAGATTGTAATAACCACTCCCGGTCAACGCCAGTCAAATCTGCGAAAAACGGGAAAATTTAAAAAATTTAGACAGACACTTAAATAAACCTGAATTTGACCCCGAGAGTCATACCGGACTTAAATTGACCCCGATATCGACCAAAGTGAGTTCCGGGGGACTCATGGCAACTTTCTGACCAATTTGGAAAATGTTGACTTTACGCTGGAAAAGTCAACCGAGCGACGTTTTGGTCCATTCGAGGACCGTTTTGGATCCAAAAAGCTTATCCGTCGTCACAGCGGTCTTATTTGAGCCGTTTCCTTGTAACCCGTGAAGTTTCGTAATTTCTTGGAAAAAGTGCCCGTTCGGGGCCCGAAACGCCCGAATTTCGCGAATCTGATTGGAAAATATCTAGAAGATATTTTCTAAAAAGGTGTGGGACCCATTTTGCCACTTGTCAAACAAGTGGTGTTAGGTTTTGGACAAGACAAGGGAGACTACATAGGGGGAAGGGGGGGGGGGGGGGTTCGGCCAATTAAAAAAAAAGGAGAAAAAAATAGAAAAAAAGAGAAGTTTAGAGAGAGAAGGAGAAGAGAGAAAAGAGAGGGAAGTTTGTAGGGTTTTGGTGTTTCTCGTTCATCAAACCGTTGGATCATCTCAAGGATAGAAGAATCGAACTCCCATCGACATTCTCTACGGTGAGCATCTAACCAAATTTCGATTTGTTAAGTTTGAAATCTAGGTTTGGGTTTGAAACTAATAGTTTATGGTGGTGTTGAGGTGTGGGGTTCATTGGAGACGTTTTGGAGCGAGATTGGAACGTTTTCCGGTGACCGGAGCTCGGGGGAGCTCCGGCCACCATGTAGGATGGTCGGTCGGCCGTGTGAGGTGGCTGGCTGGAGCTGGGTGGCTGGCCGGAGCTAGGACCGGCCACCACCATGGTGTACCGGCCCCAAACCGGCCCTAGCCACCCACGGCCAAAGGGGGTCGGGTGGGGCCCACGTGCTCGGGTGCTCGGGTGTCGTGTTCGGGTGGTTTAGGACGTTCCCCGAGTCATTAATATACACTCGAATCGAAATTTGGAATTAAATTGTAAAAGTTGTAATTGACGGGTTTAGAAACTTGAAACGCTAATTAAATTACTCGGAAGTCGGAATTGAATTCCGTCGAGTGCATAGGAACCCTTGAATTATTCTAAGACCGTAGAAATGAAAACGGGAATTTTCGGAGCCCCGGAAGGGCGTTTTCAAAACCCCGGCAGATTCGCCATGTCGGGCGAATCGGGCTTTTCCGGTTCCATTATCGACAATGTCGAGTAATTGAGAAGTTTGGGAGTGATCGACATTGTCGGGGTTACTTTTGGGCGTCAAGTTTATTAAATTCCAGTTTATGTCTGCGAATTTAAAAGTATTTAAATTGTGTTCTTAGTAGATCGTGCCACAGACAGAGGAGAGGGAAAGCTAGGCGAGTGATCGAGATCGCGCCGGAACTTGTTAGTGCGCTTTTGGAGAAAGCATACGAGGTAGGGAAAAGTAGCCGGATCTCGGCCCTGACTAGGGAAAGTTAACAGTAGAAATGCATGTGACACTTGGGTGTCGTGGGTTAAGTAGGTTTATCGAATATTAGAAAGGCAGGCGACACCGGGTGGTGTCGTATGATACGGGAACGTATCGAACAATAGAAATGCATGTGACACTTAGTAGTGTCGTAGGAGCAATGAACTTTCGATATTAGATTTACTGGAGGCATTTGGTTATGCCCGGAGGTTGATTGTTTAATTTATGTCTTGGGTGGCCATGAGAGCCCGTACTTTAATGTTTGTGTCTTGGGTGGCCATGAGAGCCCGTACATTAATGTTCGTGTCTTGGGTGGCCATGAGAGCCCGTATTTTACTGCCGTGTCTTGGGTGGCCAAGAGAGCCCGTATTTTACTGTTGGTGTCTTGGGTGGCCATGAGAGCCCGTGTCTTTACTGTTGGTGTCTTGGGTGTCCATTAGTGCCCGTGGGGTTGTTGAGCCCGTGTTTTACCGTTGGTGTTTTGGGTGGTCGTGAGTGCCCGTGGGGTTGTTGAGCCCGTGTCTTTACTGTTGGTGTGTCTTGGGTGGCCATGAGTGCCTGTGGAGTGTTGGACCTGTGTTGTTGCTGTTTGTTGGACTTTGGTTGTGATTGTGATTGTGGTTACCTGAGGTTGGGGGCCTGCTTCATGAAACGGGGGTCCTGTGATCGCACGCGTCTGCATGTTCAGACGAGGTAGGGGGCCCGCCCGTGAGGAAAGGGGTCCTGGCCGCGCGTGCGTGGTTAGGCGTGACAGGTCGGCAGCCTGATCCGACTTTGTGTCGGGAAAAGTGCGACAGGTCGACCGCCTGGCCTGACAGGGATCGGTAAAGGGCGTGGGGGTTACTGAGCAGCTGGAATGCGATCCTTTGTGATCTTGTTTGGTGTGCGATCCTTAGTGATCTTGGGTGTTGCGTGGTTATCTGTCGTGTCTTTGGAGGAAGTCGTCAATCGTTGTGTCGGGTCTACATTACGGGTCCGAGTGTTGAGTCGGTTGTGGAAAGTAACAGTTTGTGTGTGTCAGTCGGGTGTTGTTGGTGTTACCGGCATTGTCTGCTAAGTATGCCGTAGTCAGTCTGTTATCCGTGGTGGTGAGCGAACTCTCACCCCTAGCTGCTTTTCCTACAGGTACTGGTCGCAGGATGGACTAGGTGAACTCTCGAAGCCTGAAGAGCTAGGAGCGGAGTCCGGGTTTTCTTTTGAGTCTAGCGACGTATACCTTGTATTTTGTCCACTTGTTGGGACGTACTTTTGAGTTGTAAATAATTATTTTGGTTAAGTAACTGGTGGTTTTAAAGTGATTTATTTAAAAGGATTGAAAATGTTTTATTGTTTTAAAAGTTCGTGTTCCGGGTTCGGGTCTACTGAATTTAGGGCGTGACAGTCTCAACTCAGGATGCACATGATCAAGTTGGGCTTGTTAGGGTGGGGCCAGATTTGTTCTCAAGGCCGGAAGCCCTTGTGGATACTTCGGGTTTATTAGTTCATGGCCCCGGTCTTTCCTTTATAGGGGCGGCTTTGGGTAATGGGCATCAGATTAATGTGAGCATCCCGGTTGTCGAGGCTCAAAGGAGTCCTTGCAAGGACGGTTTGATTATACCCCCGATAACATTGGAACTCAATCTTGAGAGTACAACTCAACCAAAGAAGGGTCGTGGTCGTCCAAAGAAGGGGCAGCCACATAGAATTTCTTCTCCAACTGTTGTGTATCGGACAAGAGCCAAGACTGTAGGAGATAAGTCGGGGAGCTTCATTGTAAATATTGCGAAAAAAGATGCCTCGGGTAACTGGAGTTATAGAAAGAAAGTTGGAAGAAAGGTTGTAGATCTTGTCTCCCTGGCACTCGAACATGAAGTCCCGCAACGTTTTGTGGTTGGCAAGGATGTTGAGGATAGTGAGGACGAGGTGTACCCTAATTTGCCTACAGGAAAAGCTCTTTTACCAGTCTCGGTCTCTAACAGTTTTTTTTGTTTGAACTCAGGTAGAAAGTAGGCTAGTGTTTTGTTTACTTTCCTGTTTGGGAGTTTTTTTTTATTCGTTGTGCTCTTTATAGCTGTAATGGTCTGGCAAAATGGTTCTTTTTTAGGATCGTTTTCTTGCAGTGTTCTATAGTCTTGTAGAATGTTTGCTTAATAAATTTTAGGTAAAATTTCACTTTAATACCCTGCGAAAAATTTAATTTCACGTTGATATCATGACATAAAGTTTTTGCACTTTCATACCTAAACCAAACATTTAATTTCACTTTAGTACCCAACCGTTAACTTTCTGTTAGTTTGGATGGAAAAAGTTAAAAAGACCATAATACCCCTAACTATTACTCAAATTTTCAAACTCATGCCATTGGTTCAGAACTTGAAAACAAGAGAAATTACAATAATACTCTTCATTGTTAGGGTGTTAAAATGAAAATTATCCTTCCAAATTTTCAAATTTTACAAAATCATTTTTTTTATTAATTCAGTTTTTATTTATGATTTTTTAGGGAAAATTTCACTTTAATACCGTGTCAAACATTTAATTTTATTTTGATACCATGGCATAAATTTTTTTTTCACTTTCATACCCTAACCAAACTTTTAATTTCACATTCATACCCAACTGTCAGATTCTGTTAACTTTCCATCCAAAATAGGTAAAATGTCCAAAATACCCCTAACTATTACTCAAATTTTCAAACTCATGTTATTGGTTCAGATCTTGAAAATAAGTAAAATTACTATAATACCCTTCATTATTAGGGTGTTAAAATGAAATTTTCCTTCAAAATTTTCAAATTTTACAAAATCACTTTATATTTTTCTTAATTCAGTTTTTACTTATGAAAAAAAATTATTTTTTAAAAAATTATTTTTTATTTAAAAATTAATATAAAAATCAATTTTTTAAAATATACTTATAAATCATATTTTTTTTATATTTTTTTTATTTTCTATTTTTTATATTACTTTTTTTGACTTTTTTCTGTTTAATTCATGCTTTATTTATTTTTATTTTTTATCAATCTTCAACTTTTTTTCTACGTATGTTCTCCTCCCAAACTTTTTTTTTTTCTAAACCACACGTCTAAACCAAAAATTCACTTTCCCATTTCTATCAACTATTCCCATCGTCATCTTGTTCCCAGGCCTCTCTGAATCGATAGTACTAAAAACTTCGTGTTCTGCATCTCCTACATTTTCCAAGATCTATCTCTATCCATACCCACACATCAGAATCAAACAATAGTAAAGGTAGCATAAAAAATCTGATTTCAGATCTGTAAAAATTGTTCTTCAAACTATTCATAGCATACAACATAAACAAAAATTGTTATTCAAATTCAGAGTTGAGAACCTAAATTGATACATTTCAGATGTGTAAAAAAAGCCTAAATCCCCATTCGACGGCCACAGACAAAACTCTGTTGTACGGTAGCGATTTTCAGTCGACGACACCGATGTAGACCTCCGGAAGCTGGAGAGCCTTCTGGAGAGGAACGAGATCTTCCTTCCTCAGGCGGTCGCGGATCCGGTAAGCGTAGTGCGCCTCCTAGACGCCACCGTGCTCGGGGAAGGACTCGCGGCTGAAGATCCTCCTAGCGATGCTCTCGCCGCCGCTGTCCAAGACCCGTGCCATGACCATGTGTCTTCTCCTACGAGAACGGGTGGCTCTGACATGGGGGAAGATGACGCTATGAAGATGGTCCGGTTGAGGCGGCGTTGGAAAAAAAGAAAGTGAGGAAGATGAGAGTATTTTGGAGAGGAACGAGAGAGAGGATAGGGTTTTATTCTATTAGGTTTTATGTTTTAGTTTTTAACTTTAATATAATTTTTAATTTCTTAATTGGTTTATTTTATTATGCTTAATTATTGTTTAATAATAATGATATATTTTATTTATTTTCTTAAATTATATATTTTTATATTAATTTTTAAATAAAAACTGAATTTTTAAAAATAAAAATTGATTTTTAAAAATAAAATTTGATTTTTAAAAAATAAAAAATATTTTTCATAAATAAAAATTGAATAAATAAAAATAAAAAGTTATTTTGTAAAATTTAAAAAATCTGAAGGAAATTTTCATTTTAACACCCTAACAATGAAGGGTATTATTGTCATTTCACTGATTTTCAAATTCTGAACCAATGACATGAGTCTGAAAATTTGAGTAATAGTTAGGGGTATTTTGAACATTTTACAAATTTTGGATAGAAAGTTAAAAGAATCCGACGGTTGGGTATGAAAGTGAAATTAAAAGTTTTGTTAGGGTATGAAAGTGAAAAACATTTATGCCAGGGTATCAAAATGAAATTAAATGTTTGGCAGGGTGTTAAAGTGAAATTTTTCTTAAATTCATTTTTTTAAAAAATTATTTTTATTTTTAAAATTTTAGTTTTTTTTTTATAAATTTAGTTTTTATTTATGAAAATCATTTTTGTTTTCGAAAATTTTGTTTTTATTTTTATAAATTCAGTTTCTATTAATAAAAATTATTTTTAAATTTAATATTATTTATAAATTGAATTTTTATTTAAGAAAATTATTTTTATTTTTGATAAATTCAGTTTTTTTTTAAATTCAGTTTATCATTTAATATTCTTATCATTTTGATGCCTGAACATTCAGTTTCTCTTTTTCAATTTCATACCCACACCTACTCCAACAAGACTTTCTTCATCATCATCATTCTTACACCCACACCTGCTTCATCATCACCATTCATACACCTTCATCATCACCATTCTAAGATCTGACAAATTAAAAAAAAAAACTAAATCTGCAAAAATCCCCAACCCACACCCATGGAAGCCAGAAGCAGCCACACCCATCTACAAAAATCTCAATCGTGATACTAAGTTCATCCAAAAAAAATTGCAAACTCAAAATGAAAAAAAAAATCCATAGCCGGTCTCTCTCCCGCAGATCGAAGCCCTTCTTCTTCTCTGACGCCGCCGCACGAACTAGACCACTTCCAACAAAGCCCCAACAAAGACCCACTCCAATCCCCAATCTGCCCCGAAGAGGACAGAGGTAGGGCGGACATGGAGGAGAACGAGTATGGGCGGACGGTGAGGGGCCGACGCGAACCCTTGCTCAATGTCTCTGCAAATTTCGTAGCGAGATGAAGAAGCTCAAATTTCAGCAGACGCATGCCCAAATCGACACAAGAGGACGGAGTTTGGGCGGATGGTGAGGGATTTTCCTCTCGAATCTGGCTTGTTGACGTCGTCTGCAGCTCACCAGCGAGCTCATGCTCGTCTTCGGCCATGGTTCTCAGAGTCGTGGAGTCAAGAGGAGGGAGGAGGTGAAGAGGAGCTGCGGAGAGTGATGAGTGAGGCAGCAAATTAGGGTTTGCTATAAAAATGAAAAAAAAAAAAAATTATAATTAAATAATTAAATTAAAAAAAAAACTGATTTTATGTATTTTAAAAAATAAAATAGATTTTATGTATTTTTTAAATAAAAATATGAATTTTTGAAAATAAAAATAATTTTTATAAATAAAAACTGAATTTATAAAAATAAAAATAAAATTTTTGAACATAAAGATAATTTTCATAAATAAAAACTGAATTTTATAAAATAAAATAATTTTCAAAAATAAAAACTAAATTAATAAAAAAACTGGTTTTATTTTAAAAATAGTAAACTTTTCATTTTAACACCCTAACAATGAAGGGTATTATTGTCATTTCACTTATTTTCAGATTCTGAACCAATGACATGAGTTTAAAAATTTGAGCAATAGTTAGGTGTATTATCGTCTTTTTAACTTTTTCCATCCAAACTAACAAATGTTAACGGTTGGGTATTAAAGTGAAATTAAATGTTTGGTTTAGGTATGAAAGTGCAAAAAATTTATGTCAGGGGTATCAAAGTGAAATTAAATGTTTGACAGGGTATTAAAGTGAAATTTTCCCTAAATTTTAGCTTATAAAAAACAAACTCATCTTACTGTATAAACTACAAACTAAATTTGTGTTATTGATTTAGTAGATCTAACAACCCACGAATTTTTGGGGGAGGGGTGTTGATTATAAAATTAATTACAAAAATATGCATTAATGACACTATCATTAATGATTGTTGTATAAAATTGAGCCTTATATTTCCACGTTCTTAGGGCCCATATTAGTATGTAGTTTGTACCAAAGATGATCGGTTTGTAGTTTGTACACACACACACACACACACACACATATATATATAGGGAAGCTTTCAGGTACATACCACTCTTAGGATACAAATATGCGAACATCATGTAAATCTGAAGAAGAAAAAAAATGTAATTACATTTTATTTTAGAGATATTATATTTTGTTTATGTAAATCAAAAATAGGATAGTCTAACGTAAATGTAAATCGGAAATGTAAATCTACATAAATAATTTGTAATTACATTTTATTTCCACAGATTTACATGGTTCGCACCGTTTGTATTTTAAGGAAATTTGTACCTGAAAGCTATCATATATATATATATATATATATATATATATATATATATATATTGGTATCAGGTACCAACCACCCCTTATTGTGCAAACTACGAACTCACCAGGTGTTGACACGTGGGCGCGCGCGCTGCTGATGCGCGCGCACAGTGCTGACACGTGGCGCGCATAGTGCTAATAGTTTGGGCGCACAGTGCTAATAGGTTGGCCTATTAGCACTGTGCGCGCCAAACTATTAGCACCGTGCGCGCGCGTGGTCAACACGCTCACGCGCGCGGGTAGAGGCGCGCGCGCATCTGCCACGTGTCAGCATCGCGCGCGCTCTGCTGACGTCACTTTGACCGCATCCTGTGGCTTAGATTGGTTCGTAGTTTGCACAATAATGAGGGTTTTTACTGGATAGCCACCATATATATATAGGATTACTATCAAGTACAAACTTATATCTTTCGTCAGAAAGTAGAACTATCAATCTGGGCCCTTGGATCATAGAATTAAAGGACCAGATTTAATGCATATCTTTTTAATTAACGCATATCTTGTAATTGATTTCGTAATCAATGACCCCTCACCCCCCCCCCCCCCCCCCCCGAATTTTGGTGGCCATCCGATTTGAGTAATCAATGGTCCAGATTAGTTCTACGTTCTGACCCGAAAATAGGTTTGTACTTGATAGTCCCTATATATATATATATAACCCTTATTATGGTGTGAACCTACGAACCTCAAATGTAGTTTGAGAAAATCGTGAATATGGTTTAAGAAAAATAGCATCCCAGTTTAAAGGAAAAATAGTTTGGAAATGTCATTTTAGTTTGAGAAAATATAGTTTACAAAATAGCATTCAATTTCTCTAGGGTGTCGTAGATCGTGTTCAAGTTCTCTACATGTCAACTTTCTTTTTTGACCAAAATCTAGAACACTATCCACATATCATGCACGATGTCCGACTTACAACAGTACACGATATCTCGACCGTACTTATCCCTACTAGCAACGGGATCCTCTCCCTCACGGACGGTTTCTTCGTCATAAAAAATGGACTCGTCGACACCAGGCTTCCAAAGGAACGAAAGGCCCCGATGACCTCCGATCTGATCATCCCCCCACCACGACAACATCAATGTAAGCGGCCAGTAGGGCTGGAGATGACCTCACAAATGGTATGGATGGACTCTCTTCTAGAGAGGTTGTGGTCCTAGAGGAAAACGTCGGGTGTAGCGGCTTGAGTTTACGCGTTGATGGCCCAGTTTCTGTCTCTGAAGCCATTATGCAAGCAGGCAATGAAAGATAGCATCGCAGACCAGTGGAAGGTACATTATCTAAAAGCCCGACCTATGGGTTACTAAGTTGTGGGTTTCTTTTTTAGGATATCGACACATTGGAACAAAGTACTACGAGATCAACTATGGATTTTGAGGGTACCTTGATGGTTTTAGCAGAGCTTAGGCCGTTGTTGAGGACATAAGACATCCACTTCACACATTCCGGTGTGGTTTCAGGTGATGAAACTCCTAGTGTGGGCTTGTAACGGGGAATGTGTATGAGGGTGGAAGGGGGGGGGGCAGTGACAAGTACAGACTACTGTATTTTTTATATAAGAATTTACCTAACCACTACTATGATTGTGGAAGACTGGGACATCAGTTCAATGAATGTCCAATCCCCCGTCTAAGGACTTTAGGGGTCACTATGAAGTCTCATCAGGAGAAAACGGGTAGGAAGTAATTGAATAGGTACGGGAAGGACAACTTAGGACCTAAGTGAGATACCCAAGTCATATCTCTTGTGTTTGAGGCCCAAAATTTGTGGTCGGACGAGATAAGACCCGTACAGTGAGGACTTTACACTTCAATGACTGGCCCAAGTACGGGTCGGAAACCACTAGGGCAAGTGCTCCAACAAGGTCATGTACCAACGATCAATACAGGTTTATCGGGAGAAGCTCCCCTTTACCCGGATCAATCGGGTTGAACCCTTTACACCATCACATGAGAGATTCCCCTCTGTCACTAAGAGGACCTCCTCACTTCGAGACATCGGGAAGGATCCCCCGGACATGAAAAAAAATACAACCTTTCTACATCTTTAAAGGATCATGGATGACTCGTACCTAAGGGAACAATGAAAAAGTAGAAATCACAAGTTCATCGTGCAGTAACCCGGGTGCCTCTCCAATCCTTGAGAAATGATACAAAGGAGGACATGTCCGAAATGGAGAGATTTCGAAGCACCTAGCGAGGGATGGTAAACACCAGCGCACCCAAATGGTGTGAAGTGTTGGTAGGGGCCTGATGGTATTAGTTCCACTAAGTATCAACGCGATAGGTTAAAACCACGCCAGAAACCAACATAGTTTTAGGGGCTCTTACTATTATCAAGGAGGGAATGACAACTGGTTTTAATCTCACGTACAACGGTCCGGCCCAAATCGAGTCCCGTAGATCGTCCCGTGTTTTTGTGGGACACAAGATACGAGCCGTCCTGTTGTGGGACGTGTTTTTCGCGTCCCGTATCCCGCAAAAACACGGGACGAGATGTTGTTTGTAGTTTATTTTTCAAGGTCAATTCCACCAACCGCAATTCCACCCATCGCCACCGCAATTCCACCAGTCGCAAGCACAATTCCACCAGTCGCAACCACAATGATACCAGCCGCCACAACAAGGTTATAAGCCGCCACCGCTTCCACCACAATACTATTTGTACCCTGATTATACACTACACACTGGCACCCGGCCGGACCTTCCCAACAACGACCAACAATAACAACACAACCACGGAAGAAATGGACTATCGAGTCGGACAAGCGCCTCATACGAATGTGGCTCTCGACATCAAAAGAACCGATTAAGGGAAACTCCCAAACCGGAGACACATTCTGGTGCACTATTGCGAAAAAGTACAACGAGAGCAGAGAACGCCCCTATTTCAGGTGGAATGTGATCAAGATACATTGGAGCTCACATCAGTCGCGGACAAGGAGGTTATCTGAAGACCTCGAAGTCCGAGTACCATAACGGATGGAACCATGATGACCACATGAGAGCGGCGAAGTAGATGTGGTACGATACCCCGGAGAAAGAAAGACCGTCTGGTCACCCGAAAACATTCGACCTCGACCATTGGGTTCAGTTGCTTGAGAACGACGAGAATTTCAACGCCGATACCCCCTCACATATGACCGATACAGGTCCCTCTCAAAGACCTCGGAAAAAGCCACCGTTGGGCAAGAAGGCTTCGAAGAGGAAGGGGAACAACCTTACAGACCAAATAAATGCCATGGCGGAGCTGGAACGATCAAGGTCCGAAGGCAACCTAGAAACCACCACTACCACCACCATGATATGTATACGTAATTGTATTCTTGAACTTGTATTTATTGGGGGTTGTATTAAAAGGGGATGAATAAAAGTCCAAGTTCATTTTTATTCGTGTTAAATTTATTGATCATTATTTTATATTATCATTACTATTTTTTTTCAGATTTATTTTAATTTTATATAATATTAACTGTTTTAGTAAAGAATAAAATAAAACAACAAAATATCAATTAATTAACCAATCAGCATCCACTCACAATCCAGGACTCAATATAGAACTCACCACTGTGGAACATAGTTTATTTTGAGTCCTGCATCCCACTACTTTGTACAATCAGCATTCAAGCCTCAACCCAAGCCCCTAATCCAAACCCTTCCGTTGTACATGCTCTAAGGGAGTCTTGACAATCTTATTGATCTTACTCAGTCACGGTTCGTAAGGCTAGCCTAGCCTTTCTCGATTTCCAAAATATTTGTACTCGTGTTCAGATTGCTATTCTATCCACATCTTTGAACGAAAGGTGAAATATTATAACTTTTATAATCGATTACATTGTTGTGCATCAAGAAACATGTTCCTCGACCACAGAAGGAAGGTCAGTATGAATGAACAATGGTTCACTGAGCCTTTTCATATCAGAACCGTCACAAACGGTATTTTGATGCTTCTTGGGAAAAGAGAGATGACGGTGAGGAGGAGCGGGGTACCGGAGATCCTGAGGAACCTCAATAGTAATGGTGATGGTGGGAAGCAAAGCATCGTCTGGGGAAATCTCCCAGGGCCAGTCCCTGATGCTCCCCTCCCTAGAGAAATCATTGATTCTCTATCCGACAAGCATTGATCCTACAAAGAAAAACTCAAATAAAAAATATATAAAAGATCCTTTTGATTAGCCAGATCCAGAATCATGAAAGGGGTCGAGGCGATTGCGGCGGTGGAGGCTAGGTAGAAGGTTGTGCCAGCTACGGTTGTAGATCCGGCGGCGGCGACTTCAGGGGTGACTCTAGAGATGGCGGCATCAGAAGCGGCGACGACATCAGGGACGGAGGCGGCTTCAAGGATGGTGGGGGTAACATCAGTGACGATGGCTATAGAGACGGAAACTCCCGGGGCGACGGAATCAGGGGTGCTTCAGGGGAGGCGGCGGAGACTGCAGAGGCGTTGGCGGCTTCAGGCGGCTCAAAGGTTGGTTGACGCCGATGTGAGCCAGACGAAAACCATCGGGATTGCAGAGGGGGAACCGAACAGGATCGGTAGATGCGTCGGTGGTGGTGGGGGAGAGTCTACTGCATGGTAGCTAGCGTGTTGGGTCTCGAGGTAGGGTTGGAGATGAACCAACTCGCAACGGAAAATCAATGAAAACCAAGAGACGATTAAAACCATGTAACAACTAACAAAGAATGGATTCACAACAGAAAAATTCAGCACTATTTCTTACCAAAACAAGAACACCGGGTAAAGAATGATTGGCTTGAGTCTCCAAGATGCCTACGTATCCACATGGGAATCAAAGCCACGTAGTTCTTCTCTTTGAGGACTCAAGAACACAAAAATGGAGGTGGAAACAACCCTTGGCCGAAATTGTGGGGAAGAGGGAGAGAAAATGTGTTTCCTATTCTTGTCTTGTGTTTGTTATGTTGAAAAAAGATGAATTAAACATAACAAACCCCATACTTGTCCAACTAAAGGCATGGGACAAGCATGGTGACAAGTAAGGTGTAAATAGAGCAAAGTATGGCTAGACAAGATGGGGTTAGGTGGTGAATCACCAACACCTTAATCCTTGTCTTGCTTACTTAGTACTAATTAATCAAGACTTTATTAATTAGTTCCATGGGCCTCTTGGAATATGGCCCGTGGCCATTTCCAACGAGGTCCCGTGATTCGCTCATCGCCTCCAAGCCTTCCATACCGGAAATGTCCAACACTATCCGACGCGATCAATCCTAAGACTTCAAGCCTTGTCTCGATCCATAAAGTGCTATTCACTTACAGGCACATGACCCAAAACCCAGTTTTGGTCATGTCCCGAGTCATCTCCCTTTTGGCCATTCTCCATAAATGTATCAATGAGTTTCACCCTCTGGTGTGACCCTTATGTAATAACCACTCCCGGTCAACGCCAGTCAAACCTGCGAAAAACAGGAAAATTTAAATTTTTTAAGACTGACAATTAAGTGAACCTAAAATGACCCCGAGTGTCATACCGGACTTAAGTTGACCCCGTTATTGACCAAAGTGAGTTCCGGGGGACTCAGGGCAACTTTCTGATCAATTTGGGAAAAGTTGACTTTTCGCTGGAAAAGTCAACCGAGCGACGTTTTGGTCCATTCGAGGACCGTTTTGGATCCAAAAAGCTTATCCTTCGTCGCAGCGGTCTTAGTTGACCGTTTCCTTGTGGCCCGCCAAGTTTCGTATTTTTGGGAAAAAGTGCCCGTTCGGGGCCCGAAACGTCCGATTTTCGCGAATCTGATTGGAAAATATCTAGGAGATATTTTCCAAAAGGTGTGGGACCCACGTAACACTTGTCCAATATGTGGTGGTGTTAGTTTTGGGGGGAAAATGAAGATGAGAGGACATGGGTGGCCGGCCATATAGGGCAAAAAAAAAAATAAATAGAAATTAGAGTTAGTTGTTTAGAAAGAGAAAGAAGAGAGAAGAAAGGGAGAGAAGGAGAAGAAGGAAGAGAGAAAGCTAGGGTTTGGGCACTATTCACGCCATATCCAACCCTTGGATCGTCTCGAGGCAAGGAGCAATCTACTTCCCCTCGTTCTCCTCTACGGTACACACCGAACCCATTCTCGTTTTGTATAATTTTGGAAGTTAGGTTTTTGTAAACCTATTAGTTTAAGGTGGTTTTGGTGTTGGGGTAACTGTTGGAGACGTTTTGGAGGTGTTTGGAGGGGGAAGTTGACGTTTTCCGGTGACCGGAGGCTCATGAGGAGCTCCGGCCACTGTGGGTGGTGGCCGGCCGGCCATGGGTGGCTGGTCGGAGCTGGGACCAGCCACCACCATGGTGGCCGAGCCCAACTTTTAGCCCTAGGTCCCACTTCCAAGTGGGTCGGTTGGGGCCCACGTGCTCGGGTGCTCGGGTTTTATCGTTCGGGTGGTTTAAAACGTTCCCCGGACCATTTATCCTTAACCGAATCGAAAATTGGAATTGAATTGGAAAAGTTACAATTAACGGGTTTTAGAAACTTGAAACGGAAATTAATTGACTCAAGAGTCGGAATTCGATTCGGTCAAGTGCATTGGGACCCTTGAATTATTCTAAGACCGTAGAAACGAAAACGGGAATTTTTGGAGCCCTGGAAGGGCATTTACTAAACCCGGGCAGATTCGCCATGTCGGGCGAATCGGGCCTTTACGGGTCCCTTATCGACAATGTCGAGTAATTGGGAAGTTTGGGAGTGATCGACATTGTCGGGGTTAAGTTTGGGCATCGAGTTTAATGATTTTCAGTTTATTCCTGCGGGTTGTTAAGTGCCTTGAATTTGTGTTCTTTTCGATCGTGCCACGGACCGAGGCAAGGGAAAGCTGGGTGAGTGACTGATATCACCACCAGAGCTCGTTGGTTGGCTTTTGGGAGAACACGCACGAGGTAGGGAAAAGCAGCCGGATCTCGGCCCTGACTGGGGAAAGTTAACAGTAGAATTGCATGTGACACCGGGGTGTCGTGGGTTGAGTAGGTTTATTTAATTATTAGAAAAGCATGATACGGGATCGTAGAGAATATTGGAAATGCATGTGACACTTAGTAGTGTCGTAGGAGCAGAGAACTTAGCGTTATTAGAATTACTGGAGGCATATGACAATGCCCGGAGGTTGTTTGTGAAACTAGTGATCTTAGGACTGCTGGAGGCATTGAGTATGCCGGAGGTTGTTGTGCATTATTATTATTGAGTTTTGGGTGGCCTTGAGAGCCCGTGTCATTATTGAGTTTTGGGTGGCCTTGAGAGCCCGTGTACTAAGGTTGGTGTCTTGGCTGGCCTGACCGAGTTAGAGTCTCGGGGGGGTGGTGGTGGGGGGGGGGGGGGGGGTGGGGTTGCGAGCATTCTTTGGCTGGCTTACGAGTTAGAGTCTCGGTAAGTTGCGAGCGTGTGTTATCGTTGAGTTTTGGGTGGCCTTGCGAGCGTGTGTTATTGTTGAGTTTTGGGTGGCCATGAGTGCCCGTGGGGTTGTTGAACCCGTGTCTTTACCTTTGGTGTTTTGGGTGGCCATGAGTGCCCGTGGGGTGGTTGAGCCCGTGAGTTTACTGTTGGTGTGTCTTGGAAGGCCGTGAGTGCCTGTGGGGCTGTTGAGTCCGTGTTTTACTGTTGGTTGTCTTGGGAGGCCGTGAGTGCCTGTGGGGCTGTTGAGTCCGAGTTTTACTGTTGGTGTCTTGGTGGCCATGAGTGCCTGCGAGTGTTGAACTTGCTTGTGATTGTGATTGTGATTATGATTGTGTTTGTGGTTACCTGAGGTTGGGGGCCCGCTTCATGAAACGGGGTTCCACGAGCACACGCGTTTGCATGTTCAGACGGGGTAAGGGTCCCGCCCGCCAATAAAGGGGTCCTGGCCGCGCGTGTGTGGTTTGGGTTTGTGAGCATTCTTTGGATGGCTTACGAGTTAGAGTCTCGGTAAGTTGCAAGCATTCTTTGGCTGGCTTACGAGTTAGAGTCTCGGTAAGTTGCGAGCGTGTGTTATCGTTGAGTTTTGGGTGGCCTTGCGAGCGTGTGTTATTGTTGAGTTTTGGGTGGCCATGAGTGCCCGTGGGGTTGTTGAACCCGTGTCTTTACCTTTGGTGTTTTGGGTGGCCATGAGTGCCCGTGGGGTTGTTGAACCCGTGTCTTTACCTTTGGTGTTTTGGGTGGCCATGAGTGCCCGTGGGGTGGTTGAGCCCGTGAGTTTACTATTGGTGTGTCTTGGGAGGCCGTGAGTGCCTGTGGGGCTGTTGAGTCCGTGTTTTACTGTTGGTTGTCTTGGGAGGCCGTGAGTGCCTGTGGGGCTGTTGAGTCCGAGTTTTACTGTTGGTGTCTTGGTGGCCATGAGTGCCTGCGAGTGTTGAACTTGCTTGTGATTGTGATTGTGATTGTGATTGTGATTATGATTGTGTTTGTGGTTACCTAAGGTTGGGGGCCCGCTTCATGAAACGGGGTTCCACGAGCACACGCGTTTGCATGTTCAGACGGGGTAAGGGTCCCGCCCGCCAATAAAGGGGTCCTGGCCGCGCGTGTGTGGTTTGGGTTTGTGAGCATTCTTTGGATGGCTTACGAGTTAGAGTCTCGGTAAGTTGCAAGCATTCTTTGGCTGGCTTACGAGTTAGAGTCTCGGTAAGTTGCAAGCATTTCTCCGGCTGGCTTACGAGTTAGAGTCTCGGTAAGTTGCAAGCATTCTTGGGTTGGCCTGACCGAGTTAGAGTCTCGGGAGGGTGTGAGCGTTCTTGGCAGCTGGTTTGCGATCCTTTGTGATCTTGTTTGGTGTGCGATCCTTTATGATCTTATTTGGTGTTGCGTAGCTTTCTTTGGAGTCCTTGGAAGAGGTCGTGATCGTTGTGTCGGGTCTACTTTACGTGTCAAAGTGTTGAGTTGGTCAAAGAAGGTAACAGTAGGTGTATGTTCAGTCAGAGTACTTGGGTTGGGGACGGTGTTCCCCGGGGGTGACTTTGTTATTGGTGTTACCGGCATTGTCTGCTAATTATGCCGTAGTCAGTCTGTTATCCGTGGTGGTGAGCGAACGCTCACCCCTAGCTGCTTTTCCTACAGGTACCGGTAGCAGGTTGGACTAGGTGAGCTTCTGAAGCTTGAAGAGCTAGGAGCGGGTTTTCTGGGTTTATTTTGAGTGTAGCGACGGATACCATGTTTTTGTCCACTTGTTGGGACTGTTTCTGAGTTGTAAATATTATTTTGTTGAACAAATGGTACTTTTAAAGTGTTTATGAAAAAGGCAACTAAATGTTTTATTATTTTTAAATGTTCGCGTCTCGAGTTCGGTTTACTGAAATTGGGGAGTGACAGCTTGGTATCAGAGCTCGAGGTTTCACACCTCGGACTGTACGTCAATTAGGTTGGGAGAGTCGAGTCGGTAAAGTCCCGTCGTACGTTGGGTACGCAGGTCAGGAACCGTGTGTAGACCCGTTGTGTTGTGAGTCCTGCTTGTGTTTGTGTGTATGTGCGGTACGGGGTTACTGGCATGCTGTTTGTGTGTTGCTGCGTGAAAAGTCTTTAAACTGTCGCGATTCGACTCAGGGGCGCCCCTGTGGTCGAGTGTGACGGTGTTGACGTCAAGTGGGTACAATGTAGTTCGGGGACGCCTGGACCGAGTTGTAACTACCTGATGTCAAGAAATGAGGTTTTAATGAAGTGAGGAAAGTTTTAAAAATTTGATTGTTTTGATTTTGTTTGGCCCTGTGGGCGTGTTGTGATTGTTGTTGGTTGGCCCGGTGGGCGTGTTGTGGAGTTTTGGTTGGCCTTGTGGGCGTGCTTGTTTATGTTGGCCCGATGGGCGTGTTGTGGAGTTTTGGTTGGCCCGGTGGGCTCTATTTGACTTTGGTTGGCCTGGTGGGCGGGTGTCGTCGTTGTTGTTGTTATGGGTGTTTGGCCGGTTTGGCTTGTTCGTGGTTTAGTCGGGTTTTGTGGTATGTGTGTGGTCGTTTTGGTGGTTAATTGTCTACGACGCACAAGTGTGCGGGTCGCCAAGAGACTGGTAGAATACGAGTGCCCTAGGGTAGCCATGACGGGCAGTTAGGGGCGAAACGGTCGCGGCTACGGGACGGACCACGGGCCGACCTAGTATGTGACCAGGAAGGGCTCGCTGGTCCGATCCGGCAGCCAGCATAGACCAGCTGATATGCCGGCCCGGCAGCCAATATGGCACGGCTGGCGTGCCGGCCCGACAGCCAATATGGCACGGATGGCGTGCCGGCCCGGCAGGTAGCCCGGCACAGTTGACGTGCCGATCCGGAAGCCCACATGGTCCGGCCCACCTGTCGGACCGGTCCAGCCGGTTATCAAAAAAAAAGGGTTTGTTTCGTTGTGCGTTTAGGTTTGTGGTTGTGTGACTCAGTTCATGTTCGTGCGGTTGAGCGTTGGTTTTACGGGATTGTGTTCGCGGTTGTGGGTTGCAGAGGCCGTGGGCCTGGTGTACGATTGGGTTGTTGTTGAGTTTTTCGCTTCGCATTATTATAATTATGGCTTTAATAGTGTGAGCAGTAGTGTTTTACTGGTTTGAGGACGTGTTTCCCGTGTCTAGGTTTATCTTACTCGAGCGAGTACTTGAGGTGGTGGTTTGCCCTGACTAGAGTGGTAAGTCCTTGGTGCATTACTAGTATGCCATAATCGAACGGGTGTCCGTGGAGGTGAGCATAACGCTCATCCCCTTTACTACTTTTCCCGCACGGGACGAGTAGCGAACACTGGTTTGGTTGCGGAGAGTTATAAGTAAGTGCATAAAGGACCGGATGAGGGTTTGGTGTACGTTTGTGTGATTAAAATTGAGGTTTCGCTTGCGTGTTGTTATAATTAAAGTATAATTAGCGTGAACGGTGTGACGGTTAGTAACAAGTACGTTGAGGTAGGCGTAGACCGTGTGAACGTTAGTGCATTCGAGCTTGTTGTCTTGTTTGAGTTCGCAAACTGAGCGTTTACGTGTATCCGTGCAGAGGATACTTGCTGATGGCTCGTGGCAGACGAGGAAGAGCAGTAGTGGCACGGGGACGAGCGCCCGCGCGAGGCAGGCGATGACGGTTAACGGGGACACCAGGACGGGTGCCCACCGTTGAGCCCGCCGAGTACGCCGAGGCGCAGGGTACTCCTGTCGGTGAGGACAGGAGGAGCGATGCGGGACCTTCTACGGGCACGCCCAGCGTCCTGCCGGTCGCAGACCCACCCGTTATGACTGCGCTGGATGAGCTGACCAGGACAGTCCAGAGTTTAGTGGCGATCATCGCCTGTCGAGAGTCGGCTTCGCCAGCTCCGGAGGCGGTAGCGGTGCCAATGAGATCCGTTCAGGCAGAGGACCATACGGCCCGTTCACTACTGGACTTCCTGAAGCTAGGGATACCTACATTCGTCGGGGGGCCGAACCCCGACCTGGCCGAGAGGTGGCTAGAGCAGGTCACGCGGGACCTGCATACATCAGGTATCGAAGACGGTCGCCGCAGAGTGTCCTTCACAGCTCACCAGCTGAGGGACAGCGCCTACCACTGGTGGGGGCGGGTGAAGGACATGGTCGGGTACGACTACAGCATCTTCCAGATGGCCTTTCTGGAACAGTATTTTCCCGAGTCGGCTCGCTTGGAGCGACATCGGCAGTTTCTGGACCTGGAGCAGGAAGGGATGACGATGGCAGAATACGAGGCCAGATTCACGGCCTTGACCAGATTCGCGCCGGAGATGGTGATGACCGAGCAGAACCGTTGCCTGCGGTTCTAGGGAGGAGGCCGGTGATTCGGAACTAGGTTCTCGCATTGAGGTTGCGGAAGTATTCAGAGCTCGTGGACACCGCATCGACGGTGGAGCAGGGTATCTGGGATGCGGACAGGACCCGTGAGGTCCGACAGCGGCCGACCAACTTTGCAGGGTCGTCCGAGTCACGAGACCCGCGAAGACAGAGGACCACGGGATCCTTCCGACCATAGGCTCATCAGGATGGATCGAGACAGCGGGGGTCGGTAGCGTCAGTGGGGCCAGTCGCTTCAGAGAGACGGCTGGGATGCTTTAGCTGCGGGCAGCCAGACCACATGCAGCGAGAGTGTCCGATGAACACGGGGCCGAGAGCCGACGAGGCCAGGTGTCACCGGTGCGGCCGCGTTGGGCACACTATCGGCCAGTGCTATGAGCCGTTGGGGGCAACGACGGTGCGACGACCACAGCAGTCGCGCCCTCGTCAGAGTCAACAGTCGAGGTTTTCGCAGCCGTCGACGAGTGGGCCGGCTCCGAGACAGCAGCAGAGCTATGGGTATCCAGCGGCCAGTGCGCCGGGTCAGAGGCAACAGGAGTCGGAGGGAAGAATGTATGCGGTTACCGACTCCCGGACCCTAGGATCCCCTACCTACCGCGAGACCTTTCAGGGTACGTATTTATTGTACCTTATATGAGCGTTATTCTAAATTTCGCGGACGAAATTCCTTTAAGGGGGGTAGATTGTAATAACCACTCCCAGTCAACGCCAGTCAAACCTGCGAAAAACAGGAAAATTTAAACTTTTAAGACTGACAGTTAAGTGAACCTAAAATGACCCCGAGTGTCATACCGGACTTAAGTTGACCCCGTTATTGACCAAAGTGAGTTCCGGGGGACTCAGGGCAACTTTCTGATCAATTTGGGAAAAGTTGACTTTTCGCTGGAAAAGTCAACCGAGCGACGTTTTGGTCCATTCGAGGATCGTTTTGGATCCAAAAAGCTTATCCGTCGTCGCAGCGGTCTTAGTTGAGCCGTTTCCTTGTGGCCCGCCAAGTTTCGTAATTTTTGGGGAAAAGTGCCCGTTCGGGGCCCGAAACGTCCTATTTTCGCGAATCTGATTGGAAAATATCTAGGAGATATTCTTCTAAAGGTGTGGGACCCACGTGACACTTTTCCAATATGTGGTGGTGTTAGTTTTGGGGGGAAAATGAAGATGAGAGGACATGGGTGGCCGGCCATATAGGGCAAAAAGGAAAAAAATAGAAATTAGAGTTAGTTGTTTAGAAAGAGAAAGAAGAGAGAAGAAAGGGAGAGAAGGAGAAGAAGGAAGAGAGAAAGCTAGGGTTTGGGCACTATTCACGCCATATCCAACCCTTGGATCGTCTCGAGGCAAGGAGCAATCTACTTCCCCTCGTTCTCCTCTACGGTATACACCGAACCCATTCTCGTTTTGTTTAATTTTAGAAGTTAGGTTTTTGTAAAACTATTAGTTTAAGGTGGTTTTGGTGTTGGGGTAATTGTTGGAGACGTTTTGGAGGTGTTTGGAGGGGGAAGTTGACGTTTTCCGGTGACCGGAGGCTCGGGAGGAGCTCCAGCCACCATGGGTGGTGGCTGGCCGGCCATGGGTGGCTGGCCGGCTATGGGTGGCTGGCCGGAGCTGGGACCAGCCACCACCATGGTGGCCGAGCCCCACTTTGAGCCCTAGGGCCCACGTCCAAGTGGGTCGGTTGGGGCCCACGTGCTCGGGTGCTCGGGTTTTATCGTTCGGGTGGTTTAAAACGTTCCCCAGACAATTTATCCTTAACCGAATCGAAAATTGGAATTGAATTGGAAAAGTTACAATTAACGGGTTTTAGAAACTTGAAACGGAAATTAATTGACGTGGGAGTCGGAATTCGATTCGGTCAAGTGCATTGGGACCCTTGAATTATTCTAAGACCGTAGAAACGAAAACGGGAATTTTTGGAGCCCTGGAAGGGCATTTACTAAACCCGGGCAGATTCGCCATGTCGGGCGAATCGGGCCTTTACGGGTCCCTTATCGACAATGTCGAGTAATTGGGAAGTTTGGGAGTGATCGACATTTTTGGGGTTGGCATCGAGTTTAATGATTTTCAGTTTATTCCTGCGGGTTGTTAAGTGCCTTGAATTTGTGTTCTTTTAGATCGTGCCACGGACCGAGGCAAGGGAAAGCTGGGTGAGTGACTGATATCACCACCAGAGCTCGTTGGTTGGCTTTTGGGAGAACACGCACGAGGCAGGGAAAAGTAGCCGGATCTCGGCCCTGACTGGGGAAAGTTAACAGTAGAATTGCATGTGACACCGGGTTTCGTGGGTTGAGTAGGTTTATTTAATTATTAGAAAAGCATGATACGGGATCGTAGCGATTATTGGAAATGCATGTGACACTTAGTAGTGTCGTAGGAGCAGAGAACTTAGCGTTATTAGAATTACTGGAGGCATATGACCATGCCCGGAGGTTGTTTGTGAAACTAGTGATCTTAGGACTGTTGGAGGCATTGAGTATGCCGGAGGTTGTTGTGCATTATTATTATTGAGTTTTGGGTGGCCTTGAGAGCCCGTGCTATTATTGAGTTTTGGGTGGCCTTGAGAGCCCGTGTCATTATTGAGTTTTGGGTGGCCTTGAGAGCCCGTGTACTAAGGTTGGTGTCTTGGCTGGCCTGACCGAGTTAGAGTCTCGGGGGGGGGGGGGTTGCGAGCATTCTTTGGCTGGCTTACGAGTTAGAGTCTCGGTAAGTTGCGAGCGTGTGTTATCGTTGAGTTTTGGGTGGCCTTGCGAGCGTGTGTTATTGTTGAGTTTTGGGTGGCCATGAGTGCCCATGGGGTTGTTGAACCCGTGTCTTTACCTTTGGTGTTTTGGGTGGCCATGAGTGCCCGTGGGGTTGTTGAACCCGTGTCTTTACCTTTGGTGTTTTGGGTGGCCATGAGTGCC
Source organism: Erodium maritimum (assembly GCA_963921825.1). Lineage (NCBI taxonomy): Eukaryota > Viridiplantae > Streptophyta > Magnoliopsida > Geraniales > Geraniaceae > Erodium > Erodium maritimum. The sequence continues at coordinate 49,046,295 of OY997588.1, forward strand.
CGTGGGGTGGTTGAGCCCGTGAGTTTACTATTGGTGTGTCTTGGGAGGCCGTGAGTGCCTGTGGGGCTGTTGAGTCCGTGTTTTACTGTTGGTTGTCTTAGGAGGCCGTGAGTGCCTGTGGGGCTGTTGAGTTCGAGTTTTACTGTTGGTGTCTTGGTGGCCATGAGTGCCTGCGAGTGTTGAACTTGCTTGTGATTGTGATTGTGATTGTGATTGTGTTTGTGGTTACCTGAGGTTGGGGGCCCGCTTCATGAAACGGGGTTCCACGAGCACACGCGTCTGCATGTTCAGACGGGGTAGGGGGCCCGCCCGCTAATAAAGGGGTCCTGGCCGCGCGTGTGTGGTTTGGGTTTGTGAGCATTCTTTGGCTGGCTTACGAGTTAGAGTCTCGGTAAGTTGCAAGCATTCTTTGGCTGGCTTACGAGTTAGTCTCGGTAAGTTGCAAGCATTTCTCCGGCTGGCTTACGAGTTAGAGTCTCGGTAAGTTGCAAGCATTCTTGGGTTGGCCTGACCGAGTTAGAGTTTCGGGAGGGTGTGAGCGTTCTTGGCAGCTGGTTTGCGATCCTTTGTGATCTTGTTTGGTGTGCGATCCTTTGTGATCTTATTTGGTGTTGCGTAGCTTTCTTTTGAGTCCTTGGAAGAGGTCGTGATCGTTGTGTCGGGTCTACTTTACGTGTCAAAGTGTTGAGTTGGTCAAAGAAGGTAACAGTGGGTGTATGTTCAGTCAGAGTACTTGGGTTGGGGACGGTGTTCCCCGGTGTTGACTTTGTCATTGGTGTTACCGGCATTGTCTGCTAATTATGCCGTAGTCAGTCTGTTATCCGTGGTGGTGAGCGAACGCTCACCCCTAGCTGCTTTTCCTACCGGTACCGATAGCAGGTTGGACTAGGTGAGCTTCTGTAGCTTGAAGAGCTAGGAGCGGGTTTTCTGGGTTTATTTTGAGTCTAGCGACGGATACCATGTTTTTGTCCACTTGTTGGGACTGTTTCTGAGTTGTAAATATTATTTTGTTGAACAAATGGTACTTTAAAGTGTTTATGAAAAAGGCAACTAAATGTTTTATTATTTTTAAATGTTCGCGTCCCGAGTTCGGTTCACTGAAATTGGGGCGTGACACCTTAGGTTTATGCATGTCAATAGATCAACGTAAAATCTCATTTTACTTGATCCTATTTAAGTGGCAACTAACGAGACTTTACTATTGCCTGACATTGCATAACGAATCGACCCTGTCGATTCTAACCTTTCCGGCGTCCCTATCATTATCATTTTATCTTCGATATCCTAATTGAGATAAGGCATAGAGTTGTCATCTTATTATTCTCAATCATTGTTCCTTGACATGTGAGATGACTGAATATATGATACCTAGTATCATGTGCATGGCCATGCTATTATTTCAGTCACTCTCGATCAAGCGCCCGAGAACCGATATCTTTCCCATACCGCAGTATGAGGGATAAATCCCTTAGCCGTCTTTCGTGTCACTCATGTAGTCCGTCCCCAAGCCAATCCTGGCCGTTATGGAAGCCATGTTACGGACAATGTTAGGCTCAGGTCAAACTCAGTTGTTTACTGCATAGCGATCACAAAGACTCCTTGGTCTAAGGATACATGACAAGCTACGACAATAAATATGTTCATGACTTGATCTATGGCACATATTCATGTCGAGTCGTCCAATATCATGTCCCACATGATACCTATGATCAGACTCCGGAATCTCATTCCAATGACTAAAAGAACATAAGCCATAAAGAGACATCTTTCATACTAGTCACTTCTAGTGAAGCTTTGTTGACTAGGGATCCATCGAGTGTGATCCATCTCGATATATGGTTCTATTCGCATGGTGGGCATAAATCAGAACACACATCGATATATTACTCCAAAACATAAGTAATATAAAGCCGTTTTACTTTTATTGCTAACGATGATACATACATTTAGACATTTAGGATTGAACTATGGGCACTAAGACTAACATAGTGATGACCCGAAAAGAACCCTAACAGAGAGAGTTCGCGCAGGACCCAAAGAGAATGTGTCGAGGAAAGGGTTGGTAAAGAAAAGAGGAAGAAGCATGGCATAAGCTATGGCAATTGCAATAGCCATAGCCATGGTGGTGCATACGACGACAAAATCTCAAAACCCTAGTAGAGAAGTTTCTACTATCCACATCTTGAAGACATTACTTTACAGTAAATTGATTTTTTTACTTTTATTTATTATTTTGTGGCTCCATTTGTTTTTGGTCTTGTTATTATTGCTTTACACCGTCTTTCGAATGTTTCCCCTTAATTTTTATTTTTAATTTATATTACGTGTCTACTGTTAGAAAAGATAGTATATGTTAACTCCACCTTGAAATGAGATAAGAGGCGTCTTAATTATTAATTACGAGGATGTAATGCTTATTAAATATTTTTGAGTGAAAGGTGCAGATTTCATTAATCAAAATGTGTAAAGACAATAAGGTGCATCAGAGACTCTCTAACCACGAAGAACGGGGCAAGAACATTTATGAATGTTCACTATTCTTTTCACAGTATAACCGTCCTCGACGATTTTGAATTGGCGCCCTATGGGCAAAGATAGAATATGGGTGGGGGGAACGGGGTACCGTAGATCAGAGACCACGACGGTAATGGTGATGGTGGGAGGCAAAACATCGTCTACGGACCCCTCCCAGGGCCAGTCCCCGATGCTTAGGCATGGCCTCATCCCCCCCGATGGGGTTTCTTCCGCGCTTGTGACTCGTCGCCCCAACCAGATGCAGACGTCTCCTTCCTCTGCCCTCCAACAACTGCTCTTCCCCAAGCCCGGGTCGCTTGAACTTCAACAGCTCCTCCGCCGCCCATCCCACCACTCTCCAATGATGGGGGATCAGTAGTGGACTCAGTAGAAAGCTGGTTACCACAGGCCCTCTGCCGGATCTTCGTGTGTACAAAAACCGGGGTGTGGGGGATGGACCACCTAGGGAGGCCTGGCTTTGCCGACGTAACACGGGGGCCCTTGTTATGTACCGGGGTCATTGTTACGCTAGGTCCCCTCCCCCGAGGTGATCCAGCAATAGGTACCGGGTCCATTATCAGCAGTGAAGTCTCATTCAACTCCTCGTCACCATATGCCCCTTGGGATTGCAGTCGCACCACCGAGACCAGAGAGCCATCTCTCCTAACGATAGGGGCGGGAGTAGCCCAATCAGGGGGAGACCACACCCTTGTCCGCTGCCAAGTCCACCCTCGAAGAACAATCATGGAAGAGGTCTCCACCATGGTCTTTCGCTCCCTATATCGGTCACGACTCAGATATTGACGGTGAGTCCTGACCCTCGTGGTCGTAGTGTATGTCGTGTACCCCGTCACCTCCATAGTTGTACCCCCCCCCCCCGGGGGTTTCTGGCGAGGGTCGAGCCCTAGCCCATGCGACACCCATCCCATGCAGGATGAGAGGATACTTCTGTCGCAACAACACCGGCAGAGGCGGAACCTTCAATTGGGCGGTAGGCACCCTCGGCACTGGAGCAAGGTCATGGCGGCGGTGGGCCCTGAGAGGCGGGCTAGGGTTCGGCGCCTGAGGAGAGGTCTTGTAATTTGGAGCCAAAGTCACCGCGAATCGCGGCACCCATCTCCGACGCTCCCAGTGATGCCGATACAGAGTAGCACCAGGGGGATTGGGGGACGATCCTCGCGGAATAGATTAGATTCATAATATTAATAGATTAAACGACTATCAGTATTAAAATATCAATAAAAATGAATGATTTGTTTGTTTGTTTTTTTTAAAAACTAGCAACGATGAATTTTATTAATTTTTCCAATCAGTATTAACATAAACTGGGTCAAAAATCATGGGTTCTAGAATATGTCTGGGATTCCCCATACTGACCCGATGCTCTTGGACTCACAGAACTGTCTAATTTCCATATTATACAACCAAAAATAACTCCAACGTCCTACCATCAACAAACATCTACCACCCCAGCCCCGGATCATGGGGTAGGCCACCAAACATCTACCACCCCAGCCTCAGGCCAACTCATGGCTCTGGCAGGGGGGGGTATTTTGCAGCCCTCGCATGTTGAAGTCGTCCTCCGCTTCATCTACAAGATAACGGGTAGTGGTGAGGACACCCAAGTGGTTGAGTTCCCATTTCAGCTGGCACGTACGAGTGTTTACCCCGCCCCTTCGTTTTCAGTACCTTAGAAATTTTGGGGCCTAAACCGCCCGGTTTCTCCCAAGGCTCTTTCTACTTTCACTCGAAGAGAGATCTCAACGTTTGCTTGTGGGTGCTCCAAATAAGGTGATAGTGATTGTGTAGAAGTCCTGCTACTGTAGTTGTGCTCTCCTCCCTATATCTCCCGACCATAGCTAGATCAAAGGTTTTTGCTATCTCGCATGTCTCACCTAATGATCCAGGATGCTCCCATTGAAATCCTGGAGTCGTTCCCTCGTGACGCTCCTTAGAAAGATAACATGTTTTTGAAATAGGCCCTCCATCCCGAGAGGTGCTGAAAATCCTAAGGGAGGGAGAGAATTCCTAATTCCCCTAAATTTGTCCCCCTTGGCCTCCAAGGTGAGGGAGGTCAATAGTTCATCAACTAGGAGCACATATTCTTCCCGAGGCGCCCCCCCACTCCGTCCGGAGAAGCTGCGCCTTATTAACCCCCATCGGGACTCAAAGGGAATCATCGTACCAGGCGTCCTCCCGTCCCACTCCTCGGATACAAGCTTGGTAGGCTCTGATATGATGGTTGAGTCTCCTAAAACAGACGCATAACCCCGGTAGCCTCTCATACTGGAGACCTATAATCGTAGGCTCCATGTGACATGGAAAGCAGAGGCGGATCTGAAGACGGGGTGGCCTATCGACGTCCAGACTAACCCGGAGTCATAGGTAATTATCCCAACGGAAAAGTACTAGCAAAGGTGTCGAGAACACCTCGGTGCCCAAGGTATTTTCCAATAGGGACCAGACATGGGCGTTTTGAGCATCTCCCGAGACATTTTATGCTCGCACCTAGATCTCGATGAATCAGATGGGGATAGTACTCGGATACATGCAAGGTAGATGGGGTACCAGAATCAGTGAATATCCGCTACAACACCATGCAATGTCGAACGCTTTTCCCCAGCTGTCTAACAAAAAATAGAACGCCACAACTTCCTTGTAGAAGAACACTACCTACAAACTTCGGACATGTCATCGTTGGATCATGACACCACAGAGAATTATTGGGTTGCATGCTATGTCTGCCATATTTTGTTCGAACAGCGAGTGGCGGTATTGACCCTCGGATGTTAACGAAACTGCTTTTGTAGTGACCACCACCACGAAGTCCTCGTTGTCTCCATCGCCCTCAAGGAAGAAAGTATTGAAATAGTCTTGGATAGCCTCAACATTTTGGGGATCTAATGAAACGACTGGGAGCGGTGGTCCTTGCCTTATGAAGGCCAGCGGTTGGGCTTAAGAGTGGTGGGGCGCTGGTAGGGGAACTGCATCGGGCGTAGGTGATGTATAGAAAATCTTGGACGGAGACCAAATTGGCCGTTGGTTGAAGGGGGTTGTTGAGCCTTCGAGGTAGCCGGAGGGAGCTGCCATGAGGAGCCAATCTAGATCTGTACTGGACTGCCCCGTCATATGGAAGATGTGTCGACATGTAGTCTAGTGAGCGTCGTGGTGGGAATCCTCTAACGAGAGAAGACCGAAGAGGTGGCTTCATCAGCGGTAGCATGGGAGGAGGAGGAGGAGGAGAAGGAGGTACTCATCATGGTCGAGAGAACATGAGCAGTTATACTTTAGTAAGGTGAGAAAACCCTAGTTTTTTTTAGTCTCTGAGATTGAGAAAACTAACCAATAATCTTTTTTGAACGGAAGTTGCAGATTATATTAATAATAAGAAAATGGATTCATTACAACGAATAAGGCCCCATAAAACCCTTGTTCAAATAACTCTAAGATACAATGATCGTAACTACTGACGGTTTTGAAGAAACATAATAACTTCATTAATTTTAAACTAATAAACTTAAAAGAACCACATAACGTGGTTCCCAAACACTGTTTGATCCCATGGAGATAACTCTTTTTGCTATGAGGAGTGCGACCAAACTTGAACTCAATAGTATGACCGGAAGGATAAGCTTAAGTCAGGGACCCCTCCCTAGGTAGGTCCCTAAAGCCACAGGCGTCTAACATTTCTTCTGGTGGGGGTACTTACCAGCCATCGTTTAGTGTTCACGATGTTCCCCTGTAGAGTCCCTTTTCTTCCATAGCGTCACACATGGGACAGTCCATGACGGGCTAACAGACCTAGCCCCTTCATTTACCTCAATCTTCATCTCCCCTACCTGGGTGTCCGATAGAGTGTTCGGGGTTACAATTTGTCCCCTTCCCTAAGATTATGAAGTAGTAGGTAGAGTACTCGCGGTCGACGATGTGAAGCTGGGAGGTTTTTAGTAGTCTTGTATGAACCGTCCCCCAATCCATGGCATAAGAATTCGCCTTCTTGTCCGACTTGAATTCCAGAAGAGAATTATCAAACCTAGGTATCCCTAGCGTCTCCAGGTCAAAGTACCGGGCCACATGACCGATACGTCCATAATTATATTAGAAGGTGGGTAGCCAATCATAGGTTAGGGTGACCGTAATTGGTTCTGGGAATTCCTGAAACCTCATCACTCTGGTACGACGCAAGGGACGATGAAGGTTCATCCAGAAACGAACTTTGACAGTCCTTCCCCAACACAGTCTCCACTGGTCGCATGAAACATCCACGCACTCTCTTAGAATGGCTCTGATGACTCTTTGGTAGCCTTCGTACAGACCTATGACGGAAGGCCCCTTGCATGCACCCATAGTTGGATAAGATCCAACTTGGGAAGGTCCATAGGGGTCCACTATCTCTCCGAACACCATCACATACCCATTGAAACACAAAGACTCATTGCTATGAACCCAAGCCCTAGCATCCTGACGCACAAACTAGAACCAGTAGGATCTCGGGTTCTAAATCTTTCACCACCGAAACTGAAGTCGATCGTCCTCATACTCACGTAATGATCTAGAGCAGGAAGTCTTTCTAGGACGGTCTTGGTGTCAACATCCGACACACCATACCAAATTATTGGAGGGAAAAAACCTTTGGGTCTGCCGTAGTATAAGGTACCACGACCTCTATCTAGTCCTCATCTGTGATGTCGCAGGCCGAGAGGCCATTATGGAGATTCACCATTGATGGCAGAAGATCCTGAGGAGGCGGCGAGGCAGAGGATCCATTGGGTGTCGACGTCTCTAAGACCAAGGAATAGGTAGTGGGGAGTAGGATAAAACCCTAACCGGCCTTCCCATCTTGGGCTTAACCAGGACAACTTCCAGCGATGCAAGGCCTGAAGAGAAAATCACTAGAGCCGATCCCTCTATAAACGAATGTCCCGTCGAGGATAGTGGTGGTGGCGGTTGTGTAGATGTTAAGTAAAGAGGTGGAGTTTTAGAGTTCCTCTTATTTTTAGGTTTCATTGGAAAAGTGAAAACAGAAGAGAGTTGTGGGGCATTATCAATGGATTCAAGGAGGCAGCCATCACAGAAGGAGAGGACACACCGTTCACCACTGGAGGAGAAAGTGGCAACATGACAATCGATGTTGTAGGGGTCGAAATCGACTAGTGGAGGATAAAGTTGATAAGACTAGACTATTAAAAGGGTAGAACGCACAAGAATGTGGAGAGGTACTAAAATGATTTTAGAACCTTTAAACTACCCGATAACTTGTTTGTTTTTTTATGAGCGAAAGTTTCAACTTTATTATAAATCGGAATCAACGATACATTGGAGTGCACCAGACACATGGCCTGACCACTGAAGAACATGCATAGAACGAGCTTCCCTGGCTAGCCAGGGGGGAAGTCCTGTTCGTAGTTCTTTTTATAAATTGAAGGGTTGTCCCCTCTTGTTGAGAAAAAAGCTGACGGATATCCCTAATCAGCATTCCAATGGGGAGACCGGAGGATCACCATGAGAGATCAGGTTGAGGAGGACCTGGGCATCAGAGCGGATAATAACATTAGATCTAAAACTCGGTACATTCTTTAGTGTCTTCGCTAAAGCGCAAGCTTCAACCATGATCGGAGCCCATAATCCCGGGAGGATACCATTCGCAATTAGACGAATAAACCCCTAGGTGTCCCGAGCAATGATACTCCATGCAAATTGCCGCGTATCTGGAAGACTGCCCCATACACATTATTCACGATAGTACTTGGGGATGGGCGAGTCCACCTAGCCGGCCAGATAGATGGTATACTTCTGGGCTTCGGGGAAGCAACCTTTGCCTCCCGCCAGGTTGACATATGAGATGCCGCCGACGGGATTACCCGTAATGACGACGGGGGTGTACCCCTCCATTTAAGATCATTCCTAGCCTTCCATATTTCTCATAGAATAGATAAAACCGCCGCCACCTTATCCCGAGACCTCCTGGCCTCTATCCCTTCCCACCATTGCAAAAAAGTTCCTCCTATACCTTGGGTAATAAGGTCCCCAGCCTATGCCCAACAAGTCTTTGCGAAACCACATTCGAGGAGCAAGTGGTCAACTGTCTCAGAGGCTCGTCCACAAATATCACAAGTAGATAGGATGGGAACAAACTTATGGTTGAGATTGGTAGCCACTTGTAGAGTGTCGGTTAGCCCTCGCCACAAGAATATTAGGAGAAGTGAGGGCGGGGATCAACCATAGGGCAGACCATGTAACTAATGTCGTATGCTGCCTCGCCGCTTGTCTTGCTGTGGCCAATATCGAATAACCTGTTTTTGTAGTATAATGCCCAGTCCGCTCAGCAGCCCAATACCATGTGTCCTTTGTCCTGAGTGTCGAAAGAGGAACCTGAAGTATATTATCCCATTCTTCGCTAGAGAACACCTGACCCATCAGGGGGACATCCCAGCACAACCTTCCTGGCACCATGAGCCCCGCAACTTGAGCCCCAACCAGGGCCTGATTAGATGACGTTATCTCCGGGTTAGGCCCCAAGATCCATGGGGTACCCTTGATGAGGGTATCCTGACCATCCCCTTATCGCTATTTAGAGACCACCCCGGCCCATGTAAAGCTCTGATTGGCCATGACTCTGGCCTCGAGAAAACTAACCTTTGGAAAGTAACGTGCCTTAAGCACCCGAGCTATCAGAGACTGAGGACGATGGATCAGACTCCATGCTTTCTTTCCAAAAAGAACCTTGTTGACATCGCTCAGATGACGAAATGCCATACCTCCAGCTTCCTTCGTCATACATAGCTTGTCCTAGTCCTACTAGATAATCGGTCGACCAGACTTTCCCCTACCAGAATCGGGCCAGTGCCACATGTATCCGAGATATAATCTTAGAAGGTATCGTGAAGACTGGCATAACATAAACAGGAAGCGAGGTAAGAACTGAACGGATCATCACTTCCCGTCCTGCTGGTGAGAGGAGCTTCCCATCCCAGGATCTAATACTCTTAACGATCCGGTCTCCCACTTATGCCATTGCCGTATTCTTATTCCGCCCGACCATATTCGTGACCCCGAGGCACAAAGATGCTTTCGAAGTCTCTTCAATATTCAATATCTGACAACATTGTTGTTTTATGAGCGTAGTTGTATTCGTGCTGAATAAAACTGAAGACTTATCAAGATTCAGAACTTGGCCCGAGAGGGTGCCAAACAAGCCAAGGATACCTTTAACCGTCTGTGCATCTTTAGGTGTGGGGCGGAAAAAGATATAGTAATCATCTGCGAAGAACATATGAGAGATTTCTAGGGCCCCCTCGCGACACAAACTCCCCTCAGACACCCCTCACTCTGGGCTTGACGAAGTAGGAAGGATAAACCCTCCATATAGAGAAAGAAGAAGTAGGGAGACAATGGGTCACCCTGATGTAACCCCCGAGTCGATGTAAGCTGAGGCGTCTGCCAGCCCCTAGACGAGACCGTATACTAGACATATTTTATACAGCAGGCCAGCAGTTCAATCCAGTCCGTCGAGAATCCCAACCGACTCATAATCCGAAGGAGGTAGTCCCATTCTACCCGGTCATATTCCTTACTCATATCGAGTTTGAGCGCCAGGAAACCTACCGCCCATTGTCGCTTCTGCCGAAGGAAATGGATGACTTCAAAGGCGATAAGGATATTATCTTGAATACACATGCCTGGTATAAACGCCCCTGGGTATCCGAGATAATAGTATGAAGGAGGGGCCGCAAACGATTGGCTAGAAGCTTAGAGAGGATCCTGAAAATGACGTTACATACAACAATTGGGCGTAGGTCTATTACCTTGTCTGGATAAGGCTTCTTGGAATTAAGACAATGGAGGTGTCGTTCTTGGAATTAGGAAATGGATCTTCAAGGTGAAGATGGGCATGGGCGGAAACCTCTGGCCTACAAAGCTCAACTGGTGGCGAAAGGTTATAGGCAGATCCAATGGATTGACTATGAGGAAACCTTCTCCCTAGTGGCTAAGGCCAAAATCGATCCAAATTCTTCTTGACATAACTGCGTATCATAATTACGAGATACGGCAAGTGGATGTCAAAACCGCTTTCCTAAGTGGAAATTTGACTGAGTACGTTTGTATGTCTCGGCCCAAAGGTTTTGACGATCCAAAGAGTAAGGGAAATATTTATAAATTGTTGAAATCCATTTATGGATTGAAACGAACTTCTCGGAGTTGGATCCTTCGTTTTGGTGAAGTTGTAATTGGATTTGGCTTAATCAAGAACGAGGATGAATCTTGCGTTTATAAGAAGGCTAGTGGGAGCAAGATTACCTTTTTGGATCTCATTGAAAACGACATCCCAACCTTGCACGAGACTAAAGCTTGGTTGAGGAAGTGTTTTTCAATAAAGGACTTAGGCGATGCTTCTTATATCTTAGGGATTAAGATATGTAGAGATCGCACCAAGAGGGTCTTGGATTTAAGTCAGGGAACCTATGTGAACAAGGCATTGAGTAGGTTATTAATGCTCGATTCAAAGAAAGGACTCTTACCCACTAGTCATGATATTCATCTCAGTAAGACTCAGTGTCGTAAGACACCTGATGAGCTGAAAAGGATGATGTGAATCCCATGCGCATAGGGGCAGGATCGATCATATATGCCATGACATGTACGAGACTAGACGTCTCGTAAGCCTCATGTTGTACCAGTAGACATCAGTCTAATTCAGGGGAAAGATGATGCCGAACTAGTCGTTGAAGGATGAGTAGACGCTAGTTTTCCAAGACAAATCCAGATGACTTTAGAAGTCAGTCAGGATATGTGTTTACGCTGAATGGCGGACCTTTAGCTGGGAGAGCATAAAGCAAGATACCATTGCTGAATCTACGACAGAGGTCAAGTACATGGATGCTGGAGGTGCAGCTAAGGAGGCTATGTGGATTTGGAAATTCACGGCAGGTTTGGGTGTAATTAAAAACCCATCCAGCCCGGTGAATCCATTTTGCGACAACACAAGGGCCATTACGCAAGCTAAAAGCCCAGATCGCATAACAAATCAAAACATGTATTGCGGCGTATCCACCTCATCAGAGAAATACTGAACTGAGGTGAAGTGAACATAACCTATATTGCAACAGATGATAACATAGCCAACCCTTTGACTAAGGCAGTGTCGCTGCCTAAACATGTTAGACATGTAAAGTCGATGGGGACATATTTGAGTTTAGATTGGAACTAGGGCAAGTGGGAGATTGTTAGTCTTAGTGCCCGTAGTTCAATCCTAAATGTCCAAATGTATATATCATCGTTATATTACTTATGTGTTGGAGTAATATATCGATGTGTGCTCTGATCTATGCTCACCCTGCGAATAGAACCATAGATCGAGATAGATCACACTCGATGGGTCCCTAGTCAACAAAGCTTCACTAGAAGCGACTAGTATGAAAGATGGCTCTTTCTGGCTTACGTTCTATTAGTCATTGGAATGGGATTCCGGAGTCTGATCATAGTTATCATGTGGAACATGATATTGACGACCCGACATGAATATGTGCCATAGATCAAGTCATGAACATATTCATTGTCGTAGCTGTGCAGTAAACAACTGAGTTTGACCTGAGCCTAACGTTGTCCATAACAGGACTTCCATAACGGCCATGATTGGCTTGGGAACGGACTGCATGAGTGACACGAAAGACGGCTAAGGGATTTATCCCTCATACTGTAGTATGGGAAAGATATCGGTTCTCGGCCGCTTGATCGAGAGTGACTGAAAGAATAGCATGGCCATGCACATGATACTAGGTATCATATATTCAGTCATCTCACATATCAAGGAACAGTGATTGAGAATAATAAGGATGACGACTCTATGCCTTATCTCAATCAGGATATCGGTGATAAAAGGATATTGACAGGGACGACAGAAAGGTTAGAATCGACAAGGTCGATTCGTTATGCAGTGTCAGGCAATACTAAAGTCTCGTTAGTTTTCACTTATATAGGATCAAGTAAAATGAGATTTTACGTTGATCTATTGACATGCATAAACCTAACGGTCACACCGGAGGATGAAACTCATTGACACATTTATGGAGAATGGCCCAAAGGGAGTTGTCTCGGGACATGACCAAAATTGGGTTTTGGGTCATGTGCTCGTAAGTGAATAGGACATTATGGATCGAGACAAGGCTTGGAGTCTTGGGATTGATCACGTCGGATAATGTTGGACATTTCCGGTATGGAAGGCTTGGAGGCAATGAGCGCATCACAGGACGTCGTTGGGAATGGCCACGGGCCATGTTCCAAGAGGCCCATGCAACCAAGGCCCATGGAACTAATTAATCAAGTCTTGATTGATTAGTACTAAGTAAGCAAGACAAGGATTATGGTGAGGAACACCATTGTTAAGTTTTGAAAATCAGGCACATGAGAACCATGGTGAGGAACATCATTGCTAAGTTTTGTGTTCTTTGTGGAGCTTGGTATATGAGAAACATATCCAAGTATTGTTCATTTTGTGGCGTTAAGAGACCTCTTTCGAAGATCAGGCGTGCTAATGGTGATGGATCCAAGCCGGTTCGTACCAGGTTGGTCAAGCAACAATCAATTCTGGTTTCGGTTCGGAAAGAACATAAAGGTGTACAAAGTAAGAGACGAAGTAGAGTGGAGGTCACAAGTTTGGATACTAGCATCCCAGACGGGCCGGTAATTTCGGATCGCAGCTTGGTGAGTGATGAAGCCCAACGCAGCAAGGTTTCGCTGTCTTCTGTTCGCAGAGAGCATGCGATTTCATCAACTGTAAAGGAGACAAAAACGTTGACATCCAAGCGTCTTTTAGGTAACAAGATTTTTGTGTACAATGTACCGTTCTCTTCCTCGGATGAATGGATTCGTTCTATCTTTGGCGAATTTGGCGAAATCACTTCTGCAATTGTTCTTAAACGACCTAATCGTAGAGGTAGATATTTCGGTTTTGTGGTTTTTCATTCATCGGTAGCAGCTCAAAAGGCAATCGAGGTGTATAATGGGTTTAAGTATAACGGTTATAAAATCTTTGTGGCTCTTGCTTGGCCGGAACTGGAACCGTTTCCAGCCAAAGGAAGTGCCCCAAAAACAGAGCATCAGTAATCGTAGGGCTGTCTCGTTGCAGAGCGCTGTCAGTGGACAGCCACATCATGTGGGTTCCTTGGCTTTGCAGGAGATGAGTTTACATCAGAAAGTTGGGATGTCGATGAAGCCGGATGTCGGAGCTCTGTTGCCGGAGCTGGCTCGGGCGGTGATCGCATATCTTAGCCGATCTCTCCACGATTCCTTTTCGAATTTTTGTTTCGATTCAGTCGCGTACGTTTCGGCAAGTTTGTGTGAAGCTACGGGTTCGGATGAATTCCGATCGTGTGGGGATTCTATGAGATGTGGTTTGTTACTTAACGGTCAAGCAACAAAATTGGGTTGGCAGGATGGTATTGAGAATTCGGTTGGGCCTAATCACCAAGTCCATTCTTTGGGCTGTACATAGAGTGGTTTAGAGATTAGCGTGCCCAAATATTGTGAGGAGGAGTCTTTGGCGTGTGGTGTTCATTCAGAAGCTCTTGTAGCTTCAAATTTGCATTTGGAGAATAAAGTGACGGATGTTGTTGAAAGTCTGGTTTCGAAGGATCGGGCTAGTCAGGTGGGTTCGGAGTCGAAGGAGACGAGTCTATAGAAGGATGTTTTGCTCCAACCTCCACCGCGTCAGAGTCGACCCTCCAGTTATACGGTTGTTACTAGATCGAGAAATCGCTCGTTGACTCGGGAACGTACCATCAAGTCCGCGCCTCCTGTTTCAAGTTTATGGAAAGTGTTGGCTTCCAAGAAACCAGCGGCGTAGTTTTGTTTTGTTCCTGTTTTTTTAGCGTGCTCTCGTGTGTTTTTGGTTCGTTTTATTCTATTTTTGGGTTAAGGTTAGGCCTTTTAGCTCTCCCTTAGTGGAGTTCCCTTGTAAGCATGGTACTGTTCTTTTGACCTTTTGTCTCTTTTCTCCTTGAAATGGGTCTCTTCCTAATAAAAATATGAGCTTATCAAAACAAAGCAAGACAAGGATTAAGGTGTTGGTGATTTACCACCTAACCTCATCTTGTCTAGCCTTACTTAACACCATATTTGTCCTATTTATACCATACTTGTCTCATGCTTTTAGTTTGACAAGTTGATGGGGTTTGTTATGTTTAAGTCATATTTTTTCAACATAACAAACACAAGACAAGAATAGGAAACACAACTTGTTTTCAATTATTGTTATCTCTTGTTGAAATTATTGTTTCATTTTGTTTATTAATAAAGTTATTTTTACTAATAAACTGTTATTTAATTGAAATATATAATATTGGCCCTAAAAAAACATTGAAATATATGATATATAAAAATTACTATTAAATATAATATTTACGGTTCGAAAAATATCATTATTTTGCTGGACTCTGATCGTCGAGTGGAGCCAATCCGCTCTAGACAATTTCGGTTTGAGAATATCTGGGCGGAAGACCCGGAGTGTGGCCATCTCATCCAATCTTGGTGGGGTGTCCCTGAGGATAGGGACATTGCCACAAAGACAAGAGAAACAGGGAATGCCCTGGAGGTTTGGGGCAAGGAGGTGTATAATGCGCTAGCCAGAAAGATATCAAGGTATGAGAAGAATATATTGTGGTTGAATGGTAAAGTATACCGTACGAGTATCCGAAGACGTAGAGCACTATAGAAACTCTACTTGGTAGCGCTGGAACGGAAAAGGGAGTTCTGGCGGCAGTGAGCTAAGCAACATTGGCTTACAGAGAATGACCAAAACACGAAGTTTTTTCAGGCGTCGGCATCACAACGGAAAAATATAAATAAGGTGACTGAATTGAATGACGAATCTGGAAATGTCTTGACCTGGGACACGGGATTAGGATATCATATCTTGGAAATACAACATTATTAAGGAAGTCTATGGGGGACGGGACTAGTTTTCCACGATTCCAACAACAAGTGACGGAGGAGCAGAACAGGGCGCTAATGTGTGAGGTGACGTTAGAGGAGGTCTGTGATGCTACCTTCTCGATGGGACAAAATAAGTCGTCGGGGCCGGATGGTCTCAACTCGTTTTTCTGCCAGAAGTACTGGGTACGGTGGGTGAGGATGTGATCGGATGGTTACGACGAATATTCGCGGGGGAGGACATACCGCGAGAGATGAACAAGACAATGCTGGTCCTGATTCCGAAAGTGGAGTGTCCCATGTCCCTAAAATATCTACGGCCTATTTCCCTCTGCAATGTGATTTTTAAAGTGGTATCGAAGGTGGCGGCGAACCGGTTAAAGGGTTTGTTGGATGGTATAATCTCGGCCTAAAATTTCGCAATTTCTTGGAAAATGGGCCCGCGCGGGGCCTGAAACGGCCGAATTTCGCGAATCTGATTGAAAAATATCTACAAAGATATTTTTTTTAATAGTGGGACCCACTTGACACATGTCATGTTGGTTGTGGAAGGGAGATTAAGGAACCAAATTACCCTTTGACTTAAAACTAAAAACAAAGAAGGATTAAGGGTGTTTTAGTCATTTTGGTGTGGGTTTGAGTTTTAAAACAAATAAAAAGGAAGAGAATGGGTGTGTTTCGGCAAAAACAGAAAAGAGAGAGAGAGAGAAGGAGAGAGAAACAAGAGAGAAGGAGAGAAAAAAAAAAGAGAAAGTTTAGAAAATTGGAGATCGACGACGATCCGACCGGTGGATCGGGTTTGTTCTTGCGTAATCGTCATCCCCTCATCGTTCCCTACGCTAAGAACCCGTTCTTTTCTCGTTTTGGTACGTTTGAATTTTAGGGTTTGAGTTTAAACGGTTCAAATATGGTGGGGTTAAGGTTTGGGGTTCGTTAGAGACGTTTTGGGGAGAAAATTGATGAATTCCGGTGACCGGAGGCTCGTGGGAGCTCCGGCCACCGTGGGTGGTGGCTGGCCGGAGCTAGGACCAGCCACAACAGTGGTGAACCGGTCCAAACCGGTCCAGCCACCCACGGCCAGTGGTGGCCGGGTGGGGCCCACGTGTTCGGGCCTCAGGTTTTTCGTGTTCGGGTGGTCTCGGACGATCCCCGAGTCGTTAATTCAAACCCGTAATAAATTATGGAATTAAATTGTGAAAATTGGAAATCTCGGGTTTAGAAACTTTAAACGCGAATTAAATCGCTCGGACGTCGGAAATTGATTCCGTTGATTGGGTTGGAAAACTTGAATTATTTAAGGAGCGTAGAAACGAAAATGGGAATTTTCGGAGCCCCGGAGGGCGTTTTTCCGATCCCGGGCAGATTCGCCGAGCCGGGCGAATCGGGCCTTTCCGGGCCCATTGTTGACAATGTCGAGTAATTGGGAAGTTTGAGAGTGATCGACATTGTCGGGGTTACTGTTGGGCGTTAAATTCATTAAATTCGGTTTTGCCTGCGTATTTAAAAAGTGTGTTAACTGTTGATCCTGTTAGATCGTGCCACCGACCGCGGAAAGGAGAGGCTAAGCGGGTGATTGCGAGCGCGCCGGAGCTTGAGCATGGATATTTGGAAAGCGTTACGAGGTAGGGAAAAGTAGCCGGATATCGGCCTTGACTAGGGAAAGTTATTAGCAGCAATTCATGTGACACTTGGTGGTGTCGTAGGATAAGTGAATTTATCGAACAATAGAAATGCATGTGGGCACTTAGTTGTGCCCGTAGGTTAAGTAACTTGTTGTGTTTATGATTGTGGCTATGTGTGCCTTTGGGGTGTTGAACCCGTATGTTACTGATTGTGTTTCGTGGGTGGCCATGTGTGCCTGTGGGGTGTTAAACTTGTATTGTTGTTGACTGTCTTGCGGAGGGGTAGTTAATCGTTATATTATTGTCGCTATTTGTTGAACCTTGTGTGATGACTGTGATTGCATGGAGGTTGGGCCCGCCTGACGACAAAGGGTGCCACGGGGTCGCGCGCGTAAGGGTTGGCAAGCATTCCGACTAACCATCGGTAAAGTGTGCATTATTCTGCGATGAAGGGCGGCTCCCCTTCCGACTAGCTATCGGAAAAGTATTGTGTTATATGCCGCAAAGAGGTCGACCGCCTGGCCCGATTGCGTGTCGGGGAAAGTTGCATGGGGCAGGCTCAAGCCCAGCCGGTTAGCGACCGGAAACTGAGCAGCTGGTGTGCGGTCCTTTGTGATCTTGATTGTTGTGTGCGATCCTTTGTGATCTTGGGTGTTGCGTGGTTATTATTGCGTATTTGATTGAGGTCGTAACTGCTGGGTCGGATAATTGGGGTATTGCTGTTGTGAGAAATAGTGAGTTACTTAGTTGAGAACATGATCCCCGTTTTGAGGCTTCCCCTACATGATCGGGTAATTGGGGTATTGATATTGTGAGCAATAGTGATTTGCTTAGTTGAGAACGTGATCTCCGTTTTGAGGTTTCCCTTACGTGATCGGGTAATTGGGGTGTTGATATTGTGAGCAATAGTGTTTTGTTTAGTTGAGAATATAATCCCCATACGAGGTTTCCCTTACGTGAGCGAGTATTTGAGGTATTGATATCGTGAGCAGTTGTGACGATTTGGTATCAGGTTTTGAGGTAGTTGTTTGCCCTGTTTAGATTGGTAAGTTGTTGATGCTTTACTAGTATGCCATAATCGAACGGGTATCCGTGGAGGTGAGCGGAACTCTAATCCCCTCTACTACTTTTCCCGCAGGCCTCTGAGGTAGGGACGAGTAGCGAATACTGGTTTGGTTGCGGAAAGTTACAAGTAAATGCATGTAGGATCGTGTGAGGGTTGTGCTTTACCTTGTCGGTGTGATTAATGGAATGGTTGTTCGGTCTCTGATTTGGGGTCTACATTACGTGTCCGGGTTTTGAGATGGTTGGGAAGTTTTTAACAGTTGTATTGCGTGACCGTCAGTCTAATTTGTGTTTTGGGGTAGTAGTCCCCGGGATGGTTGGGAAGTTTTTAACAGTTTTGGGGTCTAATTTGTGGGTATGCCGTGGTCAATCCGGTATCCGTGGTGGTGAGTGAAATGCTCACCCCTTGTTGCTTTTCCTATAGGTACCGTTCGTGAGGCGGACTAGGAGGATCTCTCGAGGCTTGAAGAGCTGGGAGCGAGAGTCCGGGCTGTCGGGGTTGTCTAGCGACGTACACTCATGTTTTAGTGTTCTTTCGTTTTTTTTAAAATTAAAACTCAGTTGTAAAATTATTGTTTTGATTAACGTAAGTGGTAATTTTAAAAAGGTTTATTAAAATGTTTGAAAATCGTTTTACTGTTTCACCGTTCGCGTTCCGGGTTCCGTCATGCCGAATTCGGGGCGTGACATATGGAAATTGGAAGTGATGCCAAAGGTGCAGACGTTTCTGTGGAGAAGGTGTTCAGCGTGTCTCCAAGTGGCAGTCAACCTTAGGCGTCGACATGTGGCACTAGAGGCGAGGTGTCCGGTCTGTTCAGGGGCGGACGAATCTGAACTGCATCTTCTGGTCCAATGCCCCGTAGCAGCAGAGTGTTGGGCTAAGTCCGGTTTGAACACTTCCAAGGATGCTCAAACTATTTTTGATTGGTTGCTGAGCACGCTCAATCTTAACACCCCGGCGTGCGGGGGTCGAATAGGATGCATATTGTGGGAATTGTGGAAGGCTAGAAATAATGTGCTCTGGGAACATACGGCACAACTAGCCACCAATATTTTCCAGACGGCTTTTCACCTACATGCAGGTTGGCTAGAAGCCAAGAAAAGGAAACAGCAGGCTCAGACAGGCCTTAGCCATTCACAAGTAGGGGCGGCTGAAGTTTGGGAACGTCCTTCTGAAGGGACGTGGGCCGTGAATACAGATAGGGCGTTGTTCGCGACGGCAAATAAGATGGGAACTGGATGGATATGCAGAGATGATTGGGGATACCTCACAGGAGCTCGTTCTGCGTCATTCCATGGTCCTCAGAACCCGGGATTGGTGGAGGCATATGCGATTCGTGATGCATTAACATGGCTTCTACAATACCCAATGCAAAGGGCATCGGTGCGAAGCGACTGCAAGATCATAGTGGATATGATTAGGAAAAGAGGGCGTTTGCTATCTCCTTTGTGGACAATTGTCACAGATTGTATTTCCCTTTTAGAAAAACTCGAGTGCGTGCAACTCGATTTTGTAAAACGGACAGCGAACAAAGCAGCTCATTGGCTTGTCGGTGCGGCTTGTTCTTCCCCTGTATGGAATTGGCAAGGGGTCACATCCCCGAGCCTCTTCAAAATATCATTCTTGTCGATTTTCAAATAAATTATCATATTTCCTAAAAAAAAAATCATTATAATGATTTACGTGTCTGCGGCACGTGATACCCTTCCACCTCTCTTTCACCGTTCCAAGTTCCACGTCTCTTCACTGCAGGGCAGGGCTTGTCTTCACATCACATGATCAGTTAACTCTGTCAACCATTTGTTTAACCCAAAAAAATAAACCATGAACTCCAAGAAAACTAAACCATTCGGTCCAAATTGATTTTATCCGGTTCACTCCGGTTCGGAAAAATATAAAAAAGCGATAGAGAAAGAGAAAGGGACGTTTCAAGAGAAGAATACCACACCCATGTGCCTCTTCTCATCCCACCAGTTTCTACGGCCACCATTACCTATGCTCTTAAACCAATCCAATCCAATCCAATCCACCATTACCTTCAACTCCTCCGGTGGCGCGTCCATTTCACGCTCTTAATTCACTATAACACTCAAACTCAAACTCGTGTGTGTATATATATATATTTGAAGTTGTCACATTTTCTCTTAATTTGTTGACTTTTCGGAATGGGCAAGAGATCCCAAACCCTTCCGGCGTCGCCGTCGCAGTCGTTTTCTTCCTCCGAGTTCGAGTTCACCATCTCAATCTCTCCGAGGAAGTCCTCGTCGGCGCAGTGCCCCGCCGACGAGCTCTTCTACAAGGGGCAGCTGCTTCCGCTCCACCTGTCGCCGCGCATCTCCATGGTTCGCACGTTGCTCCTCGCCTCCTCCAGCACCTCCTCCTCGTCCGACAACTCCCGCGACTCCACCGGCAGCTCCACCGACTCCCACTCCTCCTTCACCAGCGACCTGGCCTTGCTCGCCGAATGCGACTCCTCCCGCCCCTCCTCCGCCGCCGCCACTGACGATCACACAACGCACCTCGACCTCAACCTCAAGAAAAACTCCAATAAGTACTTCTCCCTAGCAAAGTTCTCATCCGTCTTCCGCAAAGAAAACACAAACAACAACAACAATAACAACCACTCCGCAAATTCCGCCGCGAGTTCCGTGAAGCGCATGAGCGCGACTGCGAAAGAGGTCATCAGGAAGTACCTGAAGAAGGCAAAGCCGCTATACGACAAACTCTCCAAGCAGCACCAGAAAACCGCGGTGTCGATCAAATCTCCGGCGGCCGGGAAAAGGGACTCCTTCTCCGGAAACTTGAGGTATCCGCGGCGGAGGGGTTGCGTGTCCAGCTGCCCGTCGTCCATGCTCTCCTCCCCCAGCCACTCCGGCGTTCTGGCTCGCCCCGCCAGGACCGGAAGCGGAGGGTTTCACGGCGAAACGACGTCGTCCTCGTCCATGGAGGAACTACAGAGCGCTATTCAAGGCGCAATTGCTCATTGTAAGAACTCCATGATTGGCCACAAGAGCACTACGGTGAGTAATGAGATATGATCACTAGAATATTAATTCAATTAACATATTAATTAATTTAGCTCTTCAAATATTGCACTATGTTACTAGTATTTGTATCACTATTCATTCCCGTTATTTTTGTTTTATCGAACTGGTGTTTGAATATCAAAAACTAGATAGACTCTGCTTTGCATTTATGGGCATTGGTTTTCGTTTGACCACAACGTAATGGCTGAAGCTAACATTAATTATGTTACACGTTCTTGGCATCTCACTTTACCCGGTATATTATTTTTCTGCAATTTTAAATTGTTAAACAACACAAAGCCATGTGCATGGCGTTGAAGTGGATAGGTCGGTGATTATCTATCATACTCGTTCGTACCTCTCTCAACCAACCTTGTCGATCTGGATCTTCTACCTCTATAGTATATTAAAGAAACTTCGAAAGACAGTAAGATTAATTACGGTGACACTAGAATACAGAACTAAATCAATATTACCCTCTTGTTTGTCGGGAAGTTTTTCATCCGAGAAAGAAAACCCTAACCTATGGAGCTAACCGTCCCTACTTCTGTCCCCACCGTTGTAACGTCGCCTATCCCAACCGATCCCGTCCCGTCACCTGACATGCATGCCTCTATCAGGGTGCCGCCGCTACGTCCTTCGATCGACGTCCTCTCCCCTTTAAAAGGTCGATGTCGCAAGAAACCTAAAACCCAACCTGCGTCGCTGACCACCCTACCCTCCCTCTCCTCGCCATCCCCACCACTACATTTGCTCGCCCCTCCATCGCCACCACTACAATTGCTCGCTCCTTCGCCAACACAACCAATCAACAAACCTCTCCTCCTAACGGCCGCTCCGTTTTCGGCGGGCTCCTCAACACCAGGAATCCAACCACGCTGAGGGAGGCCGGTTAAGTTGAAGACCACTGCTCCGGTGACTACACAGCTTTCGGTCGGACCCCTTGGTGGTAAGGACGAATAACCACGACCTCTCTCACTTGTGTCCGTCAAGGAGCCACCATATCCTGTGGAAGTCCCCCCTCTCGTGGTGGCGAAACCACGGTCGACCAGCCCGTAGAGAGAGAAACCGCCCTCGGTGCCGGGAGCACCGTCTCTCACGGCTGTGGCTTGCACAACAAGCGTCGGCCTCTATCTGGGCAAGGGCCCTGCTGGGTTTCCTATTCCTAACCGGCTCATCCAGCCCAGCCCGGTCACACCTAGTCCAAGCCTTGGAGGACTAAAAAGGGGCACCCCTGGGTAGCCAGAGGCGTCCCGGGAAGACCAACCAAGGGAGGGAAAGCAACCCCGCTCAGGGGAATGAAAGGAATTAATTGCTCTAGGGACTGGCATCTGGAAGGGTCCCTGAGAAGAGTTCTGCCTCCACCCGAGATCAGTGATTGCAGGTTCGGTCTATACAGCGAATCCAATATTTTTGGCTACACCGTGAGCAGTAATCAATAGTCTCAACCTAGAATAGTTGCGAATCCAGCATTTTTGGCTACACCGTGAGCAGTAATCAATAGTCTCAACCTAGAATAGTTTTACTTTCAATATGTCTTTATGGCCCTCTCAACACCGGTTATGCCGGTTCATCCGTCTCCAAGTCTGATGTCAAGGAACCTATTGGGTTTCCTTACAATGTTCTGACTTGTTTATTTTGTGGTCAGAAAGTTTTTCCAGGCGCACTCCTATGTCGAAGAATGCTATAAATAAAATTGCACCATTTTCGCAAAAAAAAAGTTACGATGATGCTCCATCTAGCTACACTTAGTTATAAACTTCGTTTGAATGGTATTTTAAGTTTGGGAAAATTACACATAACCTCCCTTAGTATTGACTTATTTTCAGATAGCCCCCTTAACTATTTTTTTTTGGGTTAACTCCATGTACTAACGTTGTACTAAAGTCAACTGTTAAATCCGCACCCAAACTTTGGAAAATTGTCAAATAGTACCAGATTTCAAAACTTAATTACCAAAAACCATTAAATATTGTTAAAACTGACTGTTTCCGTGAACAGTGACTCACATGCGTCTCACGTGAGTCATTTTGTATGCGTGAAATCACAAGATTACCCTTTCATTTTGTTCTCTCTTGAAGCCTCAATTTGACTGTCTTCATTATAGCTCTCAATGATGTAATGCTTGCGACGGCTAGGGTTCTGCAGTTCGACTTGTTTTCTGAAAACCAATTCAAGGTTGGTGCATATGCGATTCTGGTGTTTCAACTTCTAGTCTTATTCAACATGTGTTTTTTCTCGTAGTGTAACGCAATACAGAGAAGCAGGAGAGGAGTGGTAGCAAATCGGAAGCTCTGCACAGAAGTTTCAATGGCAGAACTAGAAGATTCTCGATCGGGTGCTTTTCTTCAGATCTTTTTCACTAGTTTATCTTCAATTGTTGATATAGGCAATTTGACGCTTCTTCTTCGTGAATAGATTGATTTTTGAATTCTAATTGTTGCTGAAATGATTTTGAACACATTATTTAGTGTAGTGATTTTTAGGGTTAAGGGTTTCAATGGGAGAGAAGATGAGTGTTTGAGTCAATATGAGCTTAAGTTCTCTATAATTTTGCTTATGGATTCTTATATCTGAACCCAGCTTGCTTTAAAAAATGACTGCTTGTTCTTTGCAAATTTGGTTTTGGGTTGCTAATCTAGTAATGTTGATTGAGAATTGTGCTAAATTGTTAGTTTCAAATATCATTTTAGAGGGAATCATAAGCGCCAAAGGATGATGCGATTGAAAGTTTTGAATCGATGGTTTATCTCAATCTAAGAAGCGTGGTAGAGATTGCAAACATAAATAGCTCGAGAATAGAGTTTATGGCCCAAAGGATTATGTGATTGGAAGTTTTGTTCGGTATGGATTTTCAGTTCATGATGTTGTTTAGGAATCCTCATATTCTAGAGTTTATGAGCTGAAAATACACAGATTATAGTGTTCTTGGGCTAAAAATCCCCAATTTGTAGGGTTCCTGAGAAAACAATCCCCAAATTCTAGGGTTTGTTTAAAAATCCCCAATTTGTAGGGTTTACTTGCTGAAAATCCCCAAATTATAGGACTTGTTTAAAAATCCCCAATTTCTAGTGTTTACAAGCTGAAAGTCCCAAATTCTAGGGTTTGTTTTAAAACCCCCAAATTATAGGGTGAATGACTTGAAAATCTCCATATTCTAGGGTTTATGAGCTGAAAATCCCCAAATGCTAGGGTTTATTAGCTGAAAATCTCCAAAAGATAGGGTTTATGAGCTGAAAATCTCAAAATGATAGGGTTTGTTTTAAAAATACCCTAATTCTAGGGTTCTTGAGCTAAAAAAAACAAATTCATAATATGAAAGTGATAATTTTTTGTTTGGGTGTTTGTATGAAGCAACTTACTTAGTTCATGTTTGTGAATTGTACAAGGATGGTGAATTGTGCAAGGATGGTGAATGAAGCAACTTATTTAGAAGATGTTCTCAAAGACGAACAAAGAAAGAATGAGGCTCTTAAAAACGAAAGAATGAAACATATATCTATTTAGTTCATGTTGTGTGAATTGTGCAAGGATGGTGAATGCAGTTTTATATTAAGTAGCTTTTATAGTTTGATGTGTGAATATGAATATGTGTTGGTATGTAAAGAAAATTAGCAGATCATTAGTACATATGAAGATTACTGTTACATAAATTACATTAAATAAATAGATACGGAATGAATCTATGTTATAAATTGCAATATGGTTATGTTGAGTGAGTTCCTAGAAACAATTCCAAGATCCCAGTTGAGATCGTAGAAACAATTACAAGATCTCAGACATATTTCCATGATCTCATACATAATTCCAAGATCTCTGACATAATTCCAAGATCTCAGACATATTTCCAAGATCTCAGAAATAGTTGAGGTTCAAGTCTTTTAATCTGCTGGTTTAAGCTTGTAAGAGACCAATCATGTCGAAGACATTGTGTTGCTTGTTCAATATTTGATTACTCATTCTTGTCGTTGAAGTCATATTTTGATTAAATTGTTTATAATGTGCAGAGGAGACTCTGATGTCTTTACAGTGAAGTACTGTGAGCTGGAGCTACAAGGCATGGACGTAAGAACCTACATGACTCCAAGTGATGCCACTTTATATCGGAAAATTTTGTGTACTTATGCAGCGCTGTCTTTCAAGCATCTCCTAGATTAACTGAACATTAGTACATAGAACCATGTTTGGATGTGAACGTTTATGATTCTGCTTTTGGATGTTTGGATGTGAACCTTTAATTATGAACCTTTATAATTTTCAGTCATGGAATGAATCTATGTTATAGAATCTGGTCACTGTTTGAAGATTTATTTGCTAAGTATTAGATTCATTACGGTAGACATCAAGGTTCTATTCAGATGTATAATGTATTAAATGAACATAATAATTCCAAGATCTCAGAAATAATTCCAAGATCTCAGGCACAGTTCAAAGATCTCAGAAATATTTCCAAGATCTCAGAAATAATTCCAAGGTCTCAGACACAGTTCAAAGATCTCAGAAATATTTCCAAGATCTCATACATATTTCCAAGGTCTTAGAAATAATTCCAAGATCTCAAAAATATTTTCAAGATCTCAGACATATTGCCGAGATCTCAGAAATATTTCCGAGATCTCACAAATAATTCCAAGATGTCAGTTAGTATGTTCAAACATCAGATTTGGAGTTCAGTTTAAACCTTGCTGAAGTTAATTCCCAGGTATTCTTCGGGTAGATGGAGTTGTGATTTGTTCAGTGATGGAATTAGATTAGCTTGTGAGTTTCAGCCTTGCAATAGCTATTCTTTTCTCTTGTACCTTTGTTCTTTCATACAATTGGGATTAGATACTTGATTGGTGTATAAGATTAGGATGTGTGACATGATGGATTCATCATTCATGTATAAGATTAGGTCCTCCTATTGAAGTTGTATTCCCTTAATTTCCTTTGAAGGGGATGTAAATGTAATAACCACTTCTGGTCAACGTCAGTCAAACCTGCGAAAAACAGGAAAATTTAAAATTTTTAAGACAGACACTTAACTTAAATTGACCCCGAGGGTCATGCCGGACTTAATTTGACCCCGTTATCGACTAAAATGAGTTACGGGGGACTCAGGGCAACTTTCTGGTCAATTTGGGAAAGATTGATTTTTCGCTGGAAAAGTCACCCGAGCGACGTTTTGGTCCATTCGAGGACCGTTTTGGACCCGAAAAGCTTAGCCGTCGTCGTAGCGGTCTTAGTTGGGCCGTTTCCTTGAAGCCCGTCCAGTTTAAAAATTTCTTGGGAAAAGTGCCCGTTCGGGGCCCGAAACGTTCGTTTTTCGCGAATCTGATTGGAAAATATCAACTAGATATTTTCCAAAAGGTGTGGGACCCACCTTGACACATGTCCTAAATGTGGTGGTGTTAGTTTTGGGGGGAAAAGGTGTGGTGGTGAGTTGTAGCCGAGAATGGGGTTTTAAAAGGGAAAAAGGTTAGTTTTTTTTTATTAGTTGTTAGTTGTTAGTTGTTTAAATTAGAGAGAAGAAGAGAGTTAGAGAGAGAAGAAGGTGGAGAAGAAGATAGAAGATTAAAAGCTAGGGTTTGAGAGATTATTCGACCGTTGGATCGATTCAAAGCAAGGAGAAAACGTCTTCCTCTCGTCTTCCTCGTTGGTAAGACCTAACCCGATTCTCGTTTCGATTATTTCTCAAAAGCTAGGGTTTGGTTATAAACTATGGGTTAGGGTTGTATGGACGTTTTGGAGGTGTTGGAGACGTTTTAGAGGTGTTTGGGGGTGTAATGGCATGTTTTCCGGTGACCGGAGGCTCGGGAGGAGCTCCGGCCACCGTGGGTGGTGGCCGGCCGGCCATGAGGTGGCTGGCCGGAGCTGGCAGCAGCCACCACATGGTGGCCGAGCCCCCCACCTTAAACCCTAGGGCACGGCCAAGATGGTTGGGTGGGGCCCACGTGCTCGGGTTTTATCGTTCGGGTGATTTAAAACGTTCCCCGGACCATTTATCCTCAATCGAATCAAAATTTGGAATTAAATTGGAGAAGTTGTAATTAACGGGTTTTAGAAACTTTAAACGTTAATTATTTGACTTAGAAGTCGGAATTCGATTCCGTCAAGTGCATTGGGTTCCTTGAATTATTCTAAGACCGTAGAAACGGAAACGGGGGCTTTTGGAGCCCCGGAAGGCAATTAACAAAACCCGGGCAGATTCTCCATGTCGGGCGAATCGGGCCTTTACGGGTCCTTTATCGATAATGTCGAGTGATTGGGAAGTTTGGGAGTGATCGACATTGTCGGGGTTAAGTTTGGGCATCGAGTTTAATGGTTTTCGGTTTATTCCTGCGAGTTGTTTAGTGACTTTAAATTGTGTTCCTTTAGATCGTGCCACGGACCGAGGCAAGGGAAAGCTGGGTGAGTGACTAAGATCATCACCGGAGCTCGTGGTTTGGCTTTTGGGAGAACACGCACGAGGTATGGAAAAGTAGCCGGATCTCGGCCCTGACTGGGGAAAGTTAACAGTAGAATTGCATGTGACACCGGGGTGTCGTGGGTTGAGTAGGTTTATTTAATTATTAGAAAAGCATGATACGGGATTGTAGCGTTTATCAGAAAAGCATGTTACGGGAACTTAGTAATTATTGGAAAGGCATGTGACACTTAGTAGTGTCGTAGGAGCAGAGAACTTAGCGATAATTGATTTACTGGAGGCATATGATCATGCTCGGAGGTTGTTTGTGAACTTATCGATATTAGGAGTACTGGAGGAATATGACCATGCCCGGAGGTTGATTGAGAAACTGTTGATATTAGGACTGTTGGAGGCTTTGGTTGAGCCGGAGGTTGATTTGTGTGTTTGGTGTCTTGGGTGGCCTTGAGAGCCCATGTATTGTTATCGAGTTTTGGGTGGCCTTGAGAGCCCGTGTATTGTTATCGAATTTTGGGTGGCCTTGAGAGCCCGTTTTATTATTGTTGAGTCTTGGGTGGCCATGAGAGCCCGTGTTGTTATTCGTGTTTGGGTGGCCATGAGAGCCCGTACTTTACTGTTGGTGTTTTAGCTGGCTTACGAGTTAGAGTCTCGGTAAGTTGCAAGCGTGTTTCGTTGTTGAGTTTGGGTGGCCTTGAGTGCACGTGGGGTTGTTGAACCCGTGTCTTTACCTTTGGTGTTTTGGGTGGCCTTGAGAGCCCATGTACTAAGGTTGGTGTCTTTGGCTGGCCTACCGAGTTAGAGCCTCGGGGGGTTGCAAGCTTTCTTTAGTTGGCTTACGAGTTAGACTCTCGGTAAGTTGCAAGCGAGTTTTACGGTTGGTGTCTTGGTGGCCATGAGTGCCTGTGAGTGTTGAACCTGTATTGTTACTGGTTGTTGATTTTGCTTGTGATTGTGATTGTGATTGTGGTTACCGGAGGTTGGGGGCCCGCTTCCTGAAATGAGGGTCCACGAGCACACACGTCTGCATGTTCAGACGGGGTAGGGGGCCCGCCCGCCAGTAAAGGGGTCCTGGCCGCGCGTATGTGGTTTGGGTTTGTGAGCATACTTTGGCTGGCTTACAGGTTAGAGTCCCAGTAAGTGCAAGCATTTTCCGGCTGGCTTACGGGTTAGAGTCCCGGTAAGTTGCTGTTGGGTCTCTAGGTAGGGTTGGAGATGAACCAACTCGCAGCGGAAAATCAATGAAAACCAAGAGACAATTAGAACCATGAAACAACTAACAAAGAATGGATTAACAAGAGAAAAATTTCAGCACTAGTTCTTACCAAAACAAGAACATCGGTTAACGAATGATTGGCTTGAGTCTCCAAGACGCCTACGTATCCACATGGGAATCAAAGCCACGTAGTTCTTCTCTTTGAGGACTCAAGAACACAAACATGGAGGTGGAAACTAGCCAAACCCGAAATGGCCATGGAAGAGGGAGAGAAAATGTGTTTCCTATTCTTGTCTTGTGTTTGTTATGTTGAAAAAAGATGACTTAAACATAACAAAACCCATACTTGTCCAACTAAAAGCATGGGACAAGTATGGTGTCAAGTAAGGTGTAAATAGGACAAAGTATGGCAAGACAAGATTGGGTTAGGTGGTGAATCACCAACACCTTAATCCTTGTCTTGCTTACTTAGTACTAATTAATCAAGACTTGATTAATTAGTTCCATGGGCCTTGGTTGCATGGGCCTTTCATGGGCCTCTTGGAACATGGCCCGTGGCCATTTCCAACGAGGTCCCATGATTCGCTCATCGCCTCCATGCCTTCCGTACCGGAAATGTCCAACATTATCCGACGCGATCAATCCCAAGACTCCAAGCCTTGTCTCGATCCGTAAAGTCCTATTCACTTACGGGCACATGACCCAAAACCCATTTTTGGTCATGTCCCGAGACAACTCCGTTTTGGCCATTCTCCATAAATGTGTCAATGAGTTTCATCCTCCGGTGTGACCCTTAGGTTTATGCATGTCAATAGATCAACGTAAAATCCCATTTTACTTGATCCTATTTAAGTGGCAACTAACGAGACTTTAGTATTGCCTGACACTACATAACGAATTGACCCTGTCGATTCTAACCTTTCCGTCGTCCCTGTCATTATCCTTTTATCTCCGATATCCTGATTGAGATAAGGCATAGAGCCGTCATCCTTATTATTCTCAATCACCGTTCCTTGATATGTGAGATGACTGAAGATATGATACCCAGTATCATGTGCATGGCCATGCTATTCTTCCAGTCACTCTCGATCAAGTGGCCGAGAACCGATATCTTTCCCATACCTTAGTATGAGGGATAAATCCCTTAGCCGTCTTTCGTATCACTCATGTAGCCCATCCCCAAGCCAATCCTGGCCGTTATGGAAGCCCTGTTACGGACAACGTTAGGCTCAGGTCAAACTCAGTTGTTGACTACATAGCGATCACAAAAACTCCTTGGTCTAAGGATACATGACAAGCTACAACACTGCATATGTTCATGACTTAATCTATGGCACATATTCAGGGCGGGTCGTCCAATATCATGTCCCACATGATATCTATGATCAGACTCCGGAATCTCATTCCAATGACTAACAGAACGTAAGCCATAAAGAGCCATCTTTCATACTAGTCGCTTCTAGTGAAGCTTTGTTGACTAGGGACCCATCGAGTGTGATCTATCTCGATCTATGGTTCTATTCGCATGGTGGGCATAGATCAGAGCACACATCGATATATTACTCCAACACATAAGTAATATAAAGCCGCTTTAATTTTATTGCTAACGATGATATATACATTTGGACATTTAGGATTGAACTACGGGCACTAAGACTAACAATCTCCCACTTGCCCTAGTTCCAATCTAAACTCCAATATGTCCCCATCGACTTTACATGTCTAACATGTTCAGGCAGTGACACTGCCTTAGTCAAAGGGTTGGTATGTTATCATCTGTTGCAATATCGGTTATCTTCACTTCACCTCAGTTCAGTATTTATCTGATGAGGTGGATACGCCGTAGTACATGTTTGGATTTGTTATGCGATCTAGGCTTTTAGCTTGCGCAATGGCCCTTGTGTTGTCGCAAATGGATTCACCGGACTGGATGGGTTTTTAATTACACCCAGCCCTGCCATGAATTTCCAAATCCACATAGCCTCCTTAGCTGCCTCTGTAGCATCCATGTACTTGGCCTCTATCGTAGATTCGGCAATGGTATCTTTCTTTACGCTTTCCCAGCTAAAGCTCTGCCATTCAGCGTAAACACATATCCTGATTGACTTCTAAAGTCATCTAGATTTGTCTTGGAAAACTAGCGTCTACTCATCCTTCGACGACTAGTTCAGCATCATCTTTCCCCCGGGTTAGAATGATGTCTACTGGTACAACATAAGGCTTACGAGACGTCTGGTCTCATACATGTCAAGGCATATATGATCGATCCTGCCCCCAGGCGCATAGGATTCTCATCATCCTTTTCAGCTCATCAGGTGTCTTAGGACACTGAGTCTTGCTGAGATGAATGCCATGACTAGTGGGTAAGAGTCCTTTCTTTGAATCGAGCATTAAGAACCTACTCAATGCCTTGTTCACATAGGTTCCCTGACTTAAATCCAAGACCCTCTTGGTGCGATCTTTACATATCTTAATCCTTAAGATATGAGAAGCATCGCCTAAGTCCTTTATTGAAGAACACTTCCTCAACCAAGCTTTAGTCTCGTGCAAGGTTGGGATGTCGTTTTCAATGAGAACCAGAAAGGTAATATTGCTCCCACTAGCCTTCTTATAAACGCAAGATTCATCCTCGTTCTTGAATAAGCCAAATCCAATTACAGCTTCATCAAAACGAAGGATCCAACTCCGAGAAGTTCGTTTCAATCCATAAATGGATTTCAACAACTTATAAATCTTTCCTTTATTCTTCGGATCGTCAAAACCTTTGGGCCGAGACATACAAACGTACTCAGTCAAATTTCCATTTAGGAAAGCGGTTTTGACATCCACTTGCCATATCTCGTAATTATGATACGCAGTTATGTCAAGAAGAATTTGGATCGATTTTGACCATAGCCACTAAGGAGAAGGTTTCCTCATAGTCAATCCATTGGATCTGCCTATAACCTTTCGCCACCAGTTGAGCTTTGTAGGTCAGAGGGTTGCCGTCCATGTCCATCTTCACCTTGAAGATCCATTTGCATCCTATGGTCCTCACACCATTGATGGGATCAATCGGTTCCCAAACTCGGTTGTCCGACATGGATTGCATTTCCTCTCTCATGGCTCCCAGCCATAACTCGGAGTTGGGCCCATCCACGACTTCCGGAAAGGTGGCTGGATCATCGTGATCCACCATGACTTCATTGTCACCTCCGGATACCATATCTTGGAGGTGGAAGATTGATCCTTTCAAATCGCCTTGGACCTTCCGGAATTGTAACAGGAATTGGTTCTTAGTCTACGACAATCTCTGGCTTCTTTCTACTGGGTTGCCAATTGGTTTAGACAGATCTGTACCATCCTGAATTTCTTCGAGATGCACAGTCCTCCCAATGACGTCTTTGGAAACAAAACTCCTTTTCCATAAAGACCCCACCCCATGCGATGAACACCATGTTCTCACTGGGATTGTAGAAGTGGTATCCCCTTGTTGCTTTGGGATACCACACGAAGGTGCATATCTCAGATCTTGGTTCGAGCTTAGTCGAAACCAAATGTTTCACATAAGTCTCGCAACCACAAATCTTTAGGAAGGACAAAGCGGGCATCATCCCATTCTATTTTTAAAATGGTGTCCCTTCCACACCCTTGTCGAAGCCCGATTCACTATGAATGCGGTCGTCTCTAGAGCATAAACCCTGAAAGAGATTGGGAGATCAGTCCAACTAATCATGGAACGGACCATTGTCTAACAATGTCCGATTTCTCCGTTTGGCTACACCTTTCAACTACAGTGTCCCAGGAGGAGTCCATTCTAAAAGGATCCCATTCTCTTTTAGATGATCTAATAACTCTGTGGTCAAGTATTTTCCACCTCGATCCAATCGAAGTGCCTTAATACCTTTGTCGAGCTGGTTTTCTACTTTAGTCTTAAACTCTTTGAATTTATCAAAAGCTTCAGACTTATGTCTCACCGAATAGACATAACCATATTTACTGTAATCATCAATATATGTGGTAAAGTAGCTAAAACCCCTCCTGGCAAGTGAACTTATTGGTCTACACACATTCGAGTGTATCATCCCCAATAATTCACCCGCCCTTTCATCGAGATCGATAAAAGGGAACTTTAGTCATTTTGCCCATCAAACAAACCTTGCACCTATCGATCGAATGGAATTCGAATGAACCTGAAAGTCCGCACTTCTGAAGTGCTGATAGGTGCTTCTTGTTTATGCGACCTAAATGATAGTGCCTTAACAGAGTTAGGTTTAAATCGTTGGATTTAAAACCTCTTGGTATTAACGGAATATATAGAACTTGAGGCATTGTTACCCATATCTAATATGTACAATCCTCCAACCAAGTCAGTACTGGTATAAAACATATCATTGCATAGAACATTGAAAACTCCATTTCCAATATTAACATTATATCCTTCCTTGTCAAACACGGATACAAATATAATATTCCTACTAAAAGTAGGTATGCAATATACATTATACAGTACTAAGACAAGGCCTCTTGGCAAAGCAAGACTCATGGATCCTACAGTAGTTGCCACAACTCTGAGGTCCACTTCGTGCTTTCAAACCTCTCCTACTTTCAGCCACCATATATAAGTGCATGTGTGAGATTCAGTCCTGGTATCTAATACCCATGAATCTTTGGAAGTAGAGAGATGTAGCTCTATAGAGTTAATACCGGATGAAGGCACGGTCCCACCGCCCTTCCTTAGATCATCCAGGTTTCCTGATGAAGGCGCAGTCCTACTGCCCTTCTTCAGATCATCCACGCTATTTGATGAAGGCGCAGTCCCACTGCCCTTCTTCAGATCAGCCGTGAACTTCCTGTAATCCCGGTTCCAATGACCAGGCTGTTGGCAGTAGAAGCAGACATTCTCATGTGTCTCATCTTTCCTGCCAAGTGCGCATGGGCCCCGCCCTTGCCACTTCCAATTCCCTTGTTGACCATCAAAATATCCTTGGATCCCAGATCCCTGATATATTCTTCTCAGCAATTAATGACACTTCATGTAACTCTGATATGGTCTTAGAGACAGCCTTGTCATGGATATATTCTTTGCGTTCAGACTTGAGGACTATCCTCAAAATTCTGTACCAGTCCAAATAGTTTGTCCCATTTAGCTTGACCCTGTCAAGAATGGTTTTTAATGACAAACTATTAATGTTCGCTGAATTTACCATTTGATCTACAACAGATAAAATTCAATCAGTAAACTGAATAAATTTTATGAAGATCAAGCTTAAACACCAACAATCGATTCTAAACCTTTAGAATCTGAAACCAAGATCCATGATTCACTCGATTAAGCTGAACTAATGCTCACCACTTAATCGAGCTATGTAGGTAGGACTCCATCCAATCACATCCAATGTGACTCTTGGCTAGGGTATGTACTTATGTACACGACTTACCCTATCTGTTACCCTAGCTCAACCTCAGGCTGAGAATCGTAGTCGGGTCCACCAATTTTCAACTATGGCCCGTCACTATGTGGGTGCTCCGCTAATGCGCACGACACCCACATATGTCGTCCAAACCTACTACCCCGCTTCCCCATGGATGCTCCGCTAATGCGCACGACACCCATAGGACGGGGAGGTAGTAAGGTGTTGATGATTGGGAGGTATCGGACATGACCCGCTTTTACTTGTCCAGTTGTGTTCAAAACTTTGGCACATCCTAGATGCGATGAGCACATCAACTACATTCCAAATGCAATGATGCCTCAAATTACATCCAATGTAATTCTTCCTTTGAACCCGTCAACTACATCCAATGCAATGACGGTTCTAAGGGTTCACACACAAGGATTAAAATTCCAATTTTATCTTTGCATGTGAGGTGATATGCTCGGTAAATAAAGTTAAGCATGCAATTCTAAAACACATAGAATTAATCATGCATAAACTAAACCAAGCATAAAGAGATAAATGTGCACATAATAGCCCCCTAAACTAACTCCCACTAGCTTCTTGAGCTCCACCGACTCCAAGCCAATGCCAACACCCGAAAAGCCACCAAATGACCTTTTCGCCCTTTCTTCGTCTTGAGTAAAATATTACAATTTAATACACGACTCGTAGGTCGGGAATAAATAAATATTACAAACAAGTGGTTCGACGACCACACCTTGAAAGAATAATTACACGTTAACTCTAACGGCTCGCAGGCCGTGAAAAGCGATAAATAATTAAATCGAGCTCGGGGCTATTATGTACACCATGCCAACATCACATCACACATCGTGTTATCAAACAAGCATGTTATCAAACATCATGTGATTTTCCGGTTTAAATTAATAGCCAAGTTTCGAAATTTTTGATGCTCGGTTTATCAAAACCGTTCAAAAATGAAACTTTTGAACATTTGATCTTCGAGTTTATCATGACGGTTCCAAACTCGTCATAACTAACAAAAAGGTTTAGCCTTGGCATATCAACCATCCAATGGTCATGCTTGGCCTAGCTCCGTCCAACGGAGCCCCGTTCGGTCCCGGTTTCGGCTCCCCGAGAGTCCCGCTCCCGAGACCCGAAAAATCAAAAAAAATTTCAAAATTTCCAGATTTGAAATAATTTTCAAAAATTCATTTTACATGCATTAAATCCATAAACAATAATTTAAAACATGTTATCAAACAATTTAGCAAAACAACATGCCAAAAACGAAACTTTCAAGCAAAACCGAAACTTTGAACACCGTCTTGTGAATCCCGAAGGTAGCACGGCTCTGATACCACTGTTGGGTCTCTAGGTAGGGTTGGAGATGAACCAACTCGCAGCGGAAAATCAATGAAAACCAAGAGACAATTAGAACCATGAAACAACTAACAAAGAATGGATTAACAAGAGAAAAATTTCAGCACTAGTTCTTACCAAAACAAGAACATCGGTTAACGAATGATTGGCTTGAGTCTCCAAGACGCCTACGTATCCACATGGGAATCAAAGCCACGTAGTTCTTCTCTTTGAGGACTCAAGAACACAAACATGGAGGTGGAAACTAGCCAAACCCGAAATGGCCATGGAAGAGGGAGAGAAAATGTGTTTCCTATTCTTGTCTTGTGTTTGTTATGTTGAAAAAAGATGACTTAAACATAACAAAACCCATACTTGTCCAACTAAAGGCATGGGACAAGTATGGTGTCAAGTAAGGTGTAAATAGGACAAAGTATGGCAAGACAATTTTGGGTTAGGTGGTGAATCACCAACACCTTAATCCTTGTCTTGCTTACTTAGTACTAATTAATCAAGACTTGATTAATTAGTTCCATGGGCCTTGGTTGCATGGGCCTTTCATGGGCCTCTTGGAACATGGCCCGTGGCCATTTCCAACGAGGTCCCATGATTCGCTCATCGCCTCCATGCCTTCCGTACCGGAAATGTCCAACATTATCCGACGCGATCAATCCCAAGACTCCAAGCCTTGTCTCGATCCGTAAAGTCCTATTCACTTACGGGCACATGACCCAAAACCCAGTTTTGGTCATGTCCCGAGACAACTCTGTTTTGGCCATTCTCCATAAATGTGTCAATGAGTTTCATCCTCCGGTGTGACCCTTAGGTTTATGCATGTCAATAGATCAACGTAAAATCCCATTTTACTTGATCCTATTTAAGTGGCAACTAACGAGACTTTAGTATTGCCTGACACTACATAACGAATTGACCCTGTCGATTCTAACCTTTCCGTCGTCCCTGTCATTATCCTTTTATCTCCGATATCCTGATTGAGATAAGGCATAGAGCCGTCATCCTTATTATTCTCAATCACCGTTCCTTGATATGTGAGATGACTGAAGATATGATACCCAGTATCATGTGCATGGCCATGCTATTCTTCCAGTCACTCTCGATCAAGTGGCCGAGAACCGATATCTTTCCCATACCTTAGTATGAGGGATAAATCCCTTAGCCGTCTTTCGTGTCACTCATGTAGCCCGTCCCCAAGCCAATCCTGGCCGTTATGGAAGCCCTGTTACGGACAACGTTAGGCTCAGGTCAAACTCAGTTGTTGACTACATAGCGATCACAAAGACTCCTTGGTCTAAGGATACATGACAAGCTACAACACTGAATATGTTCATGACTTAATCTATGGCACATATTCAGGGCGGGTCGTCCAATATCATGTCCCACATGATATCTATGATCAGACTCCGGAATCTCATTCCAATGACTAACAGAACGTAAGCCATAAAGAGCCATCTTTCATACTAGTCGCTTCTAGTGAAGCTTTGTTGACTAGGGACCCATCGAGTGTGATCTATCTCGATCTATGGTTCTATTCGCATGGTGGGCATAGATCAGAGCACACATCGATATATTACTCCAACACATAAGTAATATAAAGCCGCTTTAATTTTATTGCTAACGATGATATATACATTTGGACATTTAGGATTGAACTACGGGCACTAAGACTAACAGTTGCAGCATTCTTGGGTTGGCCTGACCGGGTTAGAGTCCCGGGAGGGCGTTCTTGGCAGCTGGTTTGTGATCCTTTGTGATCTTGTTTGGTGTGCGATCCTTCGTGATCTTGTTTAGGGTGCGATCCCTTGTGATGCTGTTTGGTGTTGCGTAACTTTCTTTTGAGTCCTTGGAAGAGGTCGTCAATGGTTGTGTCGGGTCTACTTTATGTGTCAGGGTGTCGAGTTGGTCAGGGAAGGCAACAGTGGGTGTATGTTCAGTTAGAGTACTTGGGTTGGGGATGGTGTTCCCCGGTGTTGAGTTGTTGTTGGTGTTACTTGCTTTGTCTGCTAATTATGTCGTAGTCAGTCTGTTATCCGTGGTGGTGAGCGAACGCTCACCCCTAGCTGCTTTTCCTACAGGTACTGTTCGTGGGACGGACTAGGTGAGCTCTCGAAGCTTGTGGAGCTAGGAGTGGAGTCCGGGTTTTGTCTTTTGAGTCTAGTGACGGATACCTTGTACTTTTGTCCACTTGTTGGGACGTGTTTTAAACTGTAATTTTTATTTTGTTGAACTAAATTGGTATTTTAAAGTGATTCAATGAAAACAGGTTTCAAGTGTTTGTATGTTTTTAAAACGTTCGCGTCCCGAGTTCGGTTTACTGAAATTGGGGCGTGACAAACACCCTAACAATAGAGGGTATTATTGTCATTTCACTTATTTTCAAATTCTGAACCAATGGCATGAGTTTGAAAATTTGAGTAATAGTTAGGGGTATTATAGTCTTTTTACCTTTTTTCATCCAAACTAACAGATAGTTAACTGCTGGGTACTAAAGTGAAATTAAATGTTTGGTTAGGGTATGAAAGTGAAAAAAATTTATGCCAGGGTAGTAAACTGAAATTAAATGTTTTCCAGGGTGGTAAAATGAAATTTTCCCTAGTTTTTTTGAATTAATAAACATTTTACCACCACTATGTGCGTATTGTACTAGCACTGTGTGCGTATTGTACCAACATTGTGTGCGTATTGTACCAACACTATGTCCGTATTGCACCAACACTACCACGACCGATCGGCCAGCACTAGGGTCGATCGACCAACAACATGCACGCACTATCAATAGCTTGCGCGCAAAAAAGACATGTGTCGCTCTTCTGTGCGTCCATAGTTCTCACAATAAGGCCGGTTCTCACGTTATTCCATCCCTATATATATATATATATATATATAGGATAACAATCAGGTACAAACTTGTATCTTTCGTCAGAACGTAGAACTATCAATCTGGGCCCTTGGATCGTAGAATTAATGGCCCAGATTTAATGCATATCTTTTAATATTTTTTAATTAATGCATATCTTGTAATTGATTTCGTAATCAATCACCACCCCCCCCCTGAATTTCGGTGGCCATTCATTCTGATTAATCAATGGCCCAGATTACTTCTACGTTCTGACCCGAAATAAGGTTTGCACTTGATTGTTCCCTTATATATATATATATATATATATATATATATATATATATATATATATATATATATATATGATAACATTCAGGTACGACTTGGCCAATTTTGTGCGAAATACGACTTAATCCCAACCTTGGAATCGCAAATCGCATGACTGATTTTTTTTCACCAAGTTTCTTATTTTGATCTTTCTCGCTTCGTTTCAACTTCGATTTAATTTTTTCTTGCGCCCAATACCTTCTTTTTTCAGGATCTATCTATCAAGTAGCATATTGAATATGTTTTGAAGCAAAAAAGAACATGTACAAGCAAAAACACAATTTGAATGTTGAATCTTAAGTGTGTGTGGCTAGGATGAGTTCTCATGAATTTTAGGATAAGAAGAGTTTCTTTTAAATTATTTATATATGGGATATATAGGTACAATCAATTGTAAATGAAGCTTATGTTGTAAAATGTAAATATATAGTAATCATTGGATTAAATTAGATGAAAGGATACGATTAAAATAGTCATTAATGACATAAATATAAATATAAGAACCTTTAATTCTATTAAGGATATTTTATATGGAATGGGTAAATTTGATTTTATTACTGTAATCTGAATTTTTACAGTGAAAAAATCTATTTTTTAATAAATTCAAACATATCATTTTTTAATATTTTATTTTTGGAAAAAATTTTAAAAATATATTCATCTTTGTCCCTATAATTTTATGATTAATACTACTATTATAGAATTTTATTGCTATTGTTACAGAACTTATAACTAATATTACAATAATTTATAACCCAATATTACAGTAACTTATAGTTAATATTACAATAATTTATAGTTAATATTACAATAATTTATTACAGTAATTTATAGCCAATATTACAGTAATTTATAGCTAATATTACAGTAATTTGTAATCAAAATTACAGTAATTTATAGTCAATATTATAGTAATTTGTAAATTATGTTACAAAACTTTATAGTCAATATTACAGTAATTTGTGAGTAGTGTTACAACAGTGCAAACGATGTTACAGAAGAATCTAAATGATAATACAAAATATATTACAGAGTAATCCTAACAGGGTTACAAAATAATCTGAACAATGTTACAGTTGAATCCGAAGGATGTTACAAAAGAATCCAAAGGATGCTACAAAAGAATCTAAACGATGTTACAGAAGAATCCAAACGATATTACATATTCTGAAATTTAAGAACCTGACACATCTACAAATCTATAGATACGTAAAGGACATTCAATGAACAAAACAAGTCACAAATTCTAAATTTAATACACACTAACATCACTGAACTGCATCCTGAACCACGAACTAAGAACAATTATGGTCCCCAAAATAAGAATAGAAAAAATTTGTCCTCAACAAACCATAACAATTCTTTCAAAATTCGTGTTACAGAACTACACCCATGATTTAATTAATGATTTCTGTAACTGGAGTTTAAAATCAAAACAGAAAAAGCAAACAAATCACATACCCAACCGCTTTAAAAAAAAGAACGTCCAATGACGCAGAGGAACAACACCTGCTCGAGGACGAGAGGACAAGGAGGAGGACGATAGTATCTAAAACATTATTACAGTTTCTATCAAGCATTATAATAGTATCCAAAACATTATTGCAGGCACCGTCAAACACTATTACAATTACTGTCAAACATTATTATAGTAGCAAATACTTCGACTCAGGTTGATTCAAAGTAATAATGTTTGACGGCAACTGTAATAATGCTTTAGATACTATTATTTTCTAGTATAATAACGTTTGACGGTAGTTGTAATAATATTTGACAGTAACTGTAATAATGTTTTAGATACTGTTATAATGCTTGATAGAGACTATAATAATGTTTTAGATACTATCCTCCTCCTCCGTGTCTTCTCGTCCTCGAGCAGGTGATGCTCCTCTACGTCATTGGATGTTCTTTTTTTTATTTTAAATCGGTTGGGTATGTGATGTATTTTCTTTTTCCGTTTTGATTTTAAATTCCAGTTACAGAAATCATTGATTAAATCGTGGGTGTGGTTCTGTAACACGAATTTTGAAAGAATTGTTGTTGTTTGTTGAGGATGAATTTTTGTTATTCTTATTTTGGGGTTCAGATCATAATTGTTCTTAGTTCGTGGTTTAGGATGCAGTTCAGTGATGTTAGTGTGTATTAAATTTAGAATTTGTGACTTGTTTTGTTCATTGAATGTCCTTTACGTATCTATAGATTTGTAGATGTGACAGATTCTTAAATTTTAGGATCTGTAACATCGTTTGGATTCTTCTGTAACACCTTATGGATTCTTCTGTAACATCATTTGGATTCTTCTGTAACATCGTTTGGATTCTTTTGTAACATCGTTTGGATTCTTCTGTAACACCTTATGGATTCTTCTGTAACATCATTTTGATTCTTCTGTAACATCGTTTGGATTCTTTTGTAACATCGTTTGGATTCTTTTGTAACATCCTTCGGATTCAACTATAACATCGTTCAGCCCTGTTAGGATTATTCTGTAATATGTTTTGTATTATCGTTTAGATTCTTCTATAACATCGTTTGGATTATGTTGTAACATTACTCACAAATTACTGTAATATTGACCAGTGTTTTAAAAATCCCGACTAGAGCACGTCTAGGCACCCGCCTAGTCTCCATTTCTTTGTTGGCCGACCCGATTAATACCTGATTAATTGATTTAATCCCCGATTAATTGAGTTAATCCCCGATTAATCTTCGTTTAATCCCCAAAAAGCCCTAACCGCCCAACTAGCGCCTAACGACTTTAGAACCTTGATATTGACTATAAATTTTTGTAACGTTATTTACAAATTACTGTAATATTGATTAAAAATTACTGTAATATTGATTACATATTACTGTAATATGAGATATAAATTATTGTATTATTGACTACAAATTACTGTAATAAATTATTGTAATATTGACTACAAATTGCTGTAATATTTGGCTATAAATTACTGTAATATTAGCTATAAATTCTGTAATAGTAGCTATAAAATTCTGTAATAGTAGTATTAATCATAAAATTATAGGGAAAAGCTGAATATTTTTTTACAAAGTTGTGCCAAAAATAAAATATTAAAAAAATGATATTTTCGAATTTATTAAAAAAAATCAGAGTTTTAAACCATAATAAAATCAAATTTAAAGTTTCTTATATTACAATTATGTCATTAATGACTATTTTAATCTCATCCTTCCATCTAATCTAATCCAATGATTACAATCTATTTACATTTTACAACATATAACCATCATTCATAATGGACTGTACCCCTATATATATATATATATATAGGGTGGCTATCCAGTAAAAACCATCCTTATTGTGCAAACTACGAACCAATCTAAGCCACAGGATGCGGTCAAAGTGACGTCAGCAGAGCACACGCGATGCTGACACGTGGCAGATTCGCGCGCGCCTCTGCCCGCGCGCGTGAGCGTGTCGACCACGCGCGCGCACGGTGCTAATAGTTTGGCGCGCAGAGTGCTAATAGTTTAGCACAGTGCCAACCTATTAGCACTGTGCGCCCAAACTATTAGCACTATGCGCGCCACGTGTCAGCACTGTGCGCGCGCCCCAGCAGCGCGCGCGCCCACGTGTCAGCACCTGGTGAGTTCGTAGTTTGCACAATAAGGGGTGGGTTGTACCTGATACCAATCCTATATATATATATATATATATATATATATAGGATAGCTATCAGGTAAAACTTCTATATTTCGTCAGAACGTAGAACTTTTAATCTGGGCCATTGGATCATAAAATTAAAGGCCCAGATTTAATTCATATCTTTTTAATTAATGCATATATCGTAATTGATTTCGTAATCAATCACCCCCACCCCCCTGAATTTCGGTGGCCATCCGATTTGGATAATCAATGGCCCAGATTGGTTCTACGTTCTGATCCGAAACAAGGTTTGTACTCGATAGTCCCCATATATATATATATATATGGTAGCTATCCAGTAAAAAACATCCTTATTGTGCAAACTACGAATCAATCTAAGGCACATGATGCAGTCAAAGTGACGTCAGCAGAGCGCGCACGATGCTGACACGTGGCCACTTCGCGCGCGCCTCTGCCCACGCGCGTGAGCGTGTTGACCACGTGCGCGCACATTGCTAATAGTTTGGGCGCATAGTGCTAATAGTTTAGCACAATGCCAAACTATTAGCACTGTGCGCCCAAACTATTAGCACTATGCGCGCCACGTGTCAGCACTGTGCGCGCGCACCAGCAGCGCGCGCGCCCGCGTGTCAGCACCTGGTGAGTTCGTAGTTTGCACAATAAGGGGTGGTTTGTACCTGATACCAACCTTATATATATATATATGATAGCTATCAAGTGCAAACCTTATAACTTCGTCAGAACGTAGAACTTTCAATCTGGGCCCTTGGATCATAGAATTAAAGGCCCAGATTTAATGCATATCTTTTTAATATCTTTTTAAGTAATGCATATCTTGTAATTGATTTCGTAATCAATCACCCCCACCCCCTTGAATTTCGGTGGCCATCCGATTTGGGTAATCAATGGTCCAGATTGGTTCTACGTTCTGACCCGAAAATGAGTTTGTACTTGATAGCCCCTATATATATATATAGATTTTATCTAAAAAAGATATTAAAAAATATCTTATGCCATTGATGTTGTTCTTCAAGGAGTGTTATCAATAGATTGATTTCGTGGGTCTGATAAAAAAGATTGAATTTTCGAGGATTCCTTCCATGGATGACATATTCAAACCTTTTCCTTGTTTAGCAAGTCGGTGTTCAAGTTTAGTGCCAACCATTTTTTACAGTGAGCCTTGTTTGGATTTGGTGGAGGAAATCACAAATGTTTTGATATTCAAGACAAAGAGGGGTCGATGTCGTCCCCCTCGAACAGAAGCACGTCGTGGATAGGATCAGAGTTGTCCAGCAGCATGTGCACGCCGAATGAGATACAAAACACTAAAACCTTTGATATCTTCAACATATGTGCATGTTCTTGTTTTAGAAACAGAACAAAAATTCCGAACCAAAACTTTTGTTGCT
This sequence comes from Erodium maritimum, assembly GCA_963921825.1. Lineage (NCBI taxonomy): Eukaryota > Viridiplantae > Streptophyta > Magnoliopsida > Geraniales > Geraniaceae > Erodium > Erodium maritimum. The sequence goes on from OY997588.1 coordinate 49,090,036, forward strand.
GAGACAGAACACAAATGAGACACATGTGTAAGAGAGACAAGCTCACAAAAGGGTGGGCTGGATTTGTTGACAGCGAGATGTGGTCTTGATTCGTTGTGGAGTACGAAAATGAGAGAGAGGAGTAAGAAAATGAAATGGGATTAGGATTTTATGAGATTAAAGAGTAATGTGATCTGTTTTTAAAAAAAACTAGAGCCATGTGATTCATATAGGATCATTTTCCGTCCAAAAAATGGATGAAAAATTAACATTGGGTACTAAAGTGATACAAATGAAATTTTAGGGTAGCGATATGCAAAAAGGTATAGGCTAGTAGAAATAGAATCTGGAACTTTTACGGTACTAAGGTGAAATTACCTTTATAATTAATACTACAAATAATACTAGAATTGCTAGATTTAAGAGTAGAGACTTGAGAGGAATTCTCTCTTGCATTTGTTGTATTTTACTGTGTGGCTACTGCCCATATATATACAAAATCTAGAATGCCTAACTTGCGAAGAACTACTAAAAACTGAGATTTTCCGAGTGCTTTTGTAAAGATATCAACCAATTGATCCTCCGTTAGTATGTATGACGTAGTAATATTACCAATCTTAAGCTCATCCCGGACAAAATGACAATCCACTTCAATATGTTTCATACGTTCATGAAAGACTGAATTTGCTATAATATGTAAAGTCGTCTGACTATCACAATACAGGCGTATAGGTCGATCATGTCGAACACCAAGACAAAATAAAATACGACAACATATAATACCAGGTCTCGCACAAGGTCATTGGACAAGAAGCGGAATCGTGAGACTATGGCATCGTTCTATAAGGCTACTGAAACAGTTGCTAAAACCGATACCTGGAGCTTAGTTCAACAGGTTAGTTTTGCTACCGTTAATGATGCCACTGTTGATTTTGTTGCTACCATTGTTTTTGATGCGTTTGTTATTTTTGGTAAACCAGTAGCCCCAACTAAACTGAAAAAGTCCTATAAAACCGGTGAAGTGTATACCGGTCTTGGGGTTGGTCTGTCCCGCTCTTGAATTTAGCGAGTCCACCCCTGAAATGTGAGAGGACTGTATTCACCTCATAAACAAAGGTGTTTGAGGGATTTATCAGATATAAAGTGTTTATGGGAAGAGTTAATTGTAGTTGTTTATGTGATCTCGGATGTTAAGTTATGGGCCGGAGATTTTAATACCATTTTGGAACCCTTTGGAATTTCAGAACTATAGTATTAGACGTTTTGATGCCCGAGCCTTCTTTATGGTATATCTGGATTATGAGGAATGAGGTGGTTTTTAATATTGTGATGGAAAGGGGAGTTTCGGTGTTTAGTAAAATTCAGTATCACTTTTTCAAAACGTTGTGGCAGTCGGGCTCGTTGCAAGCAAGTGTTTCGTATGCTGATTTGTTGTGGCGGCCTAATTGGTGTATTCGTCCTAAGAGGATGAGGGGATGATCATCAGGTGATGCTTGATCTTTCTCAGATTTGGTTTCGTCTGGCGAGTTTCTGTTCAGAAGTCATTTTCTGGTTTTGCTTGTTCTTACTCAGGTTCGGTGAGTACTATCCGGGGGATGATTCGAGAACGATCCGTTATGTGCGGAGGGGCACAAATTACTCAACTCCTTTGGAACCAGGGGATTCACCCCAACCACCCTAAGGTACCATTCATCGGGTTGGGTGTGACGCATACTTGACGCCCTGAGAATTAACTCACAAAAAGGGCGCGGCAAGCGCACCGGTCGTCAAGTAGTATTTCGGTTTTAAGTCCGGTTATCGTACCCAAGGGAGCAGTAAAACAGTCACTCGATTTATAGTCTGTTATTAATCTGTTTCTGAGAATAGTTGGTTTTTGTTTTGAAAATCTTAAATGACAAGTTGTAAAGCAAATTGAAATAAACTAAGAACAAAATTCAAGTGTTGTGAAATTCAGGAAAGAAAGGCGATCTAGGGCTTTTGACGGGCTCACAATATGACTATTGACTCGCATGGGTTTGTGTTTACATGTGCAGATAAGGTAGGTCTAAAGGTAACGGAAGTTCTCTCAGTTGGTCCTAAACATCTTTCGATCGAATTAGGTCCCTAATATAATCTGACCACCTAGTTATTTCTAATCTAGGTGTAGTGAGACATACAACATTACGATTCATGAACTCCTCTAACTTTCGGTTTATACGCCTATAGCTGTTACACTCGTGTTAACCTAGCATTATTAGAGACTAAATTTAAACCCGAGTTACATAATCCTTAGTCCTTTTATCACTCTCAGCTTTCGATTATTGAGTGCTAAAACCTAATCAACTATCAAGTGGCCAGTTTGATGAAGCATTAAATTCAAATTATGTAAGCATTATCCTAAACACAAATTGCACAAGGTAACTACAAACCCATTGGATCAATTACTCATATTGCTTCCCCTAGCCCTAGATCAATGGAAGCTTAGCTCATGATGGAGAAGAAGAACAAGCAAAGTAAAGAAGAAGACATGTAGATAAACATATTATAATTGAGTTTTGATACACAATACCCAAGTATGAAATGTAAAATCACAATAGTCTTCAATCCTAGCTCTAAGATGCACTCTTCTTCCTTCAAGCTCCAAGCCCTAGCTCCAAAGTGCTCCTTTTTGCTCCCAAAATTCGTAACCCCTCAAATTATGCCTTCAAATTGTTTAAATAGGGTTTTAGAAAACGCAGGTCTGGATACGAGTGGCACGGAGCGTGATACGGAACATGCCCCATTCCGGCCCTCTAAGTGGCACGGTACATATGACGTGCCGGCCCTTTATGTGATACGTGGCCTTCCACGTGCCGGATCAAAACAGAGAGCACCGGGATTTTTTTCTTCAGAAGCACGGTAACCCGCACGGCACATTCGGCATTCCGGCCCGGTACGCGAAACGGGTGGGCCTTGTTCCGGGCCGGTATCCAATACGGAACGGACTGAGTTCCGGCCCTCTATCCCATACGTACCGTATGGCTCTGAGGATCCAAAGCTAGCTACCTTTTCGTGGCTCGATCTTCTGTCCTGCAGGTGCTCGGTTTATTTGCTCACAAATCCCCATGTTTTGCTCCGAATACTTTGAAACTTTAGAATCAGGGCTTACTGCACGAAAGTACGAAGAAATGCATTAAACACCATACTCCCGGGACCGAAAAGCTTAAGATGTGGGCTTAAAAACATCGAAAACGATGCATTTTTGCGTCCACATCAATGGTCTCTTGAGAAACTGTTCATCGGCCGTGGTTTTTTGTGTTTTTTTTTCTTTTGGGATTTTTCCCTTTAACTATTTGTAGAGAATTTTATTGTTATCGTTTTTGTACTCTTTTCCTGTTCCTGCTTGGACTTGGTTTCTTCATTAGTAAATTTTTTTCTGAGTTGATCCAAAAAAAACATTTCAACTCGCAAATAGTCGTATGCATGGAACAATATTTTGCCTCGACGGAAGAGCGTGAAAATTTGTGTTACTTCTCTGTTTTCCAATATATTGGAGAAGTCCCAAGAAACAAAAAATAACCAGTTAAAGATCTATGTGTAATAGGACAACTATCCCAACCACTATCACAAAATCCATATATATGCAAGTTGCACCGATGATTCAACAAAAAGTCTTGGTCGGGGCACCCTTTTAGGTATCTGAGGACGTGAAGTGCTACCTCTCAATGAGAGATCATAGTAGAAGAAATAAATTGGGCCAACATATGAACTGAATATGAGAGCTCAGGTCGAGTAATTGTATGTAGACCATCCGCCCTACAAGCCACCTATACTTTTTAGGTTCTGAAAACAATTCTCCCTCAACACGAGGTAATTGATGATTTTGATCCATTGGAGTAGAGATAGGCTTCAACTCCAATACGCTAGCCTCGTTGATGATATCTTAGACTTAATTTCTTTGACTAAAAAACAAGCCATTGGGACCCCGTGTGTAAGAACCGCTCCCGGTCAACGCCGGTCAAATCGGCGGAAAAACAGGAAAATTTAAAAAAATTGGACATACACCTAAATGGACCTAAGATTGACCCCGAGGGTCATATAGGACTTAATTTGACCCCGATATCGACCAAAATGAGTTATGGGCCTAAGATTGACCCCGAGGGTCATATAGGACTTAATTTGACCCCGATATCGACCAAAATGAGTTATGGGGAACTCATTGCAACTTTTAGACCAATTTGGGAAAAGTTGACTTTTTGACGGAAAAGTCAACCGAACGACGTTTTGGTCCGTTCGAGGCCCATGTTGGATCCAAAAAGCTTAGCCGTCGTTACAGCGGTCTTAGTTGGGTCGCTTCCTTGTAGCCCGTGAAATTTCATAATTTCTTGGAAAATGGGCCCGTTTGGGGCCCGAGACGGCCGAATTTCGTGAATCTGACAGAAAAATATCTACAAAGATATTTTTTAAAAGGGTGGGACCCACTTGCCACTTGTCACACAAGTGGTGGTAATTGTTGGTTTTTGAACAAAACAAAAGGAAGAGTGTGGTATATGTTCGACCATAACAAAAAGAAGAAGAAGAAGGATAGAGAAAGAAGAGAGAAGAAGGAAAGAGGAGAGAAGTTTAGGGTTTGTCGATTTCCCGACAATCCGACCGACGGATCGTCTCAACGGTTGTAGAATCGAGCTCCCATCGTCATTCCCTACGGTGAGAACCCTTTTGATTCTCGTTTTGGTATGTTTGAAAGTTACGGTTTATGTTTAAACGAGTTAAATAAGGATGAGTTGAGGTGTAGGGTTCGTTGGGGACGTTTTGGGGCGAAAATGATCGGATTCCGGTGACCGGAGGCTCGGGGGAGCTCCGGCCACCGTGGGTGGTGGTTGGCCGGAGCTGGGACCGGCCACCACTGTGGTGAACCGGTCCAAAACCGATCCAGCCACCCACAGGTAATGGTTGCCGGGTGGGGCCCACATTTCGGGTCTTGGGTTTTTCGTGTTCGGGTGGTTTTGGACAATCCCCGAATCGATAATTCACACCCGGAACGAATTATGGAATTAAATTGTGAAAATTGGAAGTGGCGGGTTTAGAAACTTTAAACGCGAATTAAATCGCTCGAAAGTCGGAAATTGATTCCGTCGATTGCATTGGAACCCTTGAATTATTCTAAAACCGTAGAAACGACAACGGGAATTTTCGGAGCCCCAGAAGGGCGTTTTCCAATCCCGGGCAGATTCGCCAAGCCGGGTGAATCGGGCCTTTCTGGGCCCGTTGTTGACAATGTCGAGTAATTGGGAAGTTTGGGAGTGATCGACATTACCCGGGTTTCTTTTGGGCGTCTAATTCTTTAAAATTCAGCTTTGCCTGCGAACTTAAAAAGTGTTTTAGTTGTGTTCTTGTTAGATCGTGCCGCCGACCGCGGAAAGGGGAGGCTAGGCGAGTGATCGCGAGCGCGCCGGAGCTTGGGCGTGGACTTTCGGGAAAGCGTTACGAGGTAGGGAAACGTAGCCGGATCTCGGCCTTGACTAGGGAAAGTTAATAGTAGAAATGCATGTGACACTTAGTGGTGTCGTAGGATAAGTAAAGTTATCGAACAATAGAAATGCATGCGACACTTAGTGGTGTCGTAGGATACGTGAACGTATCGAACAATAGAAATGCATGTGACACTTAGTAGTGTCGTAGGATAAGTGAACATATCGAACAATAGAAATACTGGTGGCTTTTGGTTGTGCCCGTAGGTTAAGTAACTTGTTGTGTTTATGAGGGTGGTCATGTGTGCCTTTGGGGTGTTGAACCCGTATGTTACTGTGTGTATGTCGTGGGTGGTCATGTGTGCCTTTGGGGTGTTGAACCCATATGTTACTGTTTGTGTGTCGTGGGTGGCCATGTGTGCCTGTGGGGTGTTAAACCTGTATTGTTTCTGACTGTCCTGCTGAGGGGTAGTTAGTCGTATATTATTGTCGCTATTCGTTGAACCTTGGGTGATGACTGTGATTGCATGGAGGTTGGGGCCCGCCTGACAGAAAAGGGGTCCTGGGTCGCGCGCGTGAGGGTTGGCTAGCCTTCCGACTAACCTTCGATAAAGTTGTGCATTCTTCTGCGATGAAGAGCGGCTCCCCTTCCGATTAGCTATCGGAAAAATATTGTTGTATATGTCGCGAACAGGTCGACCGCCTGGTCCGACTGCGTGTCGGGGAAAGTTGTGTGGGGCAGGCTCAAGCCCATCCGGTTAGCAACCGGCACTGAGTAGCTAGCGTGCGATCCTTTGTGATCTTGATTGTTGTGTGCGATCCTTTGTGATCTTGGGTGTTGCGTGGTTATTATTTGCGTTTTGGGTTGAGGTCATAACCGATGTGTCGGGTCTACATTACGTGTCCGGGTTTTGAGTTGGTTGAGAAAGTTTAATAGTTGTTTTGCGTGACCGTCAGTCTAAATCGTATTTTTGGGGTAGTAGTCCCCGAGGTTGTTGTGGTCGGGTTCCCGGTATTTCTGCTGGTATGCCGTGGTCAACTCGGTATCCGTGGCGGTGATCGAAATGCTCACCCCCTACTACTTTTCCTGCAGGTACTGGTCGTGAGACGGACTAGGGGAGCTCTCGAAGCTTGAAGAGCTAGGAGCGGGAGTCCGGGTTTTGGGGAGTTTAGCGACGTACACTTTGGTTTTTGTCCGCTTGTTTTGGATGTATTTTCAGTTGTAAAATATTGTTTTTTGATTAACTTAAGTGGTGGTTTTAAGCGTTTTTATTAAAATGTTTGAAAATTATTTTATTGTTTCACCGTTCGTGTTCCGGGTTATGTCCTACTGAATTCGAGGCGTGACAGTTTGGTATCAGAGCTCGAGGTTTCACACCTCGGACTATACGTCAATTAGGTGGGGGGAACTGAGTCATTAAAAGTCCCGTCGTGCATTGGTTGCGCAAGTCGGAAACCGTGTGTAGACCCGTAGTGACATGAGTCCTGTTTGTTGTTGTGTGTATGTGCAACATTGTTATTACTGGCATAATGATTGTGTGATGCTGCGTGAAACATTTTTAAGCGGTCGCGACTCGACCCAGGGGCGCCCCTGTGGTCGAACGCGACGGTGTTGACATCAAGTGGGTACAATGCAGTTCGGGGACGCCTGGACCGGGTTGTAACTACGTGATGTCAAAAATGAGATTTTATGATACAGAAAATTTAAAAAAAATTGGTTGGCCCTGTGGGCGTGCGTTTTGAAATTGGTTGGCCTTGTGGGCTTGTGATTGAGTCTGGGTGACGTGAATTTGTGTGTGTTTGTTGTGCGTATGTTGGTAAGTTTATGATCGAACGTGTGTGGCGCACAAGGGTGCGGGTCGTGTGAGAAGAGTAGGATACGAGTACGCTAGAGTAGACGTGGGCTATGTGAACGCTAGTATATTGAGCTTGTCATCGTGGTATAAGTTCGCACACTAAGCGTTTACGTGTATCCGTGCAGAGGATACCGACTACATGGCACGTGGCAGGAGAGGACGACCAGTCAGGGCACCGGGACAGACGCCCACACGTTGCAGGAGAGGACGATCAGCTGGGGCACCGGGACGGATACCCACCGTCGAACCCGCTGAGTCCACGATCAGCTGGGGCACGTGGCAGGAGAGGACGACCAGTTAGGGCACCGGGAAGCCGACGCAGCACCATCTACGGGCACGCCCAGCGACCCACCGTCACAGACCTGTCCACTGAGGCCGCTCTGGGAGAGTTGACCCGGACGGTGCAGAGCTTGGTGGCGAGCATCGTCCGTAGGGAGTCTGCGTCGCCGGCTCCGGAGACAGTATCTGCGGCTGTTGCAGCCGTTCCAGCGAGGCCCGTGCAGGCCGAGGGCCATACGCCCCGGACACTGCTGGATTTCTTGAAGCTGGGCATACCTACGTTCGTCGGGGAACCGAACCCCAACATAGCCGAGAGATCGCTGGAGCAGGTCACTCGGGACCTGGACACGTCAGGCATAGAGGACAGTCACACCAGGGTGTCCTTTGCAGCTCACCAGCTGAGGGACAGCGCCTACCACTGGTGGGGGCGCGTACGGGACAAAGTCGGGGACGACTACAGTACCTTCGAGACGGTCTTCCTAGAGCAGTATTTCCCGTAGTCGGCCAGGGTGGATCGACATCAGCGGTTCCTGAAACTACAACAGGACGGAGCGTCAATAGCAGAGTATGAGGCCAGATTCACGGCCCTGGCCCGATTTGCACCAGAAATGGTGGCGACAGAGCTGAACTGGTGTCGGCGGTTCGAGACGGGGTTGAGGCCGACGATTCGGGATCGAGTCCTCGCCTTGAGGATGCGGGTTTACTTAGAGCTCGTAGAGAGTACAACGACAGTGAAGTGAGGTCTCCGAGAGGCAGCGAGGACCCGTGTGGTTCGGCAGCGGCCGATTAGTATTGCGGGACCGTCCGAGTCCCGAGATCAAAGGAGGCAGAGGACCGGGGGGTTCTTCCGGTCACCGACTCAGCCGGGCGGATCGAGACAGATGGGGTCGGTGGCGTCAGTAGGGCCAACCAGTCGCTTCAGAGAGGAGGCCATTATGTTTTACCTGCGGGCAGCCATGCCATATGCGGCGAGACTGTCCGATAGGAGGAGGGCCCGCGACACCACCAGTGGTCAGACAGACAGGCCAGGTCAGGGGACCGAGGGGCGACGATGCCAGGTGCCACCGGTGCGGCCGGTTTGGACACCTAGGTAGGGTGTGCCGTGAGCGGGGCGGGGAAACGTTGGTGCAGCGATCGCAGTTTTCGCACATAGTGCAGTCACCCCGGGCTCGCTAGCATCAGAGTCATTCGCCGAGGTTCTCGCAGCCGTCCACGAGCGTGCCAGTTCCAAGACAGCAACAAAGGTCTGTACAGCCAGCAGTCAGTGCGCCAGGTCAGAGGCAGCAGGCGTCACATGGTAGAGTGTACGCAGTTTCCGACTCCCGAGCCACAGGATCCGTTACCTACCGTGAGACCATTCAGGGTACATGTTTATTGTATCACTTGTGAGCGTTATTTTTATTTGATACCGGGGCGTCGCACTCGTTTATTTCATCGAGTTGTGCTGAGAGGTTGGGGCTGAGTTTAGAGCCGTTGAGTCCACCCCTGTGTCTGGACACACCAGTTGGGGGTGATGTGATGTTGACTAGGGTCTGTCGTGCCTGCGAAGTTAGAGTCACAGACTGTCCTTGCTCTAGTGACCTTCTCGTGCTGGGAATGACGACCTTTGACGTAATCCTAGGAATGGATTGGCTGGCGAAGTACCGAGCCAATATCGACTGGTATAGGCGACGAGTGACAGTGTCAGCAGGCAACACGAAGGTTTCGTGTATTCTGGGCAGTAAGAGCGGGGTTCTCCTATCGGCTTTGTCCGCAGTGGAGGAAGTATCGGCCGTGCAGAGCCGAGAGTTGCCGCGAGTGGTATGCGAGTTCCCCGAGGTCTTTCCTGAGGAGTTGAGCGGGTTGCCACCAGTTCGTGAGGTGGAGTTCGGGATTGACCTGATGCCGGGAACGGCAGCGATATCGATGGCGCCTTACAGGTTCGCGCCAGCAGAGTTGACCGAGCTGAAGCGTCAGCTCGATGATCTTTGGGAGAAGGGGTTTATCCGTCCGAGCACATCGTCGTGGGGAGCACCAGCACTCTTCGTGAAGAAGAAGAGTGGAGAGCTTCGGATGTGTATAGACTACCGGAAGCTGAACCGGGTTACGGTGAAGAACCGATACCCGATGCCGAGGATTGACGACTTGTTCGACCAGTTGAGAGGGTCGACATGCTTCTCGAAGATCGATCTGCGATCCGGGTATTACCAGTTGCGAGTCCGGGAAGAGGACGTTGCAAAGACTGCATTCCGGACACGCTATGGGCATTACGAGTTCTTGGTGATGCCATTTGGACTGACGAACGCACCTGTAGCGTTCATGGATCTGATGAACAGTATATTCCGGCCGTTCTTAGATCAATTTGTGGTGGTGTTTGTAGACGACATCTTGATCTACTCGCAGAACGAGGCGGCACATGAGGAGCATGTGGGGGCTGTTCTCACCCTGCTGCGCAAACATCAGCTATACGCCAACCTAGAGAAATGCGAGTTTTGGCTCGCTGAGGTGAAATTCCTCGGTCACATTGTATCCCGTGACGGTATACTGGTCGATACGGCGAAGATCGACGCGATTTCGAAGTGGGCGCGGCCCACGAGCGTCTTCGAGATCCGCAGCTTTTTGGGGTTGGCAGGATATTATCGGCGGTTTGTCCAGGACTTTGCGCGACTAGCCGCGCCTATGACTCTGTTGACGCGCAAAGGAGTCGGGTTTGTGTGGACAGAGGATTGTGAACGTGCGTTCACGGAGCTGAAGACTCGTCTGACTACCGCTCAAGTATAGATAGTGCCAGAGCGAGGGATCGGGTATGAGGTCTATTGTGACGCGTCCGGGGAAGGACTGGGTTGTGTACTGATGCAGTTGGGTAGAGTTGTTACTTATGGCTCCAAGCAGTTGAAGACACACGAGCGCAACTATCCTACCCATGACTTGGAACTAGCAGCAGTCGTGTTCACGCTAAAGGCTGGCGGTATTATCTGTATGGCGAGCGATTTCAGGTCTTCTCGGATCACAAGAGCCTCAAGTACATCTTTTCCCAACGAGACCTGAACATGCGCCAGCGGCGATGGATGGAGCTACTTGAGGAGTACGACTTTGAGCTACACTACCATCCGGGTAAGGCGAACCTGGTTGCCGACGCCTTGAGTAGGAAGTCGGTTCCGAGTCTTGCAAGCATATCAGTCCGAGAGTGGGACAAGATGGGGGAACTGGGCACGTTTGGGCTTGAGCTAGAGGAGGTTACTGGTGGCGTGGCCATGTGCTCATTGGTGGCTCAGCCCTCACTACTTGCCCGAGTGATGGAGGCGTAGTCGGAGGATGTCGAGACGTCAGAGATCCGAGAGAGGGTCGTCAGCGGTGTCGAGGTAGAAGGCTGGGAACTTAGTGTTGATTGGGGGTTACAGTATCGAGGAGGGTTATTCGTGCCGCGCAACTGTAGAGACGACATGTTGCGAGAGTCACATCATTCGCGTCTTACAGTGCACCCGGGTATCACCAAGATGTACCGCGACATCAGGCGGCACTTCTGGTGGAGCGGTATGCGGAGAGAGGTCGCGAAATTTGTATCGAGATGCCTCACCTGTCAGCATGTGAAAGCCGAACATCAGCGTCCCGCCGGATTTTTACAGCTACTACCGATTGCCCAGTGGAAGTGGGAGCACGTCACGATGGATTTCGTAAGTGGGCTGACGAGATTGCCAAGGGGACACGATGCGGTATGGGTGGTAGTTGATCGGTTGACCAAGTCGGCCCATTTCCTGGCCATGAGGATGACTGATCCGGTCGACAAGTTGAGCCGCCTGTACATTTTGGAGATAGTGCGTCTCCATGGAGTCCCTGTGTCGATAGTGTCTGACAGGGATCCTCTTTTCACGTCCAGATTTTGGCCGAGTCTGCAGACTGCGTTGGGGACCGAGGTTCTGCTCAGTACAGCACACCACCCCAGACTGACGGCCAGTCCGAGCGCACGATTCAGATTTTGGAGGACATGATGCGGGCATGTGTGCTAAACTTTAGGGGGTCGTGGGAGACCCACCGACCGTTAGTCGAGTTCGCCTACAACAACAGCTTCCAGGCCAGTATTGGGATGGCACCGTTCGATGCATTGTATGGTAGGCCGTGTCGATCGCCAGTGTGCTGGGTAGAGGTGGGAGACAAGAGCCTGCTAGGGCCAGAGCTCGTCCGAGAGACGACAGAGAAGGTCGCACTGATACGCGAGCGGTTGAAGACTGCACAGAGTCGGAAAAAGAGCTACGCCGACAGACGACGCCGACCTCTCGAGTTCGTAGTCTGTGATCACGTGTTCCTGAAGGCGAGCTCGAGGAAGGGACTAGTACGATTCAGCCGCGGCGGAGGCAAGTTAGCCCCGCGGTACATCTGCCCTTTCGAGATCTTGAGCAGAGTGGGAGCAGTGGCATATCGTCTGGCATTACCACCTCAACTTGGGAGTATTCATAACGTCTTCCACGTGTCCCAGTTGCGGAAGTACAATGCGGACCCCTCCCACGTCATTGAGTGGGCAGATATCGAGGTGGCTGACGATGTCTCTTATGAGGAGCAGCCGGTTCGAATCATGGACACACGGGAGCAGGTCCTGCGTAGCAAGGTTATCCGCCTGGTACGGGTGTAGTGGCGACACCACGGGGCTGAGTCGACTTTAAAGCGCGAGAACGAGGTTCGCGCGAAGTACCCTGATCTGTTCGACTCCTGAGGTACTTCTGTTTTAAATTTCGCGGAGGAAATTCCTTTAAGTGGGGTAGATTGTAAGAACCGCTCCCGGTCAACGCCGGTCAAATCGGCGGAACAACAGGAAAATTTAAAAAAATTGGACATACACCTAAATGGATCTAAGATTGACCCCGAGGGTCATATCGGACTTAAGTTGACACCGATATCGACCAAAATGAGTTCTGGGGGACTCAGGGTAACTTTTAGACCAATTTAGGAAATGTTGACTTTTTGCCGGAAAAGTCATCCAAGCGACGTTTTGGTCCGTTCGAGGCCCATGTTGGATCCAAAAAGCTTAGCCGTCTTTACAGCGGTCTTAGTTGGGCCGTTTCCTTGTAGCCCGTGAAATTTCATAATTTCTTGGAAAATGGGCCCGTTTGGGGCCCGAGACGGCCGAATTTCGCGAATCTGACAGAAAAATATCTACAAAGATATTTTCTAAAAGGGTGGGACCCACTTGCCACTTGTCACACAAGTGGTGGTAGTTGTTGGTTTTTGAACAAAACAAAAGGAAGAGTGTGGGATAGGTTCGGCCATCACAAAAAAAAGGAGAGAGAAAGAAGAGAGAAGAAGGAGAAGGAGAAAGGAAAAGAAAAAGAGGAGAGAAGTTTAGGGTTTGTCGATTTCCCGAAAATCCGACCGACGGATCATCTCAACGGTTGTAGAATCGAGCTCCCATCGTCATTCCCTATGGTGAGAACCCTTTTGATTCTCGTTTTGGTACGTTTGAAAGTTAGGCTTTGTGTTTAAACGAGTTAAATATGGATGAGTTGAGGTGTAGGGTTCGTTGGGGACGTTTTGGGGCGAAAATGATCGGATTCCGGTGATCGGAGGCTCGGGGGAGCTCCGGCCACCGTGAGTGGTGGCTGGCCGGAGCTGGGACCGGCCACCACTGTGGTGAACCGGTCCAGCCACCCACGGGTAATGGTGGCCGGGTGGGGCCCACGTGTCGGGTCTTGGGTTTTTCGTGTTCGGGTGGTTTTGGACGATCCCCGAATCGATAATTCACACCCGGAACGAATTATGGAATTAAATTGTGAAAATTGGAAGTGGCGGGTTTAGAAACTTTAAACGCGAATTAAATCGGCTTTGCCTGCGAACTTAAAAAGTGTTTTAATTGTTATCTTGTTAGATCGTGCCGCCGACCGCGGAAAGGGGAGGCTAGGCGAGTGATCGCGAGCGCGCCGGAGCTTGGGTGTGGACTTTGGGGAAAGCGTTACGAGGTAGGGAAAAGTAGCCGGATCTCGGCCTTGACTAGGGAAATTTAACAGTAGAAATGCATGTGACACTTAGTGGTGTCGTAGGATAAGTAAAGTTATCGAACTTTAGAAATGCATGCGACACTTAGTGGTGTCGTAGGATACGTGAACGTATCGAACAATAGAAATGCATGTGACACTTAGTAGTGTCGTAGGATAAGTGAACATATCGAACAATAGAAATACCGGTGGCTTTTGGTTGTGCCCGTATGTTAAGTAACTTGTTGTGTTTATGAGGGTGGTCATGTGTGCCTTTGGGGTGTTTAACTCGTATGTTACTGTGTGTGTGTCGTGGGTGGTCATGTGTGCCTTTGGGGTGTTGAACCCGTATGTTACTGTTTGTGTGTCGGGGGTGGCCATGTGTTCCTGTGGGGTGTTAAACCTGTATTGTTGCTGACTGTCCTGTTGAGGGGTAGTTAGTCGTATATTATTGTCGCTATTCGTTGAACCTTTGGTGATGACTGTGATTGCATGGAGGTTGGGGCCCGCCTGAAAGAAAAGGGGTCCTGGGTCGCGCTCGTGAGGGTTGGCTAGCCTTCCGACTAACAATCGGTAAAGTTGTGCATTCTTCTGCGATGAAGGGCGGCTCCCGTTCCGACTACCTATCGGAAAAGTATTGTTGTATATGTCGCGAACAGGTCGACCGCCTGGCCCGACTGCGTGTCGGGGAAAGTTGCGTGGGGCAGGCTCAAGCCCAGCCGGTTAGCAACCGGCACTGAGTAGCTGGAGTGCGATCCTTTGTGATCTTGATTGTTGTGTGTGATCCTTTTGTATCTTGGGTGTTGCGTGGTTATTATTTGCGTTTTGGGTTGAGGTCATAACCGTTGTGTCGGGTCTACATTACGTGTCCGGGTTTTGAGTTGGTTGGGAAAGTTTAATAGTTGTTTTGCGTGACCCTCAGTCTAAATCGTGTTTTTGGGGTAGTAGTCCCCGGGTTGTTGTGGTCGGGTTCCCGGTATTTCTGTTGGTATGCCATGGTCAACCCGGTATCCGTGGCGGTGAGCGAAATGCTCACCCCCTGCTACTTTTCCTGCAGGTACTGGTCGTGAGACGGACTAGGGGAGCTCTCGAAGCTTGAAGAGCTGGGAGTGGGAGTCCGGGTTTTTGGGAGTTTAGCGACGTACGCTTTGGTTTTTATCCGCTTGTTTTGGACATATTTTCAGTTGTAAAATATTGTTTTTTGATTAACTTAAGTGGTGGTTTTAAGCTGTTTTATTAAAATGTTTGAAAATTATTTTATTGTTTCACTGTTCGCGTTCCGGGTTCAGTCCTACTGAATTCGGGGCGTGACACCGTGCCATCTCAATTCCAAGAAAGTAATTAAGGACCCCAAGATCTTTCATATGAAAAAAATAACGCAAATAAGTTTTAAGTTTGAGCACCTACTCATGACTTGAACCTACAATGAGTAGACCGTCCACATGTACAAAAGTATATAAAGACTCATCCTCCTTAATGTAGCAAAACAATGCATAATCTACAGCTGACTGTTGAAAACCAAACGATTTAAGAACGGATGAAAATTTGACAAACCATTGTCGAGGGGCTTGTCGAAGACCGTACAAAGTTTTTTGGAGACGACAAACCTTACCCACCGAACCTGATGGTGCATAGCTCGGGGGAAGCTTCATATAGACCTCCTTTTCTGAGTCTCCATTAAGAAGTGTGTTATGCACATTCATTTGATGAACCTCCCAATTTACAGCAATCACAACAGGAAAAAAATAATTGCACAGTCACCATCTTTGTGACTAGTGCAAATGTTTCATGAAATTCAATACCAGCTAATTGTCTAGTGCCAAAGAAAACAAGGTCCCCATCTAGTCTATCTAGAGTCTCGTCCTACTTTAGGTTAGCCTTGTAAACCCGTATACTGCCAAGTACGACTTTTCTCGGAGGGAAAGTTTGCAATGTCCATGTGCCTTATCATTCGAGAGCGTCAAACTCGTCTTTCATGGCATTATGACATCCTGGCTGTTTGGCTGCTTCAGAATAAGATTTGGGTTCAACCCAAGTGGTCACTATCGCTAAAAAATTCCTATGTTACACAAGATATTTATCACAATTAACAAAATAAGTATGGGCAACAACGTACCTGAGGACTGTTGTGAAGCAGATAAAGTACTGACAAGAGTATTTGTTCGTATTGTGTTGATGATGTAACCTTTTAATTGAGTGGATGAAATCTGTATACGATGTCCTTTACTAAGGGGTTCCTCGGTATCAGGTGGTAGAGTAATTTGTGGATGTTGTAACATGAGTGTAGCAGGTTCTTCAGCTAGCTGAAATGCTTGTTGGGAAAGAGAAGTAGGACTATGATTGTCTGCTCCAACCCCACGTCTGTCACAACTCCCCCTTTCTCCACTAGTTCCATCATTCTCATCAAAAACACCTTTGTGGTTGATGATGAAACAATTCATTGCTAAAAACTCCATTAATTGTCCTTAGGGTATTCATGTCGTTGAAAGGAAAATTATTTTCAACAAAAATGGCATCTCAAAATACAAAATAGACCTTCCATTCTAATTCATAAAGCCTCCACCCTTTTTGCCCAAATGATTATCCAACAAATATGAATTTACGAGAGCGAGGACCAAACTTATCCTTTATTCAAGGACGATAATTAGCATAAAACAAGCTACCAAAAACGTGGATAAGAGAGTAAGGCGGTGGATTTTCCAAATGTCACGCCCCAATTTCAGCGAACCGAACTCGGGACGCGAACTTTTAAAAACATGAACACTTGAAACCTGTTTTCAATAAAAGCTTTGACATTTCCATTTACATCTCAAAAATAATAGTATTTACAATACAAAAAAACGTCCCACAAGTGGACAAGGTACAAAATCCGTCACTAGACTCAACAAAAGTAAAGACCAGGCTCCGCTCCAAGCTCCACAAGCTTCAAGAGCTAACCTAGTCCGTCCGGTGATCAGTACCTGTAGGAAAAGCAGCTAGGGGTGAGCGTTCGCTCACCTCCACGGATAACAGACTGACTTTGGCATAATTAGTAGATAAAGCCAGTAACACTAAACTAAAACCAACACAAAACCAACACCAAAACCGACACCAACTCAAGTACTCAACCTCAACTCAACAACAAAGTAAAACAAACACAACCAACAATGACTTTCCCCAAAGACAAGAACATGGATCAGGCTAGCCGAAGAATGCTCAGAACCTGCCGAGCCTCGTACGCGGTCAGGCCAGCCGAAGAATGCTCGTAACCTGCCGGGACCCGGTCACGGATCAGGCTAGCCGAAGAATGCTCATAACCTCTCGGGATCCGGACACGGAACAGGCTAGCCGAAGAATGCTCAGAACCTGCCGAGGCTCGAGTTTGGTCAGGCCAGCCGAAGAATGCTCGTAACCTGCCAAAATCCACACCACTCCCCGACACACAGTTGGTTCGGGAAAACGCAACCACAAACACAAGAAAGTTCAACAAACAGGCACTCAAGGCCACTCAAGACGTCCCAACAGTCAAGACTCGGGTTCAATAACCCCACGGGCCATCATGGCCTCCCAAAACTCAACAATAAAAGCACGGGCTCTCATGGCCACCCAACACCAATAATAAATACACGGGCTCTCATGGCCACCCAAATACCAATAATAAAAACACGGGCTCTCATGGCCACCCAAGACAGAATTTAAACAGTCAACCTCCGGGCATGGTCATATGCCTCCAGTAATTCAATTATCGCTAAGTTATCTGTTCCTACGACACTACTAAGTGTCACATGCATTTCCAATAAAAACAAAGTTCCCGTAACATGCTTTTCTAATAATTAAATAAACCCAAACAACCCACGACACCCCGGTGTCACATGCAGTTCTACTGTTAACTTTCCCTAATCAGGGCCGAGATCCGGCTACTTTTCCCTACCTCGTATCTAGACCCAAAAACGCTCCAATAAACCTCGAAGCAGTCTCAATCACTCGCCGAGCTTCCCTTTGCCTCGGTCCGCAGCACGATCTAAAAGAACACAATTAGCTCACTTTTAAACTAGTACGAACAGACCGAAAATTAAATAAACTCAACGCCCAAACGTAACCCCGACAATGACGCTCACTCCCAAACTTCCCAATTACCCGACATTGTCTCCCAAACTCAACGCCTTAAAGGCCCGATTCGCCCGACGTGGCGAATCTGCCCGGGTTTCGTAAATTGCTTTTCGGGGCTCCCCCTTTGATCGGAGCCGGACTCTAAATTTAACTCGAAGCCACAATTTAATAACGGTTCCGCCGTTAAGTGAAAGGTTACAATTAGTCCAGTTTAAATCCGACAGTTGTCGTTTACACTCGAGCGGGATAAAAGTGGGATTTACGATGGATTGGGTTCGAGCACCCGTGCACCGAACTCAGATTTGATCTAAACCCAGTTAAATCCATTTTTAACTTAAAACCTTCTTTGGAACTCCTTTGCTTTAGTTAATTCCGACACTGGTTTTAAAACGAACGATTTCCTTCTACTCGTCTCCAAACTCGATATGTTGGTCCAAAACCCTTATAAAGTCGATTTGATTTCGTTTCCCCCTTTTTGATTTAATCTTAACTCGAGTCTAATCTTAATAATCGACTTTCGTTTTAAAACCCGTTAAACTTAACCCGACCTAGTTTTAACGATAACGATTTTCTTTATGTCCGAACGATAAGGATCTAACACTTATTCTAAAGTCGATTTTCAATTTACAAACAGTTTTAACCCTTCCTTTTTCACCCTTAACAGATCAAAAAAACGTAAATGACATAATAATAATAACTTAAAATTTGATGTTCTTCGTTACAAATCTTTACACTTCAGAATTACAATAACCCAATAATTCTTCAACAAACCGAGATCCCGTTTCTGGTTCTGTTCCTTTCCATTTCCAAAGTCCCATTCCGTCCCAACCAGATCCAGAACAGAGCGTTCTATCACCGATCGGATCTGAATGGACTCGGGAAAGGGAGAATAAGAGAAGAGGGACGAGCTCGGTTTTGGTCCGGCCGACCACCGGCGATGCCGTTATCGGCCGAAGTTCCACAGGCCGAGAACTCACCGTACCGACACGGTGGAGACGGTGGAGAGCGGCGGTGTACGGCTCGGGTCCGGACGACTCGTCTCGTTCCGGATCTGACGAGCTCGCCGGCGACGGCGGGAGCTCGGTTCGCGTTCGGGTGAAGGGGAGGCGATGCTCGGTCGGAGTTTGGTGAGGAAGACGAAGGAAAGAGAGACAGGGAGGTCAGAGACGATGGCGCGTTAGGGTTCGGGATGGAACCGATGGTGAACGGCCGGGTTTTTGGACGGAGACGGTGAGATGGGTCGGGAGATGAAGGGGAAGGATGGGACGAGGGTTGAGAGGAGTGTGGCGGCCGGAAACGATGGTGGCCGGTGCTGGTTCGGCGGAGAAGACGAAGGAGGAGAGGGAGTGAGGTCGAGAGAATCGAAGGATAGAGAGAGGGAGGCTGCGGCGTGTTCTGATGCTGAAACCCTAGGGTTTCAGCTTATATCAGACGCGCTGGGCCGAGCCCTCTCGGGCCTCAGTTGAAGAACGGGCCTAAGGCCCAAACGGCTGGTTGGCCGAAACAGGCCTGGCCTGTCCAGTTTTTCCCTTTTGTTTTTTTTTTTTTGCTTTACCACTTGTTTCAAAAATATACCCTACGGTTTTCGGGTTTTAAATTAATACCCTAATGAAACGAAGCGGGTTTTACACCAAATAATACCTCATACGGAGACTTGTTATTTAACACATGAGAAGAAGTCCTATTGATCACATAAGAAACCGTCAAGACACATTCTCCCCCAAAACTCAAAGGTAGGTTAGCCTAGAAACGTAAAGCTCGGGCCACATTAAGCAAATGTCGATGGTTAAGTTCTACCCTACCGTTTTATTGAGGTGTATCAATGGACGATGTTTGATGTAACATTCCATTATCAGCATAAAACCGTCGTAAACAAGTAAATTCATGACCATTGTCACTTCTTTAAATTTCAACCCGTTTACGAAACCAAGTGTGCACAATAGAACAAAAATCCTTGATATTCTGCCCAACCTTACTCTTAGCACTCATTAAATACACTAAAACCGCTCTTAAAAAATATCACAATGAATCATCTCAAACAAATCAACTGTTTTATTTTCACTAATAGGAAATTTGGAATAATACTTCTATTTTGATGGGAAATTAAAGGAATACCACAAGATTCTTTAGTCACAAAATTCATTGTTCTTACTATAAGCTTTATCACAAGAAATAAAAGGCAAAAGAGACACCACTTTTTTGGAAGGATGACCAAGTCGACGATGTCATAATTCTTGTTGTCCAACACTAGTTCGATTAGCCTAAACCCTCCTTGTGGCTGAGAGCAATATACTATGTCACATTGTTCACCTGCTCCAACCATGGCCCTCGAATTGCGGTCATGTATGATACATAGCTTATCAGTTATTGTAATAAAGTAGTTCAAGGTAGCAAGTAAATATGAAACATAAATGAGATTGACGTTCAGATTAGGAACATATTACACATGCTTCAAAATCAAATCGTCACTCAAGAGGATTGTGCCTTCCTTAACGATCGTTTTTTGGTTTCCATTTAGTAACCAACCGATGATGGATAATAGCGTAAAACTTTGGAATAAAGAAATACTTCCGGTCAATGTTTCCAAAAAACAGTGTCAATTATCCATTGATGTGTATTATACTTACCATTATGTGTAAGAGTAGAATTATTGATTGTGTTGATAATGTACAATTATGCATAGTGTCAATGCAACTTTGAGGGATTACCCTTCAGGTGTTATCCCTTTGAACTACTAATATGTACTTAATTGTGTCTAAAGTTAGGATATTTATTTTTATTTATCCAAATTCTGTAAGCAAAAAATAAGTATCGCGATGAGAAATAGAGTAACATTAGGTTCAGTCAAGTGCATCTTATATCTTCCTACTAAAGGATATCCTTCAATAGATTATTCTTGTACATGTCATAGAGTGTTGACTAGCACTTAGGAGGTCTATCTGAGTTTTGGTAAGCATGAGAGTCTCTTTTTTTCCTAGTAAGCAAATCCACAACAGAGCTAAATAGTTCTTTGCTTCTTCTTTTACTACTCTCTCTTGCAGAGCTAAATAAGTCTTCCTCGGATCTATAATAACAACATCCAATTCCTTTTTCTTGTTTCTCAATCTATCCTTAAGCTTGTCATGCTCTACCCGATAACTTCCCTTAAACTCTTGGAACCATGCACTGATACACATTTATTTTTAGGATTGAACTTGTTCTTCCCTTTTAATTTTTCATTCACTAAAGCTTTAACCTCCTCTCTAGTCAACTCAATCCAACAATGTCAGCACACTTGTCACGCCCCAATTTCAGTAAAACGAACTCGGGACGCGACGTTTAGAATAAGAAAACACTTTGAAAACATTTCCACTAAAACACTCTACAATAACAGTTTAGTTCAACAAAAGGATAATTACAACTCAAATTAAAACGTCCCACAGCGGACAAAAAAACGAGATGCCCGTCGCTAGACTAAAAAGACAAAACTCGGACTCCGCTCCCAGCTCCACAAGCTTCGAGAGCTCACCAAGTCCGTCCCACGAACAGTACCTGTAGGAAAAGCAACTAGGGGTGAGCGTTCGCTCACCACCACGGATAAC
Source organism: Erodium maritimum (assembly GCA_963921825.1). Lineage (NCBI taxonomy): Eukaryota > Viridiplantae > Streptophyta > Magnoliopsida > Geraniales > Geraniaceae > Erodium > Erodium maritimum. The sequence goes on from OY997588.1 coordinate 49,111,191, forward strand.
AGACTGACTACGGCATAATTAGCAGACAATGCCGGTAACACCAACAACAAAACTCAACCCCCGGGGATCACTGTCCCCAACCCAAGTACTCTGACTGACAAACACCCACGGTGACCTTCCTCGAACGACTCGACCCTCAAACACGTAAGTAGACACGACACAACGATCACGACCTCTTCCAAGGACTCAAGGAACTACGCAACACCAAACAAGATCACAAGGATCGCACACCAAACAAGATCACAAAGGATCGCAAACCAGCTGCTCAGTAACCTCCCTCGTGCCCTTTACCGATCATAGACGTGGTCAGGCGGTCGACCTGTCGCATTTCCTCGACACAAAGTCGGATCAGACTGTCAACCTATCACACTCACAACCACCGAACCACACACGCGCGGCCAGGACCCCTTTACTGACAGGCGGCCCCCCTACCTCGTCTGAACGTGCAGACGCGTGTGATTGAGGACCCCCGTTTAATGAAGCGGGCCCACAACCTCAGGTAACCACAATCACAACACAATCACAGTTCAACAAACAGCAAAAACACAGGTTCAACACTCCACAGGCACTCATGGCCACCCAAGATACCAACCCTAAAACGCGGACTCAACAGCCCCATAGGCACTCACGGCCTCCCAGACACACAAACAGTAATTCACGGCTCAACAGCCCCACGGGCACTCACGGCCTTTCAAGACACACCAACGGTCAAGACTCGGGTTCAACAACCCCACGGCACTCACGGCCACCCAAGACACCAATTTAACTACACGGGCTCTCATGGCCACCCAAACTCTGTTGGGTCTCGATGGAGGGTATGAACACATACTTGCAGCGGAAATAACTCGAGACCATGTCATAGAACACTACCAAATATTAGATACACAAGAGAATAAACAATATGGATGTTTCCTTACCAACTAGTTCAAGAAAAGGAAGAGAACACCAAAGAAACGATGATCGGCTTGAGTCTCCAAGACGCCTACGTATCCAAATGGAATCAAAGCCACGTAGTTCTTCTTTAGATGACTCAAGAACACAACAAGAGGGGGGGAAAGTGCCAAACTCGAAATTGTAGTGTGAGAGGGAGAGAAGTTGTGTTTCTATTCTTGTCTTGTGATTTGTTGTAGGAAAAAGATGACTTAAACCATCAACAACCATCAAGGACAAGTAAGGTGTGAAGCATGGTGTGAAGTAAGACAAGCATGGTGCTAAGTATGGCAAGACAAGATGGGTTAGGTGGTGAATCACCAACACCTTAATCCTTGTCTTGCTTACTTAGTACTAATTAATCAAGACTTGATTAATTAGTTCCATGGGCCTTGGTTGCATGGGCCTTTCATGGGCCTCTTGGAACATGGCCCATGGCCATTCCCAACGAGGTCCCGTGACGTGCTCATCGCCTCCAAGCCTTCCATACCGGAAATGTCCAACATTATCCAACGCGATCAATCCCAAGACTCCAAGCCTTGTCTTGATCCGTAATGTCCTATTCACTTACGGGCACATGACCCAAAACCCAATTTTGGTCATGTCCCGAGACAACTCTCTTTTGGCCATTCTCCATAAATGTGTCAATGAGTTTCATCCTTCGGTGTGACCCTTAGGTCTATGCATGTCGATAGATCAACGTAAAATCCCATTTTACTTGATCCTATATAAGTGGCAACTAACGAGACTTTAGTATTGCCTGACACTACATAGCGAATCGAACCAATCGATTCTAACCTTTCCGTCCTCCCTGTCATTATCCTTTTATCTCCGATATCCTGATTGAGATAAGGCATAGAGCCGTCATCCTTATTATTCTCAATCACTGTTCCTTGATATGTGAGATGACTGAATATATGATACCTAGTATCATGTGCATGGCCATGCTATTCTTTCAGTCATTCTCGATCAAGCGGCCGAGAACCGATATCTTTCCCATACCTCAGTATGAGGGATAAATCCCTTAGCCGTCTTTCGTGTCACTCATGCAACCCGTCCCCAAGCCAATCCTGGCCGTTATGGAAGCCCTGTTACGGACAACGTTAGGCTCAGGTCAAACTTAGTTGTTGACTGCATAGTGATCACAAAGACTCCTTGGTCTAAGGATACATGACAAGCTACGACACTGAATATGTTAATGACTCAATCTATGGCACATATTCAGGGCGGGTCGTCCAATATCATGTCCCACATGATATCTATGATCAGACTCCGGAATCCCATTCCAATGACTAACAGAACGTAAGCCATGAAGAGCCATCTTTCATACTAGTCGCTTCTAGTGAAGCTTTATTGACTAGGGACCCATCGAGTGTGATCCATCTCGATCTATGGTTCTATTCGCATGGTGGGCATAGATCAGAAATCACATCGATATATTACTCCAACACATAAGTAATAGAAAGCCGCTTTAATCTTATTGCTAATGATGATATATACATTTGGACATTTATGATTGAACTACGGGCACTAAGACTAACAATCTCCCACTTGCCCTAGTTCCAATCTAAACTCCAATCTATTCTCATTGACCTTACATGCCTCTCATGTTTAGGCAACGATAGTGCCCTAGTCAACGGGTCGGCTATGTTATCATCAGTTGCAATATAGGTGATCTTCACATCGCCTCGGTTCAGTATCTCTCTGATGAGGTGATATCGCCGCAGTACATGTTTGGATATGTTATGCGATCTGGGCTCTTTAGCTTGTGCAATAGCCCCTGTGTTGTCGCAAAATAGGTTCACCGGGCTGGATGGGTTTAAATATTTAAATAAACCTATTCAACCCACGACACCCCGGTGTCACATGCAATTCTACTGTTAACTTTCCCCAGTCAGGGCCGAGATCCGGCTACTTTTCCCTACCTCAACTGAAGAGTAACCGCTACACTTCCTAGCTGCTGACGTTCTGTCTCGCTACCTCCGAGCTTCACTTCGATCGAAGCCGGACTCTAAAGATAACACAAAAGCCATAAATTAATAACGGTTCCACCGCTAAATTAAAGGTTACGATTAATCCAGTCTAGACCCGACAATTGTCCTTTAAACTCGAGCGGGCCAAAAGCGGGATTACGACGAATCGGGTTTGAGTACCCGAGCACCGAAACCGGTGCACGCGAGGCACGGTCCCAATGCACGAATCCCGAGGTTCGATTCAGCGGCCCGTTTTTGTTCCTTTTTAAACCCAATAGCAGTCCATTTTACCCAGAAATCCCGAGTCGTTCCCAAATCCGATTAATAACCCTTTTTCCAAGCAGAACGGTTTTTATTTTAAATCAAAAACCCTTTTATTTCAAGACTGTTTCCGTTCCGATCTTTTGAGCCAAAATGAATTTGGTTCGGTTTTTGAACGACCGTTCCTAAATCCCGTTTACAACTTAGATTCACAACTCCTCGATTTAAACCGTTTTTAAAACCGAAACGCTTTTAATTCCTTTTCATTTTAAAACCTTTTTCCCTAAATTTGATTTTCCATTTTACAACCTTTCTTTCCAAAACCGTGATTTCGATTTCAACCAAAGCAGAATCAAAATCCGTCTTTTACTCCAATCTGAATTTGATTCAATTGTTTCCCTTTTCGATTCAAATCAGTTCCACAATTTAAACAATTCCATTAGCAGGTTTAACCCAACATTAACGATTTCAACAGATCCAAATTTACACTCGTTTTTGCACTAACAGAATTAAACATAAACCGAAAATACAACGAAAGGGAGAGAGAGGGCTCGGTCAGAAAATCCGATGACCCTCGACAGCGATAAAGCCGGCCGGAAAACTCACGGTGGTGGCTCACCGTAGGGAAGTAAGGGCGGCGCACGGCGGTGCACGGCGGCTGGCTCGGAACGAAGGCGGGAGGAGCTCGGGCGTGGGGATGCCGGCGAGCTCGACTGAATCGCCGGTTGCGGATCTCACGGAGGCGACGATTCCGAGACGGAGAAGGGGCGGCGGCTTGACGGTGGCGTGGTTGGACGGATCTGGTGAGGGAGGATGGTCGGACGGCGAGCTCGGGCTCGGTCGGCGCTGGCGTGGTCGGAATCGAAGAATCGAGAGGGAGAGAGGTCGGGAGTGAGGGCCGGAGACGAGAGGAAAAAGGGAGGTGTGGTCTGGCGAGGGCGGCGGTGTGGTGGCGCGGTTGGGCGGAGATGGGGGCTCGGTGGTGGCTGGAGATGAGGACGGTGGTGGTCGGAGATGAGGACGGTGGTGGTGACGGCGGCGAAGGGGATGTCGGGGATGAGGTCCGAAGAAGACGGAGACGGAGTGAGGGAAGGAAGAAGAGGCGAGAGAGAGGGTGGTGGACGGACTAGGGAGCGGTGGCCGGCGATGCGAGGTGTGGCCGGTGATGGCGACCGGACGGCGAAGCAGAGAGGACGACGAGGGTGAGGGGCGGCTGAAGGAGAAGAAGAGAGGGAGAGGGTTAGGGTTTCAGAACCCTAATCCAACCTTATATAGGTTGGATTTGGGCCGGGCCTGTAGCAGTGGGCCGGGTATGTAGCTTGGGCCGGGTCTGGCCCGCCCGGTCCAGCCTTTTAAATTATTTTTTTTTTGCACTCGTTTCAAAAACCTACCTTAAGGTTTCCGGGTTGCGATTTAATACACTTTTGAAAGCGAAGCGGGTTTTACAATCTACCCCCCTTAAAGGAATTTCGCCCACGAAATTTAAGACAACGCCCAAATAAGATACAATGAAATTACGTACCCTGAAAGGTTTCGCGGTAGGTAGGGGTTCCTGGTGTCCGGGAGTCGTTAACGGCGTACACTCTCCCTTCCGACTCCTGCGGCCTCTGACCCAGCGCACTGGCTGCTGGATACCCATAGCTCCGTTGCTGTCTCGGAGTCGGCGTGCTCGTCGACGGCTGCAAAAACCTCGACTGCTGACTCTGACGAGGGCGGCCTCTGGGCGACCGCGTGGTATACGACTGTTGTGGTCGTCGCGCTGACGTTGCCCCCAGCGGCTCAATACACCTGGCCATAGTGTGCCCAATCCGGCCGCACCGGTGACACCTGGTCTCGTCGGCTCTCGACCCCGTGCCCAACGGACACTCTCGATGCATGTGGCCTAATTGCCCGCAGTTAAAGCATCTCGGTTGTCTCTCTGAAGCGACTGGCCCCACTGCTGTCACCGAGCCCAGTTGTCTCGCTCCACCCTGATGAGCATGTGGTCGGAAGAACTCTGTGGTCCTCTGTCTCCTCGGGTCTCGTGACTCGGACGGCCCTGCAAAGCTGGTCGGTCGCTGCCGAACCTCACGGGTCCTGGCCGCATCCCGGATCCCCTGCTCCACCGTCGCTGCGGTGTCTACCAGATCTGTGTACTTCCTCAGTCTCAAGGCGAGGACCTGGTTCCGAATTTCCAGCCTCAGTCCTCCCTGGAACCGCAGGCAACGGTTCTTATCGGTCATCACCATCTCAGGCGCGAATCTGGCCAAGGCTGTGAATCTGGCCTCGTATTCTGCCACTGTCATCCCCTCCTGCTCCAGGTCCAGAAACTGCCGATGTCGCTCCAGCCGAGCCGACTCGGGAAAGTACTGTGCCATAAACAACTCCTGGAAAATGTCGTAGTCGTGCCCGACACTGTCCTTCACACGCCCCCACCAGTGGTAGGCGCTGTTCCTCAGCTGGTGAGCTGCGAAGGACACTCTGCGGCGGCCATCTTCGATACCTGATGTATCCAGGTCCCGCGTGACCTGCTCTAGCCACCTCTCGGCTAGGTCGGGGTTTGGCTCCCCGACAAATGTAGGTATCCCTAGCTTCAGGAAGTCCAGCAGGGAACGGGCCGTATGGTCCTCTGCCTGAACGGACCTCAAAGGGACCGCTGCTGCCTCCGGAGCTGGCGAAGCCGACTCTCGTCTGGCGATGATCGCCACTAAACTCTGGACTGTCCTGGTCAGCTCATCCAGGGCGGTCATGACGGGTGGGTCTGCGACCGGCGGGACACTGGGCGTGCCCGTAGAAGGTCCCGCATCGCTTCTCCTGTCTTCTCCGACAGGAGTGCCCTGTGCCTCCGTGTGCTCGGCGGGCTCAACGGTTGGCACCCGTCCTGGTGTCCCCGCTGACCGTCCCCGCCGGCCTCGCGTGGGCACTCGTCCCCGTGCCGCTCCTGCTCTTCCTCGTCTGCCACGGGCCATAAGTACGTATCCTCTGCGCGGATACACGCAAACGTTTAGTTTGCGAACTCAAACAAGACAACAAGCTCGAATACACTAACGTTCACACGGTCTATGTCTACCCCAACGTACTTGTTACTAAACGTCGCACCGTTCCCGCTAATTATACTTTAATTATAACAACCCGCAAGCGAGATCTCAAGTTTAACCACACAAACGTACACCAAGCCCTCATCCAGTCCTATATGCACTTACTCATAACTTTCCGCAACCAAACCAGTGTTCGCTACTCGTCCCTTGCAGGAAATTAGTAAAGGGGATGAGCGTTATGCTCACCTCCACGGACACCCGTTCGATTATGGCATACTAGTAACGCACCAAGGACTCACTACTCTAGTCGGGGCAAACCACCATCATAAAACTGAAGCCAAAAGTCACACTGCTCACGCTATTTACACCTCAAATACTCTTTTACGTAAGGGAAACCTCGAAAAGGGGATTATGTTCTCAATTCAGCAACTACTATTACTCACAACCTCAATACCCCAACACAACCGTGAACACCGCCACGCAAAGTCAACACTCAACTTGCACAATCAAGACGGTGAGAAGGACAAGGATCACGGAGTCGTGACGAAGATCTAAATTTTGCCAGAACTCTCTCTGGTTCGTCACGGATCCGTGACGGGATCCGTGACACTCGCGCAGACCTGTTTTCCAAACTTGGTTCTAGCTCGGACCTTAACCCGTTTTAACCCCAAAATTTGCCTTAAACGACATATACGTTTGACTACCAAAACAGCAAACACACGCGCCACGATTTACAGACCCAGAAAGTCATTCAACCTCAACCAAAACACGAGCCGACACGGCCAAACGACAACACAACAACACTCGCCCACCGGGCCAACTAAAATCAAACGCGCCCTCAGGGCCAATCACAATCAAACACGAACGCCCACAGCGTCAAACAACAACAAAACAATCAAATTTTTTTTCTCTACTTCGTTAAAACTTCATTTCTTGACATCAGGTGGTTACAACCCGGTCCAGGCGTCCCCGAACTACGTTGTACCGACTTGATATCAGTACCGTCACGTTCGACTACAGGAGCGCTCCTGAGTCGACCCGCGACAGATTAAAAACGTTTCACGCAGCAATAACAATCAGCAAGCCAGCAAGAAAACACTGCACGTACACACAAGCAAAAACAAGACTCAAGACATGACGGGTCTACACTGACTTGACTCTCCCACCTAATTGACGGACAGTCCGAGGTGTGAAACCTCGAGCTCTGATACCAAGCTGTCACGCCCCAATTTCAATAAACGAACTCGGGACGCGACGTTTAGAATAAGAAAACACTTTGAAAACATTTCCACTAAAACACTCTACAATAACAGTTTAGTTCAACAAAAGGATAATTACAACTCAAATTAAAACGTCCCACAGCGGACAAAAAAACGAGGTGCCCGTCGCTAGACTAAAAAGACAAAACTCGGACTCCGCTCCCAGCTCCACAAGCTTCGAGAGCTCACCAAGTCCGTCCCACGAACAGTACCTGTAGGAAAAGCAACTAGGGGTGAGCGTTCGCTCACCACCACGGATAACAGACTGACTACGGCATAATTAGCAGACAATGCCGGTAACACCAACAACAAAACTCAACCCCCGGGGATCACTGTCCCCAACCCAAGTACTCTGACTGACAAACACCCACGGTGACCTTCCTCGAACGACTCGACCCTCAAACACGTAAGTAGACACGACACAACGATCACGACCTCTTCCAAGGACTCAAGGAACTACGCAACACCAAACAAGATCACAAGGATCGCACACCAAACAAGATCACAAAGGATCGCAAACCAGCTGCTCAGTAACCTCCCTCGTGCCCTTTACCGATCATAGACGTGGTCAGGCGGTCGACCTGTCGCATTTCCTCGACACAAAGTCGGATCAGACTGTCAACCTATCACACTCACAACCACCGAACCACACACGCGCGGCCAGGACCCCTTTACTGACAGGCGGGCCCCCTACCTCGTCTGAACGTGCAGACGCGTGTGATCGAGGACCCCCGTTTAATGAAGCGGGCCCACAACCTCAGGTAACCACAATCACAACACAATCACAGTTCAACAAACAGCAAAAACACAGGTTCAACACTCCACAGGCACTCATGGCCACCCAAGATACCAACCCTAAAACGCGGACTCAACAGCCCCATAGGCACTCACGGCCTCGCAGACACACCAACAGTAATTCACGGCTCAACAGCCCCACGGGCACTCACGGCCTTTCAAGACACACCAACGGTCAAGACTCGGGTTCAACAACCCCACGGCACTCATGGCCACCCAAGACACCAATTTAACTACACGGGCTCTCATGGCCACCCAAACTCTGTTGGGTCTCGATGGAGGGTATGAACACATACTTGCAGCGGAAATAACTCGAGACCATGTCATAGAACACTACCAAATATTAGATACACAAGAGAATAAACAATATGGATGTTTCCTTACCAACTAGTTCAAGAAAAGGAAGAGAACACCAAAGAAACGATGATCGGCTTGAGTCTCCAAGACGCCTACGTATCCAAATGGAATCAAAGCCACGTAGTTCTTCTTTAGATGACTCAAGAACACAACAAGAGGGGGGGAAAGTGCCAAACTCGAAATTGTAGTGTGAGAGGGAGAGAAGTTGTGTTTCTATTCTTGTCTTGTGATTTGTTGTAGGAAAAAGATGACTTAAACCATCAACAACCATCAAGGACAAGTAAGGTGTGAAGCATGGTGTGAAGTAAGACAAGCATGGTGCTAAGTATGGCAAGACAAGATGGGTTAGGTGGTGAATCACCAACACCTTAATCCTTGTCTTGCTTACTTAGTACTAATTAATCAAGACTTGATTAATTAGTTCCATGGGCCTTGGTTGCATGGGCCTTTCATGGGCCTCTTGGAACATGGCCCATGGCCATTCCCAACGAGGTCCCGTGACGTGCTCATCGCCTCCAAGCCTTCCATACCGGAAATGTCCAACATTATCCAACGCGATCAATCCCAAGACTCCAAGCCTTGTCTTGATCCGTAATGTCCTATTCACTTACGGGCACATGACCCAAAACCCAATTTTGGTCATGTCCCGAGACAACTCTCTTTTGGCCATTCTCCATAAATGTGTCAATGAGTTTCATCCTTCGGTGTGACCCTTAGGTCTATGCATGTCGATAGATCAACGTAAAATCCCATTTTACTTGATCCTATATAAGTGGCAACTAACGAGACTTTAGTATTGCCTGACACTACATAGCGAATCGAACCAATCGATTCTAACCTTTCCGTCCTCCCTGTCATTATCCTTTTATCTCCGATATCCTGATTGAGATAAGGCATAGAGCCGTCATCCTTATTATTCTCAATCACTGTTCCTTGATATGTGAGATGACTGAATATATGATACCTAGTATCATGTGCATGGCCATGCTATTCTTTCAGTCACTCTCGATCAAGCGGCCGAGAACCGATATCTTTCCCATACCTCAGTATGAGGGATAAATCCCTTAGCCGTCTTTCGTGTCACTCATGCAACCCGTCCCCAAGCCAATCCTGGCCGTTATGGAAGCCCTGTTACGGACAACGTTAGGCTCAGGTCAAACTTAGTTGTTGACTGCATAGTGATCACAAAGACTCCTTGGTCTAAGGATACATGACAAGCTACGACACTGAATATGTTAATGACTCAATCTATGGCACATATTCAGGGCGGGTCGTCCAATATCATGTCCCACATGATATCTATGATCAGACTCCGGAATCCCATTCCAATGACTAACAGAACGTAAGCCATGAAGAGCCATCTTTCATACTAGTCGCTTCTAGTGAAGCTTTATTGACTAGGGACCCATCGAGTGTGATCCATCTCGATCTATGGTTCTATTCGCATGGTGGGCATAGATCAGAAATCACATCGATATATTACTCCAACACATAAGTAATAGAAAGCCGCTTTAATCTTATTGCTAATGATGATATATACATTTGGACATTTATGATTGAACTACGGGCACTAAGACTAACAATCTCCCACTTGCCCTAGTTCCAATCTAAACTCCAATCTATTCTCATTGACCTTACATGCCTCTCATGTTTAGGCAACGATAGTGCCTTAGTCAACGGGTCGGCTATGTTATCATCAGTTGCAATATAGGTGATCTTCACATCGCCTCGGTTCAGTATCTCTCTGATGAGGTGATATCGCCGCAGTACATGTTTGGATTTGTTATGCGATCTGGGCTCTTTAGCTTGCGCAATAGCCCCTGTGTTGTCGCAAAATAGGTTCACCGGGCTGGATGGGTTTTTGATTACACCCAACCCTGCCGTGAACTTCCTAATCCACACAGCCTCCTTGGCCGCCTCTGCAGCCGCTATGTACTCGGCCTCTGTTGTGGAGTCAGCGACGGTGTCTTGCTTCACGCTCTTCCAGCTGAAAGCTCCGCCATTCAGCGTGAACACATATCCTGACTGACTTCTAAAGTCATCTGGATCTGTCTGGAAACTAGTGTCTACATATCCATTAACAACTAGTTCAGAATCATCTTTTCCCCCGTACACTAGAAACGCGTCCTTAGTTCTTCTCAAATATTTGAGAATCGCTTTGACCGCTATCCAGTGTTCCTCACCAGGGTTAGACTGATGTCTGCTGGTACAACTCAAGGCAGATGAGACATCCGGTCTCGTGCATATCATGGAATACATGATCGATCCTATCGCCGAAGCGTATGGGATTCGCATCATTCTTTTCAGCTCATCAGGTGTCTTAGGACACTGAGTCTTGCTGAGATGAACGACATGACGTGCGGGTAAGAGTCCTTTCTTGGAATCAAGCATTGAGAACCTACTCAATACCTTGTTCACATAGGTGCTTTGACTTAAACCCAAGACCCTCTTGGTGCGATCTCTATATATCTTAATCCCTAAGATATAAGCAGCATCGCCTAAGTCCTTCATTGAGAAACACTTCCCTAACCAAGCTTTAGTCTCGTGCAAGGTTGGGATGTCGTTTCCAATGAGTAGTATGTCATCGACATACAACACCAGAAAGGTAATCATACCCCCATTTGCCTTCTTGTAAACGCAAGGTTCATCTTCATTCTTGATAAAGCCAAATCCAATTACAGCTTCATCAAAACGAAGGTTCCAACTTCGAGAAGCTTGTTTCAATCCATAAATGGATTTCAACAACTTACAAATCTTTCTCTTATTCTTCGGATCGACAAAACCTTCGGGTTGAGACATATAAACGTCCTCCGACAAATTTCCGTTTAGGAAAGCGGTTTTGACATCCATTTGCCATATCTCGTAATCGTGATATGCAGCTATGGCAAGAAGAATTCGGATAGATTTGACCATAGCCACTGGGGAAAAGGTTTCCTCATAGTCAATCCCTTGGATCTGCCTATAACCTTTCGCCACCAGTCGGGCTTTGTAGGTATGAGGGTTGCCTTCCATGGCCATCTTCACCTTGAAGATCCATTTGCATCCGATGGTTCTTACACCACCGATGGGATCAACCAGTTCCCAGACTTGGTTGTCCGACATGGATTGCATTTCCTCCCTCATGGCTCCCAGCCATAACTCAGAGTCGGGTCCGTCCACAGCTTCCTGAAATGTAGCTGGATCATCGTGATCCACCACAAGCTCACCGTCACCTCCAGACACAAAGTAACCATATCTCGGAGGTGGACAACTAACCCTTTCAGATCGCCTTGGACCTTCTGGAATTGTTGCAGGAACTGGTCCTTGCTCTACGACCATCTCAGGCTCTTCTACAGGGTTGTCCAGTGGATCAGTTGGATCTGTACCACCCTGAATTTCTTCTAGATGTACAGCCCTCCCACTGACGTCTTTGGAAATAAACTCCCTTTCCATAAAGACCCCACCCCGAGCGACGAACACCGTGTTCTCGCTGGGTTTGTAGAAGTAGTACCCCATTGTTTCTTTGGGATACCCAACGAAGGTGCATTTATTAGATCTTGGTTCGAGCTTAGTCGGAACTAAACGTTTCACATAAGCCTCGCAACCCCAAATCTTCAGGAAGGACAAAACGGGCTTTCTCCCGCGCCATTTCTCAAATGGTGTCCCTTCCACAGCCTTCGTCGGAGCCCGATTCAAAATGAATGCGGCCGTCTCCAGAGCATAACCCCAGAAAGAGATTGGGAGATCAGTCCCACTAATCATGGACCGGACCATATCCAATAAAGTCCGATTTCTCCGTTCGGACACACCATTCAATTGTGGTGTTCCGGGAGGAGTCCATTCCGAAAGGATCCCACTTTCTGCTAGATGATCTAAAAACTCTGTGGTCAAGTATTCTCCACCTCGATCTGATCGAAGTGCTTTAATACTTTTCCCGAGCTGGTTTTCTACTTCAGTCTTAAACTCTTTGAATTTATCAAAAGCTTCAGACTTATGTCTCATCAAATAGACATAACCATATCTACTGAAGTCGTCAGTAAATGTGATAAAGTAGCTAAAACCCCTCCTGGCAAGTGTGCTCATTGGTCCACACACATCCGAGTGTATTAGCCCCAATAAGTCACCCGCCCTTTCACCGCGACCGATGAAGGGCGCTTTAGTCAGTTTTCCCATCAAACAAGATTCGCATCTATCAATCGAATGAAATTCGAATGGACTAAGAAGTCCACAGTTGTGAAGTGTTGATATGCGTTTCTCGTTTATGTGGCCTAAACGACAATGCCATAAAAGAGTTTGGTCTAAATCATTGGACTTAGACCTCTTGGTATTTACATTATATATAGAGCTTGAGGCATTGTTATCCATATCCAATATGTACAATCCTCCAACCATTTTGGCGCTAGCATAAAATATTGAAAATCCCATTTCCAACATCAAAATTGTATCCTTCCTTGTCCAACAAAGAAATAGATACAATATTCCTACTGAAAGTAGGTACACAATATACATTGTTCAAAACAAAAACTAGCCCACTTGGCAAAAGAAGACTTATGGATCCTACAGCAGTCGCCACAACTCTAGTCTTGTTGCCCACTCTGAGGTCCACCTCGTCCTTCTTCAAGCTTCTCCTACCTTCCAGCCACTGCACATTAGTACAAATGTGAGATTCAGCCCCGGTATCCAATACCCATGAATCTTTGGAAGTAGTGAGATTTAGCTCTATAAAGAAAATACATGATGAAGGCACAGTCCCACCGCCCTTCTTCAGATCATCCAGAAACTTCCTGCAATCTTTCTTCCAGTGACCAGGCTGTTGACAGTAGAAGCAGACATTCTCGACATCCTTCCCCTTCCTTGAGGACTCCTCGGTCCTAGGAGGGTTAGGACGCTTCGGATGCCTCATCTTTCCTGCCAAGTGCATAGGGGCCTTGCCCTTACCACTAACAGTTCCCTTATTCTTGAAACTGTTTCCCTGTCTGACCATCAGAACATCCTTGGATCCCTGATCCTTGACGTTCTTTTCAGCAGTTACCAACATTCCATGCAACTCTGAAATGGTCTTGTCCATATCGTGCATATGATAGTTCATGACGAACGTAGCATATGAACGAGGAAGGGAACGCAGAACCACATCCGCTGCCATCTCGTTCTCTATCGTAAGACCCAGTCGATTAAGATGTTCGAGATGCCCCTTCATCTTTAGGACATGAGGACCCACGGAGACTCCTGCTGACATTTTGCAGGAGAGAAGTTCATTAAGGACATTGTATCTCACGATACGTGCCTTTTCCTTGAACATACCCTTTATGATCCCCATCATAGTATAGGGGTCATCAGAGTACTCCATGAACTGGTCTTGGAGATCAGACTCCATGCAGCCCAGCATAATACATGCCACATCTATAGAATCGCTAAGGTGCTTTTGGTATGCATCCTTAACGGCCCTAATGGCATTATTAGCTGGCTCCTCAGGGATAGCCTGGTCTAGGACATATTCTTTGCGCTCGAATTTGAGGACTATCCTCAAGTTTCTGTCCCAGTCCAAGTAGTTTGTCCCACTTAGCTTGATCCTATCAAGAATGGTTTTTAGTGACAAACTACTATTGTTCGCTGAAGTACTTGCCATTTGATCTACACGACAAACAAAATATAATCAGTAAACTGAATAAATTTTATGAAGATCAAGTTCAAACACCAACCAATTGATTCTAAACCTTTAGAACCTAAAACCAAGATCCTTGATTCACCCGATTAAGCTGAACTAATGCTCACCACTTAATCGAGCTATGTAGGTAGGACTCCATCCAATCACATCCAATGTGAATCTTGGCTAGGGTATGTACTCATGTACACGGCTTACCCTATCTAATACCCTAGCTCAACCTCAGGCTGAGAATCGTAGTCGGGTCCACCAATTTTCAACTATGGCCCGTCACTATGTGGGTGCTCCGCTAATGCGCACGACACCTACACATGTCGTCCAAACCTACTACCCCGCTTTCCCATGGATGCTCCGCTAATGCGCACGACACCCATAGGACGGGGAGGTAGTAAGGTGTTGATAATTGGGAGGTATCGGACATGACCCGTTTTTACTTGTCCGGTTGTGTTTTAAACTTTTGGCACATCCTAGATGCGATGAGCACATCAACTACATTCCAAATGTAATGATGCCTCCAATTACATCCAATGTAATTCTTCCTTCGAACCCGTCAACTACATCCAATGTAATGACGATTCTAAGGGCTCACAGACAATGATTAAAACCAATTTTATCTTTGCATGTGAGGTGATATGCTCGGTAAATTAAGTTAAGCATGCAATTCTAAAACACATAGAAAAGATCATGCGAAAACTAAACCAAGCATAAAGCGTTAAATATGTACATAATAGCCCACTAAACTAACTCCCACTAGCTTCTTGAGCTCCACCGACTCCAAGCCAATGTCAAAACCCGAGAAGCCACCAAATGACCTTTTCGCCCTTTCTTCGTCTTGAGTAAAATATTACAATTTAATACACGACTCGCAGGTCGGGAATTAATAAATATTACAAATAAGTGGTACGACGACCACACCTCGAAAAAAAATAATTACACGCTAACTCTAACGGCTCGCAGGCCGTGAAAAACGATAAATAATTAAATCAAACTCGGGGCTATTATGTACACCATGCCAACATCACATCACACATCGTGTTATCAAACAAGCATGTTATCAAACATCATGTGATTTTCCGGTTTTAATTAATTGCCAAGTTTCGAAAATTTTTGATACTCGGTTTATCGAAACCGTTCAAAATTGAAACTTTTGAACATTTGATTTTTGAGTTCATCAAGACGGTTCCAAACTCGTCATGACTAACAAAACGGTTTAGCTCGGCATATTGACCATCCAATGGTCATGCTTGGCCTAGCTCCGTCCAACGGAGCCCCGTTCGGTCCCGGTTTCGGCTCCCCGAGAGTCCCGCTCCCGAGACCCGAAAAATCAAATTTTTTTCAAAAATTCCAGATTTGATAAACTTTTCAAAAATTCATTTTTCATGCATTAAACCCATAAACAAGAATTTAAAACATGTTATCAAACAATTTAGCAAATTAACATGCAAAACCGAAACTAGCAAGCAAAACCGAAAGTTCTCTTGTGAATCCCGAAGGTAGCATGGCTCTGATACCACTGTTGGGTCTCGATGGAGGGTATGAACACATACTTGCAGCGGAAATAACTCGAGACCATGTCATAGAACACTACCAAATATTAGATACACAAGAGAATAAACAATATGGATGTTTCCTTACCAACTAGTTCAAGAAAAGGAAGAGAACACCAAAGAAACGATGATCGGCTTGAGTCTCCAAGACGCCTACGTATCCAAATGGAATCAAAGCCACGTAGTTCTTCTTTAGATGACTCAAGAACACAACAAGAAGGGGGGAAAGTGCCAAACTCGAAATTGTAGTGTGAGAGGGAGAGAAGTTGTGTTTCTATTCTTGTCTTGTGATTTGTTGTAGGAAAAAGATGACTTAAACCATCAACAACCATCAAGGACAAGTAAGGTGTGAAGCATGGTGTGAAGTAAGACAAGCATGGTGCTAAGTATGGCAAGACAAGATGGGTTAGGTGGTGAATCACCAACACCTTAATCCTTGTCTTGCTTACTTAGTACTAATTAATCAAGACTTGATTAATTAGTTCCATGGGCCTTGGTTGCATGGGCCTTTCATGGGCCTCTTGGAACATGGCCCATGGCCATTCCCAACGAGGTCCCGTGACGTGCTCATCGCCTCCAAGCCTTCCATACCGGAAATGTCCAACATTATCCAACGCGATCAATCCCAAGACTCCAAGCCTTGTCTTGATCCGTAATGTCCTATTCACTTACGGGCACATGACCCAAAACCCAATTTTGGTCATGTCCCGAGACAACTCTCTTTTGGCCATTCTTCATAAATGTGTCAATGAGTTTCATCCTTCGGTGTGACCCTTAGGTCTATGCATGTCGATAGATCAACGTAAAATCCCATTTTACTTGATCCTATATAAGTGGCAACTAACGAGACTTTAGTATTGCCTGACACTACATAGCGAATCGAACCAATCGATTCTAACCTTTCCGTCCTCCCTGTCATTATCCTTTTATCTCCGATATCCTGATTGAGATAAGGCATAGAGCCGTCATCCTTATTATTCTCAATCACTGTTCCTTGATATGTGAGATGACTGAATATATGATACCTAGTATCATGTGCATGGCCATGCTATTCTTTCAGTCACTCTCGATCAAGCGGCCGAGAACCGATATCTTTCCCATACCTCAGTATGAGGGATAAATCCCTTAGCCGTCTTTCGTGTCACTCATGCAACCCGTCCCCAAGCCAATCCTGGCCGTTATGGAAGCCCTGTTACGGACAACGTTAGGCTCAGGTCAAACTTAGTTGTTGACTGCATAGTGATCACAAAGACTCCTTGGTCTAAGGATACATGACAAGCTACGACACTGAATATGTTAATGACTCAATCTATGGCACATATTCAGGGCGGGTCGTCCAATATCATGTCCCACATGATATCTATGATCAGACTCCGGAATCCCATTCCAATGACTAACAGAACGTAAGCCATGAAGAGCCATCTTTCATACTAGTCGCTTCTAGTGAAGCTTTATTGACTAGGGACCCATCGAGTGTGATCCATCTCGATCTATGGTTCTATTCGCATGGTGGGCATAGATCAGAAATCACATCGATATATTACTCCAACACATAAGTAATAGAAAGCCGCTTTAATCTTATTGCTAATGATGATATATACATTTGGACATTTATGATTGAACTACGGGCACTAAGACTAACAATCTCCCACTTGCCCTAGTTCCAATCTAAACTCCAATCTATTCTCATTGACCTTACATGCCTCTCATGTTTAGGCAACGATAGTGCCCTAGTCAACGTGTCGGCTATGTTATCATCAGTTGCAATATAGGTGATCTTCACATCGCCTCGGTTCAGTATCTCTCTGATGAGGTGATATCGCCGCAGTACATGTTTGGATTTGTTATGCGATCTGGGCTCTTTAGCTTGTGCAATAGCCCCTGTGTTGTCGCAAAATAGGTTCACCGGGCTGGATGGGTTTAAATATTTAAATAAACCTATTCAACCCACGACACCCCGGTGTCACATGCAATTCTACTGTTAACTTTCCCCAGTCAGGGCCGAGATCCGGCTACTTTTCCCTACCTCAACTGAAGAGCAACCGCTACACTTCCTAGCTGCTGACGTTCTGTCTCGCTACCTCCGAGCTTCATTTCGATCGAAGCCGGACTCTAAAGATAACACAAAAGCCATAAATTAATAACGGTTCCACCGCTAAATTAAAGGTTACGATTAATCCAGTCTAGACCCGACAATTGTCCTTTAAACTCGAGCGGGCCAAAAGCGGGATTACGACGAATCGGGTTTGAGTACCCGAGCACCGAAACCGGTGCACGCGAGGCACGGTCCCAATGCACGAATCCCGAGGTTCGATTCAGCGGCCCGTTTTTGTTCCTTTTTAAACCCAATAGCAGTCCATTTTACCCAGAAATCCCGAGTCGTTCCCAAATCCGATTAATAACCCTTTTTCCAAGCAGAACGGTTTTTATTTTAAATCAAAAACCCTTTTATTTCAAGACTGTTTCCGTTCCGATCTTTTGAGCCAAAATGAATTTGGTTCGGTTTTTGAACGACCGTTCCTAAATCCCGTTTACAACTTAGATTCACAACTCCTCGATTTAAACCGTTTTTAAAACCGAAACGCTTTTAATTCCTTTTCATTTTAAAACCTTTTTCCCTAAATTTGATTTTCCATTTTACAACCTTTCTTTCCAAAACCGTGATTTCGATTTCAACCAAAGCAGAATCAAAATCCGTCTTTTACTCCAATCTGAATTTGATTCAATTGTTTCCCTTTTCGATTCAAATCAGTTCCACAATTTAAACAATTCCATTAGCAGGTTTAACCCAACATTAACGATTTCAACAGATCCAAATTTACACTCGTTTTTGCACTAACAGAATTAAACATAAACCGAAAATACAACGAAAGGGAGAGAGAGGGCTCGGTCAGAAAATCCGACGACCCTCGACAGCGATAAAGCCGGCCGGAAAACTCACGGTGGTGGCTCACCGTAGGGAAGTAAGGGCGGCGCACGGCGGTGCACGGCGGCTGGCTCGGAACGAAGGCGGGAGGAGCTCGGGCGTGGGGATGCCGGCGAGCTCGACTGAATCGCCGGTTGCGGATCTCACGGAGGCGACGATTCCGAGACGGAGAAGGGGCGGCGGCTTGACGGTGGCGTGGTTGGACGGATCTGGTGAGGGAGGATGGTCGGACGGCGAGCTCGGGCTCGGTCGGCGCTGGCGTGGTCGGAATCGAAGAATCGAGAGGGAGAGAGGTCGGGAGTGAGGGCCGGAGACGAGAGGAAAAAGGGAGGTGTGGTCTGGCGAGGGCGGCGGTGTGGTGGCGCGGTTGGGCGGAGATGGGGGCTCGGTGGTGGCTGGAGATGAGGACGGTGGTGGTCGGAGATGAGGACGGTGGTGGTGACGGCGGCGAAGGGGAGGTCGGGGATGAGGTCCGAAGAAGACGGAGACGGAGTGAGGGAAGGAAGAAGAGGCGAGAGAGAGGGTGGTGGACGGACTAGGGAGCGGTGGCCGGCGATGCGAGGTGTGGCCGGTGATGGCGACCGGACGGCGAAGCAGAGAGGACGACGAGGGTGAGGGGCGGCTGAAGGAGAAGAAGAGAGGGAGAGGGTTAGGGTTTCAGAACCCTAATCCAACCTTATATAGGTTGGATTTGGGCCGGGCCTGTAGCAGTGGGCCGGTTCTGTAGCTTGGGCCGGGTCTGGCCCACCCGGTCCAGCCTTTTAAATTTTTTTTTTTTTTTTTGCACTCGTTTCAAAAACCTACCTTAAGGTTTTCGGGTTGCGATTTAATACACTTTTGAAAGCGAAGCGGGTTTTACAACATTTCTCCTAAAAACCCCCACGAGACTTCACCCAAAGTGTTTCACTTTCACCCTTACCTTTTCACTCACAATCTTACTTGTTGAATCAAGTTAATCCACTCAATCGATCTTTTGTTTCACGCAAGAGAGTTAACAAACAAGCGTTTAACTCACAACATTTCATTCTCTCTAACTGCAAATCATGCCTCTTATAAGGCTCTAACACCACATATTCAAGCACTGTAAATGCTTAAGAGAAATCTCTTCTTGAATTCCAAATACAACTAACAAAAGTGATCAATATTCAAGAAAGATAAAACTACCATATTTCAATGAGGTTTATTTCAACAAGCGATTAAGTACACTGAATGTTATGATTAACTCAAAAAAGTCTAAAACTTATGAACCAAAAAATAATAATGCCAACAAGTAAGAAAAATGTCACTAAAGTATATAATTTTTTTTTACATACTCATATATGTGATTTTGATATTCATAAACATGTTTAAAAAGTTTGACTTTGTACAATATATTCTAACCTAGATTGTAAATCTGAGCCCACTCCCGATAAGTATTCTCCCAATTACTTGCATGGGAGTAATGGGAAACAATGTACTCATACAAACTCCCCATAGGAATAGAAGAACGCCAATGGTTGAGAGTACCTGGTGGCTACACTTGGTTCTCCACATATACACTACAATGGCTAATATCATCATTAGTATCCATATGGAAGTCGTGAACAACTACAACTCCCAACTATAGAAATTATGGAAGTTGTCTTGAATAACATGGTTTCGCTTCATTAGGATCGAATGGGAGAATTTATGGAGGAAGATGTTCATGCCTAGTACATCTCTTGCAAATATATACACATTTTGGTAATGGATTAGAGAATGAAATTAAAAACAAGTGTAATAGTTGAGTTTTGATTAAAACGGATAATTACCTAAATTTGAAGTGGTATATCCCAATGTGATTCCCCATAATATATTGAGGTCATAAAACAACCAAAAGTTACCACGCGGTGTATTTTGAGAAGACCTCACACTCTGCAAAAACAACCAAAAATATATATTCAATATATCTAGTGACGATGAAACACAAAATATGACTCATTCAACATCAACATTATGGGAGCTTCAAATAAAAAAAGAAGCCTTTAACCAGACAGAGATGGGTCCAAAAATATAATTTAGAATATGTCATCGAGGAATGCTAAATGTGATAGAAAAATAAATGGAAACTACACTCACATGCTGAATACGTGTAAATTACGTGCAAGAAATATCTTAAAATGACAATAACCTTTTCATACGAACACTAATTTAGGTTCGTAAGGTATCAAATAGAAGGTAACTAAAAGCTCTACGATTTTATATAACCTTTTTGGACAAGGGTATTCTATGAAATACCTTATATCCCTCAAAATCCGCCCTTATGACTACAATTTCACAATTGATGAATAACATCAGCAAGAAAAAAACCAGAGCATGAACAATCTAGACAAACAATTGACAATTAGCTTAAATACATTCTTGGGAAAACTCTGTTTCCTAACCTTTACAAACATTTCATTATCAGATCCTAACCCAGACCAACGTTTGGTCTCAATTCCTAACATAATAGGTTTGGAACTTCTCAGAAACTATAAAAAGCCGTCCAAACTCACGATTCCGTCAACTCGTTGAGCTTGGGTTCGATTGCTTGAGAACGAGGATAAGTTCAACGTCGAGGAAGGCACCATGGGTAATGTACGCCAACAACGACAACGCTTGGATGAGTTGGCGGAATCGTGAGTTTAGACGGTTTTTTATAGTTTCTGAGAAATTCCTAACCTATTATGTTAGGAATTGAGACCAGACATTGGCCTGGGTTAGGATCTGATAATGAAACGTTTGTAAAGGTTAGGAAACAAAGTTATCCCCTACATTCTTTGCAGTTTCCATAAACACAAAGGACACACAAGAGCCTTAAACAAGATAGAAGGATATTGAAATTACAATGAGGGGAAAAAGAACATACCCAAAAAAGCATCTATTAATAACACGCAATACAAATCTTCATTATACAACAAGTTCTTGAATTAAAATTTTAAAACACAAATCATCACAAAGAACAACAACTCTACTGTATCACATACACCAACAAAATATCATTAGGTATATAAGTTCACGTTTAAGTTCAAGTTGAAGTAACCATACAACACCTGTCACGCCCTAATTTCAGTAAATCGAACTAGGGACGCGAACGTTTTAAAAACATAAAAACACTTTAAAATACCAGCTTACTTCAACAAAATAATATTTACAACTTAAAATACGTCCCAACACGTGGACAAAAGTACAAGGTATCCGTCACTAGACTCAAAAGACAAAACCCGGACTCCGCTCCTAGCTCCACAAGCTTCGAGAGCTCACTTAGTCCGTCCCACGAACAGTACCTGTAGGAAAAGCAGCTAGGGGTGAGCGTTCGCTCACCACCACGGATAACAGACTGACTACGGCATAATTAGCAGACAAAGCAAATAACACCACCAACAACTCAACACCGGGGAACACCATCCCCAACCCAAGTCCTCTAACTGAACATACACCCATTGTTGCCTTCCCTGACCAACTCGACACCCTGACACGTAAAGTAGACCCAACACAACCATTGACGACCTCTTCCAATGACTCAAAAGAAGGTCACGCAACACCAAACAGCATCACAATGGATCACGCACCAACAAGATCACGAAGGATCGCACACTAAACAAGATCACAAAGGATCGCAAACCAGCTGCCAAGAACGCCCTCCCGGGACTCTAACCCGGTTAGGCCAACCCAAGAATGCTGCAACTTACCGGGACTCTAACCCATAAGCCAACCGGAAAATGCTGCAACTTACTGGGACTCTAACCCATAAGCCAGCCAAGGTATGCTCACAAACCCAAACCACACACGCGCGGCCAGGACCCCTTTATTGGCGGGCGGGCCCCCTACCCCGTCTGAACATGCAGACGCGTGTGCTCGTGGACCCCCGTTTCAGGAAGCGGGCCCCCAACCTCCGGTAACCACAATCACAATCACAATCACAAACACAATCACAAGCAAAACCCACAACCAGTAACAACACAGGTTCAACACTCATAGGCACTCATGGCCACCAAGACACCAACAGTAAAACTCGGACTCAACAGCCCCACAGGCACTCACGGCCTCCCAAGACACACCGACAGTAAGACACGGACTCAACAGCCCCACAGGCACTCACGGCCTCCCAAGACACCAACCATAAAACACGCTTGCAACTTACCGAGACTCTAACTCGTAAGCCAGCTAAAGAAAGCTTACAGCCCCCCCGAGACTCTAACTCGGTCAGGCCATCCAAAGACACCAACCTTAGTACACGGGCTCTCAAGGCCACCCAAAACACCCAAGGTAAAGACACAGGTTCAACAACCCCACGGGCACTCATGGCCACCCAAAACTCAACAATAAACCACGCTTGCAACTTACCGAGACTCTAACTCGTAAGCCAGCTAAAACACCAACAGTAAAGTACGGGCTCTCATGGCCACCCAAACACGAACAATAACACGGGCTCTCATGGCCACCCAAGACTCAACAATAATAATACGGGCTCTCAAAGCCACCCAAAACTCGATAATAAAACACGGGCTCTCAAGGCCACCCAAGACACCAAATAAACAATCAACCTCCGGCTTAACCAAGCCTCCAACAGTCCTAATATCAGTCATATGCCTCCAGTACTCCTAATATCGATAAGTTCACAATCAACCTCCGGGCATGGTCATATGCCTCCAGTAAAACAATTATCGCTAAGTTCTCTGCTCCTACGACACTACTAAGTGTCACATGCCTTTCCAATAATTACTAAGTTCCCGTAACATGCTTTTCTAATAAACGCTACAATCCCGTATCATGCTTGTCTAATACTTAAATAAATCTACTCAACCCACGACACCCCGGTGTCACATGCAATTCTACTGTTAACTTTCCCTAGTCAGGGCCGAGATCCGGCTACTTTTCCCTACCTCGTATGCTTCTCCAAAAGCGCACAATATAAGCTCCGGCGTGATCTCGGTCACTCGCCTAGCTTTCCCTTGCCTCGGTCTGCGGAACGATCTAATAAGAACACAAATTTAATACTTTTAAGTTCGCAGACATAAACTGGAATTTAATAAACTTGACGCCCAAAGGTAACCCCGTCAATGTCGATCGCTCCCAAACTTCCCAATTACTCGACATTGTCGATATTGGACCCGTAAAAGCCCGATTCGCCCGACATGGCGAATCTGCCCGGTTTTTGGAAACGCCCTTCTGGGGCTCCGAAAATTCCCGTTTTCGTTTCTAAAATTCCTAACTTTAGTCACGCGTTCCAATATAAATGGCAGAGTCAATTTTCGAAGCCCGAGCGTTCTAACTCCGTATTTAAATTTCTAACCACAACTTCCGACTTCTCACGAATTACAAACTCTAATTTCCTATTTCTCCAACCACGACGGTAATCCACAAAAGAAAATGTCCAATCTTTTGTTACCGATAAGTAATCAAAGAAAACCTTAGCTAGTGTAAACTTCAACTACCAAAAAAAAAACAGTAAAAGCCCACCATAATTATTGCTTCTCTATTGATATGTTAAGGCCACCAAAATCAATAAATATCCAACATAAATATCAAGGCCAAGTAACAATTGAAAAAGGACAACACTACCTCTTCCCTTTGCTGCCGAAACACCAAGAAAAAGTAAATGGAGCTTTGGCTTGTTGTATTAGGCTTCACAGCAACAATTTAAGAGATGAACCAATCATTCTCCTTCTCGAACTCTGTAGCACCAAAAGGGAGATAGTGCGTTGCTTTTTAAATTCTCTCTCGTCACTTTCAAAGCAAAGAAGTAGAAAAAGAGGTGAGCTCCTTCTGCTCCCAACCTGAGATGAAGCCGCCCTCACCAGCGAGAACAATTTTGTTCTCTTTTGTCCTCTCTCTCCCAAAAACCCTAATTTTTACACTTATGGCCAAACACCCCTCCATCTCTCATCTTTGTATACTTTTTTTCAAAAAAACACCTAACACCATCACTTAATTGACATGTGGCAAGTGGGTCCATGCCTTTTTGGAAAATATCTCCTAGATATTTTCCAATCAGATTCGCGAAATTCGGCCGTCTCGGGCCCCGAACGGGCACTTTTTCCAAGAAATTACGAAACTTCACGGGCTACAAGGAAACGGCTCAACTAATACCGCTGCGATGACGGCTAAGATTTTTGGATCCAAAACGGTCCTCGAATGGGCCAAAACGTCGCTCGGTTGACTTTTCCAACGAAAAGTCAACATTTCCCAAACTGACCAGAAAGTTGCCCTGAGTCCCCCGGAACTCACTTTGGTCGATAGCGGGATCAACTTACGTTCGGTATGACCCTCGGGGTCAACTTTAGGTTCATTTAAGTGTCTGTCGAATTTTTTAAAAAATTTTCCTATTTTTCGCAGGTTTGACTGGCGTTGACCAGGAGTGGTTATTACAACACCAACTTCCTAACTACAACCTAAAAATCTATATCTAACTATAATAGTGATTCCAATACCTGGAACAAACACCAAGATAAACAAAGCAGTAACTATTGTTACTACTGTGAACACAAGATAAATTCTTCCATGTGCCAAACTTCACATGATCAAGGCAAGAATAAAGCAATCATGAAAAGCATGATGTAATCCAATGAGAAAATCCATTTACTTTCTAACAAGGTACTCTCACCGAGGAAGCCGTTCTCCAGCCAACCTTTCGGTCCAAAGAGGCTAGCACATCATGTGGTGTAAATATCGACAAACTCGACAATAGCAGTAAATTTGATACGAGAAAGTAAATAATGCGAGCTGGAATCGTGAAACTCCCATAATAAACCTATCTAAATCAATGCAAAAAAAATTAATCAACCATAAACTAATGTAATTAACAAAATTCAAAACGTATACTGAAAGTAGAACATACCGATCTAACGACTAACAAAACCAACCACCATAGGTGTAGCCGTCTCAAAGGTCGAAAGGAGATGGAGAAAAGTATGGTAGTGATTGTAGTTACATCTATGTTGGCAATGTTTGTGTCAAGCAAGATGTTACTTGCGATGTCATAGACAAGATGTCAGTCTAGATGTCAAGGACATCCTGTGCGTATCTAGAGCGGTAGATTTGTTTCTTAGTCTGCATATTTATTTCCTAAACAAAAAGATACACATGCCTAGACCTAAAGCAACACCAACCAGTCGCGATATATAGAACAATATACTCAATATGGGATGCAATTGCGTCAGAGATAGCTCATATATAACCATAGAAATAGCCTACAAAAAGATAGAAAATATTATGAGTATGATTTTAATTAACGCAATGGAAATGTAAAACACAATGATATCATGTCAAGAATTATAAATATATAAAAAAAATCAATTCTATTATGCTTTAAAACAAGGATAAACTTCACCTCACTACCCTAAAAATACTCGCGTTTCGTCTTACTACCCTAACCAAACTTTGTTACACCTCACCACCCTAACGAAACTTTTAGCTGCACTTTCATACCTGCCGTCAACTTCACATCCATTTTTGGATGGAAAATGATAAAAAGTCCAAAATACCCCTAACAAACACTAAAATTTTCATAAGCATGCCATTGGTTTTCAAAAATTCTTTTTATATATTTATTTTATATAAATAAGTTTTTCTTTTTAAAAAATCAGTTTATTCTTAAAAAACAGATTTTAATTTTTAAAATTAGTTTTTATTTTATAAAATAATATTTTATTTAAAAAAATCATATTTTATTTTATAAAAATCAGTTTTTATTTAAAAATATCAGATTTTATTTTAAACAATCAATTTTTATTTCAAAAAAATCAATATTTTATTTTAAAAATCAAAATTTTATTTTAAACAATCAATTTTTATTTCAAAAAAATCAATATTTTATTTTAAAAATCAAAATTTTATTTTTTATTTTAAAAAATCAAATTTTATTTTAAAAATCAAAATTTTATTTTAAAAAATCAAATTAATTTTAATAAATCAAATTTTATTTTAAAAAATAAAAAAAAAATATTTTAAAAAATCTGATTTTATTTTAAAAAAATCAGTTTTTATTTTTTTTCAAAAAAAATCAGATTTTATTTTATTTTATTTTGTTTTTTCTTTATTCTTTTTGAACAATTTTTAGAAACTCTCATCCCAAATTTTGTATTCGTCCAATCTATCCCTAAATTTGTGTTCATCCAACCCATACCCAAATTTTCTCAGTAATCAAAATGCAAACATCAACTACAACATCAAAACTAATGGGCATCCAAAATGCACAAATCAATTTCAAATGGTTCATCATCCCTTTTACTGCTTCAAAATAAATCAAAATAATTTGCTGTAAATTAAATTCAGAGATGCAGTAACCCCAAGATGGAAGCAAAGAAGCGAAGATGAAGACATGAAATCGAAGCAACATTTACACAAAATTTGCAAAACCCAAAGCTTCAGCTCTCTTCCCTCTTCCCCTCTTCGCAGAATCTTCGTCTTCCTCAACCTCTAGATCTTCATAGGCCGTATCTGACCAAGCTTCATGTCCAGCCACTTCGTCGTATCTGGCCGAGCTTCATTGGCAGGATTTGAGGCCTCTGTAAGTGCGACGAGAGGTTTGGGGGTTCGCCTGCAAATCAGGCATGGAAGGAGGTTGAAGGTTCTTGTGGGTGGAGCTTTGAAGGTCAGAGCTGTCAAACCAGATCGACGCCGTCTGGAGCTTTTAAGCAGGTGGTCGATGGAGGAAGCCGGAGCTCTACGGCAGGGCGAGTTGGTTGCGAGGAGTGATGTGTTTGTGAGGAAGAAGTAACATGGAGTAAATGGAGTGGGGGCTGCTGAGAATGAAATGAAATGGGGTGATGAAGTAATTTAGGGTTTATAAATGTTTAAGTGTATATTAGTCATTTTTAGAAAAAAATGGGGTCATGTGCAATGCACATGACCTTTTTCCGTCAAAAAACTAACGGTAGGTACTAACGTGCAACTAAAATGATAATTAGGGTAGTGAGGTGCAACAAACTATGGCTTGGGTAGTGAGACGAAACGTAAGTATTTTTAAGGTAGTCAGGTGAAATTTACCCTTAAAACAACGAGTCATATTTTATGAAGTCAGGCAGGTTCAATAAAAAATAGGGATAATTATCATTCCTAACCCCAAACTTTACGTCAAATTCATATCCTAACCCCTCATCACCTTTCGTTTCAAATCCTAACCTCAACTTTCGTTTTTTTTCAAAACCTATCATTTACTGTTCGAATTAACTGAACAGTTAATTTGTTGGTCACGTGCATACTTAAGTGACCCCATATTTCGAATTTGTTCCCATTTTTACCATTGACCCTTTCTCATTGATACCCTCCTAAATCCATTCACATTCACAATCTTACACTTAAGTAGTAGTTTTAAGGAAACAAAATGGGAATAAATTCGTAATATGGGGTCACTTAAATGTGCACGTGACTAGCAAATTAATTGTTTCGTTAATTCGAATAGTAAATTATAGGTTTTGGAAAAAAAACGAAAATTAAGGTTAGGATTTGAAACAAAGTGTGATGAGGGGTTAGGATATGAATTTGTGACCATCTCATTATCATCAGAAAATGGGTCCATGGTACAAGTAAATTGTTAAACATTTATATTTGTGGGTCTTGTTCTAAAAAGTCATATGTAATTAACAAGGGCATCCATAGAGATTGAAGGTATCAAGCGTTTTTAGCTATGGAGAATTATAAACAAATTTGACTCAAGTTGGTAAAGGAAACGTTTAGAGAGGCATTCGTACGGGTGGAACATAAAACGTGCACAACAACAAATCAAGTCAATAACAAACACCATCCTCAATCTGCAGAATAAAACATACCCAGACTGCAGAAATAAATTACAACCAACCAACCTGCAACTGAATATGTTCAACAACTAACAAAAAGAATCCAAGGCCTACAAAATTCTCAAACCAACCCATCCCAACACACCAACGAAGGTGACTTCAAAAAATCATCCACTAAAAATAAAAACCACTACTCATTTCTTACTATCCTTAAACAACCTCTAGGATTTGAGGATTTTCATAGTGAGGACAGAATTAACGATCTAAAGGTGACTCAAGGGGTCCCTCTAAGTCCTTAAATTCATCTTTACCATCCACCTCCAAATTTACACAATCGTTATTTTTTTATAAGCGCAAATATATTATTAGAAGATAATTTTCCGAAATGAAAAAAAAAAACAAAAGCTAAAACCAAGATTACAAGAAAGCTCGATCTACGGGAGCTTCAAACAGAGGAAGCCCGTAACCATAGGATTATACAATCCTGGAAAAAAAACGGACCATAGAACCATAAACCAGCAATCGATGCCTACACTTCCTCATGCCACTCATCCTCGGAAGTCTGGACTGGATCGTCGAAAGCCTTATCCCGATACGACTTGAGAGCCCGAGTCTTGGATCTGGCATTAAGAATACGAGGGACATCCGGATGAGGCACTGAAATGGACTTAGACCGTCCCTTAAGAGCCTTACACTTGAGTGCCTCCATGAGTCCTCCGAGAGACTGTAGCTGATCTATCACTCCCTAAGACACGTTCAAAAGGTCCTGAACCGAAAGCTTTACATCATAGACGACGATGTCCTCATCTTTTTTTTTTTGAACCTCCAAATGTGAATCACTTTCCAGAGACTCCACACCCTTGGCCGGACTCAGAAACAATATGTACCTGATCTGCTGCATCAGAACCAGGCCCACGTACTTCAATACACAAAATTGGGTCCAAATCAAGTAGATCAACACTTGAACTTGACCGACTCACGCTAACAGCCTTAGGGGCCCGAATCAAACTTGGGCTTGCGGCCCAAAGTGAACCTGGCGCAGGCAACACTAACTGAGCTTGAGTCGTTTGAACTTCAAACTGTCCCGAGAACCTCGGACAACTGGATCATTGTCGGAGTTAGACATCTACCCACCACACGATCACCAATGCGAGGAGCTGAGGAGTTCGTCAAACTCCTTTGTACTGGAGCCTTGTTTGTCAATTCCAGCGAGACGGAGAAGATGCCCATTGACTTTATATCCGTTCAAGCTATCCACTGCTTGGGACGAGAAGGTGACAAACCCAAAAAACGACCTCCTCTGTTTGGCCGACGAAGAACAAAAATTTGATTTTGAATTACCTCTTTACCGAGACCTTGAGATGCTCTATTTTTCGTAACCGGAGCTTTGACATCACCCTAAGTTGGGAGCTGTTGTTTATAGACGAAGAAGAAGACGTATCAATCGGGTTGGACTCAAAAGCTCTATTTTTGCCGGATCTTTGACAACACACTGTTCCGGAGCAAAACTATTGTTACCACACAAAGAAACCGATGCTACCTTGTGCTGATGAGGTCTCCTTTGTCGGCGTCCATCCTTCTTATCCTTGATATCAATCCCAGCAACTAAATGACAATACTCACCCTACAAGGATATCAACGTAGAGAAAAAGGAAGCTTTCATACTAGGAATAAATATCTATTTCCTTACACAATCTTCCTCTAACCTTTCAAATTCTTCAACCAACAACTAATCACTCCCATTAGATTTAAGGCCAATAGCCTTGTAGTAGAACCATCAGGACCTTCAGGAGCAAAATAGCCAAGCATCTCATCTATTTCTCTAATTCATGTCCCTCTGAACCAATTCCAACCACAACAACAATTGTGTTAATGGGGCGGCGGGGGTTGTCGTGGAGAGGGAGGAAGGTCGGTGGGGGTGGTGATGGCGCCATATGGGTGCAAAAGGGATTGCGGCTACGGTGAAGGTGGGGGAAGATAGAGGGGAGAGTGATGCATCCTAAAACCCTAAAGATTGGCTTGGAGGAGGGAGAGGCAAAAAAGAAGAAAAAAGAGAGGAAGAAACCCTAGGTGGCAAAGAGCTTTGGAAGTACGATTCACTTATGTTTCCCTATCTAATTAAGTCTAACCACTGGATTTCCATATATCCAATTACTCTGTTATATTTAAAATTTCACTAATTTATTAATTGGAAAAATACAACTTGAGAACCTATTGTTTTTCTCCTTTCAAGCACATGTTGACCTCTTCGTATGGTCATGAAGAAATGCTCTCAACACCCGGTTGGCTGGAAGTCATTTCCCGGTGAGTTTGAGGGCGAACTATTGACTTTCCCCTCTCTTTGCTCAACACTATTGTCTTTATACAGTGAGTATATCTCCATTTTCATTCCACCCTCCAAGACAGAGAAGGATAGCCCGACCAAAAGGTTTTGTCCGGCCAGTAAGCATAGGGTACATGAAGGTGTTGAGCCGGGAAGACACTCAGTCAAAGTCAGAGTTCGTGTCAAGGAGCGTCCGGCCAGTACTATTCAGGCGGTTCATGGAGGTGTCGAACAGAGCAGTCCTATCATTTCTTCTATTATAGGGACGGGGAAGCAGACTATCTCACGTGAGGCTGCGGCACTTCCTTTTGCCCCTTTGAAGCCAACAGAGGAAGGGGATCAAATGGACAATGGTGGTGTATGCGCGGATGGAGTATTGGGTCGCCGACAAAGGACACGGGTTCAGTTTATCGAGAGTGATACGGAGTTGTACGTGCGAAACCTGCCTTATGCCTATTCGGAGGAGTCGTTTCAAGGCATGTTTTCACCATTTGGCGACATTGTTTCATCATCTTTGTTGAAGCGACCAGGAAAGGCTTTTTCTTTGGTTTCATTCGCTTTACGTTACATATTGCTGCTTCCCAAGCAATAGAAACTTTCAATGGGTTTAAGCTGAACGGACACATTATGTTCGTGGCTTTTTCTCGGTATCTTTTGGTTTCTCCGGCGACTGAACCAGTCGGGATAACATAGCATAGGCTCTATTTTGCGTGGTGACCAGGAACCGCGTTCCGGGGACATTGATCAGACATTGGGAGCGGGGCTGGGTTCAAGAGGGGTCTCCATGATAACCAGTCCTTCTTCAGCGATCATTCCGTCATCTTCTATGGATGCTGGTGAGCTGCCCCACTCAGTTCCAGTCTTCCCCGTGGATGGCGTTGATCCCGTGATTCAAAGGATTTCGATTTCGAAAGGGATTCCATCTTTGGAGAATACCATTCCTACAGTTTCGGTCGTAATCTCACCGCGGATCACGGACGCTACTGAGTCGTCTCTGGATACAACTTTGAATCTTGTTCTTGTCGATCATGGGTGTGCAAACGGGCTTGGGGGTTTGAAGACTGATTTGGGCCTTTTGGCCTGTCATTACCAAGAGTGTCTTCGAGATCCGCAGCTTCCTAGACTTAGCAGGGTACTATCGACGGTTCGTCCAGCACTTCTCATGTCTGGCTGCGCCGATGACTGCCTTGACACGCAAGGGAGCGTTGTTTGTATGGACTGATGAGTGTGAGCACTCCTTTACCGAGCTGAAGGCTCGTTTGACCATCGCGCCCGTGTTAATAGTGCCGGAGCGCGGGATCGGTTATGACGTGTATTGTGATGCGTCCGGCGAGGGACTGGGATGTGTGTTGATGCAGTCTGGGAAGGTAGTTTCATATGGCTCGAGACAGTTGAAGACACATGAGCTCAACTACCCGGCCCATGATCTAGAGTTGGCAGTAGTTGTTTTTGCGCTGAAGAACTGGCGGCACTACTTGTATGGAGAGCGATTTCGGGTGCTTTCGGATCACAAGAGCCTCAAGTACATCTTCTCCCAGCGCGACTTGAACATGCCCTAGAGGCATTGGAGGAGTACGACTTCCAGCTACTCTACCACCCGGGCAAGGCGAACGTCGTCGCCGATTCCCTGAGTAGGAAGTCGACTCACAGCCTTGCTAGTATATCTATTCGAGAGTGAGACATGATGGAGGAGCTGAGCACGTTTCGGCTCGAGCTCGATAAGATCACCGATGGCGTGGCCATGTGTTCGTTGGTGGCGCAGCCCACACTTGTTGCCCGTGTGTTGGAGGCACAGGTCGGGGATGCTGAGACAGCAGAGATCCGAGAGAGGATGATCAGCGGTGCTGACATCGAGGGCTTAGAGCAGGGTACTGACCTGGGTCTACGATACCGAGGAGGGCTGTTTATGCCGCACGGCTGTAGAGATGATGTGTTGAGAGAGTCTCATCACTCCCGTCTTGCTGTGCACCCGGTTGGCACCAAGATGTATTGGGATATCCGACGACAGTTATGGTGGAGCGGGATGTGGAAACCAGTTGCAGAGTTCGTTTCGAGATGCCTCACATGTCAGCAGGTAAAGGCTGAGCATCAGCGTCCCACCGGCTTGCTACAGCCACTGCCGATTGCGGAGTGGAAGTGGGAGCACGTCACGATGGACTTCGTGAGTGGCTTGCCGAGGTCACCGAGAGGGCACGACGCAGTTTGGGTGGTGGTCCACCGACTGACCAAGTCGGCACACTTCTTGGCCATGAGGAGGACGGATACAGTTGACACGTTGAGCCGTTTGTATGTTCGGGAGATCATCCGTCTTCACGGGGTTCCGGTGTCGGTTGTGTCTGACAGGGATCCTCGATTCACCTCCAGGTTTTGGGAGAGCTTGCAGAGAGCGTTGGGGACCAAGGTCTTGCTTAGTACAGCGTATCACCTACAGACCGACGGTCAGTCAGAGCGCACTATTCAGATACTAGAGGATATGCTGCAAGCATGTGTGCTGGAGTTCCGAGGGTCATGGGAGGACCACTTACCAATGGCCGAGTTTGCCTACAACAACAGCTTCCAGGCCAGTATTGGGATGGCACCGTTTGAGGCGTTGTATGATAGGCCGTGCAGATCGCCCGTGTGTTGGGCAGAGGTGGGAGATCGGAGTCTACTTGGTCCGAAGCTTGTTCAGGAGACGACCGAGAAGGTCGCACTGATTCGGGATAGGTTGAGGACCGCGCAGAGTCGTTAGAAGAGCTATGCAGATAGACGGCGCAGGCCTATTGCGTTTTCGGTGGGTGATCATGTGTTTCTGAGGGTTAGCCCGAAGAAGGGCCTATTGCGGTTCAACCGTGGCGGAGGCAAGTTGGCCCCGCAGTTTATCGGACATTTTGAGGTTTTGGGCAGAGTTGGAGCCGTTGCTTATCGCCTTGCATTGCCACCGCAGCTCGGTAACGTTCGTCACGTCTTCCACGTGTCCCAGCTGCGGAAGTACACTACGGACCCCTCCCACGTGATTGAGTGGACGAACATCGAGGTAGCTAAGGATGTTTCTTATGAGGAGAAACCAGTCAGGATTCTGGATAGGCGAGAGAAGGCCTTGCGTGGCAGGACTATCCCACTGGTGCGTATGCAGTGGAAGCACCACGGATCAGATCGGACCTGGGAGCGCGAGGATGAGGTTCTTGCGAAGTACCCCAGCCTGTTCGACCCTTGAGGTACGTCTGTTGTAAATTTCGAGGACGAAATCTTTAAGGGGGTAGATTGTAAGAACCGCCACCGGTCGATCTCGGTCGAACTGGAGGTTTTCGGCGAAAGTTGACTTTTTGTCTGAAAAGTCAACAGATGACTCTGGGAGTCATTCGGGACCTTTCCGGGACCCAAAAAGCTTATATGTCGTTACGGTTGGCTTAATTGGGCCGTTTCCTTTCCGATGACTGTAATGTTGGGAAAAGTCAACCCAGGGCCTTTTATCGGTCAAACGCAGTCCGTTTAAAAGCTAAATCTATTTAATTAATTGTGTTGGAATTAATTGAGTAGTGGTGGTCCCCACATGGACATGTGTCCATGCTTTCTTGGAAGGGAAGAAATGGATGTGTCTTGACCCTTATACCCTTGAGGGTTGAACTTGAGGAGAGATAAGGCAAAGGGGTAGTTTAGAGGATCCTTCTCTCTAGGTTTAAGACCCCATTTTGGACCAATTTCAGAATATTTCTCACTAGTGGCCGAAATTATCAAGGGAGGAAAGAGAGAGGAGCTCCCATGGAAGCTTGAGGAAGAAAAAAGGAAAAAGAATAGACTTTTTGCTCATCTCTACATCAAAACTTCACAAAAACTCCATTTCCTTCATCTATTCTTCATTACCAAGGTAATCATCCAAACCATTTTCGTTTTGGTTGAGTTTGATTCATGGGTTTTGGTAGAAAAATGCTAGAAGTGGTTGGGTTTAAGGTTTTGATGACTTAGATGATGATTTTGATGAAGAACTATGGAGTAGTTGAGGGAAATCACTTGTTTTAAGTAGCTTTGATGAAACTCATTAATGGGATTGAAGGATTGGAGATTGTTGGGTCTGTTTTTGAGTTTTATGAGTTCATCAATGGATGTTTTGAAGAGAAATTCGTAGAAAACAAAGTAGAAGAAGGAGGAAGAAGGGATGTCTGGACCGACACGGAACGCCGCACGAAACAGGCTAGGTTCCGGCACGGAGTGCCGCACGGACCGGGCCAGGGTCCGGCACGGTGTGCAGCACGGACCGTGCCTGGTCCCGGGCCGGTCTGCAGCACGGACCGTGCCTGGTCCCGGGCCGGCGTGCCGCACGGGCCGTGCCTGGTTCCGGGCCGGTCTGTGGCGCGGGCCGAGTCGGACTCCGGGCCGGTGTGCAGCACGGGCCGGGTCGGGTTTCGGGTCTGTGGGCCACCTGGATTGGGCCTCATTCCGGCCCATTTTCCGTTTTTAGCCCATGTTGGACTTTCGGGCCTAGTTTAATCGTTTCTCGTTTAAAATGCAACTGAATTTGATATGATTCGATTATTGTTTTGTATTCCAAGACTTTGGACCCGAGTTTGACGGAGGAGGAGGCGGTTGGATCTCGTGAGGTGGAGGAGGAAGCTAGTCAGGTCGTCAGCAGCTAGGATTGTAGTACTTTTGAGTTGAGGTAGGGAAAGTAGCGAATACCGATTTGATTACAGAAAGTTACTATTATGCCTTTAAGATAATAATAATAACCGGAAAGGTCCTTGTTCGCATATAGGATGTGATTCACTAGAATAACCGCTTTCAATTACGATAATAAACGGAAGAGTCCTAGTTCGCATATAGGATGTGATTCACTAGAGTAACCGCTTTCAATTATTGGGAATTGCCGTGCTGGTAGAATGGCCATGTCGAGCCTTAGGGTTGCGTGTTGATTGTGATGCCTTGATCTATGATTGAGATGCATGATGCTTGTTGTAGCCGTTGATTAGATTGAGAGTCATAATAACATATACTCAGTGTAGCATGTTGTTGCTATTTTTGGCAAGTGCGTCATGCGTGATGTGATGTGAACCATTGATTGTGATATGATCGGGTGAGTGATAGACCGATATGTGTGTTATGGGGAGTTGGCTCGGTTGGTGTACCGTGGTCGAGCTATGACATTATATTGCGTGTTATGCTCTTGTGTGTGTTCCAAGAGGAGGTGTAACCAGTATGAAACATACACCAAGGGATAGTTCTGGTGTAGGGTATCGAGGCCAAGGATGGCGTGATCAGTACCCCGATGACATGTGGTTCGGAAAGGCGTCCGACCGAGGCGTGTGCCGGTCCGATACGTACTGTGAGTGATGCCCCGAGTCTGGGTGACGCGAAGACGTTCGACTGAATGTATTACCGGTCGAGGATGTTACCCCGAGTCTCCGTGACGGGAAGATATCGGGACCGATGTTGTGTGGTCCGGTACGATATAAGTTGTTGTGTGCATTCGGTGATGTTGGAAACTGCTGTACGGGATTGTGTTTGTTCCGCTGTGTGTTCTATGCTTGTTGCTTGGTTGTGTGCGTTGTTTTAATTGTGACTTCTTGTGAGAGTTTTTAGTTGTTGGTAACTTCCCGAGGACGTTGTTAGTAGTTATGCTTTGCTAGTATGCTCTAATTGGACGGTTACTCGCGGTAGTGAACGAATGTTCATAACCTTAACTGTTTTTCCTACTGAGTGAAAGCTCACCCCCCCCCCCCTTACTTGTTGTTTTTCATGTCTTGAGCGGGACTTGGGCTAGCAGGATTCTCGGCGCTTGGGAGCTAGCGAGGGTCTTGTTTAGCCGTCTAGAGACGTACTGTTATTTGAATCAAACACTTATTTTGATTGGTTTTATGAGCTGTTGACTCTTTTTATCGGATTTATGGATTTCGGAGCTTTATGTTGGAACTTATTTCTTTCAATTTTTCTTTATTATTTATTTATTTAAGATCGCGTCTCGAGACCGATCAAAACCGATTTGGGGCGTGACAGTTGATGACCAACAACGCGTCCACTTGGGAGTTATCTGCAACCGTGGCAACTTGGGAGTTGTCCGCAACGACGAGAGAAGAAACAGAAACATCAACCTTACCAGTAGAGGCAACCCTCACCTTACCTGGACATATGTGTTTCTTCCTGGTTCCCTTAACACAATCTGAATATTTTCCAACATCGGTTGCACCTTCTCCCAACCACTCCTTCATTGAGACAGATTTACTCTTGGCCGCACGACGAAGCCGTCCCTTCTTAGCCGAGCAATCCTCAGAAGAAACCTTAATGGTAGCAACAATGGATACATACTCCCCATATAAGGAAATCAAAGAGGAACAAAAGAGAGGAAATGAGAGCATTTTGTATCGCCCTTCCTGCGATTCCTCTTGATTTTGCTTCAGTGAATGGAAAAGCTCTGAAATCGTGACCCACAGCTTCGGCCAGCCACCCGTACAATCCCTGAGAACGAGACCCCAAATCGGTGAACCACCAGTCGCAGCTGCGGTTCGAATCACCGGTGACTTCCCCACACCTGCAAATCATCCAAGTTTCGACGATGGGAAACACTCCAAAGCAGAAACGTCAGGACCTGCAACCACTGGAACCTACACCGATCCTGAGAGACGGTGAGCAGAAAACCGAAGCCGAGGTCGGAATGGATCAACGAAGAGGCCTGGAAGCCTAGGAGCAGCGCACCGAACCGACCTTCTCTGATCCTGAACCTCCACTGGCTAACACACCTCCTCCGATCCTTAACCTCCACCGGCTAACATGGCGAGGCACAGAGCGCAGATGGGATGATGACGCGAATAAGAACACAGATGGAACGAGTGGCGTTCTTGTTCGCGTCATCATCCCCTCTGTGCTCTGTGCCTCGCCATGTTAGCCGGTGGAGGTTAAGGATCGGAGGAGGTGTGTTAGCCGGTGGAGGTTGAGGATCGGAGGAGGTCGGTTCGGTGTAGGGATGGCAATGGGGCGGGGACCCTAGTCCCCTTCCCCGTCCCGTGTTCCCGCTACTCTAACGGGGATTTTATTCCCCGTCTCATTCTCATCCCGCGAGGGATTTTATTCTCTACTCCGTTCCTACCCCATCCTCATTACCCGAAAAATGCACATTTTAAATGACAACTCTCAATCCATAATTTTAAATAACAAGTGTAGTCAACCCATAATTTAAAACAACATAAATATAAAATAAACATCATGACGATGACATCCATGTCTCATAATAGTTTACCCATAATAAAAAAGTGTCTTAACAAAATATCTTATAACATAACTTAAAGTTCCCAACTTGACTTCATATTGATATAAATAGAATCAGCACGTTGAACTTGAAGCAACTTCATTCATCATGGGACTCTGTGCAATCTGTAAACAAATAACATATTCAAATTGGTGAAATAAGCAACAATCACTATTTGACATATTCCAACTAAATTTTATATATTTTAGATATAAAATAGGGATAATTCCATTTTAGTACCCTAAAACTTTCGGATTTCGTTTTTAGTACCCTAAATTTTTTTTGTGCCACTTTAGTACCCTAAATCTTTATTTATTCCAGTTTAGTACCCAATGTCTGATTTTCCATCCATTTTTGGATGGAAAAACGTCATGTGCCTTGCACGACCCTATCTTTTATAATAATACCAAAACTACCCTTCGATAGTTTAAACAAATTGAATTTTTGAAAAATAAAAATGATTTTTTATAGATAAAAAATCAGACGTTGGGTACTAAACTGGAATAAATGAAGATTTAGGGTACTGAAGTGGCACAAAAAACATTTAGGGTACTAAAAACGAAATCCGAAAGTTTTAGGGTACTAAAATGGAATTATCCCTATAAAATATAAATAAGAAAATATCAAATGTAAAAACAAGAATTGTGTGTCCATCAAACTTTTGTACATGCATAGAAGTCAAATCTTTAACAAAAAAACAAAAACAAATGTGTTATGTGTATATTATTAAAATTTTATTTTAAAACTAATAGTGCGGGGAGCGGGGCGGGGTTCCCCGCGGGATGGGGACTGCTTACCCCGTCCCCGCCCCGTCCCCGTCAAAATCCCCATTTAATTCCCCGTATCCCGTCCCGTTTAAAAAATCCACGTCCCAAATCCGTACCGCGCGGGGCGGGGACGGGGATCCCCGTGGGAAATGGGGCATTTTTCCATCCCTAGTTCGGTGTGGTGCTCCTAGGCTTCCAGGCCTCTTTACTGATCCATTCCACTTTGTTTGAAATCCGATCGGCTTCAAACTTGCGCCAATATTTTTTTAAAAGGGCTTTCTATGAAGATCGGTCATGAATATATTTTGAAGTATGAAAAAAAATTATTTTGGGGTTGATTTAAAAAAAATTATATCTGGGTAAATTTTATCAACACTTTACACTGGTTTTATCAACATTTTACACTGGTTTATCAACACTGGACACTAGTTTTATCACCTCATTTTTCAAAACTAAACATTATTTAATTTTCCCTGCTTCGTTTGAACTCCGATTGGCTTCAAACTTGCATCAATATCTTTGTTTTTTCAAGGGCTTTTTATCAAGATCAGTGGTGACTATGTTTTAAAGCAAGAAAAAAAAATATTTCGTGGATGATTCAAAAAGAAATTATATCTGGGTAATTTTTATCAACACTTTACACTGGTTTTATCAACACTTTACTCTGGTTTTATCAACACTGGACACTAGTTTTATCACCTCATCACATGTTTTTTTGTGAACACTAAGCACTAGTTTTATCAACAATAAACACTATGTTTATCACTAAACTACATGTGTTTTATCACCCCATCACATGTTTTTTTCTCAACACTAAACTCTTGTTTATCACACTTATTATCAAATTTGTACAAATTTTTTATCACCTCATTAATTGTTTTTTTATCACCTCAGTACATGTTTTTTTTATCAACATTTAGCACTAATTAGATACCTTTACTAGTGAAAATTTATCAACATTAAATAATATTTTTATCACCCCGATATAACTTTTTATTTTCGTGCTTCAAAATATAATCATGACTGATCTTGATTTAAAGCCCTTGGAAAAAGAAAAATATTGGTGGAACTTTGAAGTTAATCGGAGTTGAAACGAAGCGGGAATGATTAAATTAGTGAATTGTTGAAGAAAAAAATGGACACTTGTCCACATGGCACCATGCTATTACAATTACGCCCTTGCTTGTATGGGAAATGAAGAAAGTGGCGTGAGTTTTGTGTGGGATTGAGGTGATGATGTGGCATTATGGTGAATGTTGGATCTTAAGAGTGTATGACTAGGATTGGTTCACACAACTTTTAGGATAAGAAGGGTTTCTATTAGATTTCTCCTCTAGAATATAGATATAAAAATTATAGACATCTGAAATTGAAAGATTGGTATTAAATTAGATATCAACATTGAATATTTTTTTATTATATGGAGAGCT
Organism: Erodium maritimum; assembly: GCA_963921825.1. Taxonomy (NCBI): domain Eukaryota; kingdom Viridiplantae; phylum Streptophyta; class Magnoliopsida; order Geraniales; family Geraniaceae; genus Erodium; species Erodium maritimum. The sequence goes on from OY997588.1 coordinate 49,151,370, forward strand.
TTGCTAGGGTTTTGACGCCGTCCCACCGCGCCTCACCTAGGCTCAGTCTCCACCCCTCTTGGCGTAGTTTCGGTCTCTCGTCTCCGCTGCCATGGTGTTCGCCCATTCATCTGCTTCTTCTGATGCCGCAAGGCCTAAATTAGAGAAGCATCCCTCACTCCGAGGCGACTTACTTCGGCCTTCTTCGTCGGCAATTCCACGGTCCCCAGCGGGGGGATCCTCCCACACAGACCTTTCCCTAGCAGGTTCCTCATCGGCCTCGCTGTCCCCACCTCCTTGGCCTCCATCGATGCATGAGAAAAGCGTACATATTCGACGTACCCCCATTTTGTATACCTACTGCAGATTGATCGGGCACTGGATCATCTCTTCTGAGCAACCCTCGCCATCTCTGAAGCCGCTACCGGTGCATCCATCTCTCTGGCCTCCACCGACGCACCCTCCTCGACTCCTCTCTCGATCATATTCACCTTCCCCCACTTCCTTTCAAGACCCTTTCCTCGACCCAAAGTTTAGAAATTGAAAAGCCCTTTACTATTGATGAGATAGAAATTGCAATTGTTTGTTGTGGTGGGAAAAATCTCCGAGGCTGGATGGCTTTTATTTGAAATTTGATGGTGTTGTTTGGGACATTATCAAGATTGATTTGTCCAGATTATTTGATGAGTTTTATGATTTCTTTCTTTTTGGAAAAAGGCTTAACTCTATTTTCCTGACCTTAATCCCAAAACACAATCAGGCGGATCGTATGAATGATTACAGTCCTATTAGTGTCATTTCGAGCCCATATAAGATTTTGGCAAAGTTTTGGCTAATCGTTTAAAAGGGGTGATTTTCGATCTGATTAGTGATAATCATAGTGGCTTTGTTGCGGGTCGACAACTGGTGGATGGTGTGTTAGTTGCCTCAGAGATCATTCATTTTATCAAACGAGCCAAAGTTGAGGTTGTTCTCCTCAAATTTGGTTTTGAGAAAGCGTGTGACTTGGTTCAAAGAGGTTATATGGAAGAAGTTTTGACTTAAATAAACTTTGGGATGAGGTGGAGGAGGTGGATGCTTAGTTTTTTTTGGCCTTATCTTTCAGTTCTCGTTAATGTCGTCTCGAGTAGAGAGTATATTGTGCTGAATGGTATCAGACAGGGTTGCCCGTTGTCTCCTTTCTTGTATCATATTACAGATGAAGGATTGTACCAATTTTTAAAGATGGGAAAGTATGCTGGTCATTTACAAGGAATTGAAGTAGGCCAATCAGGTTTTGCTACTTTTTATTTACAGTTCCCTAATGATACCCTTTTTTTATTCATGGTTCCTTGGCTATTTTGGATAAGGGGGCTCTTTTGGACTTTCAGGTTGTATCAAGTCTTAAGGTTAACTTTCTTAAATTTAAATTTGTTTTGTTAAATGTTGTTTCTTTTCCGCATATTGATGTGAGCATTGTTTTGGGTTGTGATGTGGATACTTTTCCTATGAATTATTTGGGATTTTCTCTTGGTGCTTTACCAAAGAGGTTATCCACTTGGGATCCTATTATTTGTAGGTACAAATCGGTCTTGGCTTTGTGGCACGCCAAATATTTATCCTTGACCGAGAGGATAAATTTGATTCAATCCACTCTTTCGGGATTACCTATTTTTTTTGTCTTTACTAAAAGCCCCAAAAGGAGCAATCTGGGTTTTAGAGGCTATTCACGGAAAATTATTGTGACATAATGGAGGAGATGAAAAGGTTCTTAACAAGCTTAAATGGCTGGTAGTTTGTAGGCCTAAACTGTTGGGGCATTGGTTTAAGGGGTTTTGAGGAGATGGACATTTCTTTGTTGGAAAAATGATGGTGACGGTTTTCCACGTCCAAGAGATCTTGTGAAAGGTCTTGGTTTGCATTAGGATGAAATGGTTGGTGGATGACTATGACCTAGCTCGCTTAGACAAGAGTGGTAATTGTTATTTTTTAATAATATCATTGCTCCTACTTCTGATCTGTTGTTTTGTTTATATCTTCGCCCAGCTCCTCGATGGCTTGAACGGGACAAACAGGGAAGGCTACTCTGAGGCAATTTACCACGACGCCCATAAGGAATTTTTCTCCGGGTTGAATTGTGGCGGCTCCAAATGGGTGGGTTTGATGAACGAGCTTAGGGAACGAGTGTGATAGTCAAGGTCTTTTTCATTGGGTGCATCGTTCATCTCCATATTTTCGAGAATTAATTCGTAACCATTGGGGTCGGTCATGGAAGAGAGCTAGAACGATTTTGTAGAAAAAAGAGGTGTAAAAATGTAGAGGTGTAGAAGAGAAAAGGTGTGAATTATGTCTAGGATGGATAGGAATTTGAGGGTTTTTTAAAAATCAGGTGGGACACGTGGTGCGTCATTATTGGACCAGCAACTAGCCGTTTGACGCTACAACGACTGATCTCAACAACATAGCTCTGGTAGTATTCACCATTCCAAGAGCAGATTTTTTGGCTAGTCAACACAGCATAAATGTAACCACCTAGGATTACTTAAAGGAATACAATTTAATCATACTGGCCCTGTCATTTCTCATCTATAATTTGCAGATGACTCCATCTTCTTTATTGAAGCAACTGAGACTAGTGCCTTGTGTCTCAAGTTTGCTCTATATATGTTCAATATATCAGTTGGCCTCTCTGTGAGCTATAACAAATCTGTAGCAATATGTCTAAATGTGGAAGAAGATGAAGCAAAGGTAATATTGGAGATTCTTGATCGCCCTGCTGGGATATTACCAACAACTTACCTTGGCTTTTCATTAGGAGCAAATCCCAGAAGGATCTCTACTTGGGACCCAATAGTTAACAGGTTCAAAGAAGCTCTTAGGCTTTTGAAAGCCAAACTGTTATCTTTGGGGGGTAGGATCACACTTATAAAATCAACCTTGAGTGTTCTCCCCTTGTATTACTTCTCTATAATCAAAGCCCCAAAGGGAGTGATCAAAGCAATGGTTTCTTGGCAAAGGAGATTTTTGTGGCGTGGATGTTCTACTGCTAGAGCTTTTTGCAAAGTCAGATGGGGACAAGTTTGCAAATCAAAAAAGGAGGGAGGCCTTGGTATTAAGAACTTAGCTTCGATGAATGTGGCTCTACTATCAAAATGGTGGTGGAGATTTGCTTTAGATAAAAATTCTCTTTGGAAGAAGGTCATCTGCAGTAAGTTTGGTTGGTCCTTAGCAGAATGGGATCTATCTATCTTTCCAGAAATAAGAAGCTCCAGTTTCATGAGTCATGTTCTAGCCTTAAATGCAGACCCTGCTTTTGTTGATGTTTTTGGAATTAAAGGTCTAACTTGGAAGCTGTGTAATGGGGAAAGGATTCATTTCTAGACATATATTTGGTGGGGAGAGGTTGGTTTAAATTCCTCTTTCCTATGTTTTTTATTTTATCCACTACAAAAAAGATGATGGTAGCTGAAGCTAGTGCTCTTGATGGCTGGCTGTTAAATTTCAGAGCTACTCCTAGAGGCAAGGCTGAATCAGATTGGATTTTATTGCAGCAAATTCTAAACCACGTTCCTCTTACAGATTCAGAAGATTTGTTGGTCTAGAATGCTGATACAAAGGGATTTTCTGTCAAAAAAAGCTTTATGCTCTATTGGACAATCATGTCTCAGCTCCCTCTATCAATGCTAAATGGATAAAAGCTCTTTGGATCTCTAGTATTCCCCCAAAATTAACAGCTTTCTGTTGGCTAGCTTGTCTTGAAGCTATATACCTACTAAAAGTTTTCTAGACTCAAGGCGTATGCAGCTCTCTTTACATGGGATCACTTGCCCTATCTATAACAAGGATATAGAAGATGCTTCTCATACCCTTCTTCATTGTGAGAGAGCTTGGTCTGTTTGGGCTAATATTTTTAAATGGTGGAGAATTATATCAGCAATACCATCAAACCCTAAGCAGCTTTTTCCTTCTTGGGCTGATTTAGTTCCCTCTAATTGCAAACCCTATTGGAGAAATATTGTACAAATAAGGTGCTGGCAAATTTGGTTAGCTAGAAATCAGGTAGCGTTTGAGAATAATTGGATCATAGCTGAAGATATAGTTCTCAAAATCCAAAACCAATTCTTCAGTTGGAAACGGGCAAAGTATAAAAAAGGAGGTATGTTTTTCTCCTTTTCTGCCTGGATGTCCTTCCCCGGGTCCTGCTGTGTAAGAAGAAGAGTAGGATCTCATCCCTCTTTGGGGGCTTTACTTTATTGAGGTGCAAGGTTCCTTTGTGTTGTAGGTTTAACTGGTGTTTGGGTTGCGAGACTGGAAAGAAAGGCTTGGGTTGGTTAGCTCCTCTGAAGTTTTTTTTTTCCAAGGGTTTGGGGTGGGGTGGTTTGGTGGGTGGGATTGGGTATTGTGTGAGTTTGGTAAGGCTCTTGTTGGTTACTTTTTCCTTTCCTTTATGGTTTTGTTGCTCTCTTGTTGAAGTTTGTGGGTAGTTTTTCTCTTAGGTTAGCTGGTTTTTGTTGAAGTGTGAGGGTAGTTCATCTCTTAGGTTGAGTGTTGTTGGAGAGCTTGCTGCAGGTTTGGAAGAAAGTTTTGGCTTTGGTTTTTTTAGATAGTACTGCAAGTGCGGGAGTGCTTTCTGCAGATTTGGATGCATAATTTTGGCTTGGGATACATAACTTCGGACTGCAAAGGATATCTTTGGATTGCAAAGGTTTTGGAGCAGTCTCTTTGGGTATTAGCAGTGTACACTCCGCATTTTGGATGACAGATTCTTAACTGAGCTGATGACTTCATTACACAATCATGTGGTGATTCAATCATCTGAATTTATTCACAAAAACTAAGGAATCACTTAAGAGACAGGAGACTGTATTGGTGGGATACCCCTCTTAGGTTTATCATTTTAATACCAAATTTGATGCTTGTATTTTGAATTTTCTCTTTGCTTGAGGGTTGGTAGTTCGGGTGGGTAGTAGGTTGAGGTTTGTTTGAGTTTAAGACATAGAATGGGGTTTCTTAGGGGTAAAGCTACCTAAATCTTGGGAAGTTCTACTTCCTCTTTCACCTCGAAAGAGGTTTTTAATTTCAATTTGCTTTGATGATCAAAAAAAATGTAACCACCTAGATGTGATTGAATTGGTACTATCTTATTCGAGCGAGTATACCTTCATTTTCACCTTACTTTTCCTCTTTTATTCACTTTTGTTTCCATGCTTCCTTCTGTACTTTGGTACGTAACATATGCTTTCGGTGTACATAAGCATGAAGAAACGAGAACCGAAAGTAGAATTATGAATCTGCAACTCCCAAGTGTACAAGACAACTAACAACAACCAATCATGTCAATCAACCAACAACCATCGAGACTACACAACATTTTGGATGCCACCTAAGTTTACTTGGACAACGAAACAATAGCTACGTCGTCCAGGCAGACCACTACAACAGCGCGAGAAGAAAACCACGCCAAGACCAAATGGTCACAAGGGCGACGAAAAGAATAAATGTTGGTCACCCTTGTGACCACTTGGACGACAAGAGTTGTGTGGCCTAAGTAGTCACAGGGGCAACCCACTGAAACAAAAGTTGCGTCCACGTAACTTCCAATCCAGCATGCCACCACGTCCTGAGCACGTCCTGAGAAGAAACACTTTACCTCTTACTTGGAAGCTCATTGACAATAATTCCCACAATCTTCAAGATTACAAACATTCATATCCTCAGAAAATTATGTCTCTACATTCAGTAGCACAAAGCAGAGACATTTTAAGGCCAAGGAATTATGCAGTTGAGTGAAAAGATAAGGATAATTGTCCAAAACTATCTTCAAGTTTCGTCCACAAACGAGTTGATGCACAAAGTTTCGTCCACGCTGTGTGGCTACCCTGAAGTTTTGTCCACGACTTTTTTAGTTTTGAAGCAATAGGGATGCTCAGAATGATGGTCTAGGGCATCTGGGCAGTGCTTCCCGGATTGAATAGAAGCGTGGACAAAACTTCAATGCACGCACAAAAGTGTGGGCAAAACTTCAATACACCCACAAAAGCGAGGACAAAACTTTGTGCATCAACTCGTTTGTGGACGAAACTTTAGGGTAGCTTTAGACAATTATCCCAAAACATAAAATCCAACTACGACCACATCCAGCAGGATGAATGGTTAGGGTACTGAAGCTTATGGCATTTTCAAAGAAAAAAATAAATCTCTGGACAAACGAAGGAACAATGTCCGTTATGCAAAACAGGAATGGCGAGAGTAAGAATCCCAATCAAACTGAAAATATAAAAATAAACAAAAGATGAAGTATGTAATTTGTCTTGCATTCCCAAATAATAAGGTTCCAATATTTCCATTTCCAGATGGTAGTCAACAATGCGGATATGACTACCAAAATCATGGGAAAAGAATTTCCCCAAATATGTTGTCTCCTGTTTTCCGATATAATTCCTATTCCTATACAAGATTCTAAGAGGGACTTCTGATGTGGAGACTGGAGGGTACTTAAATGGTGGCCTGTGCACACAAATTTCTTCAGCTTGTAAGATTTATAGGAAAATATAGAAGAAAAAAGAAACTAGGAACTTTATTGATGCTTTGGATGGTCAGAGGCTTCAGTCAGGGGTGTTTCTGGTAATGCTGTTACCTCCTTTTCCTGCTGTTCCTTGAGGTATGACTGGGCAGCAGCATTCACAAACTTGATAAAGAAGTTGATGAGCATGAGCCACACCACCGTATTCCAGATTGAAGAAAACGAGAAATCCCATGGAGTCTTCTCCTTCAGATCGTGTACAAACTGAAGATGACAATTGGAACATGTTCTGAGAAATTCAAAATTATCCCGACCTCATTACACAAGTCAAAAGAATACCTGGATATCCGTGGGGTGAGGAGCTTGAGCTGTTAGATACTTATCTCGGACTTCAGTGACTTTAGCAATGAGCTTTGGGAGCACAGAAGCAACAAAAGGAATATGGCTCAGGACCCATATCAGCTCATTTTCTATCCAGTGGAGGAGCTGATTATTGCAAACCGAGATAATGAAAACAGTCTGCAGAACAAGGATTGCCGTCATAAGCCAGTGCATATTAGGTGTTTGATATTATTAACATGGGTCTAAATACTCTAGGAAACTGTATGACTAAAACTACTCTTCATTGCTTAAATTTAAGGTTGAACTATATATATCAGGTCAGGCTCTGCAACTATATGGCCAACCTTGTTTGTTTGACGTGGGCCTGTATTTACTTTTTCCATAATTTTATTCAACGTGGTTTACACTCAAACAATCCCACACTTGTAGAATTGGACATCTACGCATAACCGTAGCAAGACTAAGATACCTGCAAGTGGACCGGAGACGACGGGGTGGAAGTGACAAACATGAACAAGGCCTGTCTCCGCAGTTACAAATTCAACCTAACCCCTAGCCTTTATGTGTAACTATGTTTCTTATTTTTATTCGATGTGAGTTTATACTTGAACAATTCACATCACTTTGCAGTCTCACCATAATTTCCTTTCTATTTCAAGACCCGAACTTTTTGGATTGAGCAAGTAGACTAAACAGAAAAGAATAAAAAGAGCATAATATCTGCTTCTATGTTTGTAAAGCACTTGGTGTCCTTTTGTTTGGTGAAACACAAGACTTTGATATGAGAAAACTAACTTCACTAACCTGTATGTGAGTTTTTATAATTGCCTTTCCAATAAGTGTTGCAAGAAAAAACTCCCAGAAAGGAATCCCAAATTGTCCACACATGATGCCAGCGAGGTCAAATAGAGGATTCGGCACCTACAATTGATTCAGCTAATTAATAAGTTACCATATTAAAATACAATAGACATGCCGTCCCATCAAGCCTTGAAGGAAATCAAAATCTATATTGATAAAAACGGCAATAGCAGTCACAAAGAAAAAATGAGGTTGCACTATACATCGCACATGGAACTAACAATCAAATATACCTTACTGTTCTAAGAATGAAATGGGTAACTAAACTGACCGAAGCAAGGACCAAAATTGTGAAGAAATTCAAGTGTTGAGCATGCGACAAGAACCAGCATTTGATTTGAGTTAGGTGAGTGGCCACAACTCCACTATGTTCCTTTGCGGTGGCATCAAATTCCTCCATAACATCCACTCCCCTACCTGATATGCTTGCTGCAAAATGTAGTAATGTGACATTTAAGCTAAACCTAAAGCAACAAGTTATCTTATGAACAACACTGAAAGAATGCATAGAATTGCATGCAATACACAAATCAAACAATCTCAAGACATCTACTACACCAAAGTTGAATAAACTACCACGAGTAATAAACTATTAAGATAAATAGTATAGAGAAGCTACATCAACTGGTTCTTAAACACAGCAGCACTCTACAATACATGGCCCAGCTTCAAAGTTGGTCGAAATTACGGCACAGATATAACCATGGACACAAACCAATGACTCGAGAGGACACAAAATTCATCATTTTCAACACACAAAGTATCGCGTGCGCTCTGATGACGTCATCTTGGTTGCATCCTGTGGCTTATATTGGTTTGTAGTTTGCATGATAAGGGTGGTTTTTACTGGATAGCTACCGTATATATATATATATATATATATTAGTAAAATACCCTGAAGTGAAGTGACCAAACAAACCATTATTTTTTTATTGGGATATCATCCAACACTACATTAAAATTTTGTCCACAAACGGATGCATGCATAAAGTTTTGTCCACGCTTTGTGGGCGCATTGAAGTATTGCTCACAAATCTGTGGAATCCGGGAAGCACTGCCCAGACCATCATTCTGAATATTCTTATTACGTCAAAACTAAAAAAGTCATGGACAAAGCTTTAGTGCACCCACGAAGCGTGGACAAAACGTTATGCATGCGTCCGTTTGTGAAAAAAACTTCAATATAGTGTTGGACGATTAACCCTTTTTTATTGTCTCATTACAGAGAATAATGAAAAGAATAAGCGAATGCTTTTAAGCTTTAGCTACACAAGAAAGCAAATGAACAATTGACAGTATGTCTAGTCAGCTTCATCTAAATGAAATGTACCGGGGAGCAGGAAATTACCAAATAGTTGAAGGTTGTACTATTTCTCATATAAGACGAGTCTAAATGAAGTTAGCTATACCCCATATTATGTAATTTTGAACTAGGATGTGCATGGAGAAAATCCATGTCCATTAGAGGAGCTCATCCTATATATGCAAATATAAGATCACAAAAAGTGCAGACATCTTAACACCAAAACAGTATTCTTTATCATTATTAATATAAGATCACAAAATATCAATAATGCCTTTCATTAACTTTGAAATTTTCAAAATATTTTATTACAATAATTTATCTTTATTAATTCCTTAATCTTAATTATTGTTATCTTAATCTTAATTAATTATTTAATCTTAGTAGTTAGTATTAACTCGTTAATAATACCTTAATTAACCTTTAACTATTACTTAATTGTTTTTCTTTAACTTTTTAAAGTTCCTTCCTTTTAAATTTTATTATCTGTTTTTTAATATTTTTTATTAATTCTTTTTTAATGTTATTTTATTAATTCCTCTTTTTAATATTATTTTTCATTTAACCTTTTTTAAAAAATTAAAAATCTTTGTAATTTTTTTTATTTTTTATTAATTCTTTTGCTACCCATTTGTTACAATCTGGTACCCCATACCACGACCGAGAGCACCTCTTTCTTTTATTTCTCAATTCCATCTCTTTCGGATCCAGCAACATGATCCCACCAACATTTCAGTGCAACAATATTTTCTGGGTATGTTGGATGTAACCACATTTCATAGGAAATAAAAGAGGTATCGTAGGGTTTGAAAGCCCAATGGTATTTTTGATAAATTTACAAAAAAAATACAGGGTCATGTGCGAAGCACATGACGATTTTCTGTCCAAAATTGGACTGAAAAGCGTTACTTGAAAATTTTGAAACGTTAGGGTAGCGAGGAAAAAAAATACAGGCTAAGGTAGTGGTTTGAAAGTCGGAATAATTTAGGGTAGCGAGCTGAAATTATCCCTATTAACAAGTAGGTAAAGCAACAACTCACTAAGTTCTAACCTAGGATCAACCAGGCTTCGATACCATGTTGAATTAAACTAAACTATAGTACTTCTAAGTTGTCATGTAAAACAAACATTTACAGATTTCATAATAAATAAAATCAGGGGTTAATTGCTAAAAACTGCAAAAAGTTTTGTCCACTTGCTAAAAATACACTGAGTTTAAAAGTGGAGAAAAACATACAATAAGTATTGCCCATAGTCTTCTGTTAAAATAATGAAAAGAATATTTTGTTCTGTTAAATATTGGGCGCCTATGTTTAGTCCACAGTGCTTTTCAATGATATATGTCTTGACCACAATACTTTTCAATGTTATATGTATCGTCCACATATCATGTAGGGATTAACAGAACTGTTCATTATTTTAACAAAATACTGGACAATACTTATTATATGTTTTTGTCCACTTTTAAACTCTGTAGTTTTTACCAATTAACCCTACAAAAAATATAGGCTGCCAAACAAGAATAACTAAGTATAAACACGGGGTTCGTATTGAATTTTAAAATGGGATAATTGTCAAAACATGCACTTATGTTTCGTCCACAAACGAAATAGTGCATAATGTTTCGTCCACGTCGTCTGGCTACCCTTATGAATCGTCCACGCACTTCTGTCAGTAAAATTAACTGAATATTCGAATCTGTAGCCTCACGTGCTATCATGTGCTTGTGTCTGAAATTTTTTTTGGACGAAATTGCCCTAACAATCCTCAGGCACTCATTTTTTTGGTCGAAATTCTTATTTTTGATATTCAAACCAAAAGGGCAAAATTGTCAATTCAGGTTCTGCTGTTACACTTTTCTGACAGAAGTGCGTGGACGATTCATAAGGGTAGCCAGACGACGTGGACAAAACATTGTGCACTATTTCGTTTGTGGGCGAAACATAAGTGCATGTTTTGACAATTATCCCTTTTAAAATTAAACTCAATCTGAAGCCAACAACAAAAAGATATAACCTGATTAGTCCAATTAAAAAGGTTTCAAAACAGTAGTGGGTAAAACATGATTTACCAAGGCTTACCATTCAAAAAGGCTCCCAAGAAAACACAATCTATAATTAAATAACTCAAGGTAGTGCTTAGTGAAATTGAGTAAATAAGATGGTTGAGACACCCAGCTTGTATTTTAGATAATAGGGCAATGATAATGTTAACTTGTCCACATACATCTAATAAACAAAAAAAGGTTCAACAATCAAGCACCATTTTTCTTCGAGTGTAAAATTTATTTGTCGTGTAAGAAATTAGCTACCAATAATAATATTGGAATAATACCTGCCCTCGAGATGAAATATGGCGGAAGCTCCCCAAGTGCTGTGCCAATGCCCCAGAGAATAGCCTCTATCTGCACTTGAGGCAATATACTGCCAAGTGGCACCCGTGAACCATGTGATGATACGAACATTGGGGGTCCAAACTCAGAGCAATCCTTATCAAGCCATGAAGGACCTCTTTTCAACTGTATTGTATCATATGGAGCAGCTTTCAAATCAACTCGACCACATTGCATTGCTTTAATTGTGAAAAAGGCAACATGAGGGCCCAGATAAAGAACAAAAGTGTGCAAACCGGATCCTGATAGGAAAGAAGGAAACAAAAAAATATGATTTCAGTCATTAATTGCTCATAAGTAATTAGACCAGGATATAAGGAGAAACAAAAACCTCAAAAACTATATCTATGCATAAATGAAAACAGTATAACATAGAAACATTGCCAATAGTTTTAAGAAGATCAGAAGTTAACAATCCAAGCTATCAGCTTCCAGAAATTAGTTCAAACAAATCGCTGGGACAACCCATCATAGCAAGCTACGAAAGTATAACAAGAGGTTAAAAACAAAAAAATAATTCATATCATAGCAAAATAAGCAAAAAGAGGTAAAGATTATCCTGAGCACATTGACCATAACTGAATCAGAACAACATACGCAAGCTCACAAGTTAATCTGGTCAATATAGATCCATATTAGAGTCCTCATGTATTTAATATTGATATTGTTAGTGGATGTGATATAAACCTCTGCGTCCATTCGTGAATGTTAAATTCAGAGCATTGAGCGAACAGAAAAGCAATGAAAGAAGTTTAATCTACATGGTTACATTTCATCATTGTTACGCTCTGTACCTGAGTTAGCTCTTGTAATTTTTGTATGGAACTCATGTTTTAGACAACAGACTAATACACACAACACTGAGGGAAAACATCCAAAGCATACATTTTTTAACAGTTCGGGAATAATTACCTTCACAAAAACCAAATACTCATAATATTCTGAATGATGATAAGAAATTCACAATAATGTCATAATGGAATGGTTCCACACCCTGTCAAACATCTCATACAATTTGAAGTTCTAATGATACTAATTCAAAAATAATAATCTACAGTATCTCAATGAATGTTTTCTATGCAGATTACAGAAACATTGAAACAAGTTAACATTTATCCCCAAATTACAATAGTCATGGCAGCCACAAATTAATAATTGTTTATGCTGCCAAATTTGCTCGTATAACAAGTTTTGCATTGTATTCAAGTACCACAAGTTTTGCTCACCGAGACCAATTGATGATGCAACACCGAGGGCGACCCACCATAATACAAACCGCAAATATTGAACAAGCTCTTCAATATGCTGAAAGTATCATGCAAAAACGTCTCTGAGCAAGTATACGAACAGGATAAATGGAAAGACAAAATGAAAGTGACAATTAACTCTTACAAGCTTAAACATGCTAACAACTTTTTATCCTTATCAAGGACAAAGCATAATATCAGTTTATCAACTGAATGTATGAGCTACCGTAATATTATAACAAATAAATTCATTTGATTTCTTCTCAGACAGAGGGATAAATACATGAAAGGTGGACTGTGGCTGGTATTAGACAATGCAAATATCCAATTAATCTAAATAGAAACTGTATCCACAGTGACAAGGTCAAATGTTGCCAACTGAATAGAAGATAAGAAGCTACTAATCTAAACTGTGAAATTTAATGAGACAGAATACCTGTTCATGAACAGCATCGATGGCCATAAGCAGAATTCCAACCGCTGCTACCACAACACTAAACAGCATAAGCCAACCTCCTTTTGCCAGAAGATAGAATATTGATCGCTTAAGATATTGCACAACAGCCAGAACGAAAAACTTTAATGTTCTAAAGGGTTGGGATGTTAGTGTCAGATTTTCTATTTCCTGTCGATGTCGGCCACGATTCCCTGCATAGAGTAGCAATTGTATCAGACAATAATAGTTGATAGGTCTACGTATTTCTTTCCCTGTTTTGTTTTTTGCTTCGTTTCTTTTTTTCTCTATCATTAAATCCCAGGATGTAAAAGTAACGGTAACGGTCAAGGTTCTAATTCTAAATAACAGTAACGGTCAAAACACGGCAAGGTACCGACTAAGGATATTTCAACTGAACACAAAGATGTCGGCAAATCACGTTTTGTATTAAATATACATATATAATACAAATTTATAATGAAAATATAACTAACACTATACAAAAATAATAATAACATTAAAATATAAACTATACTAATTTTATTTAAAACCATGTAAAATTTAAAATATTAGAATACTATCTGGTATTTAAACCTATTACCCAAGTCCAGCCCATTACCCAAACCCAACTAACTTAACCCTAACTTAACATATTATTAGTAACTATACCCTACAAATGTTACCATCCTTATGTACTCTCATACCCTAAAAATATCACCCCTCATTTCTTCTCTGTGAAGCCTTCTTCTTCTCACTTCGCTCCGTGCTTCGCCGCCATCTCTAATTTCTTATGGTATTTTCTTTTCATCTCTCTACTTCTCTATCGTTTTTTCTTCCCCTCTCGCCTTCTTTTGAAACTTATCTACAAACTTTTCTAAATCTGGTTTCCAGATCTTGTTTTGCTCTTCTCAGATCTCGTTGTCAATCTCAGCAGATTGAAGGAAAGAGACTTGGGGGTGATCGAGTTTACATGGTTTTCTCTGAGTTGACCATTTTTTCCACCGTTTTTGCCTACCGATTTTGGTGGGTGGATTATATTGTTGTCTCACCGTTATTTGGCGTAAGTGAGAACAATGAGCAAGGTTGTATTGAAAGTCCATTCACAAAGAAGAAGAATTACTGTTATATATATATGTGTGTGTGTGTGTGTGTGACAGTATACTATATATACATATATAGAGAGAGGCACACTTGGGTAAAAACCATCCATATGGTACAAACTAAGAACTCGTCTGGACCTTTAATCTATGGATCCAACTGTCCATGATTTTTAGAGTGGGTTGATTATAAAATAAATATATATAACAAATTCAAAGCTTTGGATGTTTATAATTGTCGTTAATGATTTTTTCTTAAATTAGAGCCTTCCATCTTCGCGATCCAATTGTTGAGATAGGTTCCTAGTTTGTACCACAAGTAGTATATATGGAGGGAGACGTGAAACTTAAACCGACTCCTTAACTAGAAACTAAATCTACTGATACATTAGAATAATATAAATAAATGATACATTTAGTTACATAAAAATGGGTTAATTGCTAAAAACTAAATTATATATTGTCTACTTGCGAAAAACTACATTATGTATCATCCACACTTTAGACTTCATTATGTATTGTCCACGTCCCTAATTTTAACGGAGTATTCCAAAATTTTGACGGAATATTCCAAATTTTTTAAGTAAGATCGTGATCAAAAGATAGTTTAGTTTAGAAGCGTGGACAATACATAATGTAGTTTTTCGCAAGTGGACAATAGATAATGTAGTTTTTAACAATTAACCCTAAAAATTGTAACGTAAACAACTTTTGTGCAAAATTGCAATTCATAGGGACATAATCGTCCTTTTCACTAAAAGTCATTAGTAACCTAATGTGTTATTTGTTATATTTTAATGTTTAATTAATTTTTTTTCTAATGTATCATTAAAGTAGGCAAAATTAGAAACCATTAATAATCTGATATACCATTAGTTATATTCTGATGTATCATTGGTTAAATTCCAATGTACTATTACATCATCATTATTGTAATAACTTTGAATTATATATACTTACTAATTTGATACTATAGTATATTTATAGAGAAGACATGTCCATTCAACCATTGATGTTTGAAACAGTTTCTTCCCTTGAAACACACCTGATCAAATGTACCTAGAAGGGGTATGTATCTCACACCAAACCTAGACTTAGGACTTGAGGGCACAAATTGGCACACACCAAAGAAAGAGGTCAATGCACTTTTAACCAACCCAAGCAGGTGTGATGTCAAATACATCAACAAAGGGTTCGGAATTCTGATTCGAAGTACCCACTCACCACACTGAAACGTTCTTCAAAAATAATAAATTATCCATCGAGAAAATCCAAAAAAACATAACAACCTAGCCTGAAAAGATGATGCAAGCAAGCTGGTATAGTTCTTTCTGGGTGCCAAGGGAACATAGGGCCAAACCTTGCTGCATCCCAGATGGGAAATGAAGTGGTTAAAAATGTCAGGCACCTTTACAGACTTAAAAAAGAGAACTGTGTTCCATAGATTTTCATTCACGTACTTGACAAGTAGATAGACATTAATATTGTGAAATGGAAGAATTTGCCTAAATATCAGTCCAAACCTGTAAAACCGACACCAAGACAAGCACCTACCTTTTACAAGAGCATACATTCTGGATTGTAATGCAACATCCTCTATAAGCTTTACAGAAGCAACCAACAGAATGTATTAACATTCCTGCCTCTAGACAGAAGTGATATTCCTCTACCCTCTAAACAAGTACAAGTTGTAAAGACAACAATCAGATAAATATCAGACATGATGATGGTCATTCCAAGTCAGTTAGAACATCTCGCAAAAGTCATCGTCAGCAATGTTACCTTAAACAAAACAAATATACCATTGTATCAATCTGAGTTACCCAACTAAAACACATCAGCAAATCCATCTTTTTACAATCCTAACTTAAACCATTCACCATCCTTTACCTTAGCATACTAAAAGGACAAAATTAGGGCCTAATCACACAATATCATCCAATAAGCAGATAAAACTCTACCGAAACCGGATTCAATGTGTAGAGCACAAAAATAAATGAAATTTGAAAATCCCCAATGTCTTATAGTGATGATAATATTGAATAAAAACTGAAAACAGATTAGGTCTTTGATTTTTATCTGAATAGAGAAAGAGAAGGAAAAAAAACAAGACTGACCCGGGGTTAACATGTCCATAGGTTGCGAGGAGGAAGAAGTTGCTTTAATGGTCCCCATTCTACTACCACATGCTCCTCTAGTAATTTTACTGATGCAGAAGATTATGGTTTCAGAGGAAGGGATTGGAGAAGCGAGGAGCAGATATCAACACAACCAACCGATCGATCGATAGATACAATGATCCGCAGATCTACGTGACGGAGAGAAATCGAATTCAGATTTATTTATAAAACCTGACGTATAATAATGGGAGCTTTTATCGCGCTCTCTATCCTGGGCGAAAAGACCCGATATCAAATTTTCTCTTCTGTTCGAATTTTAATCGTTTGATGAATTTAATATATATTTTTTGAAATGGGTATTATATTCCTGTAAAATAAAAACTTAGGGAATAATTGTCCAGGATTCCAAATATATGTCTAGGTCGGCCGTAGTCCATCAGGCGCTCATGGATTCGTAGAAATAGTCTGCTTGTGTTCGCAGATCCGATCTCAAGAGTTCTCCTTACCGACATTTCAAAAGTACAAGAATAAACAAACATAAACCAACAATCCCAAAGACCTGACCGAACTAAAGACAGTTATAAGCAACATTAAGAAAACTGGAAATAGTGCTCTGAGTGCGGCTTTCCCAAGACTTCCCAATACCAGTAGTCCCAGGTTTGTGGGCATAGTCTTTAGACGGACCCTCCCACCCCCGCTGGGTCTTCTCATTCTTCCGAAGGAGGCAGTGACGCCTCCTTCTATGGATCCTGGACCAGAACGAAGGCATGAAATATGTTGTGACCCTTGTGTTGCATTACTCTGGCGCCCCAAGGACGATCTCGTCGCCTAGGGTGATGGCGGCGAGCTTCACCCGTCGTTGACGCATGCCAGATGCCCAGGACTTGATCGATTGCAGGGGCTTGATCGACCGCAGGAGCGGGGACGGTCGGGGAGGCTTGATCGGTTGCAGGAACAGGGGCAGGCGGACTCTGTCCCGGTGGTTGCGCAGGGTCGGTAGGAGATACGCAGGAGCAGGGACGGCCGTCTTGCCATGGCTGATTTCGGTCGAGACGGGGCTGCTCGAGACAGGAGAGCTACGGCGCGAGAAAAGGATGGGGGCAGACGGGATGGTTGCGGAACCTGGAGCAGGCACCTAGTGGCACACATCGACCGGGGAGGTAATCAGCGACGGTGAGAGTTCAACCCTTGAGGGGTTCGACTCGAAACCCTAAAGGGTTGGAGAAAGAGCGGGGGACTGTGACTATTTTTTTTATAAAAAAAAAAACTATAAAAAAAACTTATAAATAAATATAAACGTCCGAAATTAAGTTACCAAATTAAAATCAATCTATCTCTCATTTACCTCATATGAGTAGAGTCTGAGAGACTGAAACCCTAGGGTTTATTTGTTAGTCTTGGTGCCCGTAGTTCAATCCAAAATGTCCAAATGTACATATCATCGTTAGCAATAAAATTAAAGCGGCTTTATATTACTTATGTGTTGGAGTAATATATCGGTGTGTGCTCTGATTTATGCCCACAACGCGAATAGAAACATAGATCGAGATGAATCACACTCGATGGGTCCCTAGTCAACAAAGCTTCACTAGAAGCGACTAGTATGAAAGATGGCTCTTTATGGCTTACGTTCTGTTATTCATTGGAATGGGATTCCGGAGTCTGATCATAGATATCATGTGGGACACAATATTGGACAACCCAACATGAATATGTGTCATAGATCAAGTCATGAACATATTCATTGTCGTAGCTTGTCATGTATCCTTGGATCAAGGAGTATTTGTGATCGCTATGCAGTAAACAACTGAGTTTGACATGAGCATAACGTTGTACGTAACAGGGCTTCCATAACGGCTAGGATTAGCTTGGGGACGGACTGCATGAGTGACATGAAAGACGGCTAAGGGATTTATCCCTCATACTACGGTATGGGAAAGATATCGTTTCTCGGCCGCTTGATCAAGAGTGACTGAAAGAATAGCATGGTCATGCACATGATATTGGGTATCATATATTCAGTCATCTCACATATCAAGGAATAGTGATTGAGAATAATAAGGATGACGGCTCTATGCCTTATCTCAATCAGGATATCGAAGACAAAAGGATAATGGCAGGGACGACGGAAAGGTTAGAATCGACAGGGTCGATTCGTTATGCAGTGTGTCACGCCCCAAATCCGGTTTTGGCCAGACTCGAGACGTGACCTAAAACAAACGAGGTAAAAGTAGTACGATTGAAATAAATTCTTTTAAAGCTGAAAACGAGTCCAAAGTATTCCTCAATAGTTCAATCTAAACTTCAAATATAATGTCAAAACTTGATAAGTGACAAAAGGTAAATAAGGTTCAACAATGTGGACCAACACATCTCTAATACAACTCTCAAGACATCCGGAAGCTCCCGAGCCTCGAATTTCCCAGATCCCAAGCACACATGTACACATAATAAATAAACAAATAGGGATGAGCTTACGCTCAGTAGGGAAAATCGTAAATAACTTTAGTCTCCGAGTTTAATATTAAAGCTGCTTTAAATCGATGTCACAAAAGTATTTAAAACCCTTAGACCAAAAGGTATAATAAACGAATAAGAAGCAACGATAACAATAACGCATTCTCGAGGATAACGATAAGCTCTCGGAGAATAAACAGAGAACATTATGCTAACATAGAAAATCGACACAACGGGAACGAGTAAATTTCTATAAATCAATGAAATGTTATGGAATCCGGATAATGAAATAGTATCGCTTTTTCCAAGATAACAGTAACTTAAAGGAAGTTCATAATAAATACTTTAACGGATCAATAAGAGTAAAAATGGGAGTAATCAATATCTTGTCAACCACTAGCTTTCTCAAGCCTCCGATCCATGGATAGATTCTGAGATCACCTCGATACCCATATTCCGATCCACCAGAGTATCCATATCATATCAGATTTTCCCTCGGTCCAGAGGAAGCACATGCGTTGGGGCACCGGAAACAATCCCAAATGGGCACTTATCATCGGGATTCCCAGAAATGCCTCCAAAGGACCATATGTCATAGGGAACCAAGGTGGTGCTCCACTGGGACGCACGCCCTTGGGTGAAACCTCAGTAACCATTTCTCATGAAATAATCCACTCAATATCCCGTAGGATCTGCCGAGCCCTTAGGCCCCTCACATCACTCAATTAACCACTCCATAATCACTCAATATCCCGTAGGATCTGCCAAGCCCTTAGGCCCCTCACATCACTCAATATCCCGCAGCATCTGCCCAGCTCTCAGGCTCCAACAATCACTCAAAACCACTACCTCTGTCAAACTCCAACCACCACAACGGCACCGGATTACACCCCCCAGGTGTAGTACCGAACCAAACACACAAACAAACAAACAAACAAACAAACAAGCATACATTTCAAGAATAAGAATAAAGGGAACAAGCATAAACATTCATCCATCAATCAACACTCATCGAAACACACTTTCATCACAGCGAAGACATCCAATACCGTTCCACACTTACCGTATACTTACCTGTCACGAACCATCGGTACATCGATCACCTGATTATACCCCTTGGCACAACCAGTCATACTCGATCATCCGTTCAAACCACAATTAATCACCACTCAATCAATCAACCAATTAATCAAGTATTCAAGTCAATCCTTCAACATTCAAGCATACATTCGATCTAGTTTCATTGGAATCTTGATTATCCTAATAACTAGCAACCAAGCATGTGAACCTAGCACCCAACTAATCCGAGAGCTCATCATAGCTTCTCTACCAGTAAACCAAAACCCAAGTATTGAAAGCGAGTTACACTAGTTATTCTCATCCTAAGCATGCATTCTAGACATTCCGGTTATTAATAATTGAAAGACGATTATTCTAGTTATTCGCATCCTATATGCCATTCTAGGACATTTCCGATTTTATTAACCTAACATGCATACTACGCGTTAATTAAGAAATTAAGACTTTCCCTACCTTGCGGTCTTCCTCTAATAAAACTCTGATGAAAAGATCGAGTGGTCACCACTCCGTTCTTCACACGGGTGCCGGCGTGATCTTCGTTCTTCTAGCTCGGGTACAGCCCTTGTGCTCGGGCGAAGTCCCGTCTAGTTTGACAAAGAAAAAGTCCAATAAAAAACGGTAATTGCCCAAGGGTCCACTGATTTATCAAAAGGTCTTTTAATTATCCAATTAAAACCAATTAAGTTAAATTAATTATTTAATTGAAACTGATTTTTTTTAAATAATTTTCTTTACTGTCGGGTTGACCCGGACCCAGCCCAGACCCGGCCTGACCCGGATCCAGTCGAACCGGGCATGTCCTAAGGCCCAAGACCCGCTTTGTCATTCCTGGGCCAAGGCCCATCCTCACCTTAACTCTGGCCCAGCCCGCTTCACTATACGAGCTCGACAAGAAGGCGGCGAGGGTTTTGCCTCCGACCATCGGCGACGGCGGCAACGATGGCGGGAAGCTCGGAGGGGCGTCCGACGACGCTCGGAAGTGACGGCAGAGCGTCAGTCTGCCCAGAACGCCGGCAGTGGTCGCCGTGGTGCGACCGGAGGCCAATCTCGTCACAGATCTGGCGAGAGGGGTTCGCCAGCGTCGTTCCTGCTGAGGTCGCCCGTGCCAGCGTCGCAGCGAGCTTCTGGTGGTGTAGCCGTGGGTTTGAACGGGCGGGGGAGAGGGGACACAAACCCGAGGTGTACTCTCTGTCGCCGGAGAGCTCGAATCGTAGCCGGACGAGGAGAGACAGGTGGTCTTCGACGGTTTTGAGCTCGGGCTTTTGTCCTCCAGCGGCGGGGTCGAACGAGCAGGAGTGGGGAAGGCGGGGGGGATTTTTCGATGTGAAGGAAGGAGGTGAGATCTGGATGATTAGCTTCGAGAGAGAGGATCGAAGGAGAGAGAGGCAGAGACTGTTCTGTCTCGGTTTGCGTGCGCGGCTTGAAGAAGGAGAAGCACAGTACCCAAATTAGGGTTGAGCTTCGTTGCCCTTGGGCCTGAGTCGCGCGAGCATGCTTAGGCCCGAGTTAGTGAGCTGGGCTCTGTCAGCCCAACTACCATCTTCTCCCTTTTTTTTGAATCTCTTTAATTTTCGTACTCGATCCAAATTTTTTTCGATTTGTTTTCAACTCCGACGATACAACTCGATGAAGTTTAATCATTTACTCCTTTTAAATTATACGGTCTTTACACAGTGTTAGGCAATACTAAAGTCTCGTTAGTTGCCACTTAAATATGATCAAGTAAAATGAGATTTTACGTTGATCTATTGACACGCATAAACCTAAGGGTCACACCAGAGGATGAAACTCATTGACATATTTATGGAGAATGGCCAAAAGGGAGTTGTCTCGGGACATGACCAAAACTGGGTTTTAGGTCATGTGCCTGTAAGTGAATAGGACTTTACGGATAGAGACAAGGATTTGAGTCTTAGATTGATCACGTCGTATAATGTTGGACATTTCCGGTATGGAAGGCTTGGAGGCAATGAGCACGTCACGGGACCTCGTTGGGAATGGCCACGGGCCATGTTCTCAGAGACCCATGAGAGGCCCATGCAACCAAGACCCATGGAAATAATTAATCAAGGTCATGATTAATTAGCACTAAGTATGGAAGACATGGATTAAAGTGTTGGTTACTTGTCCTATTTACACCATACTTCTCTACACCTTACTTGTCCTTGTTGTTGTTGTTGTTTTTGTTGTTGCTGTTGTTGTTGTTGGATTAAGTCATCTTATTCACATAACAAAACACAAGACAAGATGAAGAACACAACTTCATCTTCTTCCTCTCTCTCTCTCTATGTTTTGGCCAAGACTTTTTCCTCTCCAAAATTTGTGTTCTTGAGTTCTAAATACAAGAACTACGTGGCTTTGATTCCCGGGGTGGATACGTAGGCGTCTTGCAGACTCAAGCCGATCATCTTTTCTTGGTGCTCTTGAACAAATAGAAAAGAAAAGGTGCAGAATTTTCTGCACTGTTTTCTGTCTGACCAGCCACCTTCATAAGCTCGATCGGAGGTTCACTCAAGGTCATAAAAAGCTGCTTTTTGGAGTTAATGTTCTCCACATATTGGTATTCAAAGTGAACGGTGGTATTTGGATTTCAACGGTTCGTTATTTAGATAAACGAGCTGAAAGTTGAGTCACTTCATTTATTTCGTTTCGGTCTTCTGTATCTAATCTTTGGTAGTTTTTCCTTGCATGGTCTCGGGTTTTATTTGCTTCTGCTGCGAGTATATATTCATACCCTTCATCGAGACCCAATAGTGGTATCAGAGCCTGAGTACCTTCGGGATTCACAAGACGGCGTTGAGAAAGTTTCGGTTTTGCTTGAAAGTTTCGTTTTTAGCATATTGTTTTGCTAAATTGTTAGATAACATGTTTTAAATTCTTTTTTATGGATTTAATGCATGTAAAATGAATTTTTGGAAATTATTTCAAATCTGGAAATTTTGAAAAAAAATTGATTTTTTGGGTCTCGGGAGCGGGACTCTCGGAGAGCCGAAACCGGGACCGAACGGGGCTCCATTGGACGGAGCTAGGCCAAGCATGACCATTGGATGGTTGATATGCCAAGGCTAAACTGTTTTGTTAGTTATGACGAGTTTGGAACCGTCATGACGAACTCGAAGATCAAATGTTCAAAAGTTTCATTTTTGAACGATTTCGATAAACCGAGCATCAAAAAATTTCGAAACTTGGCTATTAATTAAAACCGGAAAATCACATGATGTTCGATAACATGCTTGTTTTATAACACGATGTGTGATGTGATGGTGGCATGGCGTACATAATATCCCCGAGCTCGATTTAATTATTTATCGCTTTTCACGGCATGCGAGCCGTTAAAGGTAGCGTGTAATTTTTTTTTTGAGGTGTGGTCGTCGAACCACTTGTTTGTAATATTTGTTAATTCCCGACATGCTATTCGTGTATTAAATTGTAATATTTTGCTCAAGACGAAGAAAGGGCGAAAAGGTCATTTGGTGGCTTTTCGGGTGTTGACATCGACTTGGAATTGGTGGAGCTCAAGAAGCTAGTGGGAGTTAGTTTAGGGGGCTGTTATGTGCACATTTATCGCTTCATGCTTGGTTTAGTTTATGCATGATTAATTATATGTGTTGGATTAGAATTGCATGCTTAACCTTATTTACCGAGTATATCACCTCACATGCAAAGATAAATTTGGAATTTTAATTCTTGTTTGTAAGCCCTTAGAACCGTCATTACATTGGATGTAGTTGACGGGTTCGAAGGAAGAATTACATTGGATGTAATTGGAGGCATCATTACATTTGGAATGTAGTTGATGTGCTCATCGCATCTAGGATATGCCAAAAGTTTTAAACACAACCAGACAAGTAAAAACGGGTCATGTTCGATACCTCCAAATTATCAACACCTTACTACCTCCAAATCCTATGGGTGTCGTGCGCCTTAGCGGAGCATCCATGGGAAAGCGGAGTAGTAAGTTTGGACGACATATGTGGGTGTCGTGCACCTTAGCGGAGCACCTACATAGTGGCGGGCCATAGTTGAAAATTGGTGGACCCGGCTATGATTCTCAGCCAGGGTTGAGCTAGGGTATCAGATAGTGTAAGTCGTGTACTTAAGTACATACCCTAGCCAAGAGTCACATTGGATGTGATTGGACGGGGTCCTACCTACATAGCTCGATTGAGTGGCGAGCCTTCGTTTAGCTTGATCGAGTAAATCAAGGATCTTGGTTTTAGATTCTAAAGGTATAAAATCGATTGTTGGTGTTTAAGCTTGATCTTCATAAAATTTATTCAGTTTACTGATTGAATTTTATCCGTTGTAGATCAAATGGAAAATTCAGCGAACATTAATAGTTTGTCATTAAAAACCATGCTTGACAGGATCAAGCTAAATGGGACAAACTATTCAGACTGGTACATATATTTGAGGATAGTCCTCATGTCTGAACGCAAAGAATATGTCCTTTACAAGGCTATCCCTCATGTCTAGAAAATGAAGGGGCATCTCGAACGTCTTAATGGACTGGGTCTTAAGATAGAATCAGAGATGGCGACAGATAGGTCTCTGCGCTCCTTTCCTCGTGCGTATGTTGAGTTCATCATAAAGTATCACATGCACGATATGGACAAGACCATATCAGTGTTACATGAAACGTTTGTAACTGCTAAGAAGAATATCAAGGATTTGGAATCCAAGGATATTCTGATGGTCGGCAAGGGATCTAGTTTCAAGAAGGAAACTGGTAGTGGCAAGGGCAAGGCTCCTACGCACTTGGCAAGAAAGATGAGACACTTGATCGCTCCTATCCATCCAAGGACCAAGGGGTCCTCAAGGAAGGATAAGGAGGATAAGAATGTCTACTTCTATTGCCAGAAGCCTAGTCAACGAAAAGGGATTGCGGAAAAAACCAGGGTGATCTGTAGAGGATCAGAAAGGGGGAGTTATGATGCTGTGGTCGGACAGGTGTAAGGTTACAATACTGGATAAACAGCAAACACACATTGATTATATGATAACCATAGGGATGGAAAGTGAGTTCTGGTTCACTGGTATTTATGGGGAACCAGCTCGAGAAAAGAGAAACCTAACTTGGGACCTTATTCGTCAGTTGGCCCAAGTCCATCCATGCCCGGATTGGATCTTAATAGGAGATTTGAATGGTATTTTTCACCCTCGGGAGAAGAAAGGAGGGAACTGATACCCTATATCGCTTATCCAGGCTTTCTGTTAGGGGATCCCGGATATAAATGTGGAGGATCTTCTATTGCATGGTTATCAGTTCACTTAGAGGAAAGGCAAGGACCTGGGATCACGATTGGAAGTCAGATTGGACAGGGGCTTCATGTCTTCTTCGGCCAGAACAAGGTTCTGAAAGGCAGCGTTGAGAAATGTGGGTTTTTCAACTTCAGATCATATGCCACTACTCTTAAAACTGCAAGTAGAAGACGCTACTCCACCTGAGATCCAATTTCGTTATGAGAATGGTTGGGCCGAACACCCGGAATGTGGTTGGATTGTGCAGCAAGAATGGGGCCAACCGGGACAAAGGCATATCAAGCACCATATTGAGGACATTGGAGTTACATTAGATGGTTGGGGCCAGACTGTGTACTGGGAGTATTAGAGAAATTCGACAATGTCAACGATAACTACAGGGCTTGAATCATAGAAGATACCGTACGGGTATTCGTTATAGAATGGCGGTTCAAAGGAGGTATGGACAGGCATTTTCCAAACATGAAACTCTCTGGAAACAGCGGGGAAAACAACACTTGTTGACGGAAGGGGACCGTAATACTAAGTCCTTCCAACAAGCTTCTACCAAACAAAAGCGCAATAATCAAGTAACTTGCTTGCAAGATGATTCAGGGAAGGAGGTCACTTATGATACGGGCATGCAGAACCTTTTGTTCAGCTACTTTAAAGATATCTTCACGATAGGACCAGAGGAAGACATCGACCTCCAAATGTCGACCCCTAATCTGATTTTTAAAGACCAGAACCGAATGCTGATAAGACGGGTCACGGATGTATAAGTACGTACGGTGGTGTTTCAAATGGGACCCAATAAGTCCCCGGGTCATGATGGTCTGAACCCGTTCCTTTTCCAACATTACTGGAATACCCTGTAGAATGAGGTGATTGAGTTTGTACGGTAGGCGGTCAACACAAGCACAATTGATAAGGACATGAACAAAACGACTTTGGTCCTTATACCCAAAAACCAAACCCCCAAGCAGGTAAAGTATTTGAGACCGATAGCACTGTGTAATGTCATATTCTGGGTTCTCTCAAAAGTTCTGGCAAGTAGGATCAATCCTTTGTTGGATCCGATCATCTACTCCAATCAAGGGGATTTTGTGTCGGGTCGGGTCATACAAGATAGCATTTTTATCTCCTTTGAGATTATTCATACATTATGCAGGAGGGTTATTTACGATAAGGTATCCAAATGTTTCGTCCACGAACGATAAGGTACCCATATGTTTGAAACGACCAATTTGGTACCCAAATGATTTGTCCACGGACGGAAGTAGCATATTCCGTTAGAAAACTAACGAAATATTCCTTTAAATTAGACATGTGCAGTTAAGTGGGGTGTGAAATGATGAATTTACCCTTATCAATTTTAACCTTACAAATTTAATCTTAAAATTACCATTTTACCCTTAGATTAAAATCAATATTTAATATTTTTTTATATCAATTTTTATTTCAAAAATTAATATTTTATTTAAAATATCAGAATTTACTTAAAAAAATTATATTTTATTTTTTTAAATCATTTTTTATTTTAAAAATTAATATATTTTTTTAAATCATTTTTTATTAAATATACAAAACCTAATTTACTCCATATCTGCAACATCTCTCCAACCAAATCAAATCAATTCATATTGTTCTACGTTTTCAACTCCATATCTGCAACATCTCTCCAACCAGCAGTTCCAAGTAATACCCATATAGATTTAAAATTAAAATTCAAATTCAAAATCAAATCAATTTTATCCTTCATCTCTATCATTCATGATGTTCTTCAAAATCAAACTCAAGCCCTCTAACCCAGATCTGGCGGCGACGGAAGGAGGAGAGTGAGGTGTTGGCCGGAGTCGTCGTGGCGGTGATGGGTGTTGGTCGGAGCCATCAAGCTTTCGGGCTTCATCCATGGTCAGATCTGCACGGTTTAGCTCCAGATTTGTACGCGATGGCTTCAGATCTACACGGTTTCAGGGCGGAGTTGGAGGTTCAGATGAACAGGTCGACGAGCAGTGGTCCGACGACGAGCTTGTGGAACCGGTAGTTGCCTCTGGTTTTGCCTCTACGATTTGAACTTGTTCAAGATTTGAAAGAGTTAAAGTGTAGATGTGTTTTGAATGAGTTGAAGCAGTAGATGTGTTTTGAATGAGTTGAACCAGTAGATGTGTTTTGTATTTTTAATTGTTTTATAAAAAAGAATTCAAATAAAAGAAATGAAGAGTATTGTTGATTAAAAATACAATTTTTAAAAAATTAAAACAAATAAAGAATTTTTGTAAAATTAAAATTAAAAGAATAAATTTTAAAAATAAAAAAGTAATGAAAATAAAAATAAATAGATGATAATTTGGTTTTAAATAAATAATTTATTTAAATATATATATATATATATATATATAATTTTTTTATTTTGAAAACTAAAAATAATTAGAAAATATAAACTAAAGAAAAATAATAATTGAGGGTATAATGGTCTTTTTACACTTAAGTCAAAAGTCAACTAAAATGGTAAAGGGTAAATTGGTCTTTTCATGTAGGTCTGTTAGTTTTTTAACAGCATTAACCTAAATCGTTCGTGAACGAAACATTTGGGTACCATATTGGAAAAAAAATTCATAAGGGTACCTTATCGTAAATAACCCTACGCAGGAAGACAAATGGAAAGATGGGTTTTATGTCCCTTAAGCTCGATATGAGCAAGGCTTACGACCGGGTAGAGTGGTCGTTCATACTATCAATGATGGGGGGTTCGATTTTGGCCCAGGTTGGAGGTCCCTAATCTTGGCATGCATGCAATCTATACAGTATATTGTCAGTTTTGGACGAAAGAGAACGTCACCTTTCACGGCCGGGAGGGGAATTAGACAGGGGGACCCTCTCTCACCATATCTTTTTATTTTGAATGGAAGGACTATCTAGAATGATCAGGCAAGCTGAAAGGGAGGGGTTATTACATGGGGTGAAACAGGAAGACGAACAACTTCAGGCTATTCTCACTCTATTCAGGAGAATGTCGAGCCAAGTCATCAACAAAGCAAAGTCCTTGATATTTTTTAGCACAAATACTACGCCAACGGGCCAAGTCATATGTTGTACCACGCTGGGTATCCTGGAAGTTTCTCAAGCCTTAGTTTATTTGGGGGTACCAATCATGCTAGGAGAAGAAAGGGCCAAAGTTTGCAATATGTGTGTGACCGTCTCCTAGCAAAAATTGGGACATGGGATGGGCAAATGATTTCGGCCGGTGTAAAGGAGGTCCTACAGGCCCTCCCCATTTATTCCATAAGCGTTTTCCTTCTCCCGAAGGGCTCGACCAACCAAATACATGTGGCACTAGCCAGGTTCTGATGGACAGGCACCCCGAGGGCAAATAAACCAATCATTTGGAAAGATTGGGCGAAATTATGTCATCCTAAGGAGGTTGGGGGAATGGGATTCTAGGATATGCATGACATGAACTTGGCTATGCTAGCAAAAATCGGATGGAAGTTTCTTTCTGAATCAGAATCGTTGATAGCTCGTATTTTTAAGGCCCAATATTATCCGAAAGGAGACTTTCTCACGGCAGATAGGGGTCGGAACCCGAGTCAGCTATGGTCAGGAGTGAGAGTCACTCAGGAACTTCTCCGGTAGGGTTTGCGAAAAACAATTGGTGATGGAAAAACAACATTGGCCGAAGGGATCCCGTGGTTAACGGGGGACAACCCTAGTATCCCGATCCACAATACAGGTTCACTTAATCTTCTGGTATCGAAACTAGCTTCATCTATTATGGATTCTTGGGACCCAATTAAATTGGCCCAACTTTTTCCACCTCTTATTATTCAGGATATTTTACAAGTTCCCCCACTTATGGACGGTAGTAAGGATAAGTGGTATTGCACCTATAGTACCCGAGGTATATACACTTGTAAGGAGGGTTACCGCCTATTAGCTCAGGGAAATGAAAAGATGGCAGCCCTCTAGAGGAGTCTCGGTCGGGACAGGAGTATGGGACCTAGATACACAGCCTCGGATTAATGTTGATGGGGCTATTTTTGCTGATACAGAGCAAATGGGATGAGGTTGGATTTGCATGAATAATAAAGGCTGCATTGTGGAAGGAAATAACGATATCATAGGGGGAAAATTAAGTCTGGATTATGTTGAAGCTATGGCCTTTCTCCAAGCTCTCTAGTGGACTCGGACATAGGGTCACACTAAGGTCGTGATCATGTGCGATGCACAGTATGTGGTGTAGCTGATTTTGGGTACTAACCCCTTGTTTTCACCGGTAGGACGCATTCTTATTGAATGTCGTTCTATCATTTCTACTCTCGAGGATGTCAAACTCGAGTATTTAGCTAGGACAGCGAACGGAGCAACCCATTAGCTAGCTCGGGAGGCCCGTTGTGTGCATGTTCTTTCGTGGTCTGGATTCCTTATTCCGGATGTACTGTTATGTATTCTCCATCATTTTAAATAAAATGCTAATTGGCTTCGTTTCAAAAAAATTCTCTCCTAAAAAAACGATCTCTAAAGTTCTTTTCGCCTTTTCTCTTTTACCGCCGCCTCCACTAATATCATCTGTGATTAATTACGCCAAAACTTCCACCACCAACACAACCACATGATTTGGGACGACAGAATTTGGAGTCATATTCTCCATAAGGCTGTCGGTTGTGACTCTCTATGAAACCAATCTCGCTGCTACCTACATCGATGATGCCTCGTCCGACACCACACATTCTTCTACAACCGAGGAACCACCCAATTCACTGGATAGCTGGGGGAGTCATAGTAATATGGAAGCCACCTATCAAAGAACCCTTAGAGAAGATCCCTCGGTTGATCGGGCTTTATCTTCGAGAGTGGGACTTTGGGAGCGACCGATATGGGAAGAGGTTGATATCTACACTACTATAATAGATGGGACAAAGACGACGATGAAGGACTGGGATGCTAAGCCAGTGGCACTCCTGCACTAGGATACAAGCCAGTGGCACTCCTGCACTAGGATACCTATGTAATGGCCCATTGCGACGTACTTGGACGAGTGGCATACATGGACGATCTTGCGCCTATGGCCATCGTAGGAAAATGGGGGGACCCCCGAAACAGTCTTGGCTCCCACGGATAGGACCACGGTGATGAACGTACTAGAGGCAGCCTCGACCTGTTATGAATCAAGATAAGGAATCCATAATGCCACCATTACTCAGGTGAGGTCTGACACAAGACCTCACCCGACGCAATAAGTCGAAGACCGAGTAACGGGGTATGTATGGGGATACACACCTCGTCCTGTCAAGGTCGGTGTAAGTTCGACAATCTCATCCCACACCATCTGGTGTTTTCCCTGGATGCACGATGTCTCTTTCAAAGCCACATATCTCATGGTACGGGCATTCCTAGGTGGAGTCAGGAGATGCGTACTATGAGTTGCAACTGTGTAGCCGCCCCATGTAAAAACATTGTGGGACTAACAAGAAGGTAAAAACGATCTCTCAACTCGAAGAGTTTTTTGTTTCAAAACGTAAAGACATGGGTTTATCATTTGAAGTGTCTCATAATACATAAAAGTGCATCCAGTATTGGAAATTCGGACCACATCAGAACAAGAATAGAACGAGCCTCCCTTGCTACCTAGTGGGTTGCCATGTTCGCTGTCTTAGGAATAAACTCAAGTATAACATCCTCAAGAGACAACAAAATGGAACGAAATTCTTTGATAATGTTCCCCACTGGTAAGAAACGAGGGGTAATCCCTTAACTTAATCCCACTACATACTGAGCATCGCTTCGAATAATTACTCTGGTCCTCTCGTGGCTCCGTATCCAAGTGAGAGCCCGTAAAGTCGTCATAGCTTCCACAAACTCAGACCATGGTTCCCCATTAATATGTCATTACTATCATCCACGACACAACCTCGGTCATCCCGACATAGGATGCTCCATCCCATCTACTGCGTATCCGAGAAGACCGCCTCATCAACATTTATTGTGACCCAGCTCTGCGGTGGTAGGGACCAACCCTTTTCCCTTCAATGCCTCGACGGAGTTGTGGATTTTAGTGCTCCGTTATGGGCCTCCCTCCAACTGTGCACATGACTCTAAACTATGGCATGAAGGGCCTTTGTCAATTGTGAGGTCTGTTCCCAAACGATGTCATTCCTAGCCTTCCAAATTTCCCATGTAGTTATAGCTAGCTTGCCTTTTATTGACATATCCGGAAGAGCCATAACCAATGTCAACTAGCTCTCAAAAGTAAACTTAGTAACAACAGGGGTGTCCACATGTTCCTTATCCCAAACCTCTTTGGCAAAATGACAAGGAATGAGAAGGTGAGACGTGGTCTCCCGTGCAGTTTGGCACACTAGGCATTCCTTCAGAATAAGAACAAATATTTTCCAGATGTTAGCCGCCACATGCAAAGTACCTTAGAGAGCCCACCACAAGAATACCTTGATTTATGGCTAGGTGTCAAGGTCTCATAGGGCAGTCCAAACGGAGGCTCCCATTGAGGGCATTCAACTTCCATTGGCCTGAACCAAAGCTTTGTATCCCTCCCTACAAGTATAAACACCCCTCGTGTTGTGGGTCCAAAACCATATGTCCGGTCTTGGTCCTATTGAAGCGGGGACCTTCACCACTTCCACAACCAAATCCAAAGGGAACAATCCCTCCAATTTAATGACATCACATTCCACTACCTTTTATACCACCATCTTTATAACTAGCATTCCCAGATTCCCCACGGTATTTTTCGGAATGGTCGAAACATATCCTAGAAGCCACGGGATCCCTTCTACCCGAGTACTGCTACCATCACCAATGGTCGTGCGAATCCCTTGTCGTGGTAGTGATTGGGTCTCCCTTACACATGTCCACAATTAGTTCGGATTTAGCCCATTTCCTACAGTGAGGAACTCCCCTTTCAGGTAGTAGCTAGCCTTGAATACACGAGCTAGTAGGTTCATGGGGTTGGATAAGAATTTCCATCCCATCTTAGATAATAGCGCATAACTCATGTCGTGCATGTCTCGAAAACCCATCCCACCATCCTCCTTTGGTCTACACAATATGGCCCAATTTTGCCAGATGATGGGTTCGGTAAACCTCGGGGTACGTGCCCACCAATACCGATCCAGTACAATATGAATCTTAGCTATGGAGACTTGCGGGAGAAGGAAGACACGCATAGTGTAGATGGGTAAAGCCTGTAGAAATGATCGAATCATTACCTCTTTTCCCTCAAACGATAACCTCTGACCATCCTAGGCCCCGATTTTGGTCAGTCGTGGATCGCATATTAACTGGAGACTATGTCCTCGGCTTGGTCCTAGCATATTCTGGACCCTTAAGTACATCAACCCCTGTGATATCTCCTTAATGCACAAAGTTGCACGAAGACTAGCTGATCAACTAGAGTAGTATTTGCACTGAAGAAGACGGAAAAATTATTCTTGTTTATCAAATGCCTTAACAACTCCCCAAAAGTCGTAACGATGCTCTAAAGGTGTTCGACTTCCTTCATATCGGCTCGACAAAAAATATATAAATCACCAGCAAAGAAAATATAGGAAAGATTGGCGCACCTTTAGCCACTGAGACCCCATGTAGCTTCCCCTCTCGTTTATCTTTTGCTAGCATATGGGCGATCCCTTCTGTGAAGAAAAAGAAGAGATAAAGAGATAGGGATTCCCTTTTTCGGATGGCTCTACCTGTTGTGAATTGGGTGGTCCTCCGTCCCCCTAAGCTGATTGTGTACTATATTGATTGCATGCATGCAAGGACGAAGTTTATTGAATGAAGGAGAAAATCGAAGGCCCCCATCATAGACAAGATGAATAAAAAATCAACTCGGTTGTATACCTTACTCATATCAAGTTTAAGGGGCATAAAATAGTTTGTCCCTAGTGTCTAACGTTAGAGGAAATGGATAACTTCATATAAAATAAAATAAAAGTTATCCTTAATTGTTCTACTCGGTACAGAGGCTCCCTGGTTGACTATAATGATGGGGTCCAAGAGTGGCTTCAATCGATTATATTTCATAAAGCTATTGGGCGAAGATCCGCTACCCTCTTCAGAACTTGGGTTATTTGGGAAAAAAACCAGTGTTGTTTTATTAACATCTCGATCAATGGTACCCGTCTCAATTGCTTACCTTAAAAAGAGCTGACTTCGCGATTGAGGATCAGCCAATAATGTTGATAGAAGATGGGATTGAGACCATCCGACCCTAGCGCCTTGTTAGGACCTATCTGAAAAAACTATAAGTCTGACCTCATCCGTGACCCCTGTACTCAATATTCTATTCTGATCTCTCGTTATCATGTGTGGAACTGGGATTTGGAGTTCCCACATCACCTCAAGTCCTACCATGAAGATCTGCTCAAAATACTGGATGAGCATCGCTTACATCCTGATGTCCCAAATCACCTCATCATCATTGTCAATTTCAAGAACCCCAATACCATTGCGGCGTTGCCTCTTAGTGGCTGTCGCATGGAAAAACTTTATGTTGCGGTCCCCGTCAATGAGCTAGTGTTGTATTGCTCATTGTTTTTAGAAAGTCTCTTAGCAAGACGAAGCTTGTTCATATTGTTTTTGTATGGCCAATCGAAGTCAAATGCATGCACGGTCCCTCTTATCATTCAACTCAATAAGGGTACGCTGGCATCTTCTGATTGTATTGATGGTCTCCCGGTATAGAGTTTATCCTCACACGTCCAACGATCAACCAATGTCCTGAATATTGTAGTTTATGTGCCTGCCTCCCGGGTTACCCCATTCCTGCTGAATAATGTGACCACATTCAAGGTCCTCGATCCATCCATTTTCAAACCTAAAATGACGTTATGGGGATGGCAACTTTTCCTGGATCAATTTAAGAATTATTGGCATATGGTCTAAGGTCATATAACCCACATTTCAGAGGGTTGTAATAACCACTTCTTGTCAACGTCAGTCAAACCTGCGAAAAACAGGAAAATTTAAAAATTTTAAGACAGACACTTAACTTAACTTAAATTGACCCCGAGGGTCATGCCGGACTTAAGTTGACCCCTTTATCGACTAAAATGAGTTACGGGGGACTCAGGGCAACTTTCTGGTCATTTTGGGAAAGATTGATTTTTCGCTGGAAAAGTCACCCGAGCGACGTTTTGGTCAATTCGAGGACCGTTTTGGACCCGAAAAGCTTAGCCGTCATCGTAGCGGTCTTAGTTGGGCCGTTTCCTTGAAGCCCGTCCAGTTTAAATTTTTTTTGGGAAAAGTGCCCGTTCGGGGCCCGAAACTCCGTTTTTCGCGAATCTGATTGGAAAATATCAACTAGATATTTTCCAAAAGGTATGGGACCCACCTTGACACTTGTCAAGTATATGGTGGTGTACTTTTTGGAGGGAAAAGTTGTGGAGGAGAATAGTTGGCCGAGTATGAGGTTTTAAAGGAGGAAAATTAGTTTTGTTGTTAGTTTAATTAAATTAGAAATTAGAAGAGAGGTTTTAGAGAGAGAAGGAGAAGGAGAAGAAGAGAGAAGAAGGAAGGTTGAGCTAGGGTTGGTGATCGAGCCCTTGGATCGAGTCAAAGCAAAGAGCAATCCCGTTCCCCTCATTCTCCTCTACGGTAATACCCGAACCGATTCTCGTTTCGATTATTTTCAAGAGCTAGGGTTTGGTTATAAAATTTGGTTTAGGGTTGTGTAGAGATTAGAGAGGTGTTGGAGACGTTTTAGAGGTGTTTGGGAGAGAAATTTCACGTTTTCCGGTGACCGGAGGCTCGGGAGGAGCTCCGGCCACCGTGGGTGGTGGCCGGCCGGCCATGTGGTGGCTGGCCGGAGGTGGCAACAGCCACCACTTGGTGGCCGAGCCCCTCCCTCAAACCCTAGGGCACGGCCAAGCCCTTTGGGTGGGGCCCACGTGCTCGGTTGTTCGTGTTTTAATTACTCGGGTAGTTTAAAACGTTCCCCGGACCACTTTTTCCTAATCGAATCGAAATTTGGAATTAAATTGGAGAAGTTGTAATTAACGGGTTTTGGGAAACTTTAAACGTTAATTAATTGATTTAGAAGTCGGAATTCGATTCCGTCAAGTGCGTTGAGTTCCTTGATTTATTCTAAGACCGTAGAAACGAAAACGGGGGCTTTTGGAGCCCCGGAAGGCAATTAACCAAAACCGGGCAGATTCGCCATGTCGGGCGAATCTGGCCCTTACGGGTCCTTTTTCGGCAATATCGAATAATTGGGAAGTTTGGGAGTGACCGACATTGTCGGGGTTACGTTTGGGCGTTAAGTATGTAAATTTTTGGTTTATTCGTACTAGTTTAAAAGTACTTTAAATTTGTGTTCTTTTAGATCGTGCTACGGACCGAGGCAAGGGGAAGCTCGGCGAGTGACTGAGTGTGCTTCGGGTGTTGTTGGAGCGCTTTTGGGATTGTATACGAGGTAGGGAAAAGTAGCCGGATCTCGGCCCTGATTAGGGAAAGTTAATAGTAGAATTGCATGTGACACCGGGGTGTCGTGGGTTGAGTAGATTTATTTAATTATTAGAAAAGCATGATACGGGATTGTAGCGTTTAAGAGAAAAGCATGTGACACTTAGTAGTGTCGTAGGAACAGAGAACTTAGCGATAATTGAATTACTGGAGGCATATGACCATGCCCGGAGGTTGTTTGTGAAACTAGTGATTTTAGGACCGTTGGAGGCATCGAGTATGCCGGAGGTTGTCGTGCGTTTTATTTAATTGTTGAGTTTGGGTGGCCTTGAGAGCCCGTATTTAATTGTTGAGTTTGGGTGGCCTTGAGAGCCCGTATGTAATTGTTGAGTCGGGGTGGCCATGAGAGCCGTGTATTTAATTTGGTGTCTTGAGTGGCAGCGAGTGCCCGTGGGGTTGTTGAACCCGAGTCTTGACTGTTGAGGTGTCTTGAGTGGCCTTGAGTGCCTGTGTGATTGAACTTGCCTGTGATTGTGATTGTGGTTACCTGGGGTGGTGAGTTCTAAAGGTCGACAGCCTGATCCGACTTAGTGTCGATGAATTGCGAGTTCTAAAGGTCGACAGCCTGATCCGACTTAGTGTCGATGAATTGCGAGTTTTAAAGGTCGACAGCCTGATCCGACTTAGTGTCGATGAATTGCGAGTTCTAAAGGTCGACAGCCTGATCCGACTTAGTGTCGATGAATTGCGAGTTTTAAAGGTCGACAGCCTGATCCGACTTAGTGTCGAGGAATTGCGAGTTTGAAAGGTCGACAGCCTGATCCGACTTCGTGTCGAGGAATTGCGATAGGTCGAACCCTGACCTGATTGAGATTGGTTACTGAGCAGCTGGTGTGCGATCCTTTGTGATCTTGGTTGGTGTTGTGTCGTTTCGTTCGAGTCCTTGAGGAGGTCGTCGATAGTTGTGTCGGGTTTACACTGTATCATCGAGTGTCGAGTCTGTTGAGGAAGGTGACGGGTTGTGGGTCAGTTGGGTACCTGAGTTGGGGACTGTAGTCCCGGTGTTGGGTTTGGTTTTAGTGTTACTGGCTTTATCTACTAATTATGCCATAGTCAGTCTGTTATCCGTGGAGGTGAGCGAACGCTCACCCCTAGCTGCTTTTCCTACAGGTACTGATCACCGGACGGACTAGGTTAGCTCTTGAAGTCCATGGAGCTTGGAGCGGAGTCTGGTCTTTACTTTTGTTGAGTCTAGTGACGGATGTGTACCTTGTCCACTTGTTGGGACGTTTTTGTATTGTAAATACTATTATTATTTTTGGTAATTAAATGGAAATATCAGAGTTTTATTCAAAACAGGTTTTAAGTGTTCATGTTTTAAATGTTCGCGTCCCGAGTTCGGTTCGCTGAAATTGGGGCGTGACAGCTTGGTATCAGAGCTCGAGGTTTCAAACCTCGGACTGTCCGTCACTTAGGGGGGAGAGTCGAGTCAGTGTAGACCCGTCATGTCTTGAGTCTTGTTTGTGTTTGTGCGTGTGTTACAGTATTTTGTTGCTGGCATACTGATTGTGTGTGATCGCGTGAACTGTTTTTAACTGTCGCGGGTCGACTCAGGAGCGCTCCTGTAGTCGAACGTGATGGTGTTGATGTCAAGTCGGTACAACGTGGTTCGGGGACGCCTGAACCGGGTTGTAACTACGTGATGTCAAGGAACGAAGTTTTAAAATGAAAGGGTGAAGGTTTTAAAATTGTTGGCCCTGTTGGCATGTCTTGAACTTGATTGGCCCTATGGGCGTATGTTTGATTTTGGTTGGCCCGGTGGGCAAGGTTCGATTTTGATTGGCCCGGTGAACGGGGGTCGTTGTGTTGTGTGGGTTGGTTTGCCGTCGCTTCTTTGGTGCACGTCGGTGCGGTCTCGTTGAGGTCTCGTTTACTAATGCTAGTATATAAAGTACGTTTAGCTTGAGCGGTGTATCGCTTTAGTGATAAGCACGTTAGTGTAAGCTTAAGCGGGTGGACGTTAGTGCTTTTGTACTGTCGTTTTTATTTAAGTTCGCAAACTGAACGTTTGCGTGTATCCGTGCAGAGGATACTGTTTATGGCTCGCGGTA
Organism: Erodium maritimum; assembly: GCA_963921825.1. Lineage (NCBI taxonomy): Eukaryota > Viridiplantae > Streptophyta > Magnoliopsida > Geraniales > Geraniaceae > Erodium > Erodium maritimum. The sequence goes on from OY997588.1 coordinate 49,188,957, forward strand.
AGCGGGGACGACCATCAGGAACACGGGGCCAGGCACCCACGCGAGGTCGGCGGGGACGGTCAGCAGGGGCACCAGGGAGGGTGCCGACCGTCGAGCCCGCCGACTATGCGGAGGCACAGGGTACTCCTGTCGGAGAAGACAGGAGGAGTGATGCGGGGCCGTCTGCAGGCACCCCCAGTGTTCCGCCAGTCGCGGACCCTCCAGTGATGACTGCCCTGGATGAGCTTACCAGGACCGTTCAGAGTTTGGTGGCGATCATCGCCAGCCGAGAGTCGGCTTCGCCAGCACCAGAGGCAGCCGCAATCCCGGTGAGGGCCGCTCAGACAGAGGATCTTACCTCCCGAGCACTACTAGATTTCCTGAAGCTCGGGATACCTGTTTTTGTCGGGGAGCCAAATCCCGACCTGGCCGAGCGATGGATAGAGCAGGTCACACTAGACTTGGACACATCGGGTGTCGAGGATGGCCGTCGGAGAGTGTCCTTCGCGGCCCATCAGCTGAGAGACAGCGCCTACCACTGGTGGGGGCGGGTGAAGGACACCCGCCCCTACAACGTATTCCAGGAGGTATTCATGGCACAGTACTTCCCCGACTCGGCTCGGCTGGAGCGACATCGGCAGTTCTTAGACCTGGAGCAAGGGGGGATGACGGTAGGAGAGTACGAGGCCAGGTTCACAGCCTTGGCCAGATTCGCGCCTGAGATGGTGACAAGCGAGACGAACCGTTGCTTGCGGTTCCAGGACGGACTGAGGCTGGGCATCCGGAACCAGGTTCTCGCCTTGAGGATACGGAAGTATACCGACCTCGTGGACACCGCAGCTACAGTAGAGCAGGGCGCCAGGGATGCAGTCAGGAGCCGTGAGGTCCGACCTCGGCCGATCAGTTGGGCAGGGCCGTCAGACTCACGAGACTCGCGGAGGCAGAGGACCGCGGGATCCTTCCGACCACCGCCCCATCAGAGTGGATCGAGACAGCAGGGGTCAGTGGCATCAGTGGGGCCAGTCGCCTCAGAGAGGAGGCCGTCATGCTATCACTGCGGGCAGCCAGACCACTTACAGCGAGACTGTCCGACGAGGGGAGGAACCGCGGCAGTACCAGCTACTAGCCGGACAGGCCAGGGCTCGGGGTCGAGGGCTGACGAGATCAGCTGTTACCGATGCGGCCGGGCCGGTCACACTATGGCATGGTGCCGAGAGCAGTTGGGGGAGACATCAGTGCAGCGACCGCAGCAGTCGCGGAGAGTACAGTCGCCCAGAGGTCACCCTCGACAGGGTCAGCAGCCGAGATCATCACGGCCGTCTACGAGCGCACCAATTCCGAGACAGCAGCAGAGTCACGGGTATCCAGCAGCCAGTGCGCAGGGTCAGAGGAAGCAGGCCTCGCAGGGGAGAGTATATGCAGTCACCGACTCCAGAGCCCCAGGACCTAGCACGTACCGTGAGACCATCCAGGGTACGTGTTTGTTGTATCATTTATGGGCTTTGTTCTTGTTTGATACCGGGGCATCGCACTCTTTTATTTCGTCGGGTTGTGCTGAGAGGTTGGGGTTGAGCTTAGAGCCGTTGAGTCCACCCCTATGCCTGGACACCCCAATTGGGGGTGGTGCATCGTTGACTAGAGTATGTCGTGCCTGCGAGATTAGAGTCGCAGACTGTCCTTGCCCTGGTGATCTTCTCGTGTTGGGGATGACTACCTTTGATGTGATTTTGGGTATGGATTGGTTGTCGAGGTACCGAGCCAACATCGATTGCTACAAACGACGAGTGACAGTGACAGTGGGCGGTACGAAGGTGACGTGCGTGCTGGGGAGTAAGAGTGGGGTCCTCTTGTCGGCGTTGTCCGCAGAGGAGGAAGTACCGGCTGTGCAGAGCCGAGAGTGGTATGCGAGTTCCCCGAGGTCTTTCCTGAGGAGTTGAGCGGGCTGCCACCGATTCGTGAGGTGGAGTTCGGGATTAACCTAGTGCCGGGAACGGCGGCGATATCGATGGCGCCTTACAGGTTTGCGCCGGCAGAGTTGACTGAGCTGAAGCGTCAACTGGAGGAGCTTCAGTAGAAGGGGTTTATCCGTCCGAGTGCATCGCCGTGGGGAGCACCAGCACTCTTCGTGAAGAAGAAGAGTGGAGAGCTACGGATGTGTATAGATTACCGGAAGCTGAACCGGTACCCGATGCCGAGGATCGATGACTTGTTTGACCAGTTGAGAGGGGCGACTCACTTCTCGAAAATCGATCTGCGATCCGGTTATTATCAGTTGCGAGTCCGTGAGGGGGACGTCGCAAAGACTGCATTCCGGACACGCTATGGGCATTACGAGTTCCTGGTGATGCCATTCGGACTGACGAACGCGCCAGCAGCGTTCATGGACCTGATGAACAACATCTTCCGGCCGTACCTGGATCAGTTTGTGGTGGTGTTCGTGGACGACATCCTAATATATTCGCAGAACGAGGCGGCGCATGAGGCACATCTGAGGGCTGTTCTGACCCTACTGCGCGAGCACCAGCTATATGCCAACCGGGAGAAGTGCGAGTTCTGGCTCTCTGAGGTGAGATTCCTCGGCCACATCGTATCCCGTGACGGTATCCTGGTCGATCCGTCGAAGATCGACGCGGTCTCGAAGTGGGCACGGCCCACGAGTGTTTTCGAGATCCGTAGCTTTCTGGGATTGGCAGGCTACTATAGGCGATTTGTCCAGGATTTTGCACGACTAGCCGCACCGATGACTCTGTTAACGCGCAAGGGTGTTGGGTTCGTGTGGACAGATGACTGTGAGCATGCGTTCGCGGAGTTGAAGACTCGACTGACTACAGCTCCAGTGTTAGTGGTGCCCGAACGAGGGTTTGGCTATGATGTTTACTGCGTTGCATCCGGAGAGGGACTGGGTTGCGTGCTGATGCAGTCGGGCAGAGTTGTGGCTTATGGCTCCAGGCAGTTGAAGATACACGAGCGCAACTATCCTACCCACGACTTGGAGCTAGCAGCAGTCGTGTTTGCGCTAAAGAGCTGGCGATATTATCTGTACGGCGAGGGGTTTCAGGTGTTCTCGGATCACAAGAGCCTCAAGTACATATTTTCCCAGCGAGACCTGAACATGCGTCAGCGACGGTGGATGGAACTACTCGAGGAGTACGACTTCGAGCTACACTACCACCCAGGCAAGGCGAACGTTGTCGCCGACGCCTTGAGTAGGAAGTCGGCTCCGAGCCTCGCCAGCATATCTGTCCGAGAGTGGGACATGATGGGGGAGCTGAGCACATTTGGGCTTGAGCTAGAGGAGGTTACTGGCGGTGTTGCCATGTGCTCCCTAGTGGCTCAGCCCTCACTGCTTGCCCAAGTGTTGGAGGCGCAGAGGGAGGACGTCGAAGCATCAGAGATCCGCGAGAGAGTCGTCAGGGGTGACGAGGTGGTGGGCTGGCAGGACAGTACTGATTGGGGACTACGGTACCGCGGGGGGCTGTTCGTACCAGTTAACTGTAGAGGTGCCGTGTTACGAGAGGCACACCATTCGCGTCTCGCAGTGCATCCGGGGGGCACCAAGATGTACCGTGACCTCAAGAGGCACTACTGGTGGCGCGGCATGAGGAGAGCAGTCGCAGAGTTTGTGTCGAGATGCCTTGTCTGTCAGCAGGTGAAGGCAGAGCATCAGCGTCCCGCGGGATTGTTACAGCCACTACCGATTGCTCAGTGGAAGTGGGAGCACATTACGATGGATTTCGTGTGTGGACTACCGAGATCGCCCAAGGGAAACGACGCCGTGTGGGTGGTAGTCGACCGGTTGACCAAGTCGGCCCACTTTCTGGCTATGAGGATGACAGACCCGGTCGACAAGTTGAGCAGTCTGTATATCCAGGAGATAGTGCGCCTCCACGGGGTCCCGGTGTCGATAGTGTCTGACAGGGATCCCCGCTTCACGTCCAGGTTCTGGCCGAGTCTGCAGAAGGCACTGGGGACAGAGATCCTACTCAGCACAGCACATCATCCTCAGACAGACGGTCAGTCTGAGCGTACCATTCAGATCTTGGAGGACATGCTGCGAGCATGTGTGCTGGATTTCAGGGGATCTTGGGAGACCCACCTGCCATTGGCCGAGTTCGCCTACAACAACAGCTTCCAGGCCAGTATCGGGATGGCACCGTTCGAAGCGTTGTATGGTAGGCCGTGTCGGTCACCAGTATGCTGGGCAGAGATGGGGGACAAGAGTCTGCTGGGGCCAGATCTTGTCAGAGAGACGACGGAGAAGGTCACATTGATCCGCGATCGGTTGAGGACCGCGCAGAGCCGGCAGAAGAGTTATGCAGACAGGCGACGTCGACCTCTTGAGTTTACAGTCGGGGATCACGTGTTCCTGAAGGTGAGCCCGAGGAAGGGGCTGGTGCGGTTCAGGCGCAGCGGGGGAAAGTTGGCTCCGAGGTACATAGGCCCGTTCCAGATCTTAGACAGAGTGGGAGCCGTGGCTTATCGTCTGGCGTTGCCACCGCAGCTTGGGAGAGTACATAACGTCTTCCACGTATCCCAGTTGCGGCAGTACAACGCAGACCCATCCCACGTCATCGAGTGGACTGATATCGAGGTGGCTGATGATGTCTCCTATGAGGAGCAGCCGATTCGGATCATGGACACACGGCAGCAGATTCTGCGGGGAGGCAAGATTATCCGCTTGGTCCGAGTGCAGTGGAAACATCACGGAGCTGAGTCGACGTGGGAACGCGAGGACGAGGTTCGCGCGAAGTATCCCGGCCTGTTCGACTCCCGAGGTACGTCTGTTTTAAATTTCGCGGACGAAATTCCTTTAAGGGGGGTAGATTGTAATAACCACTTCTTGTCAACGTCAGTCAAACCTGCGAAAAACAGGAAAATTTAAAAATTTTAAGACAGACACTTAACTTAACTTAAATTGACCCCGAGGGTCATGCCGGACTTAAGTTGACCCCTTTATCGACTAAAATGAGTTACGGGGGACTCAGGGCAACTTTCTGGTCATTTTGGGAAAGATTGATTTTTCGCTGGAAAAGTCACCCGAGCGACGTTTTGGTCAATTCGAGGACCGTTTTGGACCCGAAAAGCTTAGCCGTCATCGTAGCGGTCTTAGTTGGGCCGTTTCCTTGAAGCCCGTCCAGTTTAAAAATTTTTTGGGAAAAGTGCCCGTTCGGGGCCCGAAACTCCGTTTTTCGCGAATCTGATTGGAAAATATCAACTAGATATTTTCCAAAAGGTATGGGACCCACCTTGACACTTGTCAAGTATATGGTGGTGTACTTTTTGGAGGGAAAAGGTGTGGAGGAGAATAGTTGGCCGAGTATGAGGTTTTAAAGGAGGAAAATTAGTTTTGTTGTTAGTTTAATTAAATTAGAAATTAGAAGAGAGGTTTTAGAGAGAGAAGGAGAAGGAGAAGAAGAGAGAAGAAGGAAGGTTGAGCTAGGGTTGGTGATCGAGCCCTTGGATCGAGTCAAAGCAAAGAGCAATCCCGTTCCCCTCATTCTCCTCTACGGTAATACCCGAACCGATTCTCGTTTCGATTATTTTCAAGAGCTAGGGTTTGGTTATAAAATTTGGTTTAGGGTTGTGTAGAGATTAGAGAGGTGTTGGAGACGTTTTAGAGGTGTTTGGGAGAGAAATTTCACGTTTTCCGGTGACCGGAGGCTCGGGAGGAGCTCCGGCCACCGTGGGTGGTGGCCGGCCGGCCATGTGGTGGCTGGCCGGAGGTGGCAACAGCCACCACTTGGTGGCCGAGCCCCTCCCTCAAACCCTAGGGCACGGCCAAGCCCTTTGGGTGGGGCCCACGTGCTCGGTTGTTCGTGTTTTAATTACTCGGGTAGTTTAAAACGTTCCCCGGACCACTTTTTCCTAATCGAATCGAAATTTGGAATTAAATTGGAGAAGTTGTAATTAACGGGTTTTGGGAAACTTTAAACGTTAATTAATTGATTTAGAAGTCGGAATTCGATTCCGTCAAGTGCGTTGAGTTCCTTGATTTATTCTAAGACCGTAGAAACGAAAACGGGGGCTTTTGGAGCCCCGGAAGGCAATTAACCAAAACCGGGCAGATTCGCCATGTCGGGCGAATCTGGCCCTTACGGGTCCTTTTTCGGCAATATCGAATAATTGGGAAGTTTGGGAGTGACCGACATTGTCGGGGTTACGTTTGGGCGTTAAGTATGTAAATTTTTGGTTTATTCGTACTAGTTTAAAAGTACTTTAAATTTGTGTTCTTTTAGATCGTGCTACGGACCGAGGCAAGGGGAAGCTCGGCGAGTGACTGAGTGTGCTTCGGGTGTTGTTGGAGCGCTTTTGGGATTGTATACGAGGTAGGGAAAAGTAGCCGGATCTCGGCCCTGATTAGGGAAAGTTAATAGTAGAATTGCATGTGACACCGGGGTGTCGTGGGTTGAGTAGATTTATTTAATTATTAGAAAAGCATGATACGGGATTGTAGCGTTTAAGAGAAAAGCATGTGACACTTAGTAGTGTCGTAGGAACAGAGAACTTAGCGATAATTGAATTACTGGAGGCATATGACCATGCCCGGAGGTTGTTTGTGAAACTAGTGATTTTAGGACCGTTGGAGGCATCGAGTATGCCGGAGGTTGTCGTGCGTTTTATTTAATTGTTGAGTTTGGGTGGCCTTGAGAGCCCGTATTTAATTGTTGAGTTTGGGTGGCCTTGAGAGCCCGTATGTAATTGTTGAGTCGGGGTGGCCATGAGAGCCGTGTATTTAATTTGGTGTCTTGAGTGGCAGCGAGTGCCCGTGGGGTTGTTGAACCCGAGTCTTGACTGTTGAGGTGTCTTGAGTGGCCTTGAGTGCCTGTGTGATTGAACTTGCCTGTGATTGTGATTGTGGTTACCTGGGGTGGTGAGTTCTAAAGGTCGACAGCCTGATCCGACTTAGTGTCGATGAATTGCGAGTTCTAAAGGTCGACAGCCTGATCCGACTTAGTGTCGATGAATTGCGAGTTTTAAAGGTCGACAGCCTGATCCGACTTAGTGTCGATGAATTGCGAGTTCTAAAGGTCGACAGCCTGATCCGACTTAGTGTCGATGAATTGCGAGTTTTAAAGGTCGACAGCCTGATCCGACTTAGTGTCGAGGAATTGCGAGTTTGAAAGGTCGACAGCCTGATCCGACTTCGTGTCGAGGAATTGCGATAGGTCGAACCCTGACCTGATTGAGATTGGTTACTGAGCAGCTGGTGTGCGATCCTTTGTGATCTTGGTTGGTGTTGTGTCGTTTCGTTCGAGTCCTTGAGGAGGTCGTCGATAGTTGTGTCGGGTTTACACTGTATCATCGAGTGTCGAGTCTGTTGAGGAAGGTGACGGGTTGTGGGTCAGTTGGGTACCTGAGTTGGGGACTGTAGTCCCGGTGTTGGGTTTGGTTTTAGTGTTACTGGCTTTATCTACTAATTATGCCATAGTCAGTCTGTTATCCGTGGAGGTGAGCGAACGCTCACCCCTAGCTGCTTTTCCTACAGGTACTGATCACCGGACGGACTAGGTTAGCTCTTGAAGTCCATGGAGCTTGGAGCGGAGTCTGGTCTTTACTTTTGTTGAGTCTAGTGACGGATGTGTACCTTGTCCACTTGTTGGGACGTTTTTGTATTGTAAATACTATTATTATTTTTGGTAATTAAATGGAAATATCAGAGTTTTATTCAAAACAGGTTTTAAGTGTTCATGTTTTAAATGTTCGCGTCCCGAGTTCGGTTCGCTGAAATTGGGGCGTGACAAGGGTAGCCTGACGGAATCTTGTCCTCGCCGTGTGGGACATCAGGCCTTTATCTAGCCGAACCTCCATTCGGGTTTCGAGATCATTCCCCCTTCTCCATGTAAATTGATACCCCTCTAAAGGAAATTCTTCCACCCTTATATTAGTTAGGGCATGGCAAAATGCCTGGGTGAGGGCCACGGGATACGATCATCCTCCTCTCTTCTCCGTAGGGTGTAAAATCCCATTAAAATGCCTCATGAGGATCCAATCTCGGGTTCGATTATCCTAAACAAGGCGGCAAGGAAGTTCCCAAGTACAATGTCTTTGATCCTTAATCGGCTCCTTATACACTCTTGTGAATTGTATCATTTGTTCTTGGTCTTGTTAGTCTTAGTGCCCGTAGTTCAATCCTAAATGTCCAAATGTATATATCATCGTTAGCAATAAAATTAAAGCGACTTTATATTACTTATGTGTTGGAGTAATATACCAATGTGTGCTCGGATCTATGCTCACCATGCGAATAGAACCATAGATCAAGATAGATCACACTCGATGTGTCCCTAGTCAACAAAGCTTCACTAGAAGCGACTAGTATGAAAGCTAACTCTTTATGGCTTACATGTTGTTAGTCATTGGAATGAGATTCCAGAGTCTTATCATAGATATCATGTGGGACATGATATTGGACGACCCAACATGAGTATGTGCCATAGATCAAGTCATGAACGTATTCATTGTCGTAGCTTGTCATGTATCCATAGACCAAAGAGTCTTTGTGATCGCTATGCAGTAAACAACTGAGTTTGACCTGAGCCTAACGTTGTCCGTAACAGGGCTTCCATAACAGCCAGGATTGGCTTGGGGACGGACTGCATGAGTGACACGAAAGACGGCTAAGGGATTTATCTCTCATACTACTGTATGTGAAAGATATCGGTTCTCAGCTGCTTGATCGAGAGTGACTGAAAGAATAGCATGGTCATGCACATGATAGTGGGTATCATATATTCAGTCATCTCACATATCAAGGAACAATGATTGAGAATAATAAGGATGACGGCTCTATGCCTTATCTCAATCACGATATCGGAGATAACAAGGATAATGACAGGGACGACGGAAAGGTTAGAATCGACAAGGTCGATTCGTTATGCAGTGTCAGGCAATACTAAAGTCTCGTTAGTTGCCACTTAAATATGATCTAGTAAAATGGGGTTTTACGTTGATCTATTGACATGCGTAAACCTAAGGGTCACACCAGAGGATGAAACTCATTGACACATTTATGGAGAATGGCCAAAAGGGAGTTGTCTCGGGACATGACCCTGGGTTTTGGGTCATGTGCCCGTAAGTGAATAGGACTTTACGGATCGAGACAAGGCTTGGAGTCTTGGGATTGATCACGTCGGATAATGTTAGACATTTCCGATATGGAAGGCTTGGAGGCGAGGAGCGCATCACGGGACCTCATTGGGAATGGCCACGGGCCATGTTCCTAGAGGCCCATGAGAGGCCCATGCAACCAAGGCCCATGGAACTAATTAATCAAGTCTTGATTAATTAGTACTAAGTAAGCAAGACAAGGATTAAGGTGTTGGTGATTCATCACCTAACCCCATCTTGTCTAGCCATATCTTGTCCTATTTACACCTTACTTGACACCATACTTGTCTCATGCCTTTAGTTGGACAAGTATGGGGTTTGTTATGTTTAAGTCATCTTTTTTCAACATAACAAACACAAGACAAGAATAGGAAACACAACTTCTCCCTCCTCTCCATGGCAGTTTCGGGTTTGGCTAGTTCCCACCTCCATTTTTGTGTTCCTGAGTCCTCAAAGAGAAGAACTACGTGGATTTGATTCCCATGTGGATGCGTAGGCGTCTTGGAGACTCAAGCCAATCATTCGTTAACCGGTGTTCTTGTTTTGGTAAGAAATAGTGCTGAATTTTTCTCTTGTGAATCCATTCTTTGTTAGTTGTTTCATGGTTTTAATCGTCTCTTGGTTTTCATTGATTTTCCGCTACGAGTTGGTTCATCTCCAACCCTTCCTCGAGACCCAACATGTATATCCACACATTCACATCAATATGGGTCTGGTCCTTGTCCTTCACCTCAACCTGACAGCATTCAGACCAAAATAGGGTAATGCCGTATTTTTTCCCACCGTCGAGAGTCTTGAACCCCTATGGAACCCAAGATTCCGCCGAAGTAATGCTAACCGCAAACGGGAAGGATGGGACTCCGAATATAAGTTTTAGTGAGAAAAAACATATCTGGTTTGAGCCGAATGACCAAGTCCTTGAGTTTTTTACGGTTTCGATCGGCTCCCAAGCCACGACAATTTAATGCTAGGATCAAAGCCACACCAGTCCGAAATGGAGACGAATAGCAGATACAACAACATATGCAATTGGCACTAACACAAGAGAATTACAGGAAAAACTAAAGTTAATCAAACTCACCGTGCAGGTCGTACCCTAATTAGACGAGAACGAGAGATGCCACGCGTGGTTGGGAATCGTGGGACAGGAACGGGTGCTTCAGTATCCGCTGGCGATAACAGTACCAGAGGCTCGGAGAAAGAAGCGGTGTATGACATGGAAAGCCCTATGGAGTGGCTCGTAACAGTCTCTAAGAATCTTAATGAAATATAAGGTAAATAAAGCTCTCAACTCTAAGAGTTAGAACTCACTCAACGAATTGATTCAAAGGTGTCGTAAGGGTGATGATGCGATATCGGTCAAAACCACTGGTACAACTGTTGATGATGGGGAGGTAAGGCAGACATGTATGTTGTGTTGAAAAAAGATGACTTAAACATAAATAAAAAACCCATCAACTTGTCAAACTAAAAGCATGGGACAAGTATGGTGCTATGTCACGCCCCAAATCCGGTTTTGACCGGACTCGAGACGTGACTTAAGGGAGAAGCAATTGTAATAATAAAATGTCATAAAAACAATAAATCCTCTAACAAACGGTTCATAAAATTCATAGTAAATTCTTTTACAAAAAGGTTCATGACCGACAAAAAATCTTAGCAAACGTCTCTAGGAGATAAGCACCCGGACCCTAGAAGCTCCCTAGCCTCGAGTCCACAAGTCATCACGCAAACCTGTAAAACAATCATAAACAAATAAGGGTGAGCTTGCGCTCAGTAGGGAAAATGCATAACTAGGGCATCCTTTTAGTTTAACAATTAGGGTTTCACAAGTTTATTCAAATCTTAATAAGGCGAGGGACCAAACAGATGATGAAATACGAAGGCAACCGAGTGTTTAACACTTTCAAAGAGTCAACATTAATCATAGGAAAATACGAGAATCAATGCATTTCTTAAATAATCAATAAAGGATAGGGTGCTCAATTAATGACGTGGGACATGATGTCGCCGCCCTCCGATCCACAATACTCGTTGTGTCATGTCGGATTTTCCCTCGGTCCATAGGAGACGCATAACGTCGCGGAGACGTATAACGTTGAGAATGCCGGAAACGTCCCTAGGAGGACACATATCATCGGGACTCTCGGAAACGTCTCCAAAGAACCATATGTCATCGGGACAAGTAGAATAATGTCGTGGGACAAGAAGTCGCCACCCTCCGATTCACAATACTCTCTGTGTCATATCGGATTTTCCCTCGGTCCAGAGGAGACGCATAACGTCGAAAAGACGTATAACGTCGAGAATGCCGGAAACGTCCCTAGGAGGACACATATCATCGGGACTCTCAGAAACGTCTCCAAAGGACCATATGTCATGGGGAACCAAGGTATTGCTCCCGCAGGACGCATACACTTGGGTGAGGGTTTGCCCCGCAGGGTCCAATTACCATCCCCGCAGGGTAAACCAATCGATTGCCCCGCAGGGTCCAATATCCAATGCCCCGCAGGGTCCAGTAGTCGATGCCCCGCATGGTCCAATAATCAATGCCCCGCAGGGTCCAATAGTCGATGCCCCACATGGTCCAATACCAATGCCCGCAGGCTCCAATAACCGATGCCCTGCAGGGTCCAATACTAATGCCCGCAGGCTGAAATAACCGATGCCCCGTAGGGTCCAATACCAATGCCCGCAGGCTCCAATAACCGATGCCCCGCAGGGTCCAATACCAATGATTATCCCGCAGGATCTGCCACACACCAACGACTATAACACCACCGGATTACCCCCCCGGTGTAAGTACTATACCGAACAATCAAACATCTTAAGAATAAGAATAAGGGAAACACACAACGACACAACAACCAACGCTTATTGAATCACACTTTCACCACAACACACCAAAGACATCCATTCAATCCTTACACTTACCGTTATACTTACTTGTCACGATCCACCGGTCCATCGATCACCTGATCGTACCGTATGGCACAATCAGTCATACTCGATCATCCATTCAAGCATTCAATCATTCAACATTCATTCAATCAACCAATCATGTAAACATTCAATCAATCATGTAAACACTCAATCCATCATTCAAGCATAACATTTAACTAGTTTCATTAGACTCTTGATTATCCTAATGAGTAGCAAACAAGCATGTGAACCTAACACAACAACTAATCCGAGGGCTCATCACGGCCTCTCTACCAGTAAAACAATTTCCAAGTATTGAAAGCGAGTTACACTAATTATTCTCATCCTACGCATGCATACTAGACACATCCGGTTATTAGTAATTGAAGGACGATTATTCTAGTTATTCGCATCCTATATGCAATTCTAGGACTTTTCCGATTTTATCAACCTAATAGGCATACTAAGCGTTATTTAAACGAGAAGTTAAGACTTTCCCTACCTTGCGGTCTTCCTCTAATAATACTCTGCTGTAAAGTCGATTAGCCTCTCCTACGTTCTTCACACGGGTTCCGGAGTGGTCTTCGTCTTCTCGGGCGAAGTCCAAGCTCTCGGGTGAAGTCTAAGCTCTGGGTTTTTAACAGTTAAACTTACAATCAGAACATGTGTTGTACAAAATAAAATCAACACGTTGCCTTTTTAAACTCGAACGGGATAAAAGCGGGTTTAAACGACGAATCGGGCTCGAGTATCCGAGCACCAAACTCAGAACCCGTTGCACGGATCCTGATGCACGGATCCCAAGGCCCAGGTTTTGTGCACGATTCCCGAGGTACGAGTTTTGTGGCACGATTACTGAGACACCCGATTCAGTGTTCCGCTTTGTCCCGTTCTAGGTTCGATTCACAGTTCAGTTTATTCGATCCAGAGTTCCAGGTTCGTTTCAAGTCCAAAACCGTCTTTAATACCGTTTTTAAATTATATTACTACAGATTCGAAAACCCAAATTTAGATCTTCAAGCAGGTTATGTTTTAATCCCTTTTGAATTTTAATTTCATTCAAATTCCTGTTCCAACTTGCCAGATCTGAACCTTGTTCGGGAAAAACAAAACAAAGAGGAGAAGAACTCGGGTTGAGAAAACCGACCGGCCACCGGCAACGAAGCCGGCGACCAAACCCACGGTTGTGACTCACCGTCGGGGAAAGAGACGACGTCGGGGAGGTGGTGTCCGTCACGGGAGCGGCGAAGTACGGCGAATCTCGCTCGTCTCAGATCTGGACGAACTCGACGGTTCCGTCCCTGATCTGATGAGCACGCCGGCGAGCTCCTCAGCTCTGGACGTTCACGGCACGGCGAGGGCTCGGTTATGCAGAGGGAGGAAGGGGGAGGTCGGAGATGAAGGAACTCGGGTGAACTCGACGGCGATAGTATTGGTTTCGGACGGTACTGGAAAAAAGGGCGGCGCCGGCGTGGTGGGTTCGAAGACGAAGGTCGAAGTGAGAGATGGCTGGTACGGGAGGGAGAAAGGAAGTAGAGAGAGGAACGGACGTCGGGGTTGCTGGACGGAGATGAGGGAGTGAGAGGAGACACCGGCGGCGGCCCAGCGTTGCAAAGAGAAGAGGGACGGACGACGTTTGAATGAGGGAGAGACAAGGCTGGAAAATTAGGGTTCGAACCCTAGTTTTCGCCTTTTATACCCGAGCCTCAATGGTCTGGTCTGCATAAACGGGTTGCGTCGTATCTGGGCCGCACGGCCCAAAGTGCTGGAGCGGGCAGGCTGGCCTGACCGGGTCTGGTCAGGTCTGGCCTGGTCCAACTTCTTTTTTTTTTTAAATTTCTCTTTTTTTTTTCTTTTCTTTTCTTTTTCTTTCGCAAACGATCATCATTTTCAACTTGCTTTTCCAACCTCGACGTTTCAAGACGATAAAAAATTAATATTTTGTTTGTTTTAATTTGGTTGGTCTTTACTGTCTCCCCCCCTTAAAAGAATTTCGTCCTCGAAATTAAAACGAACGCGCTCCTCTTGACTCTATCTCAGGGAACGTCCGCTCAAAACTCACAAGCGAGGGATCCGCGGTGTACTTCCGCATTTGGGAACGCGGAAGCTGCTAGGCAATGGCTCTAGTTCTGCCTGAAGATCTCTAGATGTACGATAATCTGCGGGGCCAACTTGTCTCACACTAACTCAAAGAACTACCGGGTACAAACACAAGCCGATTAATACCCAAAACACTTAAGAAACTCAGATAACGGTCTAGCTACCCTATACCGGAATTTTCCGTCGGCACATGTATCCTTCCGGAACCCTCTACAAGTCGAACAAAGTCGGAACCGTACACAAACGTAAATCATCAATTTCCTCCTTCGTGATCGTCACAGGGAAAAATCACACTCGAATTCAAACACTATCAAGTTAAGATCAACCACAAACCATTCTACAAGGAAGTAATAAACCCAAAGGCATTCTTCAAGACAAAAGATCTCACGATCACTGCAGGGTGGAACAACCACTCGTTTCATCACGCCTCGTGGAAAGGAAGACGTACCTCAAGTAATACAATCTTAGATTATAGCAAACCATCAACACTCAACTACGACCGATCACGAAGGTTATCCAACCTGCTATATATCTCTTACCGTTGACGCTTGCTCACATACTATCAATCGACCAACTCCTCGGTCGTTTTATCCGAGTCATCACCATAATGAGTCCACAACAAGCATTGAAATCTCGAGAATTGAACGGTCTTTGGGGTACCTTGCGAGTAAAATTTCAAACGTCTTTCAAACAACTTAGGACCAGTCACTGGTCAACTCTAAATTCTCACTGTGCTCTGCATGGCACAAAACCTGACCTACCATGCGATGATTCATGCGGTGACCTCTTGTTAGGCCTGGAGCTCGCGGTAGTCGCATTATGCTAACTGTTTCCGGATCTCAACATGAGGTGCTCTCACTTCTACGGTGTAAACTTAGCTGTTACGCTAGTCCTCGCGGGACATCGGCATTCGTTCTTCCCTTGTCGACAGAGATACGTCTTGGTACTCGGTTCGCATTATCTGTATTCGGCTCTGCTGAAAATGTCGTTTGATGTCGCTGTATCTCTCGATGTTGCTCACTTGTAGCGTGCGGCGCAACTGCGGTGACTTTCGTAACACGTCTTCTTTGTTGTTGCGCAGCACAAACTCTCTCCTTGATCTGCTACAAGCTCCGGTCTTGGTGTCGTCGTTGTTGACCATCTTCTTCTGGATTTGTCGCGTCGGTACGGAGCGTCGGGTCTTCGTCTTGATGTGGTCCAGCATCCGGTGGTCTTCGTGTCTCCTTAGCGCTCTGTTCCGCTCCTTCTTGAAGTCGTGCTCCATTCTTCTCGGCGATGCGCTCGGACAGGTCCTTCGTCTTTCTGGCTCTTTGAGTTGCCGTTCGTTCGGTTGACTCTACTGGCGCGAATCTTCATGATCCAAGGTTGTGGGTGTCGTGTCTGGTCCCGGGTTAAATCCACTATTGACTTCATGAACTAGCGGTAATCTGATTTGTTCCCATGGGAATAACGTAGGAACAACGCACTCTAATCTAATCTCTCACGTACGTCACACACACTCGTCCAAATCTGTGCTCGTTAACCGGGGTGTCAGAACAAAAGGGTCGTCTCAAAGGTTCGAATCTTATGACCTAAATTGTCTAGCGGAGGTAGAAGAAGCTGGAGATTACGACTCCTGTGGGTTATGGGTCCACCACGCTTCCGCTGCGACACTCTGATCTTATCGTCGCTCGGTCATCTCCGGTGACCGGTCGGACCGTTTACTGGTCAAGCCTGCAGCCTTTCACTGCTCGGGCATTTGCTGCTAATAGAACTCGATAAACGCCTGTTGTTTCACCAATCGGTTCTTAAGACTCGATTCTATACTCTCGACGTAGGACAGAACTTTCCGTACTTCTAAGTCTGTTACTCCTTCAAACTCAAACTGACAATAGTCGGTACTACCACACCTCTCGTCAGTGTGTTAAGATACGGGTGGGCTTAACAGCTTTAAAAATTGTTCCATCATAAGGTAACCACGAAACAATACAACCAAGTGTAATACTCAAGTGTCAGTAAACACAAAATCCAAAATGTAAATTGAAAACAAGTAGTCTAAGCGATCTCAAGATCGGTATCAAGTCCCTCAGCTCGGGGCCCGGTAATCATGTACGCTCGACCCTGTCGCATTGGAGGTTCTCCTCTCGGTGGGGTGGAAGAATTTGATGCTGTGACAGCATGTTCTCTTATCGGCTCTAGTAGGCCGAACAACCGAACGGTTTGTAGATCCATCACTCAACGGGCAGTCTCGGCCCAGATGTTCCAACTGCTTGCTCGAGGGCAAATTGTGCCACCAGTATCGTGCTTCTCCCTCAGTTGGAAGGTTGCGAAAAATATTCTCAAACGACTATCAGAATACTCTCAAAGTGTTAAGGTTGCGGGTAATCCGCTCCAACCATACTACAATTGCCTCGGGGTCTGAACCTCCGGAATAAATAGGTGTACCCAACCTATGAAAATTTATGAGGCCCTGGGGCGCGTAGCTATCCATCTGGCCTGGCATCTCGGTAGTGACTGTGTCGGCAGAAGGCACAGACTCTTGTGCCGGTGTTGCAGTCTCCTACTGAGCGCTAAATGCTGCTAGCACTGCGTGAAGCACCTCATCAATAGGGGTCGCCTGAGTCGGCTCTGCGACTGGGAGAGCTCTAGGTGGTGACCCCACCGGTCGATCCTCAAAACTCTGGTGCTCTGTGGAAGCAGCACCCTGGGCGCTCGCTGTCCCTGCCAGACCAATAGCTGGTGTCTGGCTCTGCCCCATAGCTGGGCGGCTCCTGGTACCTCTCGGGATATAAACACGTGACATCTCGTATACTCGCTGCATTTATAACATATTGGTTCATATCTCAGTTGAACACAATCGGTTCGATTTATCATAACACGATGTTCTCATGCGTCTCATATGGATTCACTTGGATCGATAGTAAGTAGTATAATCATATATATTATTTATATAGACAAAGAATTTCGCACCTTGTGCATCTTACAACATCAAGCAGCAATGCATTCAAGCAAGTAGTTCAATCACGCAAGTAGTGCAGTCAAGCAAGTAGTTTAGTCAACTCCCACAAGAGGTATAGATTTAAACAATTGCACACTCAACATACCAGACCGGTGTTTACCTCGGTCGGATATCTTCCCATTACGTGGGTTTGAATCAATCAATCAACTCAATCAATTTCATAAATTCTTAGTATTTCTTTCTTTTTCACAGTTTCTCACTCCTTTAACTTGTATCATAACATCCATGTTGATCTCATGTCGTTACAACCCGATTCAGGCGTCCCCGAATCTCGTTGTAACCACTTGACATCCTCCTATCACGCTCGACTACAGTGGCGCCCCTGAGTCAGCCCGTGATAGCACAAACACTTATGTTCTATCGAAATTTCGACATGACCTATTCATATTTTACACTAACCATCCGCCTAAGCGGGACATTTATATGACAACCTTCACACAGAGTTCTATTCATCTTGCACACACAAAACATCTCAAGTACACAACATCTTGAAACACCATAAGTACCCCATGCGGGTCTTAGCAAATATCTCATTACTACCCGGTCAATTTGACATTTCAGGTTTTACAACAATTAGCGGCCGACCCAAGCGGCAATTCCTTCAATAATTATTTAATCGACATGTCATAACCAATCCGAGAATCGCTCGTTCATCCGATCTAAATCCGATCTTAATCTCAATCTCAATTTCTGTCTCGACTTACTTTCCATTTCAAACTCAATTTCAAATTTAAGTTAAGCCTCAGCTTCAACCACAATGTCAATTTCAAACTCATTATCGATTTCAACTCAATATCAATTTCAACTTTAATTCTTAAATAACGGTCAACTCTTAAACAATTCAACAATTCAATAAGTCAACACTTCAATAAATCAACACTTCAATAATTCAACACTTCAATATGTTCACCTCAACTTTATCAATCAAGGAACGGCCAAACAAGTGGCGACACACTTAACAAATAATTTACTCAACGACCAATTTATAACGGGTCAATCACTGCTCGTTAACCCAATCCCGACCTCAACCGTTCGGTTTCACCGATCACTGTAACTACAGTCAATGGGGTAAGGATACCAATCGAGTAGTCCAACCATTGTAATATAAAAGATTCAAACTTGAACAAACATTGAAACACTCAAGACTTGTGTCGTTCCGACTCTACGCGTCGGATGCTTCCAACTTGCGTCACTGAGTCTACCACTTAGACCACCTAACTCTACCCACCTAATTGACGTACGGTCCGAGGTTTTGAAAACAAATTCAATATTGAAACCTGTTTCAAATGAAACCAGGCTCTGATACCAAATTGTCACGCCCCAAATCCGATTTTGACCGGACTCGAGACGTGACTTAAGGGAGAAGCAATTGTAATAATAAAATGTCATAAAAACAATAAATCCTCTAACAAACGGTTCATAAAATTCATAGTAAATTCTTTTACAAAAAGGTTCATGACCGACAAAAAATCTGACCAAACGTCTCTAGGAGATAAGCACCCGGACCATAGAAGCTCCCTAGCCTCGAGTCCACTAGTCATCACGCAAACCTGTAAAACAATCATAAACAAATAGGGGTGAGCTTGCGCTCAGTAGGGAAAATGCATAACTAGGGCATTCTTTTAGTTTAACAATTAGGGTTTCACAAGTTTATTCAAATCTTAATAAGGCGAGGGACCAAACAGATGATGAAATACGAAGGCAACCGAGTGTTTAACACTTTCAAAGAGTCAACATTAATCATAGGAAAATACGAGAATCAATGCATTTCTTAAATAATCAATAAAGGATAGGGTGCTCAATTAATGACGTGGGACATGATGTCGCCACACTCCGATCCACAATACTCGTTGTGTCATGTTGGATTTTCCCTCGGTCCAGAGGAGACGCATAACGTCGCGGAGACGTATAACGTCGAGAATGTCGGAAACGTCCCTAGGAGGACACATATCATCGGGACTCTCGGAAACGTCTCCAAAGAACCATATGTCATCGGGACAAGTAGAATAATGCCGTGGGACATGAAGTCGCCACCCTCCGATTCACAATACTCTCTGTGTCATAT
The DNA here is from genome assembly GCA_963921825.1 of Erodium maritimum. NCBI lineage: Eukaryota > Viridiplantae > Streptophyta > Magnoliopsida > Geraniales > Geraniaceae > Erodium > Erodium maritimum. Next base: position 49,208,129 of record OY997588.1, read on the forward strand.
CGGATTTTCCCTCGGTCCAGAGGAGACGCATAACGTCGCAGAGACGTATAACGTCGAGAATGTCGGAAACGTCCCTAGGAGGACACATATCATCGGGACTCTCGGAAACGTCTCCAAAGGACCATATGTCATGGGGAACCAAGGTGTTGCTCCCGCAGGACGCATACACTTGGGTGAATCAACCAATAACCATCCCCGCTGGGTAAACCAACTGATTGCCCCGCAGGGTCCAATATCCAATGCCCCGCAGGATCCAGTAGTCGATGCCCCGCAGGGTCCAATAATCAATGCCCCGCAGGGTCCAATAGTCGATGCACCGCAGGGTCCAATACCAATGCCCACAGGCTCCAATAACCGATGCCCCGCAGGGTCCAATACCAATACCTGCAGGCTCCAATAACCGATGCCCCGCAAGGTCCAATACCAATGCCCGCAGGCTCCAATAACCGATGCCCCGCAGGGTCCAATACCAATGCCTGTAGGCTCCAATAACCGATGCCCCGCAGGGTCCAATACCAATGATTATCCCGCAGGATCTGCCACACACCAACGACTATAAGACCACCGGATTACCCCCCCCCCCCCCCCCCCGGTGTAAGTACTATACCGAACAATCAAACATCTTAAGAATAAGAATAAGGGAAACACACAACGACACAACAACCAACGCTTATCGAATCACACTTTCACCACAACATACCAAAGACATCCATTTAATACTTACACTTACCGTTATACTTACTTGTCACGATCCACCGGTCCATCGATCACATGATCGTACCGTTTGGCACAATCAATCATACTCGTTCATCCGTTCAAGCATTCAATCATTCAACATTCATTCAATCAACCAATCATGTAAACATTCAATTAATCATGTAAACACTCAATCCATCATTCAAGCATAACATTTAACTAGTTTCATTAGACTCTTGATTATCCTAATGAGTAGCAAACAAGCATGTGAACCTAACACAACAACTAATCTGAGGGCTCATCACGACCTCTCTACCAGTAAAACAATTTCCAAGTATTGAAAGCGAGTTACACTAGTTATTCTCATCCTACGCATGCATACTAGACACATCCAGTTATTAGTAATTGAAGGATGATTATTCTAGTTATTCGCATCCTATATGCAATTCTAGGACTAGTCCGATTTTATCAACCTAATAGGCATACTAAGCGTTATTTAAACGAGAAGTTAAGACTTTCCCTACCTTGCGTTCTTCATCTAATAATACTCTGCTGTAAAGTCGATTAGCCTCTCCTACGTTCTTCACACGGGTTCCGGAGTGGTCTTCGTCTTCTCGGGCGAAGTCCAAGCTCTCGAGCGAAGTCTAAGCTCTGGGTTTTTAACAGTTAAACTTACAATCAGAACATGTGTTGTACAAAATAAAATCAACATGTTGCCTTTTTAAACTCGAACGGGATAAAAGCGGGTTTAAACGACGAATCGGGCTCGAGTATCCGAGCACCGAACTCAGAACCCGTTGCACGGATCCCGATGCACGGATCCCAAGGCACGAGTTTCGTGCACGATTCCTGAGGTACGAGTTTTGTGACATAATTCCTGAGACACCCGATTCAGTGTTCCGCTTTGTCCCGTTCTAGGTTCGATTCACAGTTCAGTTTATTCGATCCAGAGTTCCAGGTTCGTTTCAAGTCCAAAACCGTCTTTAATACCATTTTTAAATTATATTACTACAGATTCGAAAACCCAAATTTAGATCTTCAAGCAGGTTATGTTTTAATCCCTTTTGAATTTTAATTTCATTTAAATTCCTGTTCCAACTTGCCAGATCTGAACCTTGTTCGGGAAAAACAAAACAAAGAGGAGAAGAACTCGGGTTGAGAAAACCGACCGGCCACCGGCAACGAAGCCGGCGACCAAACCCACGGTTGTGACTCACCGTCGGGGAAAGAGACGACGTCGGGGAGGTGGTGTTCGTCATGGGAGCGGCGAAGTACGGCGAATCTCGCTCGTCTCAGATCTGGAAGAACCCGACGGTTCCGTCCCGGATCTGATGAGCACGCCGGCGAGCTCCTCAGCTCTGGACGTTCACGGCACGGCGAGGGCTCGGTTATGCAGAGGGAGGAAGGGGGTGGTCGGAGATGAAGGAACTCGGGTGAACTCGACGGCGACGGTATTGGTTTCGTACGGTACTGGAAAAGAGGGCGGCGCCGACGAGGTGGGTTCGAAGACGAAGGTCGAAGTGAGAGATGGCCGGTACGGGAGGGAGAAAGGAAGTAGAGAGAGGAACGGACGTCGGGATTGTAGGACGGAGATGAGGGAGTGAGAGGAGACACTGGCGACGGCCCGGCGTTGCACTGAGAAGAGGGAGGGACGACGTCTTAATAAGGGAGAGACAAGGCTGGAAAATTAGGGTTCGAACCCTAGTTTTCGCCTTTTATACCCGAGCCTCAATGGGCCGGTCTGCATAAATGGGTTGCGTCGTATCTGGGCCGCACGACCCAAAGTGCTGGAGCGGGCGGTCTGGCCTAACCGAGTCTGGTCGGGTCTGGCCTGGTCTAGCTTTTTTTTTTAATTTCTCTTCTTTCTTTTTTTTATTTTTCTTTTCTTTTTCTTTCGCAAACGATCATCATTTTCAACTCACTTTTCCAACCTCGACATTTCAAGACGATAAAAAAATTAATATTTTGTTTCTTTTAATTTGGCCGGTCTTTACTGTCTCCCTTCCTTAAAAGAATTTCGTCCTCGAAATTAAAACGAACGCGCTCCTCTTGACTCTATCTCAGGGAACGTCCGCTCAAAACTCACAAGCGAGGGATCCGTGGTGTACTTCCGCAGTTGGGAACGTGGAAGCTGCTAGGCAATGGCTCTAGTTCTGCCTGAAGATCTCTAGATGTACGATAATCTGCGGGGCCAACTTGTCTCACACTAACTCAAAGAACTACCGGGTACAAACACAAGCTGATTAATACCCAAAACACTTAAGAAACTCAGATAATGGTCTAGCTACCCTATACCAGAATTTTCCGTCGGCACATGTATCCTGTCGGAACCCTCTACAAGTCGAACAAAGTCGGAACCGTACACAAACATAACTCATCAATTTCCTCCTTAGTGATCGTCACAGGGAAAAATCACACTCGAATTCAAACACTATCAAGTTAAGACCAACCACAAACCATTCTACAAGGAAGTAATAAACCCAAAGGCATTCTTCAAGACAAAAGATCTCACGATCACTGCAGGGTGGAACAACCACTCGTTTCATCACGCCTCGTGGAAAGGCAGACGTACCTCAAGTAATACAATCTTAGATTATAGCAAACCATCAACACTCAACTACGACCGATCCGAAGGTTATCCAACCTGTTATAAATCTTTTACCGTTGACGCTTGCTCACATACAATCAATCAACCAACTCCTCGGTCGTTTCATCCGAGCCATAATAAGTCCACAACAAGCATTGAAATCTCGAGAATTGAACAGTCTTTGGGGTACCTTGCGCGTAAAATTTCAAACGTCTTTCAAACAACTTAGGACCAGTCACTGGTCAACTCTAAATTCTCACTGTGCTCTGCATGGCACAAAACCTGACCTACCATGCGATGCTTCGTGCGGTGACCTCTTGTTAGGCCTGGAGCTCGCGGTAGTCGCATTATGCTAACTGTTTCCGGATCTCAACATGAGGTGCTCTCACTTCTACGGTGTGAACTTAGCTGTTACGCTAGTCCTCGCGGGACGTCGGCGTTCGTTCTTCCCTTGTCGACAGATATACGTCTTGATAATCGGTTAGCCTTCTCTGTATTCGGCTCTGCTGAAAATGTCGTTTGATGTCGCTGTATCTCTCGATGTTGCTCACTTGTAGCGTGCGGCGCGACTACGATGACTTTCGTAACTCGTCTTCTTTGCTGTTGCGCGGCACAAACTCTCTCCTTGATCTGCTACAAGCTCCGGTCTTGGTGTCGTCGTTGTTGACCATCTTCTTCTGGATTTGTCGCGTCGGTACGGAGCGTCGGGTCTTCGTCTTGATGCGGTCCAGCATCCGGTGGTCTTCGTGTCTCCTTAGCGTTCTGTTCCGCTCCTTCTTGAAGTCGTGCTCCATTCTTCTCGGCGATGCGCTCGGACAGGTCCTTCGTCTTTCTGGCTCTTTGAGTTGCCGTTCGTTCGGTTGACTCTACTGGCGCGAATCTTCATGATCCAAGGTTGTGGGTGTCGTCTCTGGTCCCGGGTTAAATCCACTATTGACTTCATGAACTAGCGGTAATCTGATTTGTTCCCATGGGAATAACGTAGGAACAACGCACTCTAATCTAATCTCTCACGTACGTCACACACACTCGTCCAAATCTGTGCTCGTTAACCGGGGTGTCAGAACAAAAGGGTCGTCTCAAAGGTTCGAATCTTATGACCTAAATTGTCTAGCGGAGGTAGAATAAGCTGGAGATTACGACTCATGTGGGTTATGGGTCCACCACGCTTCCGCTGCGACACTCTGATCTTATCGTCGCTCGGTCATCTCCGGTGACCGGTCGGACCGTTTACTGGTCAAGCCTGCAGCCTTTCATTGCTCGGGCATTCGCTGCTAATAGCACTCTATGAACGCCTGTTGTTTCACCAATCGGTTCTTAAGACTCGATTATGTACTCTCGACGTAGGACAAAACTTTCCGTACTTCTAAGTTTACTACTCCTTCAAACTCAAACTGACACTAGTCGGTACTACCACACCTCTCGTCGGTGTGTTAAGATACGGGTGGGCTTAACAGTTTTAAAAATCGTTCCAACATAAGGTAACCACGAAACAATACAACCAAGTGTAATACTCAAGTGTCAGTAAACACAAAATCCAAAATGTAAATCGAAAACAAGTACTCTAAGCGATCTCAAGATCGGTATCAAGTCCCTCAGCTTGGGGCCCGGTAATCATGTACGCTCGGCCCTGTCGCATCGGAGGTCCTCCTCTCGGTGGGGTGGAAGAATTTGCTGATGTGACAACATGTTCTCTTATCGGCTCTCGTAAGCCGAACAGCGGAACGGTTTGTAGATCCATCACTCAACGGGCAGTCTCGGCCCAGATGTTCCAACTACTTGCTCGAGGGCAAATTGTGCCACCAGTATCGTGCTTCTCCCTCAGTTGGAAGGTCGCGAAAAATATTCTCAAACGACTATCAGAATACTCTCAAAGTGAAGGTTGCGGGTAATCCGCTCCAACCATACTACAATTGCCTCGGGGTCTGAACCTCCGGAATAGATAGGTGTACCCAACCTACGAAAATTTATGAGGCCCTGGGCCGCGTAGCTATCCATCTGGCCTGGCATCTCGATAGTGACTGCGTCGACAGTAGGCACAGACTCTTGTGCCGGTGTTGCAGTATCCTGCTGAGTGCTAAGCGCTGCTAGCACTGCACGAACCACCTCATCAATAGGGGTCGCCTGAGTCGGCTCTACGAATGGGGGAGCTCTAGGTGGTGACCCCACCGGTCTATCCTCAAAACTCTGGTGGTATGTGGAAGCAAAATCCTGGGCGCTCGTTGTCCCTTCCAGACCAACAGCGGCTTTATATTACTTATGTGTTGGAGTAATATATCGATGTGTGTTCTGATCTATGCTCACCATGCGAATAAAACCATAGATCGAGATGGATCACACTCGATGGGTCCCTAGTCAACAAAGCTTCACTAGAAGCGACTAGTATGAAAGATGGCTATTTATGGCTTACGTTCTTTTAGTCATTGGAATGGTATTCCAGAGTCTGATCATAGATATCATGTGGGACATGATATTGGACGACCCGACATGAATATGTGCCATAGATCAAGTCATGAACATATTGATTTTCGTAGCTTGTCATGTATCCTTATACCAATGAGTCTTTGTGATCGGTATGCAGTAAACAACTGAGTTTGACCTGAGCCTAACGTTTTCCGTAACAGGGCTTCCATAACGGCCATGATTGGCTTTGGGACGAACTGCATGAGTGACACGAAAGACGGCTAATAGATGTATCCCTCATACTACGGTATGGGAAAAATATCAGTTCTCAGCCGCTTGATCGAGAGTGACTGAAAGAATAGCATGTCCATGCACATAATACTAGGTATCATATATTTAGTCATCTCACATATCAAGGAACAGTGATTGAGAATAATAAGAATGATGGCTCTATGACTTATCTCAATTAGGATATCGGTGATAAAAGGATAATGACAGGGACGACGCAAAGGTTAGATTCGATAGGGTCGATTCGTTATGCAGTGTCAGGTAATACTAAAGTCTCGTTAGATGCCACTTAAATAGGATCAAGTAAAATGGGATTTTACGTTGATCTATTGACATGTATAAACCTAAGGGTCACACCGGAGGGTGAAACTCATTGACACATTTATGGAGAATGGCCAAAAGGGAGTTGTCTCGGGACATGACCAAAACTTAGTTTTGGGTCATGTGCCCGTAAGTGAATAGGACTTTACGGATCGAGACAAGGCTTGGAGGTTTGGGATTGATCGCGTCGGATAATGTTGGACATTTCTGGTATGGAAGGCTTGGAGGTGATGAGCGAATCACGGGACCTCGTTGGAAATGGCCACGGGCCATTTTCCAAGAGGCCCATGGAAGGCCCATGGAACTAATTAATCAAGTCTTGATTAATTAGTACTAAGTAAGCATGACAAGGATTAAGATGTTGGTGATTCACCACCTAACCCCATCTTGTCTAACCACACTTTGTCCAATTTACACCTTACTTGTCACCATGCTTGTCCCATTTTGGTTATGTTTAAGTCATCTTTTTTCAACATAAAAAACACAAGACAAGAATAGGAAACACATTTTCTCTCCCTCTTCCACACAATTTCGGCCAAGGGTTGTTTCCACCTCTATTTTTGTGTTCTTGAGTCCTCAAAGAGAAGAACTGCGTGGCTTTGATTCCCATGTGGATACGTAGGCGTCTTGGAGACTCAAGTCAATCATTCGTTACATGGTGTTCTTGTTTTGGTAAGAAACAGTGCTGAGTTTTTCTCTTGTGAATCAATTTTTTGTTAGTTGTTTCATGGTTTTAATCGTCTCTTGGTTTTCATTGATTTTCCGCTGCGAGTTGGTTCATCTCCAACCCTACCTTGAGACCCAAAAGTGGTATCAGAGTTGTGCTACCTTCGGGATTCACAAGACGGTGTTGAAAGTTTCGGTTTTGGCATGTTTTTTTTTTATAAACGAAAGATTTATTAGGCATTCTTTCTATAAGCATAGAAACGAAGCAAAGAAAACGACCCTTACAACGAGGGCCTTTCCCCCATACAATAACAACTACAAAGAGAAAAACAAAAACAAGAACAACCAAATCAACCAAACGGAAACAGAGCAAAAACAAACACTACGACCACACAAAACAAGCCATGACTCGGCTTCAGGCTCACGGCAGCCCCTTTTATCTTCCCGCTCTACCGCCCCTCTTCAAACAGCACTCTGGATCTCTCGACCACTCCTCAAAAGAGATTCCCTGACGAAAAGACCCCGAGCTCCATAACAAACCAAAAGAATGATGCTTCACTTTAGCTACGACATCATCCATAGAGACCATCACCGAATTAAAAGCTACTCCATTCCTCACCAACCAAATATGCCACAGGGTAAGATAACCAACCCGAATCCAACCTTCCCACCAACATCTGGTTCCCAACCCACTCCACCACACCAGAATCTCCGCTACACTATTGGGCATGGGACCACCAATCCTCCACCAAGCCAACAACTTACACCAAATCTCCCACGAATACAAGCAGTGCAACAACATATGATCTACATCCTCAAAACTAGACTTGCAAAATTAACAGAGCATTCGGTTAAGAGAAATATTTACCCCCCTGCTTTCCAAGAACTTGATGGTCGGTAACGCTCTATGAACCGCCAACCAGACAAAAACGCTGAATTTCGGGGGTAGCCCTTTCACCCACAGTATACTCGCCCAAACTAAGTCCCGCCTTGGTTCCCCTGAACTGGTCAAAAGATTATAGGACTGCGCTACAGAAAAACCTTTTGAATGCTTCACCCAAACACAAGAATCATGCTTGTCGGGCCGAACCTGCACACCTTCCAGCATGTACAATAACACTTCGGCCGAAGTATGTTCCCATACCTCCAAATCTTGGCAGAAACCTACCCTCCAAAACCCCGACACCCAAAAGTGTTCCACCTTTGCAAACATGGCCGGGGACACCACATACAAAGCCGGGAAACGGTAACGAATAGGAATATCCCCCACCCAAACGTCCTCCCAGAAAGAGATCATGTCACCCTTCCCTAACAACCAATGCACTCCTTGATTCCCAAATAGCTCCTAAAAGCTCGGATCAGAAGCCAGAAAAATAATATGAGAAACCAAGAAAGATGAACATGGTTTATCAACTTTGGAAAGGTCCCAGTCAGCAGGATCCCACCCAAACAGAGCGCAAATAACCTTCTTCCACATATAATCTATCTCAGAGGCGTACCTCCACCACCATTTGGCCAACAAACTAACATTCATCGTTTCTAACCGTCTAATCCTAAGACCTCCTTCCTCCCTGCTCTTGCACACCTTGCTCCATCTTACTTTGATAACATGATTTAAATTCTTGTTTATGGATTTAATGCATGTAAAATGAATTTTTGAAAATTAATTCAAATCGGGAAATTTTGATTTTTTTTTTTGATTTTTTGGGTCTTGGGAGCGGGACTCTCTAGGAGCCGAAACTAGGACCGAACGGGGCTCCATTGGACGGAGCTAGGCCAAGCATGACTATTGGATTGTTGATATGCCAAGGCTAAACCCTTTTTATTATTTATGGTGAGTCTGGAACCGTCATGACGAACTCGAAGATCAAATGTTCAAAAGTTTCATTTTTGAACGGTTTCGATAAACCGAGCATCAAAAAAATTCGGAACTTGGCTATTAATTAAAACCGGAAAATCACATGATGTTTGATAACATGCTTGTTTGATAACACGATGTGTGATGTGATGTTGGCATGGTGTACATAATAGCCCCGAGCTCGATTTAATTATTTATCGCTTTTCACGGCCTGCGAGCCATTAAAGGTAGCGTGTAATTATTCTTTCAAGGTGTGGTCGTCGAACCACTTGTTTGTAATATTTATTTATTCCCGACCTGCGAGTCGTGTATTAAATTGTAATATTTACTCAAGACGAAGAAAGGGTGAAAAGGTCATTTGGTTGCTTTTCGGGTGTTGACATCGACTTGGAGTTGGTGAAGCTCAAGAAGCTGGTGGGAGTTAGTTTAGGGGGCTGTTATGTGCACATTTATCGCTTTATGCTTGGTTTATTTTATGCATGATTAATTCTATGAGTTGGATTAGAATTGCATGGTTAACTTTATTTACCGAGCATATCACCTCACATGCAAAGATAAAATTTGTTTTTGATAATTGTATGCGAGCCCTTAGAACCGTCATTGCATTGGATGTAGTTGACGGGTTCAAAGGAAGAATTACATTGGATGTAGTTTGAGGCAGCATAGCATTTGGTATGTAGTTGATGTGCGCATCACATCTAGGATGCGCCAAAGTTTTAAACACAACCAGACAAGTAAAAACGGGTCATGTCCGATACCTCCCAATTATCAACACCTTACTACCTCCCCGTCCTATGGGTGTCATGCGCATTAGCTGAGCATCCATGAGAAAGTGGGGTAGTAGGTTTGGACGACATATGTGGGTGTCGTGCGCATTAGCGGAGCACTTACATAGTGACGAGCCATAGTTGAAAATTGGTGGACCCGACTTCGATTCTCAGCCTGAGGTTGAGCTAGGGTAACAGATAGGGTAAGCCGTGTACGTAAGTTTATACCTTATCCAAGAGTCACATTGGATGTGATTGGATGGAGTTATACCTACATAGTTCGATTAAGTGGTGAGCATTAGTTCAGCTTAATCGAGTGAATCAAGGATCTTGGTTTTAGATTCTGAAGGTATAGAATCGATTGTTGGTGTATAAGCTTGATCTTCATAAAATTTATTCAGTTTACTGATTGAATTTTATCTATTGTAGATCAAATGGAAAATTCAGCGAACATTAATAGTTTGTCATTAAAAACCATTCTTGACAGGGTCAAGCTAAATGGGACAAACTATTTGGACTGGTAAAGAAATTTGAGGATATTCCTCAAGTATGAACGCAAAGAATATGTCCTTGACAAGGCTGTCTCTAAGACCATATCAGAGTTACATGAAGTGTCATTAACTATTGAGAAGAATATCAGGGATCTGGGATCCAAGGATATTCTGATGGTCAACAAGGGAATTAGAAGTGGCAAAGGCGGGGCTCATGCGCACTTGGCGGGAAAGATGAGACACCTGAGAATGTCTGCTTCTACTGCCAACATCCTGGTCATTGAAACCGGGATTATAGGAAGTTCACAGCTGATCTAAAGAAGGGCAGTGGAACTGCGCCTTCATCAGATAGCCTGGATGATCTGAAGAAGGGCAGTAGGATTGCGCCTTCATCAGGAAACTTGGATGATCTAAGGAAGGGCGGTTGGACCGTGCCTTCATCCGGTATTAACTCTATAGAGCTACCTCTCTCTACTTTCAAAGATTCATGGGTATTAGATACCAGTACTGAATCCCACACATGCACTAACGTATAGTGGCTGAAAGTACGAGAGGTTTGGAAAGCACGAAGTGGACCCCAGAGTTGTGGCAACTGTTGTAGGATCCATGAGCCTTTCTTTGCCAAGTGGCCTTGTCTTAGTATTGTATAATGTATATCGCATACCTACTTTTAGTAGGAATATTATATTTGTATCCGTGTTTGGATAGGAAGGATATAATGTTAATATTGGAAATGGAGTTTTCAATGTTCTATGCAATGATATGTTTTATGCTAGTACTAACTAGGTTGAAGGATTGTAAATATTAGGTATGGGTGACAATGCCTCAAGTTCTATATATTATCTTAATACCAAGAGGTCTAAATCCAACGATTTAAACCTAACTCTGTTATGGCACTGTCATTTGGGCCGCATAAACAAGAAGCGCATATCAGAACTTTAGAAGTACGGGCTTTAAGGTCCATTCGAATTCCATTTGATCGATAGGTGCAAGGCTTGTTTGATGGGAAAAATGACTAAAGCGCCCATTATCGGTCGCGGTGAAAAGGCGGGTGAATTATTGGGGCTGATACACTCGGATGTGTGTGGACCAATAGGTTTGCTGGCCAAGAGGGGTTTTAGCTACTTCATCACATTTATTAACGATTATAGTAGATATGGTTATGTCTGTTCAATAAGACATAAGTCTGAAGCTTTTGATAAATTCAAAGAGTTCAAGACTGAAGTAGAAAACCGGCTTGGGAAAAATATTAAGGCACTTTGATTGGATCGAGGCGGAAAATACTTAACCACGGAGCTTTTAGATCATCTGATGGAGAGCATGATCTTTTCAGAATGGACTCCTCCCGGAACACCGTAGTTGAATGATGTGTCCGAGCGGAGAAATCGAACTTTTTTGGATATGGTCTGATCCATGATCAGTTGGACTGATCTCCCAATCTCTTTCTGGGGTTATGCTCGAGAGACTACCGCGTTCATAGTGAATCAGACTCCGACAAAGGATGTGGAAGGGAGACCATTTTAGAAATGGCATGGGAAGATGCCCGCTTTATCCTTCCTAAAGATTTGTGGTTACGAGGCTTATGTGAAACATTTGGTTTAAACTAAGCTCGAACCAGGATCTGAGATATGCACCTTCGTGGGGTATCCCAAAGCAACAAGGGGATACTACTTCTACAAACCCAATGAGAACATGGTGTTCGTCGCTTGGGGTGTGGTCTTTATAGAAAAGGAGTTTTGTTTCCAAAGACGTCATTGGGAGGACTGTGCATCTCGAAGAAATTCAGGACGGTACAGATCCGTCTAAACCAATTGACAACCTAGTAGAAAGGGAGCCAGAGATGGTCGTAGAGTAAGAACCAATTCCTATTACAATTCTGGAAGGTCCAAGGCGATCTAAAAGGATCAATTGTCCACCTCAAAGATATGGTATTCGGAGGTGACAATGAAGTCATGGTGGATCACGATGATCCAGCCACCTTTCAGGAAGTCGTGGATGGGCCCGACTCCAAGTTATGGCTGGTAGCCATGAGGGAGGAAATGCAATCCATGTCGGACAACCAAGTCTGGGAACTGGTTGATCCCATCAATGGTGTGAGGACCATCGGATGCAAATGGATCTTCAAGGTGAAGATGGACATGGACAACAACCCTCGGACCTACAAGGCCCAACTGGTTGCGAAAGGTTATAGAAGATCCAACTGATTGACTATGAGGAAACCTTCTCTCCAGTGGCCATGGTCAAATACATCTAGATTCTTCTTGACATACTCTCGTATCTTGATTATGAGATATGGCAAGTGGATCTCAAAACCTCTTTTAAACGGGAATTTGACTGAGATCGTTTGTATATCTCAGCCCGAAGGTTTTGACGATTTGAAGAATAAAGGGATAGATCTATAAGTTGTTGAAATCCATTTGTGGATTGAAACAAGCTTCTTGGAGTTGGAACCTTCATTTTGATGAAGCGGTAATTAGATTTGGCTTCATCAAGAACGAGGATGACCCTTGCGTTTGTAAGAAAGCTTGTGGGAGAAAGATTGCCTTTCTGGTGCTAATTGAAAACGACATCCCAACCTTGCACGAGACTAAAAGCTTGGTTGAGGAAGTGTTTCGCAATATAGGACTTAGGTGATGCTCCTTATATCTTAGGGATTAAGATATATAGAGATAGCACCAAGAGGGTCTTGGGATTAAGTCAGAGCACCTATGTGAACAAGGCATTGAGTGAGTTCTCAATGCTCGATTCAAAGAAATGATTCTTACCCGCTAGTCATGGCATTCATCTCAGCAAGACTCAGAGTCCTAAGACACCTGATGAGCTGAAAAGGATGATGCGAATCTCATACGCCTGGGGGTAGGATCAATCATATATGCCATGACATGTGCGAGACCGACGTCTCGTAAGCCTTATGTTGTACCAGTAGACATCAGTTTAACCCTTGGGGAAAGATGATGCTGAACTAGTCGTCGAAGGATAAGTAGACGCTAGTTTTCTAGACGGATCCAGATGACTTTAGAAGTTAGTTAGGACATATGTTTACGCTGAACGGATGAGCTTTTAGCTGGAAGAGCGTAAAGCAAGATACCGTCGACAAATCTATGACAAAGGTGAAGTACATGGATGCTATAGAGGCAGCTAAGGAGGCTATGTGGATTTGGAAATTCATGGAAGAGTTGGGTGTAATTAAAAACCCATCTAGCTCAGTGAATCCATTTTGCGACAACACAAGGGCCATTGCGCAAGCTAAAAGCCTAGATCGCATTACAAATCCAAACATGTACTACGGCGTACACACCTCATCAGAGAAATACTGAACCGAGGTGAAGTGAAGATAACCTATATTACAACGGGTGATAACATAGTCAACCCTTTGAATAAGGCATTGTTGCTGCCTAAACATGTTAGACATGTAAAGTCGATGGGTACATATTGGAGTGTAGATTGGAATTAGGGCAAGTGGGAGATTGTTAGTCTTAGTGCCCATAGTTCAATCCTAAATGTCCAAATGTATATATCATCGTTAGCAATAAAAGTAAAGCGAAATTATATTACTTATGTGTTGGAGTAATATATCGATGCGTGTTCTGATTTATGCCCACCATGCGAATAAAACCGTAGATCGAGATGGATCACACTCGATGGGTCCCTAGTCAACAAAGCTTCACTAGAAGGGACTAGTATGAAATATGGCTCTTTATGGCTTACGTTCTTTTAGTCATTGGTATGGGATTCCGGAGTCTAATCATAGATATCATGTAGGACATGATATTGGATGACCCGACATGAATATGTGACATAGATAAAGTCATGAACATATTGATTGTCGTAGCTTGGCATGTATCCTTAAACCAAGGAGTCTTTGTGATCGCTATGCAGTAAACAACTGAGTTTGACCTGAGCCTAACGGTGCCCGTAACAGGGCTTCCATAATGGCCAGGATTGGCTTGGGGACGGACTGCATGAGTGACACAAAAGACGGCTAAGGATTTATCCTTCATACTACGGTATGGAAAAGATACCGGTTCTCGGCTGCTTGATCGAGAGTGACTAAAAGAATAGCATGACCATGCACATGATACTAGGTATCATATATTCAGTCATCTCGCATATCAAGGAACAGTGATTGAGAATAATAAGGATGACGGCTCTATGCCTTATCTCAATCAAGATATTGGAGATAAAAGGATAATGACATGGAAGACGGAAAGATTAGAATCGACATGGTCGATTCGTTATGTAGTGTCAGGCAATACTAAAGTCTCTTAGTTGCCACTTAAATAGGATCAAGTAAAATTGGATTTTACGTCGATCTATTGACATGCATAAACCTAAGGGTCACACCGGAGGGTGAAACTCACTGACACATTTATGGAGAATGGCCAAAAGGGAGTTGTCTCGGGACATGACCAAAACTGGGTTTTGGGTCATGTGCCCGTAAGTGAATAGGACTTTACGGATCGAGACAAGGCTTGGAGTCTTGGTATTGATCGCGTCGGATAATGTTGGACATTTCCGGTATGGAAGGCTTGGAGGCGATGAGCGAATCATGGGACCTCGTTGGAAATGGCCACGGCCATGTTCCAAGAGGCCCATGAAAGGCCCATGCAAGAAAGGCCCATGGAACTAATTAATCAAGTCTTGATTAATTAATACTAAGTAAGCATGACAAGAATTAAGGTGTTGGTGATTCACCACCTAACCCCATCTTGTCTAGCCATACTTTGTCCTATTTACACTTTACTTGTCACCATGCTTGTCCCATGTCTTTAGGTTGACAAGTACGGGGTTTGTTATGTTTAAGTCATCTTTTTTCAACATAACAAACACAAGACAAGAATAGGAAACACATTTTCTCTCCCTCTTCCCCACAATTTCGGCCAAGGGTTGTTTCCACCTCTATTTTTGTGTTCTTGAGTCCTCAAAAAGAAGAACTACGTGGCTTTGATTCCCATGTGGATACGTAGGCGTCTTGAAGACTCAAGCCAATCATTCATTACCCGGTGTTCTTATTTTGTTAAGAAATAGTGCTGAATTTTTCTTTTGTGAATCAATTCTTTGTTAGTTGTTTCATGGTATTAATCGTCTCTTGGTTTTCATTGATTTTCCGCTATGAGTTGGTTCATCTCCAACCCTACCTCGAGAACCAACAGTATCCTCCTAGGAATCAAAGCCACGTAGTTCTAAGCTTAGAGGACTCATGAACACAAAAAATTAAGGAAAACATAGCCAATGCCGGAACTTTTGAGGGGGGGGGGGGGAGTTGGTGTTTTTCCTTTTCTATGTTATCTCTTTTATGTTGAAAGGATGACCCTTATTTCATTAATCCCATCAACATTATAGAATAATAGTAGATAGGACAAGTATGGTGTAAAGTATTAATAGTTAATAAAGAGTTGGTGGATTCAAATCCAATTCTATCACCAACTACTTAATCTACCCAATTAGTAAGAACCATTTAGGGTTAAATACATTATGGTACCCTTATGTTCGTTCCACAGACCTTTTGGTACCCTTATGAATTTTTAATACATTTGGGTAACCAAATGTTCGGTCCACGAACGTTTTGAGCAATTCTGTTAGAAAAGTAACGGAATATTCCAAATAAGTTAGTCATGTGACCCCATGTGCAGTTAAATGGAGTGTGAAATTACGAATTTTCACTTACTTATTTAAACCTTATACATTTGATAAGAGAAATTACCATTTTACCCTTATTTGTTATAAATAAAAATAATAATAACAGAGTTAAACAAAAAATAATTTAAAACAAAATTAAGAAAATATTTTTCTTTTGTAAAATCAAATCATAAAACGAAACCTAATCTCTCATACACTAGCATTGTCACGCCCCAATTTCAGTAAAACCGAACTAGGGACGCGAACATTTAAAATGATAAAACCGTTTGAAACCTGTTTTGAATAAACACTTTAAAAGTACCATTTGTTCAACAAAATAATAATTACAGTTTAAAACACGTCCCAACAAGTGGACAAAAATACAAGGTATCCGTCACTAGACTCAAAAGACAAAACCCGGACTCCGCTCCTAGCTCCACAAGCTTCGAGAGCTCACCTAGTCCGTCCCACGAGCAGTACCTGTAGGAAAAGTAGCTAGGGGTGAGCGTTCGCTCACCACCACGGATAACAGACTGACTACGGCATAATTAGCAGACAATGCCGGTAACACCAAAATAAAGTCTACACCGGGGGACACTGTCCCCAACCCAAGGACTCTAACTGATCAAACACCCATTGTTACCTTCCTTGACCAACTCAACACTTTGACACGTAAAGTAGACCCGACACAACGATCACGACCTCTCCCAAGGACTCGAAAGAAACTACGCAACACCAAACAAGACCACAAGGATCGCACACCAACCAAGATCACAAAGGATCGCAAACCAGCTGCTCAGTAACCTCCCTCACTCACGCGCTTTGCCGAACCACTCAGGCCAGGCGGTCGACCTGTCTCAGTAACCTCTCTTACTCACGCAGCTTTGTCGAACCACTCAGGTCAGGCGGTCGACCTGTCTCAGTAACCTCTCTCACTCACGCGCTTTGCCGAACCACTCAGGCCAGGCGGTCGACCTGTCTCAGTAACCTCTCTTACTCACGCAGCTTTGTCGAACCACTCAGGTCAGGCGGTCGACCTGTCTCAGTAACCTCTCTCACTCACGCGCTTTGCCGAACCACTCAGGCCAGGCGGTCGATCTGTCTCACTCACGCGCTTTGCCGAACCACTCAGGCCAGGCGGTCGACCTGTCTCACTCACGCGCTTTGCCGAACCACTCAGGCCAGGCGGTCGACCTGTCTCACTCACCTCTCTCACTCACGCGCTTCCCCGACACAAAGTCGGGCCAGGCGGTCGACCTGTCTCAGTAACCTCTCTCACTCAGGTAACCACAATCACAATCACAAGCGAGTTCAACAAACAACAACAACACAGGTTCAACACTCCACAGGCACTCATGGCCACACAAGACACCAACAGTAAAACACGGACTCAACAGCCCCACATGCACTCACGGCCTCCCAAGACACACCAACAGTAGAACACGGACTCAACAGCCCCAAAGGCACTCACGGCCTCCCAAGACACACAAACAGTAGAACACGGACTCAACAGCCCCACAGGCACTCACGGCCTCCCAAGACACCAAAGGTAAAGACACGGGTCCAACGACCCCACGGGCACTCATGGCCACCCAAACTCAACGATAAACCATGCTTGCAACTTACCGAGACTCTAACTCGTAAGCCAACTAAAGAATGCTTGCAACCCCCCGAGACTCTAACTCGGTCAGGCCAGCCAAAGACACCAACCTTAGTACACGGGCTCTCAAGGCCACCCAAACTCGACAATAAATAACACGGGCTCTCAAGGCCACCCAAACTCGACAATAAATAACACGGGCTCTCAAGGCCACCCAAACTCAACAATAAATAGCACGGGCTCTCAAGGCCACCCAAACTCGACAATAAATAACACGGGCTCTCAAGGCCGCCCAAACTCAACAATAAATAACGCACAACAACCTCCGACATAATCGATGCCTCCAACAGTCCTAAGATCACTACTTTCACAACAACCTCCGGGCATGGTCATATGCCTCCAGTAATTCAATTATCGCTAAGTTCTCTGATCCTACGACACTACTAAGTGTCACATGCTTTTCTCATAAACGCTACAATCCCGTATCATGCATTTCTAATATTCGATAACCTACTCAACCCACGACACCCCGGTGTCACATGCAATTCTACTATTAACTTTCCCTAATCAGGGCCGAGATCTGGCTACTTTTCCCTACCTCAACCGAAGAACACCCGCTACGCTTCCTAGCTGCTGACGTTCTGCCTCGCTACCTCCGGGCTTCACTTCGATCGAAGCCGGACGCTAAAGATAACACGAAAGCCATAAAATTAGAGGCGGTTCCGAGGTTAATTTAAAGGTCACGAGTATTCCAGTTTAAAACTGACAGTTGTCCTTTAAACTCGAGCGGGATAAAAGCGGGGTCACGGCGAATCGGGTTTGAGTACCCGTGCACTGACACTGGTGCATGTTTCCGAGGCACGGTTCCTGAGGGACCGATTCAACGTTTCGCTTTCACTCCGTTCTAAGTCCGGTTACCAGTTCAAACCCGAACGTTCAACCGTTCAAAACCATTTTTAAACCCAAATTGATTTTAAACTCTCTCTATTTTAAAGCCCTTTTATTTTCCAATTTAAACCCCCTTTCTTTTCTTTTTTTCTTAAGGCTGACTTTTCATTTTAATACCTCTTTCTTTTCAATTTAAAACCCGCGATTTTGATCCAACCAAAAATCCGATCCAAAGATTTTCTGTTTCAAAACAGTCCAGATCAATAACGATTTTACGTCCGACAAACAAAGGTCGAACTTTTATTCCAAATCTGATTTTGATTTTAAAACTCAACTTAAACCCTTTTTCCACATTTAATCAGATCTAAATTTGTTTTTGAAACATATTACCAACACCTTAAAATACCAGTTCTTTGAATCAAATCAGATTTTAACCCTTTTTGAAATTAAATCCTTTTTGTTAACCAAAACTGATTTTCGTTCTTAATTTAGTTATCTTAGCAGTTCAATACTTCAGTTCCAGAAGAAACCGGATCTACAAGGGTTCAGCTTCAACAAGCCCAGATCAAGAAACTTCCGGGACATAAATAATCTAAAAGAAGGAGAAGGTCGGGAAAGAAATCCGGCCGACCACCGGCGGCGCCGTTGCCGGCCGAAGCTCCACGGTCGGAAACTCACTGTAGGAAAATAGAGGACGGTGGCGGGCGGGTTGAGCACGGCGGAGGTTCGCCTCGGATCCGGACGGCTCGGTCCCGTCCCGGATCTGATGAGCTCGCCGGCGACGGCGGGAGCTCGGGTTAGAGGACGACGGGGTCGGATTGAGAGGGGGAACGGAGATGGAGAACGACAGCCAGCGGCGCTGGCTCGCTCGGCCGCGTGCGGTGGTTGGGTCTCGGACGGAGAGGAGAAGAGGAGGGGCTCGGTGGGTTCGGCTGAGACGGGAAGGAGAGGGGCTCGGTGGGTTCGGCTGAGACGGGAAGGAGAGGGGCTCGGTGGGTTCGACTGAGACGGGAAGGAGAGGGAGGTCGGGGTTGGGAGGCGTGGCGACCGTGTGGTGGCGATGGGAGAGGGAGGCGTGGTGGTGCGCGAAGAGAGAGAAGGGGAGAGGTGAGGGTCGGCTGCGAGGAAGAAGAAGGTGGAAATGGGTTGAAACCCTAAAACAAAGGGTTTTATACCCTGGGCTTGGGCCGGGTCGGCAATCTGGGCCGGGTCGCTAGTCGGGTCTGGCCCAGCCCGGTCCAGCTTTTTTTTTTTTTGCACTTGTTTCAAAAACCTGCCTTAAGGTTTTCGGATTGCAATTTAATACCCTTTTGAAGAGAAGCGGGTTTTACAAGCATACACTAGTCTTCCTTTTCTAAACTATACATGACACACCACAACCTAATCTACTTCACCTTCACCCCACGACCTCATCACGACGGTGGAGTAGTTCATCACGGTGGCGGCCTTTTACAACGATAGTGAAGGGCGACGATAAATGGAGCTTCGAAGCAAGCCTCACCCGACCAGACAATCGATACCCCTCAGCACCATCCCTGCTCGCCGGAGAAGACGAAGGCGTCACCAGAGTTGTCTTGACTCAACTCCTGGCAACAACTACCGGAGTTTTCTTGACTCAACTCCCGGAGTTGTCTTGACTCAACTTCTGGAGAAGACGAAGGTGTCATCACTCATCTAGGCTAGGCTAAGCCATCTCGTCTTACTGAATCCAGATCTGGAGGAACTCGCAAGTGGAGCTCGAACTTGGGCTATATCTATAGCCAGTAAAGTCCGAGGCGTGGAGACACTATCTTGTTATTGGTCCACAGTGGTGGTTGAGCGGCGGCGGTGGAGTTCTAGGGTTCGTCTTGTTCGTCTGGTAGCTAATGCCTTTTGCCAAGCAGAAACAAAAAAAAATCGTTTGATTCCGAATCTTTTGTAATTTGTGATTTCATTTGAAATTTAATGTTCTTTTGTGATTTGTGATTTGTTTAATTCATGAAATTTTAGTTTTTATAGTAATATGTGATTTATTCAGGTTTGATTCTTTTGTTCAGATGGGTTGATCTGAAAAATGGTAGAACGATGTTTATGTTTTTGGGTCTTGCAGATCTGATTTTGGGTCTGAATACAAACAAAAGAGAATTCAAAATACATAAACATAATGTTCATCGTGGTATGAATACAAACAAATGGGGTTCTTTCTTTTCTTCAGATGAAATTGTGGATCTTTGTTTTGTGTTTTGAGAATAAAAGAAAAGAATTCAAAAGACATAAACATTATTTTTTTAATTTATGAAAAAATATATAACTAAAAATTAGAAAAAAATATTCAAAAATTTAAAATTAATTTTAAAAAAATAAATTATTTTTTTAAATTAGTCATTATTATTTTAAGAAATAAATAAATGAATATTTTAACAAATAAATGATATTATTAATATTTAATAATTAATTATTAAAGAATTAATTATCAAAAGGGTAAAATAGTCTTTTAACTCATAAAACAAGTTACTTTGAAATGCTAAAGGGTAAAATAGTCATTTCAAATAATTGTGTTAGTTTTTTTAACCTCAGTGGCTCAAAACGTCTGTGGACCGAACATTAAGGTACCCAAATGTATTAAAAATTCATAAGGGTACCAAAAGGTCCGTGGACCGAACATAAGGGTACCATAATGTATTTAACTCAACCGTTTAGATAAGACTTAACTAGTTGGTTCCATGGCCCTTTGGTGGTATGGGCCGCCCATGGGCCTTGCGGGGTAATGGCCCATACCCATTCCCGACGAGGTCCCGTGACACGCTCATCGCCTCCCATGCCTTCCATCCCAGATATGTCCAACATTATCCGACGAGATTGTTCCCAAGACTCCAATTCTTGTCTCGACCCGTAAAGTCCTAATTACTCACGAGAACATGACCCAAAGCCCCGTTTTGTTCATGTCTCGTGTCAACTTCCTCGCTTGGCCATACACCATTAGTGTGTTAACGAGTTTCATGCTCTAGTGTGACCCTTAGGTTTATGCATGTCGGTAGGTCAACGTAAAATCCTATTTTACTTGATCCTAAATAAGTAGCAACTAATAATATTTTAGTATTGCCTAACATTGCATAACGAACCGGCCCTTATTGATTCCAACCTTTCTGTCGTCTATGTCACTATCCTTTTATCTCTAGATATCCTAATTAAGATAAGGCATATAATCGTCATCCTTATTATTCTCAATCACTATTCCTTGATATGTGAGATGACTGAATCTATGATACCTAATATCATGTACATGGTCATGCTATCTTTTAGTCACTCTCGATCAAGCGACCGTGAACCAATATCATTCCCATACCGTAGTATGAGGGATAAATCCCTTAGTCGTCTTTCGTGTCACTCATGTAGTCTGTCCCCAAGACAATCCTGGTCATTATAGAAAACCCTGTCACAGGAAACGTTGGGCTCATGTCAAACTCAGTTGCTTACTTCAAAACAATAAATAAAAAAAGACTCCGTGATCTAAGGATACATGACAAGCTACATCATTCAACATATTCATTGTCGTAGCATGTCATGTATCCTTAGACCAAGGAGTCTTTATGATTACTATGCAAAAAACAACTGAGTTTGACCTGAGCCTAACATTTCCTGTGACATGGTTTCTATAACGGCCAGGATTGGCTTGGTGATGGACTGCATGAGTGACACGAAAGATGGCTAAGGGATTTATCCCTCATACTGCGGTATGGGAAAGATATCGGTTATCGGCCGCTTGATCGAGAGTGACTGAAAGAATATCATGGCCATGAACATGATATTGGATATCATATATTCAGTCATCTCACATATCAAGGAATAGTGATTGAGAATAATAAGGATGACAACTCTATGCCTTATCTTAATCAGGATATCGGTGATAAAAGGATAATGACAGGAACAACTGAAGGTTAGAATCGATAGGGTCGGTTCGTTATGTAGTGTTAGTTTATACTAAATTCTCGTTAATTGCCACTTATGTAGGATCAAGTAAAATGGGATTTTGCGTTGATCTACCAACATGCATAAACCTAAGGGTCACACCGGAGGATGAAACTCATTTAGACATTTATGGAGAATGTCCAAGAGGGAAGTTGTCACAGGGCATGACCAAAAGTGGGTTTTGGTTCATGTGCCTATAAGTAATTAGGACTTTACGAGTCGAATTTTGGACATATCCGGGATGGAAGGCGTGGAGGCGATGAGCGCATCACGGTACCTCATCGGGAATGACCATAGGCTATCACCCGCGAGGCACCTGGGCGGCCCATGCCACCAAAGGCCCATGGAACCAACTAGTTAAGTCTTAACTAAATGGTTCTAACTAAACTAGTTAGATTAGGTAGTTGGAGATTCAATTCACAAGTTACCATCAACTTCTAGCTACTTTACACCATCTTTTGTCCTATTTACTATTATTATACTGTGTTGATGGGATAAAATGACTTGAAATTCATGTTTTCAACATAATAAGACACAACACACAAAAAGAAGAACAACTTCTCTTCCTCTCTCCCTACAATTTTGGGTTTGGGTAGCTCTCTCTATCTTGTTGTGTTCTTGAGTCCTCAAACTCAAGAACTACGTGGCTTTTATTCCCGGGATGGATACGTAGTCATCTTGGAGACTCAAGCCGATCATCATTTCCTTGGTGTTCACTTTTCTTCTCGTGTTCTTGAACAATTGTTAAGAACACTTGTGTTGATTTATGCTCTTGTATATCTAATCTTTGGTAGTGTTTCCATGAAATGGTCTCGAGTTTTATTTGCTTCCACTGCGAGTATGTTTCCATACCCTCCAACGAGACCAAACAGTGGTATCAGAGTCGTGCTACCTTCGAGATTCACAAGACAGTGTTGAGAAAGTTTCGGTTTTGCTTGAAAGTTTCGATTTTAGTATATTGTTTTGCTAAATTGTTTGATAACATGTTTTAAATTCTTTTTTATGGATTTAATGCATGAAAAATGAGTTTTTCAAAATTTTATCAAATCTGGAATTTTTGAAAAAAAGTTTGATTTTTCGGGTCTCGGGAGCAGGACTCTCTAGGAGCTGAAACTGGGACCGAACGGGGGTCCGTTGGACGGATCTTGGCCGAGCATGACCATTGGATGGTCAATATGCCGAGCTAAACCGTTTTGTTAGTCATGACGAGTTTGAATCGTCTTGACGAACTCAAAAATCAAATGTTCAAAAGTTTCATATGGCTATTAATTTCGAAAAATTTCGAAACTTGGCTATTAATTAAAACCGGAAAATCACATGATGTTTGATAATATGGTTATTTGATAATATGATGTGTGATGTGATGTTGGAATGGTGCGCATAATAGCCACGAGCTCGATTTAATTATTTATCACTTTTCACGGCCTGTGAGCCGTTAAAGTTAGCGTGTAAATATTTTTTTGTGAGGTGTGGTTGTCGTACCACTTATATGTAATAGTTATTAATTCCCGACCTGCGAGTAATGTATTCAATTATAATTTTTTGTTCAAGACGAATAAAGAGCGAAAAGGTCAATTGGTGGCTTTTCGGGTGTTGACACCAACTTGGAGTCGGCGGAGCTCAAGAAGCTAGTGGGAGTTAGTTTAGGGGACTATTATGTGCACATTTATCGCTTTATGCTTGGTTTAGTTTTTGCATGATTAATTCTTTGAGTTTTAGAATTGCATGCTTAATTCTAATTACCGAGCATATCACCTCACATGCAAAGATAAAATTGGTTTTTGATCCTTGTTTGTGAGCCCTTAGAATCTTCATTCATTGGATGTAGTTGATGGGTTCGAAGGAAGAATTACATTGGATGTAATTGGAGGCATCATTACATTTGGAATGTAATAAGACACAACACACAAAAAGAAGAACAATTTCTCTTCCTCTCTCCCTACAATTTCGGGTTTGGCTTGCTCTCTCCATCTTGTTGTGTTCTTGAGTCCTCAAACTCAAGAACTACGTGGCTTTGATTCCCGGGGTGGATATGTAGGCGTCTTGGAGACTCAAGCCGATCATTTTTTCCTTGGTGTTCACTTCTCTTCTCGTGTTCTTGAACAATTGGTAAGAACACTTGTGTTGATTTATGCTCTTGTGTAACTAATCTTTGGTAGTGTTTCCATGACATAGTCTCGGATTTTATTTGCTTCCGCTGCGAATATGTGTTCATACCCTTTAAAGAGACCCAACACCAAGAACTTTTAGAGAGTTGCCTAAGAGGTCGTCACCATGATTTTCATTCATCTCGACTCATCATCCATAAATGACCTTAATAAGGCTTTAGTTTTATATACTCAAAGTCCACGTTTTGGGCCAGAAGCTGCTTGACCTTCAAATTGGTGACGAAGTTTGTCAAATCTTGGTCATTGAGACTTACCAAATGTAGGTAACTCCTTCACAGGTTTCTCGTCACGATCAGTCACTTACCGCATCGAAAAAAACTACGAATGCGGGGGGTCCAAATCGTCAAATTCGGGCCCACATATGGCAACCGAATATTTCTCTATCATTGCAGATGTAGGATCAAAGGAGGCAGGTCTTCAGCATAACGGGAGGAATGAGGTCTATGTACCTGAAGAAGGTACGCCATTAGGGGTAGTCCTTGAGACATCATCGACAATATTCGATTCCAAAAACACAGTCTCCGTGTTCCCAGTTACGCCTACTACAAAGAGTAGCAGAAGAAATGGGAGAAAATCTAAGATTGGGGTGAACTTTGGGCCTTCTTCAATCAATGATAAGGTTATAGCTGACGAGACCTAAGACCCTAACTCGGAAATAATAACAAAGGCTACAAAGGAAGCACTAAGTGCTTGGAATGATGTAGTTCGATGGGATTCAACACAAACGGAAATGGTGATTTTATCTAATACCAATTGGATATGTTGAATGCTAGAATCAACCCTTGGGCTAGTGAAGACGAGTTTGAAGACGGGAAGATGAGGTGTCAAATGAGTGAAACACTTGACCCTTGGGTGTTGCTTGTCGTGTGGTTTTTTGTGTGGTAAGAGATGTATGTTTCTTTGGGTTAGTTTTTCCGTCAGTCCTAGTTTCTTCATGGGGTGATTGCCTTTGTGTCCCTTTATGTTTTTTCACTGTTTGGCTTTGTCTGGTTAGTGGTTGGGTCTTTTCCTGATGTAATAGTCATCGTCGGTTCCAGATATTAAAGCTCTGTCTAGGTTTCATCTCGGGGTAATTGTAATTTTTAACATGTATCTTGCATGTTACCTCCTACTATCTTTTTTTGAGAAAGGGAGTGTCTGTAAAACTTCTCTGATAAAAAAAAGAATTGGGGGTTCAAAAACACGACCAAGATCTACTGAAGATAATTTTAATTATCAGCAACATATTTATAATTAATAAAAATAGAAAAAAAAATTAAAATGAATGAAAATAAAGATTTTTTTTAATGGAAATGGTATTTTCAAAAAAATTAAGTCACTGAAGGGTATTTTAGTCATTTTACTTTTTTGTGTTTTAAAAATATGTGGAGTGGAAAATGTTTGAAAATTTGATTATAAGTGAGTGTTCTTCTAAACATTTTACGTTTTTTGGATGGAAAGTTAACTTTGTTGACTAACTTAATCTTATTTGAAAGTTAAGGTACCGGTTTGATGTTTTTAAAAGTTAAGTGTAACGGTTATAAATCTACATATATTTAGGTATAACAAGTGATATTATACCTACTTTTAATTTTTATGAAAGAGGAGTCCACGATAAAAGTACAATGATTTAAAATTATGGAAGAAAAAAAATCTTATTATAAACACAGAAAATAAATGTTTTTGAAGCTCTTTAGTTTAAAATATAAATTTTGTACTCATGATAACACAACCATATGTTTTGTAAAATTAATCGATTTCATAAAACTTATGAGATATTTTCTTATCAAACTGAGATCTAAAATGTTTTGACAGTTGATACAATTTCAACAATTAAAATGCTCATGGTATTCCTTTTTCAAGTTAGAGACTATCGAACCATTTCTATATTATCTAAACAAGGAAAATAAAGATGAGACATAGTTAAAGTTTGATTATGTAAAAAAGAAAAATTAAATTCTTAGTTTAGCGCAATATCCAATTTTTTATCAACAAATTATTTTCATAAGGTCCAAGTCTTTGAAGTAAAAGATAAGGATAATGGAAAAAACCCTCAAACCAAACATACAACCCAACTAAACATATAACCAAACCAAGGATGGGTCCAACAATATCGTATACCCAGATTTTACAAACGTGGGGCAAACAAGTTCTAACAACATACTTAACCCAATACTTGGGTAGAACTGGTCTAAAACCACGAAATAACAACCATGAAGAACACAAGAGCTATAAACAATGAGCAGTACACATAAAAGTAGGTATAATACCTAGATTTATCAGACATTAAGCCCCAAAAATAAATAAATAAACAAAACAATAACAAGCAAAAAAAACACTCGACCAACAAAATCCAACACCATTAACCTCCAACAAACCTGCAACAGCCAACAACACACCAATGGATACGAAATCCGAACCTCGTCGACATCCAACACTAAGATTCATAGACCTCGAACGAAAAAGGACAAGCCAAAAGGCAGAACTGGATTCCACCAAAGCCTGTGACCTTTAGTGAAATCTTAGATCGGAACGATCTCCAACAGCCACGAGAAGAAGGAACTTCCCCGACGACCTAAAATCCGGAACCCTTTCTCGGTCCTTAGTCACCAAAATGATGACCCTCGGCCAACACCTGGCGGGGACAAAACCTATGAAAGACCAGTACAACCAGATTTGTACCAAGCAAGGAGATCCGACTAGTTGATCGTCGGAGGAAGAAATTAGGGAGACCCGAACAAAGAGTGAAGACCCTTCAACCCTCAAGACGGACCACGTCGTCAACAACCTCCGATGGAAACCAACTCTCCGGATACGAAGAGAAAAAGGAAAAAGGAGCAAACCTGAAGCACGAGGATCGCCCAAGCGAACAGGTGGAAGGATGTGACCATCACCGAAACGGAGATTTGAAAAAAGAAAAAAATCGGGGGTAAACAGATGATAGCAAGACGACCAAAGCCAACGGTAGGGGTAGTGGGGTAGGAGGAGAAGAAATAAGATAGCCACTGACAATTCCTGACAAGTTAGAGAAGTCGTCGACGACGAATAAAAGCTATGGTTTGAAGTGAAGATGAGAGAGAATATTTTTTAGGGAGGAGCAAGAGAGTTACTGAATATCATGGATTCACCATGTATCATCTGCCAAAAAAATTTGGGTGGTAAACAAGATTTAACTCTACTAAGTCTACTCAGACATGCCAAACCAAATACTCATGAAGTTGAATTGAAATTTTCGTGATTTCCTGAATGGAAATCAAAATTGAACAGTAGATACACTTGGGATTTATCTTTTTTTTTTGAAACGCACTTGGGACTTATCTAATGTATCACTCGTACACATTTTTACTCATAGTTGACCTATATTTAATTCCTTTATACATGCACAAATTAAAGAAGAAAGAGAAGTCAGCTTAACAAATTAGCGTAGTTAGGCGTGGCTATTTTGAGAGGAAGCCCGAAACCCTTAGAGTTTTAACGGAGGAATGTTTATGGCTAGCGAGTATTCTCTTGGCAGTGGCTCTTAATGAACACGTGGAGCTCTGAAAATCATTTACCAAGTGTAGATACGTGTTTAGATCGTGACAAGTGGCGACATTGATTCTGCTAAATCGGGGCGAGTTTTTGCTGCTGAGCCGTAGCTCTCTCCCCACCTCGGCGTAGGCCCACTCGGTATCCTCCACGCGCTTCCGGATCCAGGTAGCCAGACCCGACTCGAGATAACGGACATTCCTGTTGTGACGAAGAACGGGACGATCAGAAGCGATGAGGAAACCCGGTACTTTGGTGATGACGTCATCGGCGTTGACTATGCGCAACACTTTGGTGTCGTGCTTCTCCAGGTGGCAGCGGAAGCTCCGGTTGCCGACCCTCGGACCGCCGAAGGAGATGACGGTGACCATGGGCGCCCTTTTGAACGTGGTCTTAATGTCGTAGGCGGCCAGCGTGGCGAGCGCGGCGCCGAGGCTGTGGCCGGTGATGGTGAGGCTGAGCGGCTCTCCGCCGTAAGATTTGAGGAGGCGCGAGATCTGGTCCCGCACCATGTCTTGTAGGCTAGGATACGAATGGTTCCGGGATGTATACAGGCTCAGGAAGCCCGTCTCCACCATGCACCCGAGGTGGGCCCCGGTCGGTAGAGGCGCGAGCGTGGCTCTGAGGTTCTCCAGCCACTCCAACCCGGTGGCGGTGCCCCGAAAAGAAATGACCACGTCGCGCCGACCAAGCTCCGCGATACGCTCTTTCTTATCACAGACTGCCACGTAGCCTATCCAGCTGGACTGAGCGTCGAGCCAGCTGGAGCGGGGGGCCCAGCGTGGCAGCTGGATGCCTGACGTGGCGCGTAGGTACTTGGTGACCCGGTAGCCCGTCCCGGGGAGGCCGCAACGGTCGAAGAAGGAGGACTTGGGGTAGAGGCAGGTGGCGAAAGAAGGAGAGGAGGGGGTGAAGTCGAAGGAGGTGTAGGCGGCTTGTGCGAAGTGGCCGTAGCGGAGGATCTCGGACCGGAGATTGTCGTCGAGCGGGTCCAGCAACCCTTCCCAGTTCGCTTTACCTTGGTACTCCATCCACCGTCCGCCCACCTGATGAAACGACACCACTTGTCGTCGTCTAGCAACATGGGGCTGTGATCCGTGAATGACCGCACATGGCTGTGTGGACAGTAGCCTCATTTTCTTCACTTCAGTCCATCTATGCATGAGCGGAACTGAGTTGGGGCATTTATAATAACACAAAATTGCTGGGGAGACAGTATAAACTGCAACAATGATGAATGAATCCATAAAGGCTACTTGATTGTCACTGTCAATGTCTTTTCCATCCATGTACCTCTGGTACCTTTTGACCAATACTATACCAGGGTATGATCAATTATTTTTTTCATGTGTTTTACTGGCATACGAAATTCAACTTTTTTTCATTTATTTGCAAAAACGTTTACATTGGGTTAGGCAGTAGCAGATATGGCGTCACTTCAAATTCGAGCCTACCTATAAGGTCTCTCTCTGCCACTGATCAAGAGTATAGTTGTAAAAAACGTTAGGCGTTAATCGGACGATAAAGACTTTTAAGCGTTAGACGGAGATCAATCGGAGTTTAGGCGGGTTTATTTTTTTTCATATTTTCAATTATTAGTAAACATATATTACACAAATATAATAAAAAATTCAAAATATATACTATATTTATATAATATAAAAAATATCAAGTATCAAAATAAATATAAAAACCTAAACCTAATAATGCTCTCATTTTGATTTTACTCTAAACTATAATGACAAACCACTAAAGACGGACACGTCCCATATTTTTTTTATCAAAAAATTCAAGACCATTACAAACATATTGTATCTCTCACCTTTTCACCTCTGTTTTAAAGGTCTAATTTCACAAATCAAAGTCTCAAGTTTCAAACTAATCGGGCGGAACAACAAGTCGGATGGTTTTCAGATTTTGGGACCTAGGTGAGACAGCGAGTCGGACGTTTCTATAGATTTTGGGATTAGACAGGGAATTTTACAACAATGATCAAGAGTAACCATTGGCCACATATTAGGATTGTATTGTCCGTGTCCAACCCCCTGCTGATCACAGACTTCAACCAAGGATTTGGTTGAGTTTATGACGTAATTGTACATGGTCGTAAAATTGAAAATACTCTACGGTAATTGATCTAAAACTCATAGCTTTTAGGAGGGTGGAGGGCACGAGTGGAGCTGCTTTGGTAGAGTTAGAATCGAGTTCTCAAGTAAGGGAAAAATTGTACAATTTGATATGGAGGCTCCAGTTTATTCGATGGGAAGAAACTTTTTTCAAGAAACAACAAGATGGTGGTTGGAAGCAGCTCAAATATATCATTATTTCGGCTAATCAAGCTCAACAAGAGGGAAGAGAGTTGGAAGTTTCATCCTCCATAGGTTATTCACCACCTTTTTTTTATATAAATGATGGCTTTATGAAGTTTTGTATTACAAAGAAAATACAAAAAAAGAGATGCAAAGTGCTAGACCTCAGAGGCAACAAAATTTGGTTTCTCATTTCAACATTGGAAGGAAAGAGCCACCGTGAAGGGTGGATATTGGCAGGACAAAGAAACTAGCTTGTTCATTAGAACAGTCTATATAGAACATCTTCGAGGCCTTTCTAAGTTGATAAGGTTCATGCAGCTTTCGGTTATAACGTACCTAATACCGCGTCGAGAATATGGTTGGAGGGGCTATTTAGAATTGTCGGTGGTATTGTAAGACCTAGTTTCTAATCGACTAAACAACAAAGGAAGATGGTATGGTTTGTCTATTTTTATGAAAGAGCTAACTTACATGTTGCAATTCAGAAGTTTAATGGGGTGGTCGTTAGGGGTCATCGTCTCTTTGTAACTGAAGCTTAGATAGGAGTACACCTTCATCTGTCTTTCTGAATAAAAACCAGAATCGGGAGTCAATCCGAAGCATTTTTATGATTCTTGTCAACCTAAAGTCTTTCATTGCTCGATCATAATCAGGGTCAGAGAAATTGATAAGGAAGATCCTATTGCTAAAGTCCCTTAATTCCACTTCTCAAACCCCATCCTTTTAATTCCTCATTCAATGATGCTTGGATTCAATTTGATTGTATGACCTCCAATCTATCATCAATACTAGTTTCTTATACTCCTATAAAATTTGTCTTATGCATACCCGATTTTCCTCCGTCTGACAACCAGAATGCAACCCGTTTCTTTTTACTACTTTCGTCCTCCACTAACAATCCTCCGTATGGCCATAACTTCTTTGCCAAATTTGAGGTTTGGAACTTATCAAGGTCTTAGCTACAAACAATTCATATCCTTGTACCATATTTTCATTTAAAAGATGTATAATCATGTCCTCCTCCAACTATAAATGCAGTAAACCAAAAAACTTTCCACTTTGACTTGGCATCTGTATATTTTTTTTATCAGCAAAACAAATTTAAATTAAAACATCTTTGAGAAATTTAAAACCTAAAGAAGGACACAGTCAACTATAAGGGACTAGAGACCCTCTTCCGTTGGAAACCAAAACGCTCTCTCAAAAACCCTAACCCTTAGCCACTCTTTCTCTTCACTTCTGTCGGCGGTCTCCTGCCCTTGGAGACCGCCGAATCTCCTCTCATCCCTTTCCTCCCTCCCTTGTTGTTTCTCTTTCTTGAGCTTTGGCGTTCTCTCCGGGTGTGCTTCATCAGCCCGCCTTCTCCAGCCTCGCCTCTCCTATGACCATCCTTCCTAGTCGTCCTCGCCAACACGCTGCCACCTTCCTAGAGATCTTTCCTCCGATTCTTCCCTCGGGCTCTCTGGGCACATGTTGGCGTGGGACCTCCTTAGACAGGTGTGGTTGTTGTAGGGGTGTCATCTCGTCTCCGCAGTTCTCTGCTCATTGGCTTCGCCTGTTTTGAATCCATGTCCGTCAGTTCTAAGCTAGCCCCGTCTTCTCTACTCTCTGGATCTGGGCTTGGTTCTCCTCTGGTGGTCTCCTCTGCCCGATCCTCTTCTATTCACGATGTCGTCTTCTCCCCCCGTTGTCATTCGCTTTGGCTGATGTCTTGACTCGTTGGTCTTGGGTTCCAAATTATCAGGGTGCTTGCCCCCGGTATTTCCCTCTTCTCTGGGTCTTCGCATCCTTCACCTTGCACTCGTCGTGGCCTGATCTGGACTGGAAGGTTGCCGGTTCTCTGCGTGTTGGTCCCCGACATGTCTTCCCTATCCGATTGGATTCTTGCAGCTCCACGTTGGTCTCGGCCTCACGTCTCCGGCGTGAAGTTGCTCCGGCGTTGTTCTCGTGTGGAGGTTCTCGATGACCCTTGGTTCCCGTAGTTGACTTGTGGCTTCACGTGGTTACCGAAGTCGGCGTGCGTGGCTTCCGTAGGTCCGTTGACCTTTCCTTTGCCTTGAGTACTTGGGCCTACTCCTGTCTTAGGATTTTGGAATGCTCTTTTTTATTCTCTTATCCAGCCTTTGTGCTATTTCGTTCTATTCTTCTACTCTGATTATAATTCTGTTTGAA
Source organism: Erodium maritimum (assembly GCA_963921825.1). Classification (NCBI taxonomy): domain Eukaryota; kingdom Viridiplantae; phylum Streptophyta; class Magnoliopsida; order Geraniales; family Geraniaceae; genus Erodium; species Erodium maritimum. The sequence continues at coordinate 49,240,420 of OY997588.1, forward strand.
TTTTATGTTGAGTGGACTAAAACCGTTATTTTTCCTGATAAAAAAAAAACTATAAGAGACCAAGCTATGAAACCAATCTGCATACAACGCAACTCTTTCCATCCCGAAAAAACCCATCACACAATTTTTTGACTATTGGTAAGGTAGATTACAAACGTTTAGTATTACCACGATTCTGATTAGAATCAAAGAAGCTTCCGTCTGCTCTTCCCTATTTGATTCTCTCCCCACCTGTTGAAAACTCCTAGCGGACACAATTTCATTCGTCACCACTATTTGTACTTTTTTTAACCGTCCTCAAAATATAAAATTAACACTTGCAACAAGTTCTTTGCTGATGACTGCTACATATTTTGCAGAGCTACCATCAAGGAAGCCCACCGAATTCATGCTATCTTGACTATATTTGGTAATCTGTCAGGTTAGGTTCTCAATCTTGATAAAGCTTCAATTATGTTCAGCACGAATACCTCGACGGTGGAAGGCCGAACATGTTGTGATATACTATCCATAACCGAAACAATCACAATTTCAAAGTATCTGGGAGTCCCAAACATGATTGGAAATAACCGTAATGCGACTATGGCATACCTAGGTGACCGAGTATTAGCTCGGATTGTGTCGTGGGAAGGGAACCTTCCATCCCCGACTAGTAGGGAGGTTATGATTTGCTCGGTTCTTACCTCACTTCCAGTCTATATTATGTCAGTATTCAGAGTCCCTCAGAGGATAGTTTCTTGGATTCACGTGGCCCTGGCTCGCTTTTGGTGGGAGGAAAGTCAACTCGCTTTATTGTCTGGCAAGACTGGGACAAACTGTGTAAACCAAAGGACAATGGGGGTATGGATTTCAGACACCTGCAGGATGTTAACACTATCTTATTAGGCAAACAAGCTTGGGGCCTCATTCATCGACCACACTCCTTGGTTGACCGTATCCTCAAGGACAGGTATTTCCCTACAACGGATTTCCTACAAGCACAGCTAGGTGGTAGCCCAAGCTTTACTTGGTCCAGTACCCAATCGACACAAGAGCTGCTGCGGAATATCCTGCGCATTGCCATTGAAGATGGGTGTGACACGTTGATCCAGGGCACTCCGTGGATAGTCGGGCCAACACCCATTATTGAGTTCGTAGGTGCTACCCTAGTTGGGACCCCCGTAGCGGGCCTAATGGTACCAGAGACACGACGCTGGGATTTGGATTTCCTATACCATCTTTTTGATGAACCAGACATGAGCAATATTCTACACGTGCCATTATCGGAGAATCGGGATAAGGAAAAGTGGTATTGGGCTACGGACAGACAGTGCCTCTACACAACAAAGTCCGGGTACAATGTACTAGCAAGAGATCGTCATCAACAACGTCAGAATACTACAATAGTGACTTGGGTTGCGATATGGGAAATACATGTCCCACCGAGACCCCGAGTCTTTCTGTGGAGATATCTCACTGACACTCTCCAGGTAGCATCCAATTTAGCTCGTTGGTATGTTCTCATATCTTGTGTTTGTGCCATCTACGATAAGGGGGATGAAACGGTATCCCACCTCCTCCTCACATGCGGGTTTGCAAAAATATGTTGGAGACAACTAGGTGGTATTCCACCACCCTCACCCCATCAGAAATTTGAGGAATGGTGGGAACTTATCTCAACAGGCCCTACTAAAGCTAGAGAGACGGAGATTTTGAGCGTTTTATGGGAAATTTAGAAAGTTAGGAATGCTTTAACTTTGAATGGGACAACCCCAACGGCACTGGGAGTTATCTCAGATGCGTGAGCCCATCTCCTAGCTTGGACGGAAGCTAATGCCATAGTATGTGCCTCCACTCAACCTTCGGTTAGATGACCATCCAAATTCGTCCATCCCCCAAATGGAACATGGGTAATCAACGTGGACGGTGCAACTTTTTAAGATACAGACAATCTTTATGGGGCCTGATAACCCGAGCTGGAGATGGGCGGATAGGTCTCATGCAAAATGGGACCATCCCAGGATACGGCCTGACAATCCTAATAGAGGTCTATGTTATCGCTACAGCACTCCACACTACCACCTCTATGGGGAAGGCCCCAATACTCATCCGCTCTGATGTCCAGATCTTGATTAATATGATTGGCAAAGGGGACCTTCCAGCTTCCCACGTCAGCATCGTCATTAGGGACATAGGTCTTATATTGGCTCAAAACGAGAGAATATCTCTCCAATCCGTAAAAAGAACTACGAATAAGGCAGCTCATTGGTTAGCTAGAAAAGCCCTTTCTATGTCAGTTCTTCAGTGATCAAGAGCTCTTCCTGATGCACTAACTTGTATTCTGATCAGTGATATTTAATAAAGTTCGTACCTTTATCACCACAAAAATTGAGCACTCTAATTTACATCAAACCTTAAAATAAAGTTTAGATCTCTTACATATAACATCTACTGTAGTATATATTTTTTTATCAGCGAAAGCAAATTTAAATTAAACCTCTTTAGAGGTAAAAAAGGAGTACATGGAAAGGTCTAGCTACAGACCTGTGAGTGAATCGAGTGTTGGCTGTCAGCTCAGCCTCATGTGAATCCCAACAATGGGAGTTTCCTAAAACATGTAAGAGAGTTCCTATACAAGAAACCTCGACATCCCAACATGGGAGAAAATCACACAAACAAGGTCTAAAAAACCAGATATTACAAACATGAAGCGCAAAAAGAGAAAAAATGAGAGGGTCTAACACCCGAAATTTGTTACCAAGAAGCACACAAAAAAGGGTCTAAAACCCGGATTTTCCAACCATTAAGCACACGAAGAACCAAACGGGCCACCAGAAGCAAGAAGAGCAGCTCTACAACGATCCACAACCAATAGGATGAAGAAGCGCGTCCCACGACCAAAGCTGAAACTAGCTACCTCCAAAGACCCGAGAGACGGACTTAGATCGCAAGAAAACTTTCCGCGGACAAAGGAGCTTGAACTCAGTCCTGCGAAAACCAATTTCAGCCAACACCAAGAAAAGGCCCAAAACAAGAGGACCAGTTTTTCTACCGAGAACGAGCTCTAACCTCCAAACAAGTAGTAGTAAGTCAACAAGATCCGGAAAGCCGAGACAGGAAATCGAGCTGAGCGATGTAAAATCGAAACCAGTAACCCTCTCCGGCCAACACCAAACGAGGACCCGAAGGGGAAGGCCTGTAGATATACCGAGCACGAGCCAATCCCAAACCTGACCATCCTGACACCAAAGCCTGCAAAAAAGCGCAAAGCCACATGAAAAGCCTCACCTCCACAAGAGCAGCACGACACCTATCAGCAAGAAGGGGGACCATATCCACGACGATCAACACCCGAGAGAATGAAGAAACGCGTCCCACGACCAGATCCGAAGCAAGCGACAGCCAATCAGGAGCAACGAGAAGCGACTGCCCAGACACCACACCGAGCAAACCAGCGAAACCAAACCAGATCTACAGCGATCAACACCTAAGACAATGAAGAAACGCTTCCCACGACAGATCTAAAATTCAGCCCCGCAAGAGACACGAGAAAGCAGCTACCCCGATGGCCAACACCATAAACGGAGATTATAGCCTACTCAATGTCAAAAAAACAAACACTCCACCTAGCCGCTCCACAAGTATCAAGCTTCTAAAAGAGGACCACGAACACCGTCAAAAAACCCAAGGAGCTGAAAACGGGAGGATCAACTTACCCGGGAGGGTCAACCCGACCCGAGCGGATCAACCCGACCCGAGTGGATCAACCTGACCCGAGCGGAGCTACCCGAGCCCAAACCCACTGGCGAAGAGCAGCCGCAGCGAAGAGGAGCTCCGACAAACACATCCTGAAGGAACCAACTTCAAATCGAGCAGATCTGGAGCGAGCTCACAGATCTGAGGTCCAGAAGCTAAAGAGCTCCTAAGAAGGACAGAGGGGCGTGAACTCCAGCCGACGACCAAACCAGAATAGCAGGAACAGAACTCCCGCAGAGAGAGGAGCTCACAAAATCCGACGCTGGACGGCCCATTTGCTCAGACGCAGAAGCTCCCTCAAGCGCCTGAGCCACACCGACCACCAGACACGACGCCTAAGCCACAGAGACCACCGGACGTCCACCGGAGCCGACCCCAACTCACCAAACTAGAAGAAAGAACGTAGGAACGAAAAAGGAGTTCGAGAAGAAGAAGGAGTAGGAAGGAGGGTGGGGAGAGGTCACCACCGGCAACGACTAAGGTCGGAGAGCCTGACGTCGTCGCAGTGAAGAGTGACGGCGGCTAGGGTTACACTCAGGAGCATACCTTTTTGAGAGGTAGAGAGAGTTTTCTACTATAGTATTTTAATCCATCCTGTTCTAACTTTTTGAAAACCCCGGCCCTGTTCCAACATGTAACATATATAGTATGAATACAGTTGATGATGAAATAATCAAGTAATATTACACCTTAACTAGGTTGGTTGACACGTATATAGGGTTACCTGCGTTCCTATGTTGTTCTTTCCATTTTCCCTTTTTATCTCATTTTGCCATGCAGGTGTTTAGTTGGCTTAGACCATACACGCAACATGCTCGTTAACTATATCCTATTATTGCATTGACAAATTCCTATGCTTAGAAGCTTCATGAAACCACTCTCACTTATCTTGAAACGTCACTGCAACTTACAGTTAATTTCTCTCAACAACCTTATACATAGGACTCTAGGAAATAAGATTAACCGACCGAAGAAGATGTCATCACGTTAAGTTATAGTAAAGCACCATCTTTGGCCGTAAAGGGGACATTCATCTGTGCCTAAGGGTATTTGCCTTTCTATATATTTGCATGAATTTGGAGTGGACCACAAAATTTGTTCACTAAAATTGCACTTTTCTATTTGACAATCAAGTAACAACACACCCTATACAGCTAGAACGTGGGAGCACACACCATCCTTGAAGTGAAGACAATCCTAGTCGGATTTTACATTATATTAGAAGGTTCGCGATTCATAACATCCGTCTTAATCTCTTAGTTGATGGATACATATAACCTAGACTATGAATAGCATGTGAAGAAGGAACAAGGATGGCTTTCGTCACCACATAAAAGAGGAGAGGGGTCTTGGGTTTTTTCCGATAGCTCTTGTCCGTAGGGTGAGATCACTGGTAGGGCATTGAAAGAGGTGGTCTTCGTGTGTAATCTTCCGTATGACGTGACTGAATAATGAATCTAATCTTTCTTTTTAAATGTGGGAGGATTAGAAAGGTTGTGTTGGTCACACTACCCCTCGTGTTGAAGCTAACAAGATCGTTGGTTGGCAAACGGCGTTAAGGTCCGTGGTTTTGTGTTTCTTGTTGCCCTAGATTGGTCGGATCATTGTGATAGGGGAAGGTCGTGGAATGCTTGTTGGGTTTTGTACCCTAAGACTAGCCTTAGTCTGTCTACAATGTCATTTGTGATTAATAATATTGAGCTTGGCCGAACACCCCATAAGGTGTTGGAAGTTGCAACCCATATATCTGATTAAAATAAGGAAAAATGATAATTGTAGAATTATCTACACAAAAGGGGAATCGACTAGATTAAGGAAACAAGAGTCATTTTGTTTTGTCAGATTTCCTAATTCTAACTGAACTTAATTTAAGAAAATCAAATCCTACAAATAAGACACTATGGTGGCACAAAATCACAAACATCATATCAGTAAATTTTGGCCATTTATAGAGTGAAAAGTTCAAGAGGTTCAAGCAAAGCTTCCGTGATAGAATTGCTTGATCGTGTCGATACCATTAGAGGAAAAACACTTGGGTGCCTTGATACATCTTCACCATAACCCAAAGAAAATATGATCGGATTACGTTTCAAAGACGCCTACGTATCCACTAAGGAATCAAAGTCACGTAGTTCTTGACAAGAGAACTCAAGAACACAATTTTTTTAGAGCAAACACAAGGTCGCCGAACCTCTATAGAGAAGAAAATGAAGTTGTGTTTCTATTCTTGTCTTGTGTTTGTAATATTGAATAAGATGACTTAAAATCCCATAAATATAATAAAAAAACAATATAAGAGAAGCGTGGTGCAAGCATGAGATAAGCATGGTGCAAGCATTGTGTAAACAAGAAAAATATGGTGGTAAATATGACAAGACAAGATAGGTTTAGGTGGTGAATCTCCCACACCTTAATCCTTGTCTTGCTTTCTTAGTACTAATTACTCAAGACTTGATCAATTAGTTCCATGGGCCTTGGTTGTCATGGGTTGCCAATGCGCCTCGCGGGAGATGACCCATGATCATTCCCAACGAGGTCCCATGACGCGCTCATCGCCTCTTAAGCCTTTCATCCCGTATATATCCAACATTTTCCAACGCGATCGTTCCCAAGACTCCAAGTTTTGTCTCGATCCGTAAAGTCCTATTCACTTACGGGCACATAACCCAGTTTTGTTCGTGTCCCGTGCAAACTTTCCGATTGATCATTCTCCATAAATGTGTTAATGAGTTTCATCCTCCAGTGTGACCCTTAGGTTTATGAATGTCAATGGATCAACGTATAAAATATCATTTTACTTGATCCTATATAAGTTTCAACTAACACTTTTATGATAACTGATACATATGAATATCAAGAAATGAATTATTGTAGTGAGTGGTCGTAATGGAGATCCATATTCATTCTTCTTTCCTGTTTTGGGTGGACAATCTTTTTTTTTTGCATCAATACATATTCTTCCATCAACTTTATATTAAGACGCAAAGTTAATTAGTAGGAATGGTTTTGCTCTCAAGTTGCTACAATGTTCCTTTGATCTTTGCTTGAAGATCTTCATCTCTTGAAGTAGTTCTTCATCCAAGTCGCGCTAGGCTCTGACCTCCCGCGGTTGTGTCCATGATGATCCTCTGTTGATCATCGGACCACCGTGGGTTAGGGTTCTCAACTTCAGATTCTCTATTTCTCTGATGATGCTGCGTTGCGTCGGGATTGATTTGGGTTCAACGCCAATTAAGCCAGTGTCCTAATTCTGCTCGGGGTTATTTTGGTGCTGGAGTGTGGTGCCGTATCTGTATCCTTGGTTTCTAAAGCCTTTTGGTTCTGCAACTGGTTTTGACAATCATGCTTTCTCTGGAAGAACTAGTTGGTGATACAGAGCCTGTTATTAACAAAGCTGTTTCATCTTCAACCTTAGGTCCTCTGCCTGGCTTTGAACGTCATACAAATAAACTAATAAAGAAGAAGTCAAAAAGATATCGCTCTAGCTCTTCTTCTGATCACACTCAAGAGTATTCTCCTGGAGGCCGTACAAAGCTCTTGCAAGGGCAAAAAAATGTTCTATGACAAGTATTTTCAACAAATTATTTCTGGAACAGATTCAACTCCTGCATCGCTTAAGAGATTTAAGGAACCTTTGGTGAAGCATACTTCTTACAACCAAAGATCTAAACCGATAAGATCGGTCAGAAGAGTTGAAGGCCAATCCCCAAAAGCTCATTTTGCTGAAGTGTCTCAACATCTCTATGTTGCCTTCGTGCATAATATTCCCAACTATGCCTCTGAACTTTGGCTAAGGAATGCTTTCTCCTCTGTCAAAGTATTGTCCAAAACCCCTATAGCCTCAAAGCCTGATGCAAATGGAAGGTTTTTCGGGTTTTGCTACTTCCACAGACCTGAAAATCTGCAGGATGCTATTCATCATTTCAATGGGGCTATAATCGAGGGTTACAAGTTATTTGTGACAAAGGCTTGGCTTAGAAGGCAAGATCACTCTCAAGCTCATCCTCTCTCGAAAACTTATTTGGATCCATTGCTTACAAAGGGAGATTCTGACTACGTCCCTGGCAATAAAGGATCCATTGTCAGTAAGCAATTGGAATTGACTCAGAGGTGCCATCTTGCTATAACCCACAGTTCTCATACAGCTTCATCCATTTTGAGAGATCTTGCACTTCAAGGAGTCTCAGAGGTTCAGATAAAATCGTTAGGCAACAAATTGGTGATGGTCAGTTGCCCGGATGAGCTTTATGACAGAGAACTTAAGAAGGAAGAAGGATCTTGGCTCTATAACTGGCTTACGTTTATTCCTGACCAACCATCTCTCAGTGGAAAGGGAGGCTTTTTTTCTTTGGTGGCTATTAAAGGAATTCCTTTTCAGGGTTGGTGTGAAGAATCTTTTGAAGTTTGTATTAAGCAGTTTGGTTCTCTAGTCTTCACAAATCCACAATCCAAAGCTGGAATTTTTATGGATGAAGCTTATGTTCTGATACACTCTTATAGTTTGCAGAAGATAGATAAAGAAGTTCATCTTCTTTTTGGAAATCTATTATGCAGAGTGTGGATAGCCTCTATAAATGTGCTGGAGGTGCCTCATATTTTAAGGGAGAATTTCTATACAGGATCTGATTCCAGTGATGAAGATGAGCTCTCTTCTGATAATGTGCCTTCAGTTACCCCTTCCTTCACCCCTGGAAATTTATCAAACTCACAGTCTCCTTCTACTGATCCAATCCCCTCCTCCAACACAATCCCAAAAGTTTTTCCTTCTTCCAAGATCCCCACAGTAATCCCTCCTTCTGCAGACTGTGTTTCTCTCTTTAGGTCAGGTCAAAGGCTAAAGGAGAATATAATGCTAGATACTTATCATGAAGAAGACAGAACTGGTACAGTGCTTCTCTCAGATCATGAAGAGGACAAGATTGGTACAGTGCAAGTCTCATCCCAAGATCTGACTCTAGCACAAAATTCTATTTCTGAGGGGGATCAGATTCAGTTGGAAGTCTTAAATAAGGAATGTTTGTCATCCACCCCCCCCCCCCTTGTCCCTTGGACTTAAATGTCACCAACCAAGCTAAGTTAGTTACTCCCCAACCTTCTTCCACAAAGGTTCAATTACCTTTACTTAGAGAAAGTACAAGTCTGGCCCCCCACCATTTATTACTGACCTGCCCCCAAGTTGGCTCAAAACCCTCAAAGAATGGGTTAGACACTTTGGAAAATGAAGCTGCATTAATTGCACCAAGTTGTCCCATGCCTCAGTGCATACATTCACAAGGCTTGGAAGAGGCACAAAGTGGTCCTCTCTCCTTTTCTCCTACACATCAGTCACCTCAACTGCAAAATCAAATCCTGGAGGCTATGAGCAATATGGGGTTGGGATTAGACCTTCAGAAAAACTCAGATGCCCCCATTTTTAAGTTGAGAAGCAAATCAAAAAAGAAAATCTCTGTTCCTCCTCATGCATATGAAACTAGATCAAAATCAAAGGAGGGCTCAAGACCTCCATGTCAGATTCTCTCTTCCCAATCAAAAGGGCTAACTGATGCAAAGAAAGCTCTTACATTTGGCAAGGCTATTGAGTTAGAACCCAAATGTAGTGAAGACTTGATTTTGCATCATCTTTGTGTGTTGGATGAGTAAGGCAACAAGAGAGTGAATTTAGAGGTGGACAGTGGGGATGAATTTGTTGATTTGGATGAAGATGATCTTCAGGTAGATAACCTATCTACCATTCCTCCTCTTGCTTGATCTGTTACAATGAAAGTCCTATCTTGGAATCTGAGAGGACTTTCCTCCTCTCAAAAGAGGAGGGCTCTAGCTGACGTGCTACGCAAGCAATCTCCTCAACTGATACTAATTCAAGAATCCAAACTAGACAAAGTGTCTGCTTCTTTTCTGAGAAGTTGTGGCTTGGGTTGGGGATGGGATTTGAAGTATGCTCCTGCAATTGGAAGTGCTGGTGGAATTATAACTTGTTGGAAATCAACTGATTTTTCTTATCAGAACTCAAAAACAATTGATGGTGCTCTCATCTGGTGGGGAGGAATAAATTCTATCAGCATGACATTTTGTGTTATCAATGTCTATGCTTCTAATTCAGTTGTGGATAGAAGAATACTCTAGAGGGATCTTCTGCTGGAATTATCAAATCTTGATGATCAGACTCTTGTTTTGGTGGGAGAGGACTTTAATTCAACTGTGTCTACTTTGGAAAGGAATAGCCAAAGGAAATCTGAGGCAGGGAGATCATCTTTTATAAAGTTCATACAAGGGGCAGGTTTAATTGATCTTCCTCTATCTTATGGAAAATTCACCTGGTTTGGCCATGGCTCAGTGACTTCAAGGGTGGACAGATTTTTGATATCGTCTGACTTCTTGGCTTGTTTTCCTGATTTAAATCAATCATGCCTCCCAAGGTGTATATCAGATCACAGAGCTATAATGTTGGCTAATCCAAGTTTTGATTGGGGTCCTAGATCGTTCAAGTTCTTAAATATATGGATAGAAGATCACATGTTTTTCAAAGTTGTTGAAGACTTTTGGAACTCATATGTTGTAGCTGGTTTGCCCCATTTTATTCTCTGGCAAAAATTAAAATTGCTAAAGGAAGATCTCAGAACTTGGAATAGGGAAGTTTTTGGCCATGTAGAGACCTCTAAAGCAAGTCTTAGAATCAGCATTGATAAGTTGGATGCCATAATAGAATCCAGAGATATATATCCTCAAGAATGTTCTCAGAGAGGTGCACTTAGAGCTGAGCTAATCACCAAAACCAAACTACTTTCAAAGCTTTGGAGCCAGAAAGCTAGAAAGAAATGGATGGATGAAGGGGATAAGGGTTCAAAATTTTATCATAGGATTGCAAACTTTAAGGGAGCTCAAAAGAAAATTTCTCAAATTTGGGTTGAAGACTTACTCCTCACTAATCCAGCTCAGATAAAAAATGCTACAGGACATCATTTTAGCTCCATATTCCAAGGATCTCTCCCCTCAACCATGAGCATTGACAATCTCAATTTTAATACTCTATCTTCCGATGAGGCAATTTGGCTAGAAAGGCCTTTTCTTGAGGAAGAAATCCTCATAGCAGTAATGGCTTTTGCAGGAGACAAGGCCACTGGTCCTGATGGCTTCACTTTGAGGTTCTTTTAGGTTTGTTGGCCAATTTTAAAGACTGATCTTCTAAACTTCTTCACTCACTTCCACTACTCAGCACATATTGGTAAAGGTCTCAATTCATCCTTCTTGACTCTCATTCCTAAATGTGAATCTCCTCTAACCTTTGATGATTATAGACCTATAAGTCTAATGGGGGGTCCCTACAAAATTCTATCCAAACTCCTGGCTACAAGACTGAAAATGGTGGTGGGAAATTTAGTGAGTTATGAGCAAACTGGCTTTGTGATGGGGAGACAAATATTGGATGGGATTTTAGTAGCTTCTAAAATGGTTGACGGTATCAGAAAATCCAAAGAAAAGGTGTTGATGTTCAAAGCTGACTTTGAAAAGGCTTTTGATAAAGTCAGTTGGATTTTTATTATGGAGATCTTGACAAGAATGGGGTTTGGCCACCTTTGGAGGATGTGGATTTCTTCTTGCCTCAGAGCTTCAGTCTTAGTCCTCATTAATGGCTCTCCAGGCCTTGATTTTCAAATGTTCAGAGGTTTGAGGCAATGATGTGCTTTGTCCCCACTAATCTTTGTGATAGTAGCAGAAGCTCTAAATCAGATCATGAAAGTTGGGATCTTGGGGAATTTTTTTTCTGGTATAACTGTAGGCAATTCAGGTCCTGTCATATCTCACCTTCAGTATGCTGATGATTCTCTATTTTTCATCAAGGCCTATCAATATGGTGCTGCAAATCTTAAATCAGCTATGTCCATGTTCTTCCTAACAACAGGTCTTAGTGTCAATTTTGATAAGTCCACCTTGATATCTTTTAATCTTGATGAAGAGGAGACAAATACATATGCAGAGATCCTTGGTTGCTCAATTGGTATTCTCCTACTGCCCTATTTGGGATTCTCTCTAGGGGCTAATCCTAGAAGGACCAACACTTGGAAACTTGTCATTGATAAATTCAAAAAGGCTCTTGGCCTTTAGCAAGCAAAGCTCCTCTCCTTTGGTGGAAGAATTACTCTAATCAAATCAACCTTGAGTGCATTACCACTTTTCTTCTTCTCAATACTAAAGGCTCCAAAGGCAGTACTTAAAATTTGTGAGAGCTGGCAGAGAAGATTTCTCCGGCATGGCTCTTCTTCCTCAAGAGTATTCTGCAAAATCAAGTGGTTTATAGTCGGTAATTCAAAAGAAAAGGGAGGTTTGGGAATCAAAAGGCTTGCTGATATGAATGTGGCTCTATTAGCAAAATGGAGCTGGAAATTTGCCCTAGAAGACAAAGCATTATGGAAGCAAATCATCTGTTCCAAGTATGGCTGGGATTTGAATGAATGGGACCTGTAAAAATTTCAAGAATTGGGGGCCTCTAGTTTTTTCAATCAGATTCTTCTTATACATAAAGATCAAAGATTCATAGACATCTTTGGATCTAAAGGTTGCTTTTGGACTTTAGGGAGAGGAAACAAAATACATTTCTGGACTGATCTTTGGTGGGGAGAGGTCACACTTAAAGTTTTATTCCCAAGGATCTTCTTATTAGCAACCTCAAAAACAGACCTCATTGAGGATCTTTGGACTGGAACAGATTGGGACTTGAAACTCAGAAGATCTCCAAGAGGATGGGAGGACAAAGAATGGGGAATTTTATGCTCAATCACTTCAGCTGTCTTCCCAAATGATGAAGATGACAGTTTGGCCTGGCTGAATGATGACAAGGGCTTAAGTGTTAAGAAGATGTACACCTTACTTGCACCCCAAGGTACTATAATTCAAGACTGGACAAGAAATCTCTGGAATCCAGGCACTCCACCAAAAGTTCTAGCCTTCTGCTGGTTAGCTTGCTTGGAGGAAATACCCTCAAGATGCTTCCTTGAGTCCAGAGGTTTGACTTTTACAATGGAAGAAATGTTATGTCCTTCCTGTCAGTGGGATTTTGAAGAAGTAGCTCACATCATCATTCACTACAGACAAGCTTGGGAGGTTTGGGGTTGTATTCTATCTTGGTGGGGAATTATTGGGCAATGCCTGGTAATTTAAAACTCCTATTCTGCTCCTGGTTTTACTTAATCAAAGGAAAGGGTATAAGGGTTTGGGGGAATATCCTAAAGCTTGCTTGTTGGCTAATTGGGATTGCAAGAAATGATAAAGTATTTAAGAGTGTGGATCTGGCTCCTACTGAGATTTTTTCCAATATACAAAGCAAATCTTATTTTGGTGAATGGTATTCTTTTTCATCCACTTATCACTATTCCTATGAAGAATGGCTAACTTCACCCCCCCCCCCCCTCAAATGCTTGGATCAAAGTCAGAGGCACTGAAGAAAGGATAGGTTTCAGGTTATCAGGGGCACTCAGTTATTGGAAACACAATTATTATGCATTGGTCTTTGTCTGCTGGAGGTTTTGGCTTGCTGGTTGCCTGTATGGTGGCTTGGACTCTTTTTGATTGGGGTTTGGGCTGGGTGGGGTTTTATGGGTGGTTCTGGGTTGAGTGGTAAGGAATGGTGTCTCTTCTCTTTGTGAGGGGGTTCTCTTGTTTCTGTCAGGCCTATTTTGTGTGTGGGTGGTTACTGGTATGATCTTAGCTCCTCTATGTTGTGTGTGGGTACGTTATTAGATTTGAGTCCTGTGTCTTTTGTCTGCCCATCTTTGAGCCTGCTTTGCTCTTCTTAAGGGCTGGTTTTCTATCTTACTAGGACAGTCTAGTTTTTTTTTTTTTGCTTCTGACTCCTTCTCAGGTGGTTTTACTACAACAGTCCTCTGCCTTTGAGTTGCTGAGGTGCATCTTCTAGAACTTAAGCCTCACTCTTCATTTGTTAGGCTCATAAAGACATTTCTTCAACCGCAAGTCATCAATACACCTTCAACTTTTGGAGTTTGCTCTTAAATATGTAGCATCTGCAGCATCTGCATCATCTACATCATCTTCTCAAACCAGTATCAATCTCTACTGCTATTCTGGGATGCTTATCATTAACACTCTGTTGGGTTTGGGTTTGCATTTTATTACTCTTTAGTTTAAAGTTTAAAAGATTAGGTGGTTACTTGTAATGTTTGGATCCTGATTTTTTTTTTCTGTCTCTGTAGCTAGAGATTTATTATACTGCTTTTGTAAGAACCACTCCCTGTCAACGCTAGTCAAATCTGCGAAAAACTAGAAAAATTTAAAAAATTTAAGCAGACACTTAATTAAACCTAAGATTGACCCCGAGGGTCATACCGGACTTAAGTTGACCCCGATATCGACCAAAGTGAATTCCGGGGGACTAAGGGCAACTTTCTGATCAGTTTGGGAAATGTTGACTTTTCGCTGGAAAAGTCAACCGAGCGACGTTTTGGTCCATTCGAGGACCGTTTTGGATCCAAAAAGCTTAGCCGCCGTCGTAGCGGTCTTAGTTGAGCCGTTTCCTTGTAGCCCGTGAAGTTTCGTAATTTCTTGGAAAAAGTGCCCGTTCAGGGCCCGAAACGTCCGAATTTCGGGAGTCTGATTAGAAAATATCTAGAAGATATTTTCCAAAAAGGTGTGGGACCCACTTGACACTTGTCCAATATGTGGTGGTGTTAGGTTTTTGGGGGGAAACTAAGAGGAGACAAAGGGGGGGGGTCGGCCACACCTTTTCAAAAGAAAAAAAATAGAAAAAAAGAGAAGATAGTTTTAAAGAGAGAAGGAGAAGGAGAAGAAGAGAGAAAAGAGAAAAAACTAGGGTTTCTTGCCACTATTCACGTCATCTAACCCTTGGATCGTCTCAAAGTTCGAAGATTCAAGCTCACCTCGACGTTCTCTACGGTGAGCTACTATCCGATCTTCGTTTTGGTAAATTTCAATAGTTAGGGTTTGGTTAAAATGAGTAGTTTAGGGTTGTATTGAGGATTGGGTATTGTTGGAGACGTTTGGGAGTGAAGAGGGACGTTTTCCGGTGACCGGGAGCTCGGGGGGAGCTCCGACCACCATGTAGGGTGGTCGGCCACCATGTGGGGTGGCTGGCCGGAGCTAGGGCCGGCCACCACCGTGGTGGGCCGGGCCCATTTGAGCCCTAGCCACCCACGGCCAAGTTGGGCCGGGTGGGGCCCACGTGCTCGGGTTTTAGGGTTTCGTGTTCGGGTGGTTTAGAACGTTCCCCGGGTCATTAATCCACAACCGGATCGAAATTTGGAATTAAATTGTGAAAGTTGTAATTGACGGGTTTAGAAACTTTAAACGCTAATTAAATTACTCGGAAGTCAGAATTGGATTCCGTCGAGTGCATAGGAACCGGTTTTCGACCGTAGAAACGAAAACGGGAATTTTCGGAGCCCCGGAAAGGCGTTTCCAAAACCCGGGCAGATTCGCCATGTCGGGCGAATCGGGCCTTTCCTGGTCCAATATCGACAATGTCGAGTAATTGGGGAGTTTGGGAGTGATCGACATTGTCGGGGTTACTTTTGGGCGTCAGGTTTATTAAAATTCAGTTTATGCCTGCAAGTTTAAAAGCGTTTGAAACTGTGTTCTTGTTAGATCGTGCCGCTGACAGAGAAAAGGGAAAGCTAGGCGAGTGACCGAGATCACGCCGGAGCTTACTTGTGCGCTTTTGGAGAAAGCATACGAGGTAGGGAAAAGTAGTCGCATCTCGGCCCTGATTAGGGAAAGTTAACAGTAGAAATGCATGTGACACCGGGGTGTCGTGGGTTAAGTAAGTTTATCGAATATTAGAAAGGCAGGCGACACCGGGTAGTGTCGTATGATACGGGAATGTATCGAACATTAGAAATGCATGTAACACTTAGTAGTGTCGTAGGAGCAGTGAACTTATCGATAGTAGAATTACTGGAGGCATATGACCATGCCCGGAGGTTGATTGTGAACTGTTGATATTAGAATTACTGGAGGCATATGACCATGCCCGGAGGTTGATTGTGAAACTGTTGATATTAGAACTGCTGGAGGCATTGGTTATGCCCGGAGGTTGATTGTATTACTGTTGTGTCTTGGGTGGCCATGAGGGCCCGTATTACTATGGTGTCTTGGGTGGCCATGAGAGCCCGTACTTTACTGTTGTGTCTTGGGTGGCCATGAGGGCCCGTATTACTGTGGTGTCTTGGGTGGCCATGAGAGTCCGTGCTTTACTGTTGTGTCTTGGGTGGCCATGAGGGCCCGTGAGTTACTGTTGGTATGTCTTGGGAGGCCGTGAGTGCCGTGGGGTTGTTGAGCCCGTGAGTTACTGTTGGTGTGTCTTGGGAGGCCGTGAGTACCGTGGGGTTGTTGAGCCCATGAGTTACTGTTGGTGTGTCTTGGGAGGCCGTGAGTGCCCGTGGGGTTGTTGAGCCCGTAAGTTACTGTTGGTGTGTCTTGGGAGGCCGTGAGTGCCCGTTGGGTTGTTGAGTCCGTGTTTTACTGTTGGTGTCTTGGGTGGCCATGAGTGCCTGTGGAGTTTTGAACCTGTGTTGTTGATGTTTGTTGAACTTTGCTTGTGATTGTGATTGTGGTTACCTGAGGTTGGAAACCCGACTTTGTGTCGGGGAAGTTGCTTGGTGTGGCTAGCCTCCCGACTGGGATCGGGGGAAGCGGAGAGGTTGTGGGCTAGCCTCCCGACTGGGATCGGGAGAAGGATTGCGAGGTTGGTGGTGTGGCTAGCCTCCCGACTGGGATCGGGGGAAGCGGAGAGGTTGTGGGCTAGCCTCCCGGCTGTGTGTCGGGAGAAGTTTGGTGGTTTGCGTGGGTGTGGCTAGTCACCCGACTGAGATCGGGGGTAGGGGAGAGGTTGTGGCCTAGCCTTCCGACTGAGATCAGGAGAAGTTGCGCGACAGGTTGACCGCCTGACCTGACAGGGATCGGTAAAGGGCGAGAGAGAGATGGGGTTACTGAGCAGTTGGCGTGCGATCCTTTGTGATCTTGTTTGGTGTGTGATCCTTTATTATCTTGGGTGTTGCGTGGTTGTCTGTCGTGTCTTTGGAGGAGGTCGTCAATCGTTGAGTCGGGTCTACTTTACGTGTCCGAGTGTTGAGTCGGTTGAGGAAAGTATCAGTGTGTGTGTGTCAGTCGGGTTACTTGAGTTTGGGGATAGTGATCCCCGGTGTTGAGTTGGTTGTTGGTGTTACCGGCATTGTCTGCTAAGTATGCCGTAGTCAGTTTGTTATCCGTGGTGGTGAGCGAACGCTCACCCCTAGCTGCTTTTCCTACAGGTACCAGTCGCATGTTGGACTAGGTGAACTTCTGAAGCTTGAAGAGCTAGGAGCGGGATTCTGGGTTTACTTTTGAGTCTAGCGACGTATACCTTGCTTTTTGTCCATTTGTTGGGACATACCTTGAAGTTGTAAATGATTATTTTTTATGAACAAATGGTGATTTTAAAGTGATTTATGTAAAAGGTTTCAAAATGTTTTATTGTTTTAAACGTTCGCGTCCTGAGTTCGGTTTACTGAAATTGGGGCGTGACAGCTTTGCTGATAAAAAAACTAATGAGACTTTAGTACAACCTGACACTACATAATGAATCGACCCTATCGATTCTAACCTTTTTGTCGTCCCTATCATTATCCTTTTATCACCGATATCCTGATTGCGATAATGCATAGAGCCATTATTCTCAATCACTGTTCCTTAATATGTGAGATGGTTGAATATATGATACCTAGTATCATGTGAATGGTCATGCTATTCTTTCAGTCACTCTCGATCAAGCGGCCGAGAACCGATCTATTTCCCATACCGCAGTATGAGGGATAAATCCCTTAGTTGTCTTTCGTGCCATTCATGTAGTCCGTCCACAAGTCAATCATGTCCGTTATGGAAACCCTGTCACAGGAAACGTTGGGCTCAAGTCAAACTTAGTTGTTTGCTGCAAAGTAATCACAAAGACTCCTTGGTCAAAGGATACATGACAAGCTACGACAATGATTATTTTCATGACTTAATCTATTGCACATATTCATGTCGGGTCGTCCAATATCATGTCCCACATGATATCTATGATTAGACTTCAGAATCTCATTCCAATGACTAATAGAACCTAAGCCATAAAGAGCCATCTTTCATACTAGTCGCTTCTACTGAAGCTTTGTTGACTAGGGACCCATCGAGTGTGATCTATCTCGAACTATGGTTTTGTTCGCATGGTGGGAATAGATCAGAACACACATCCATATATTACTCCAACACATAAGTAATATAAAGCCACTTTAATTTTATTGCAAACAATGATATATACATTTGGATGTATATGATTGAACCACTGACACTAAGACCAATAGAATGAACCAGTGTACATCCCTTTTTACGTGCGTCAAAGCATGATTGTTCAACCAGTAAAGATGTATCGATAAGGACTGGTCGATTCTACATGGAATAGGTTGTAAGTGAAGTCTAAGGATAATCTAGGTTAGGGAAGTCAACACCTAGTCTACCTATGCACTTATTAAGAGTAATGAGTTGTTAGTATGGTGGTTGGTGTGTGTGTGTGTTCGTAGGGGTTTGTGTTAACTACTCTACATATCTCTATGTACATACTACCACCTATGATATAAGGATACTAGGATCATACACGAAGTCAGTCACTAGTATAAGAAAACGCGAACTCTTATTAATGCAAGAAAAAATTAATTGATGAGTTCATTCAATCATTGCTTCCCTTATGATCCCGAAATTGTGCTCTCATGACGGTCTAGCCAAGCGATCAAGTCGATAAAAAATTATGCAGGGTCTAGACCGACTAACTGAGGTATTCCTAATGGTAGTTAAGGTGACTACGAGTAATCCCCTATGGAACGAGTGACATGTTACCCTAGATATCATGAAACTTGAGACCAATAACTGGAAAGTAATGAAAACAAGATGTAGTTTTATGATCTAAAGGATAAATCATCAAACGACAAGTACATTAATGGGAAAACGTTGTTTCCTAGCCCTCTATAACCTTTCATTAGCATTTCCTAACCGTCTTCCACCTTTTGTCACATATCCTAACCTAAAGTTTTTTTTTACTAAAAGGTGGTTTTTCTTATCACAAATCCTAACCCGGTTTTTTATAATTATTTATACAAGTTTTATAAAACAAACACCTTTTGTGTTAGGATCTGTGACAAAAGGTCGAGGACGGATAGAAATTGTAAATGACCTTTCCGACTAGGCTAGCAATCGACGTTAACCCTACATTAAGTTCGATCGAATACCAAGTTTGTCATAAAACACGATCCACCTCATCGAAACCACTTCCCTATCTTTTAACTTCTCCCAGTTACGGGATGAGACATGGATAACTAAACACTATTAATCATGCAATTCCCTACTTGTCTATCGTAACTCAAAGATGTAATATGTTAACACGAAGTAAATGAATTAGAGTGTTGGCTCTCTAGGTAGGGTTGGAGATCAGCATAACTCAAAACGGAATAACAATCAAAACCAATAGACCATGTAAGCCATGAAAAAACTACCAAAGATTAGAATCACAAGAAAAAAATATGCATTTTAATACCAAATGAAGAACACTGAGTAAGGAATGATTGGGCTTGAGTCTCCAAGACGCCTACGTATCCACTTGGGAATCAAAGTCGCGTAATTCTTCTTATGAGGACTCAAGAACAACAAAATGGAGAAAAACACCACCCTTGACCGAAATTTAGAGGAGGGAAAGAGAGGTTTCTTGTTCCTATTTGTGTCGTGTGTTTATTATGTTGGACAAGGATGAATTAAACAAATTAAATCCCATCAACATAATAAATAATAGTATAGGACAAGCATGATGTAGAATGATGGGAGTTGGTGATGAATCACCAGCACCTTAATCCATGCTTGCTTAATTACAACTTAATTAATTAAGGCTTAATGAATTAGTTCCATGGGATTTTGGTGGCATGGGCCGCCCCTGGGGCTAAGGGGTAATGGCTCGTGGCCATTCCCAATGAGGTCACATGACGCACTCATCGCCTCCATTCCTTCCATACGTGACATGTCAAACATTATTCGACGCGATCAATCCCAAGACTCCAAACCTTTTCTCAATCCGTAATGTCCTAAACACTTGCGGGCACATGACTCAAAACCCAGTTTTGGTCATGTTCCAAGACAACTCCCTATTTTGGCCATTCTACATAAATGTGTTAATTAGTTTAATCTTCTAGTGGGACCCTTAGGTTTATGTATGTCGGTAGATCAACGTAAAATCCAATTTTACTAGATCCTACATAAGTGAAAACTAACGAGACTTTAGTATTGTCTGACACTATATCAACGTAAAATCCAATTTTACTTGATCATACATAACCCTGTCGATTCTAACCTTTCTGTCGTTTATGCAACTATCCTTTATCACCGATATCCTGATTGCGATAAGGCATAGAGTCGTCATCCTTATTATTCTCAATCACTGTTCATTGATATGCGAGATGATTGAATATATGATACCTAATATCATTTTCATGGCCATGTTATTCTTTCAGTCACTATTGATCAAGCGGTCGAGAACCGATATCTTTCCCACACCTCAGTATGAGGGATAAATCCCTTAGTTGTCTTTCGTGTCACTCATGCAGTCTGTCCCCAAGTCAATCTTGGCCGTTATGGAATCCTTATTACGGACAACGTTAGGCTCAAGTCAAACTCAGTTGTTGATTGCATAGCGATCACAAAGACTCATTGGTCTAAGGATACATGACAAGCTACGACATTGAATATGTTCATGAATTAATCTATGACATATATTCAGGGAGGTTCGTCTAATATCATGTCCCACATGATATCTATGATCAGACTATGGAATCCCATTCCAATTACTAACAGTACGTAATCCATAAAGAGCCATCTTTCATACTAATCGCTTCTAGTGAAGTTTTATCGACTAGGGACCCGTCGAGTTTGATCTATCTCGATCTATGGTTCTACTTGTATGGTGGGCATAGATCAGAACACATATCGATATATTGCTCCAACACTTAAGTAATATAAAGTCGTTTTAATTTTATTGCTAACGGTGATATATACCTTTGGACATTTACGATTGAACTACAGGCACTAAGGCTAACAATCTCCCACTTGCCCTAGTTCCAATCTAAACTCTAATCAATTCCCATTGACCTTACATGCCTCTCTTGTTTTGGAAACGATAGTTCCTTAGTCATGGGTCGGCTATGATATCATTAGTTGCAATATAGGTGATCTTCACATCGCCTTGGTTCAGTATCTCTCTTATGAGGTGGTATCGCCGTAGTACATGTTTGGATTTCTTATGCGATCTGGGCTCTTTAGCTTGCACAATGGCCCTTGTGTTGTGGCAAAATAGATTCACCGGGCTTGATAGGTTTTTAATTACACCCAACCTTACCGTTAATTTCAAAATCCACACACCCTATAAATCCCATGTACTCGGCCCCTATCGTAGAATAGATGACGGTATCATGCTTCACGCTCTTCCAACATAAAGCACCGCCATTCTACATAAACATATGTCTCGACTGACTTCTAAAGTCATCTGGATCCGTCTACATATCCATTGACGACTACTTGAACATCATCTTTCCCCCAGGATTAGACTCTGGCACATTTCATGGCATATGAGATGTCCGGTCTTGTACATATCATGTCATACATGATTGATCCTAACCTCAAAATTATAGGATTCACATCATTCTTTTCAACTCATCAGGTGTCGTAGGACACTGAGTCTTACTGAGTTCAATGCCATAACGAGCGGGTAAGAGTCCTTTCTAACGAGCGGCTAAGAGTCCTTTCTCAATGAATCAAGCATTGAGAACCTACTCAATGCCTTGTTCACTCAGGTGCTCTAACTTAAACGCAAGACCCTCTTGGTGCGATCTTTATATATCTTAATCCCTAAGATATAAGCATCATCGCCTAAGTCCTTTATTGAGAAACACTTCCTAAACCAAGCTTTAGTTTCGTGCAATGTTGGGATGTTGATTCTAATGAGCACCAGAAAGGTAATCTTGCTCCCACTAGCCTTCTTATAAACTCAAGGTACATCCTCGTTATTTGATAAAGCCAAATCCAATCTAGCTTCTTAAAAAAGAAGGCTCCAACTCCGAGAAACTTTTTTCTATCCATAAATGGATTTCAACAACTTACAAATCTTTCCCTTGTTCTTCGGATCGACAAAACCTTCTAGCTGAGACATAAAACGTCTACAGTCAAAATTTTGTTTAGGAAAGTGGTTTTGACATCCAGTTTCCATATCTCATATCTATAACACGCATCTATGCCAAGAAGAATCTGGATTGATTTGACAATAGCCATTAGGAATAAGGTTTCCTTATAGTCAATCCCTTGGATCTGTCTATAACCTTTCACCACCAGTCGGGCTTTACAGGTCAGAGGATTGCCGTCCATGTTCATCTTCACCTTGAAGATCCTTTTGCATCTGATGATCCTCATGTTAGTCTTAGTGCCCGTAGTTCAATCCTAAATGTCCAAATGTATATATCATCGTTAGCAATAAAATTAAAGCGGCTTTATATTACTTATGTGTTGAAGTAATATATCGATGTGTGCTCTGATCTATGCCCACAATGCGAATAGAACCATAGATCGAGATAGATCACACTCGATAGGGTCCCTAGTCAACAAAGCTTCACTAGAAGCGACTAGTATGAAAGATGGCTCTTTATGGCTTACGTTCTGTTAGTCATTGGAATGGGATTCCGGAGTCTGATCATAGATATCATGTGGGACATGATATTGGACGACCCGCCCTGAATATGTGCCATAGATTAAGTCATGAACATATTCAGTGTCGTAGCTTGTCATGTATCCTTAGACCAAGGAGTCTTTGTGATCGCTATGCAGTAAAAAACTGAGTTTGACCTGAGCCTAACGTTGTCCGTAACAGGGCTTCCATAACGGCCAGGATTGGCTTGAGGATGGACTGCATGAGTGACACGAAAGACGGCTAAGGAATTTATCCCTCATACTACGGTATGGGAAAGATATCGGTTTTCGGCCGCTTGATCGAGAGTGACTGAAAGAACAGCATGGCCATGCACATGATACTGGGTATTATATATTCAGTCATCTCACATATCAAGGAACAGTGATTGAGAATAATAAGGATGACGGCTCTGTGCCTTATCTCAATCAGGACATCGGAGATAAAAGGATAATGACAGGGATGACAGAAAGGTTAGAATCGAAAGGGTCGATTCGTTATGCAATGTCAGGCAATACTAAAGTCTCGTTAGTCGCCACTTAAATAGGATCAAGTAAAATGGGATTTTACGTTGATCTATTGACATGCATAAACCTAAGGGTCACACTGGAGGGTGAAACTCATTGACACATTTATGGAGAATGGCCAAAAGGGAGTTGTCTCGGGACATGACCAAAACTGGTTTTTGGGTCATGTTTTCGTAAGTGAATAGGACTTTACGGATCGAGACAAGGCTTGGAGTATTGGGATTGATCGCGTCGGATAATGTTGGACATTTCCGGTATGGAAGGCTTGGAGGCGATGAGTGAATCACGGGACCTCGTTGGAAATGGCCACGGGCCATGTTCCAAGGGGCCCATGAAAGGCCCATGGAACTAATTAATCAAGTCTTGATTAATTAGTACTAAGTAAGCAAGACAAGGAATAAGGTGTTGGTGATTCACCACCTAACCCAATCTTGTCTTGCCATACTTTGTCCTATTTACACCTTACTTGTCACCATGCTTGTCCCATTCCTTTATTGGACAAGTATGGGTTTTGTTATGTTTAAGTCATCTTTTTTCAACATAACAAACACAAGACAAGAATAGGAAACACAACTTCTCTCCCCCTTCCCTTGCAATTTCGGGTTTGGCAAGCTCCCACCTCCATTTTTTGTATTCTTAAGTCCTCAAAGAGAAGAACTACGTGGCTTTGATTCCCATGTGGATACGTAGACGTCTTGGAGACTCAAGCTAATCATTCGTTACCCGGTGTTCTTGTTTTGGTAAGAACTAGTGCTGAATTTTTCTCTTGTGTATCCATTCTTTGTTAGTTGTTTCATGGTTTTAATCGTCTCTTGGTTTTCATTGATTTTCCGCTGCGAGTTGGTTCATATCCAACCCTACCTCGAGACCCAACAGTGGTATCAGAGCCCTGCTACCTTCGGGATTCACAAGACGGTGTTCAAAGTTTCGGTTTTGCTTGAAAGTTTCGTTTTTGGCATGTTGTTTTGCTAAATTGTTTGATAACATGTTTTAAATTCTTGTTTATGGATTTAATGTTAGTCTTAGTGCCCGTAGTTCAATCATAAATGTCCAAATGTATATATCATCATTAGCAATAAGATTAAAGCGGCTTTCTATTACTTATGTGTTGGAGTAATATATCGATGTGATTTCTGATCTATGCCCACCATGCGAATAGAACCATAGATCGAGATGGATCACACTCGATGGGTCCCTAGTCAATAAAGCTTCACTAGAAGCGACTAGTATGAAAGATGGCTCTTCATGGCTTACGTTCTGTTAGTCATTGGAATGGGATTCCGGAGTCTGATCATAGATATCATGTGGGACATGATATTGGACGACCCGCCCTGAATATGTGCCATAGATTGAGTCATTAACATATTCAGTGTCGTAGCTTGTCATGTATCCTTAGACCAAGGAGTCTTTGTGATCACTATGCAGTCAACAACTAAGTTTGACCTGAGCCTAACGTTGTCCGTAACAGGGCTTCCATAACGGCCAAGATTGGCTTGGGGACGGGTTGCATGAGTGACACGAAAGACGGCTAAGGGATTTATCCCTCATACTGAGGTATGGGAAAGATATCGGTTCTCGGCCGCTTGATCGAGAGTGACTGAAAGAATAGCATGGCCATGCACATGATACTAGGTATCATATATTCAGTCATCTCACATATCAAGGAACAGTGATTGAGAATAATAAGGATGACGGCTCTATGCCTTATCTCAATCAGGATATCGGAGATAAAAGGATAATGACAGGGAGGACGGAAAGGTTAGAATCGATTGGTTCGATTCGCTATGTAGTGTCAGGCAATACTAAAGTCTCGTTAGTTGCCACTTATATAGGATCAAGCAAAATGGGATTTTACGTTGATCTATCGACATGCATAGACCTAAGGGTCACACCGAAGGATGAAACTCATTGACACATTTATGGAGAATGGCCAAAAGAGAGTTGTCTCGGGACATGACCAAAACTGGGTTTTGGGTCATGTGCCCGTAAGTGAATAGGACATTACGGATCAAGACAAGGCTTGGAGTCTTGGGATTGATCGCGTCGGATAATGTTGGACATTTCCGGTATGGAAGGCTTGGAGGCGATGAGCACGTCACGGGACCTCGTTGGGAATGGCCATGGGCCATGTTCCAAGAGGCCCATGAAAGGCCCATGCAACCAAGGCCCATGGAACTAATTAATCAAGTCTTGATTAATTAGTACTAAGTAAGCAAGACAAGGATTAAGGTGTTGGTGATTCACCACCTAACCCATCTTGTCTTGCCATACTTAGCACCATGCTTGTCTTACTTCACACCATGCTTCACACCTTACTTGTCCTTGATGGTTGTTGATGGTTTAAGTCATCTTTTTCCTACAACAAATCACAAGACAAGAATAGAAAAACAACTTCTCTCCCTCTCACACTACAATTTCGAGTTTGGCACTTTTCCCCCCTCTTGTTGTGTTCTTGAGTCATCTAAAGAAGAACTACGTGGCTTTGATTCCATTTGGATACGTAGGCGTCTTGGAGACTCAAGCCGATCATCGTTTCTTTGGTGTTCTCTTCCTTTTCTTGAACTAGTTGGTAAGGAAACATCCATATTGTTTATTCTCTTGTGTATCTAATATTTGGTAGTGTTCTATGACATGGTCTCGAGTTATTTCCGCTGCAAGTATGTGTTCATACCCTCCATCGAGACCCAACAGTGGTATCAGAGCCGTGCTACCTTCGGGATTCACAAGAGAACTTTCGGTTTTGCTTGCTAGTTTCGGTTTTGCATGTTAATTTGCTAAATTGTTTGATAACATGTTTTAAATTCTTGTTTATGGGTTTAATGCATGAAAAATGAATTTTTGAAAAGTTTATCAAATCTGGAATTTTTGAAAAAAATTTGATTTTTCGGGTCTCGGGAG
Source organism: Erodium maritimum (assembly GCA_963921825.1). NCBI lineage: Eukaryota > Viridiplantae > Streptophyta > Magnoliopsida > Geraniales > Geraniaceae > Erodium > Erodium maritimum. The sequence goes on from OY997588.1 coordinate 49,266,331, forward strand.
CGGGACTCTCGGGGAGCCGAAACCGGGACCGAACGGGGCTCCGTTGGACGGAGCTAGGCCAAGCATGACCATTGGATGGTCAATATGCCGAGCTAAACCGTTTTGTTAGTCATGACGAGTTTGGAACCGTCTTGATGAACTCAAAAATCAAATGTTCAAAAGTTTCAATTTTGAACGGTTTCGATAAACCGAGTATCAAAAATTTTCGAAACTTGGCAATTAATTAAAACCGGAAAATCACATGATGTTTGATAACATGCTTGTTTGATAACACGATGTGTGATGTGATGTTGGCATGGTGTACATAATAGCCCCGAGTTTGATTTAATTATTTATCGCTTTTCACGGCCTGCGAGCCGTTAGAGTTAGCGTGTAATTATTTTTTTTCGAGGTGTGGTCGTCGTACCACTTATTTGTAATATTTATTAATTCCCGACCTGCGAGTCGTGTATTAAATTGTAATATTTTACTCAAGACGAAGAAAGGGCGAAAAGGTCATTTGGTGGCTTCTCGGGTTTTGACATCGGCTTGGAGTCGGTGGAGCTCAAGAAGCTAGTGGGAGTTAGTTTAGTGGGCTATTATGTACATATTTAACGCTTTATGCTTGGTTTAGTTTTTGCATGATCTTTTCTATGTGTTTTAGAATTGCATGCTTAACTTAATTTACCGAGCATATCACCTCACATGCAAAGATAAAATTGGTTTTAATCATTGTCTGTGAGCCCTTAGAATCGTCATTACATTGGATGTAGTTGACGGGTTCGAAGGAAGAATTACATTGGATGTAATTGGAGGCATCATTACATTTGGAATGTAGTTGATGTGCTCATCGCATCTAGGATGTGCCAAAAGTTTAAAACACAACCGGACAAGTAAAAACGGGTCATGTCCGATACCTCCCAATTATCAACACCTTACTACCTCCCCGTCCTATGGGTGTCGTGCGCATTAGCGGAGCATCCATGGGAAAGCGGGGTAGTAGGTTTGGACGACATGTGTAGGTGTCGTGCGCATTAGCGGAGCACCCACATAGTGACGGGCCATAGTTGAAAATTGGTGGACCCGACTACGATTCTCAGCCTGAGGTTGAGCTAGGGTATCAGATAGGGTAAGCCGTGTACATGAGTACATACCCTAGCCAAGAGTCACATTGGATGTGATTGGATGGAGTCCTACCTACATAGCTCGATTAAGTAGTGAGCATTAGTTCAGCTTAATCGGGTGAATCAAGGATCTTGGTTTTAGGTTCTAAAGGTTTAGAATCAATTGGTTGGTGTTTGAACTTGATCTTCATAAAATTTATTCAGTTTACTGATTATATTTTGTTTGTCGTGTAGATCAAATGGCAAGTACTTCAGCGAACAATAGTAGTTTGTCACTAAAAACCATTCTTGATAGGATCAAGCTAAGTGGGACAAACTACTTGGACTGGGACAGAAACTTGAGGATAGTCCTCAAATTCGAGCGCAAAGAATATGTCCTAGACCAGGCTATCCCTGAGGAGCCAGCTAATAATGCCATTAGGGCCGTTAAGGATGCATACCAAAAGCACCTTAGCGATTCTATAGATGTGGCATGTATTATGCTGGGCTGCATGGAGTCTGATCTCCAAGACCAGTTCATGGAGTACTCTGATGACCCCTATACTATGATGGGGATCATAAAGGGTATGTTCAAGGAAAGGGCACGTATCGTGAGATACAATGTCCTTAATGAACTTCTCTCCTGCAAAATGTCAGCAGGAGTCTCCGTGGGTCCTCATGTCCTAAAGATGAAGGGGCATCTCGAACATCTTAATCGACTGGGTCTTAAGATAGAGAACGAGATGGCAGCGGATGTGGTTCTGCGTTCCCTTCCTCGTTCATATGCTACGTTCGTCATGAACTATCATATGCACGATATGGACAAGACCATTTCAGAGTTGCATGGAATGTTGGTAACTGCTGAAAAGAACGTCAAGGATCAGGGATCCAAGGATGTTCTGATGGTCAGACAGGGAAACAGTTTCAAAAATAAGGGAACTGTTAGTGGTAAGGGCAAGGCCCCTATGCACTTGGCGGGAAAGATGAGGCATCCGAAGCGTCCTAACCCTCCTAGGACCGGGGAGTCCTCAAGGAAGGGGAAGGATGTCGAGAATGTCTGCTTCTACTGTCAACAGCCTGGTCATTGGAAGAAAGATTGCAGGAAGTTTCTGGATGATCTGAAGAAGGGCGGTGGGACTGTGCCTTCATCAGGTATTTTCTTTATAGAGCTAAATCTCACTACTTCCAAAGATTCATGGGTATTGGATACCGGGGCTGAATCTCACATTTGTACTAATGTGCAGTGGCTGGAAGGTAGGAGAAGCTTGAAGAAGGACGAGGTGGACCTCAGAGTGGGCAACAAGACTAGAGTTGTGGCGACTGCTGTAGGATCCATAAGTCTTCTTTTGCCAAGTGGGCTAGTTTTTGTTTTGAACAATGTATATTGTGTACCTACTTTCAGTAGGAATATTGTATCTATTTCTTTGTTGGACAAGGAAGGATACAATTTTGATGTTGGAAATGGGATTTTCAATATTTTATGCAATGATATATTTTATGCTAGCGCCAAAATGGTTGGAGGATTGTACATATTGGATATGGATAACAATGCCTCAAGCTCTATATATAATGTAAATACCAAGAGGTCTAAGTCCAATGATTTAGACCAAACTCTTTTATGGCATTGTCGTTTAGGCCACATAAACGAGAAACGCATATCAACACTTCACAAGTGTGGACTTCTTAGTCCATTCGAATTTCATTCGATTGATAGATGCGAATCTTGTTTGATGGGAAAACTGACTAAAGCGCCCTTCATCGGTCGCGGTGAAAGGGCGGGTGACTTATTGGGGCTAATACACTCGGATGTGTGTGGACCAATGAGCACACTTGCCAGGAGGGGTTTTAGCTACTTTATCACATTTACTGACGACTTCAGTAGATATGGTTATGTCTATTTGATGAGACATAAGTCTGAAGCTTTTGATAAATTCAAAGAGTTTAAGACGGAAGTAGAAAACCAGCTCGGGAAAAGTATTAAAGCACTTCGATCAGATCGAGGTGGAGAATACTTGACCACAGAGTTTTTAGATCATCTAGCAGAAAGTGGGATCCTTTCGGAATGGACTCCTCCCGGAACACCACAATTGAATGGTGTGTCCGAACGGAGAAATCGGACTTTATTGGATATGGTCCGGTCCATGATTAGTGGGACTGATCTCCCAATCTCTTTCTGGGGTTATGCTCTGGAGACGGCCGCATTCATTTTGAATCGGGCTCCGACGAAGGCTGTGGAAGGGACACCATTTGAGAAATGGCGCGGGAGAAAGCCCGTTTTGTCCTTCCTAAAGATTTGGGGTTGCGAGGCTTATGTGAAACGTTTAGTTCCGACTAAGCTCGAACCAAGATCTGATAAATGCACCTTCGTTGGGTATCCCAAAGAAACAATGGGGTACTACTTCTACAAACCCAGCGAGAACACGGTGTTCGTCGCTCGGGGTGGGGTCTTTATGGAAAGGGAGTTTATTTCCAAAGACGTCAGTGGGAGGGTTGTACATCTAGAAGAAATTCAGGGTGGTACAGATCCAACTGATCCACTGGACAACCCTGTAGAAGAGCCTGAGATGGTCGTAGAGCAAGGACCAGTTCCTGCAACAATTCCAGAAGGTCCAAGGCGATCTGAAAGGGTTAGTCGTCCACCTCCGAGATATGGTTACTTTGTGTCTGGAGGTGACGGTGAGCTTGTGGTGGATCACGATGATCCAGCTACATTTCAGGAAGCTGTGGACGGACCCGACTCTGAGTTATGGCTGGGAGCCATGAGGGAGGAAATGCAATCCATGTCGGACAACCAAGTCTGGGAACTGGTTGATCCCATCGGTGGTGTAAGAACCATCGGATGCAAATGGATCTTCAAGGTGAAGATGGACATGGAAGGCAACCCTCAGACCTACAAAGCCCGACTGGTGGCGAAAGGTTATAGGCAGATCCAAGGGATTGACTATGAGGAAACCTTTTCCCCAGTGGCTATGGTCAAATCTATCCGAATTCTTCTTGCCATAGCTGCATATCACGATTACGAGATATGGCAAATGGATGTCAAAACCGCTTTCCTAAACGGAAATTTGTCGGAGGACGTTTATATGTCTCAACCCGAAGGTTTTGTCGATCCGAAGAATAAGGGAAAGATTTGTAAGTTGTTGAAATCCATTTATGGATTGAAACAAGCTTCTCGGAGTTGGAACCTTCGTTTTGATGAAGCTGTAATTGGATTTGGCTTTATCAAGAATGAAGATGAACCTTGCGTTTACAAGAAGGCAAATGGGGGTATGATTACCTTTCTGGTGTTGTATGTCGATGACATACTACTCATTGGAAACGACATCCCAACCTTGCACGAGACTAAAGCTTGGTTAGGGAAGTGTTTCTCAATGAAGGACTTAGGCGATGCTGCTTATATCTTAGGGATTAAGATATATAGAGATCGCACCAAGAGGGTCTTGGGTTTAAGTCAAAGCACCTATGTGAACAAGGTATTGAGTAGGTTCTCAATGCTTGATTCCAAGAAAGGACTCTTACCCGCACGTCATGGCGTTCATCTCAGCAAGACTCAGTGTCCTAAGACACCTGATGAGCTGAAAAGAATGATGCGAATCCCATACGCTTCGGCGGTAGGATCGATCATGTATTCCATGATATGCACGAGACCGGATGTCTCATATGCCTTGAGTTGTACCAGCAGACATCAGTCTAACCCTGGTGAGGAACACTGGATAGCGGTCAAAGCGATTCTCAAATATTTGAGAAGAACTAAGGACGCGTTTCTAGTGTACGGGGGAAAAGATGATTCTGAACTAGTTGTTAATGGATATGTAGACGCTAGTTTCCAGACAGATCCAGATGACTTTAGAAGTCAGTCAGGATATGTGTTCACGCTGAATGGCGGAGCTTTCAGCTGGAAGAGCGTGAAGCAAGACACCGTCGCTGACTCCACGACAGAGGCCGAGTACATAGCGGCTGCAGAGGCGGCCAAGGAGGCTGTGTGGATTAGGAAGTTCACGGCAGGGTTGGGTGTAATCAAAAACCCATCCAGCCCGGTGAACCTATTTTGCGACAACACAGGGGCTATTGCGCAAGCTAAAGAGCCCAGATCGCATAACAAATCCAAACATGTACTGCGGCGATATCACCTCATCAGAGAGATACTGAACCGAGGCGATGTGAAGATCACCTATATTGCAACTGATGATAACATAGCCGACCCGTTGACTAAGGCACTATCGTTGCCTAAACATGAGAGGCATGTAAGGTCAATGGGAATAGATTGGAGTTTAGATTGGAACTAGGGCAAGTGGGAGATTGTTAGTCTTAGTGCCCGTAGTTCAATCATAAATGTCCAAATGTATATATCATCATTAGCAATAAGATTAAAGCGGCTTTCTATTACTTATGTGTTGGAGTAATATATCGATGTGATTTCTGATCTATGCCCACCATGCGAATAGAACCATAGATCGAGATGGATCACACTCGATGGGTCCCTAGTCAATAAAGCTTCACTAGAAGCGACTAGTATGAAAGATGGCTCTTCATGGCTTACGTTCTGTTAGTCATTGGAATGGGATTCCGGAGTCTGATCATAGATATCATGTGGGACATGATATTGGACGACCCGCCCTGAATATGTGCCATAGATTGAGTCATTAACATATTCAGTGTCGTAGCTTGTCATGTATCCTTAGACCAAGGAGTCTTTGTGATCACTATGCAGTCAACAACTAAGTTTGACCTGAGCCTAACGTTGTCCGTAACAGGGCTTCCATAACGGCCAAGATTGGCTTGGGGACGGGTTGCATGAGTGACACGAAAGACGGCTAAGGGATTTATCCCTCATACTGAGGTATGGGAAAGATATCGGTTCTCGGCCGCTTGATCGAGAGTGACTGAAAGAATAGCATGGCCATGCACATGATACTAGGTATCATATATTCAGTCATCTCACATATCAAGGAACAGTGATTGAGAATAATAAGGATGACGGCTCTATGCCTTATCTCAATCAGGATATCGGAGATAAAAGGATAATGACAGGGAGGACGGAAAGGTTAGAATCGATTGGTTCGATTCGCTATGTAGTGTCAGGCAATACTAAAGTCTCGTTAGTTGCCACTTATATAGGATCAAGTAAAATGGGATTTTACGTTGATCTATCGACATGCATAGACCTAAGGGTCACACCGAAGGATGAAACTCATTGACACATTTATGGAGAATGGCCAAAAGAGAGTTGTCTCGGGACATGACCAAAACTGGGTTTTGGGTCATGTGCCCGTAAGTGAATAGGACATTACGGATCAAGACAAGGCTTGGAGTCTTGGGATTGATCGCGTCGGATAATGTTGGACATTTCCGGTATGGAAGGCTTGGAGGCGATGAGCACGTCACGGGACCTCGTTGGGAATGGCCATGGGCCATGTTCCAAGAGGCCCATGAAAGGCCCATGCAACCAAGGCCCATGGAACTAATTAATCAAGTCTTGATTAATTAGTACTAAGTAAGCAAGACAAGGATTAAGGTGTTGGTGATTCACCACCTAACCCATCTTGTCTTGCCATACTTAGCACCATGCTTGTCTTACTTCACACCATGCTTCACACCTTACTTGTCCTTGATGGTTGTTGATGGTTTAAGTCATCTTTTTCCTACAACAAATCACAAGACAAGAATAGAAAAACAACTTCTCTCCCTCTCACACTACAATTTCGAGTTTGGCACTTTTCCCCCCTCTTGTTGTGTTCTTGAGTCATCTAAAGAAGAACTACGTGGCTTTGATTCCATTTGGATACGTAGGCGTCTTGGAGACTCAAGCCGATCATCGTTTCTTTGGTGTTCTCTTCCTTTTCTTGAACTAGTTGGTAAGGAAACATCCATATTGTTTATTCTCTTGTGTATCTAATATTTGGTAGTGTTCTATGACATGGTCTCGAGTTATTTCCGCTGCAAGTATGTGTTCATACCCTCCATCGAGACCCAACATTTAATGCATGTAAAATGAATTTTTGAAAATTATTTCAAATCTGGAAGTTTTGAAAAAAAATTGATTTTTCGGGTCTCGGGAGCGGGACACTCGGGGAGCCGAAACCGAGACCGAACGGGGCTCCGTTGGACGGAGCTAGGCCAAGCATGACCATTGGATGGTTGATATGCCAAGCCTAAACCGTTTTGTTAGTTATGACGAGTTTGGAACCGTCATGACGAACTCGAAGATCAAATGTTCAAAAGTTTCATTTTTGAACGGTTTCGATAAACCGAGCATCAAAATTTTTCGAAACTTGGCTATTAAATAAAACCGGAAAATCACATGATGTTTGATAACATGATTGTTTGATAACACGTTGTGTGATGTGATGTTGGCATGGTGCACATGATAGCCCCGAGCTCGTTTTAATTATTTATCGCTTTTCACGGCCTGCGAGCCGTTAGAGTTAGCGTGTAATTATTCTTTCAAGGTGTGGTCGTCGAACCACTTGTTTGTAATATTTATTTATTCCTGACATGCGAGTCGTGTATTAAATTGAATTATTTTTCTCAAGACGAAGAAAGGGCGAAAGGGTCATTTGGTGGCTTTTTGGGTGTTGGAATCGGCTTGGAGTCGATGGAGCTCAAGAAGCTAGTGGGAGTTAGTTTAGGGGGCTATTATGTGCACATTTATCGCTTTATGCTTGATTTAGTTTATGCATGATTAATTCTATGTGTTTTAGAATTGCATGCTTAACTTTATTTACCGAGCATATCACCTCACATGCAAAGATAAAATTGGAATTTTAATCCTTTTTTGTGAGCCCTTAGAACCGTCATTACATTAGATGTAGGTGACGGGTTCGAAGGAAGAATTACATTGGATGTAATTGGAGGCATCATTACATTTGGAATGTAGTTGATGTGCTCATCGCATCTAGGATGTGCCAAAAGTTTTAAACACAACCGGACAAGTAAAAATGGGTCATGTCCGATACCTCCCAATTCTCAACACCTTACTACCTCCCCGTCCTATGGGTGTCGTGCGCCTTAGCGCAACATCCATGGGAAAGCGGGGTAGTAGGTTTGGACGACATATGTGGGTGTCGTGAGCCTTAGCGGAGCACCTACATAGTGGCGGGTCATAGTTGAAAATTGGTGGATCCGACTACGATTCTCAGCTAGGGTTGAGCTAAGGTATCAGATAGGGTAAGCCGTGTATTTAAGTACATACCCTAGCCAAGAGTCACATTGGATGTGATTGGACGGGGTCCACCAACATAGCTCGATTGAGTGGTGAGCCTTCGTTCAGCTTGATCGAGTGAATCAAGGATCTTGGTTTTAGATTCTAAAGGTATAGAATCGATTGTTGGTGTTTAAGCTTGATCTTCATATAATTTATTCAGTTTACTGATTGAATTTAATCTGTTGTAGATCAAATGACAAATTCAGCGAACATTAATAGTTTGTCATTAAAAACCATTCTTGACAGGGTCAAACTAAATGGGACAAACTATTTGGACTGGTACAGAATTTTGAGGATAGTCCTCAAGTCTGAACGCAAAGAATATGTCCTTGACAAGGTTGTCTCTAAGACCATATCAGAGTTACATGAAGTGTCATTAACTGCTGAGAAGAATATATCAGGGATCTAGGATCCAAGGATATTCTGATGGTCAACAAGGGAATTGGAAGTGGCAAGGGCGGGGACCATGCGCACTTGGCAGGAAGATGAGACACCTGAGAATCTCTGCTTCTACTGCCAACAGCTTGGTCATTGGAACCGGGATTACAGGAAGTTCACGGCTGATCTGAAGAAGGGCAGTGGGACTGCGCCTTCATCAAATAGACTGGATGATCTGAAGAAGGATAGTAGGACTGCGCCTTCATCAGGAAACCTGGATGATCTAAGGAAGGGCGGTGGGACCGTGCCTTCATCCGGTATTAACTCTATAGAGCTACATCTCTCTACTTCCAAAGATTCATGGGTATTAGATACCAGGACTGAATCTCACACATGCACTAACATATAGTGGTTGAAAGTAAGAGAGGTTTGGAAAGCACGAACTGGACCTCAGAGCTGTTGCAACTGCTGTAGCATCCATGTGTCTTGCTTTGTCAAGTGGCCTTGTCTTAGTATTGTATAATGTATATTGCATACCTACTTTTAGTAGGAATATTATATATGTATCCGTGTTTGACAAGGAAGGATATAATGTTAATATTGGAAATGGAGTTTTCAATGTTCTATGCAATGATATGTTTTATACCAGTACTAACTTGGTTGGAGGATTGTACATATTAGATATGGGTAACAATACCTCAAGTTCTATATATTATGTTAATACCAAGAGGTCTAAATCCAACGATTTAAACCTAACTCTATTATGGCACTGTCATTTGAGCCGCATAAACAAGAAGCGCCTATCAGCACTTCAGAAGTGCGGGCTTTCAGGTCCATTCGAATTCCATTCGATCGATAGGTGCAAGGTTTGTTTGATAGGCAAAATGACTAAAGCGCCCTTTATCGATCCCGGTGAAAGGGCGGGTGAATTATTGAGGCTGATACACTCGAATGTGTGTAGACCAATAAGTTCACTTGCCAGGAGGGGTTTTAGCTACTTTATCACATTTACTGATGATTACAGTAAATATGGTTATGTCTATTCGGCGACACATAAGTCTGAAGCTTTTGATAAATTCAACGAGTTTAAGACTAAAGTAGAAAACCAGCTCGACAAAGGTATTAAGGCACTTCGATTGGATCGAGTTGGAAAATACTTGACCAAAGAGTTATTAGATCATCTAAAAGAGAATGAGATCATTTTGGAATGGATTCCTCATGGGACATTGTAGTTGAAAGGTGTGGCCAAACAGAGAAATCGGACATTGTTAGACAATGGTCTGTTCCATGATTAGTTGGACTGATCTCCCAATCTCTTTCTGGGGTTATGCTCTAAAGACGACTGCATTCATAGTGAATCGGGCTTCGACGAAGGGTGTGGAAGGGACACCATTTTAAAAATGGTACGGGATGATGCCCGCTGTGTCCTTCCTAAAGATTTGTGGTTGCGAGGCTTATGTGAAACATTTGGTTTCGACTAAGCTCGAACCAAGATCTGAGATATGCACCTTCGTGTGGTATCCCAAAGCAACAAGGGGATACTACTTCTACAATCCCGGTGAGAACATGGTATTCGTCGCTTGGGGTGGGGTCTTTATGGAAAAGGAGTTTTGTTTCCAAAGACGTCATTGGGAGGACTGTGTATCTCGAAGAAATTCAAGATGGTACAGATCTGTCTAAACCAATTGACAACCCAGTAGAAAGGAGCCAGAGATTGTTGTAGAGTAAGAACCAATTCCTGTTACAATCCTGGAAGGTCCAAGGCGATCTGAAAGGATCAGTCGTCCACCTCCAAGATATGGTATTCGGAGGTGACAATGAAGTCATGGTGGATCACGATGATCCAGCCACCTTTCAGGAAGTCGTGGATGGGCCCGACTCCGAGTTATGGCTGGGAGCCATGAGGGAGGAAATGCAATCCATGTCGGACAACCGAGTTTGATAACTGGTTGATCCCATCAATGGTGTGAGGACCATCGGATGCAAATGGATCTTCAAGGTGAAGATGGACATGGACGGAAACCCTCTGACCTACAAAGCTCAATTGGTGGCGAAAGGTTATAGGCAGATCCAATGGATTGACTATGAGGAAACCTTCTCCCTAGTGGCTATGGTCAAAATCGATCCAAATTCTTCTTGACATAACTGCGTATCATAATTACGAGATATGGCAAGTGGATGTCAAAACCACTTTCCTAAATGGAAATTTGACTGAGTACGTTTGTATGTCTCGGCCCAAAGGTTTTGACGATCCGAAGAATAATGGAAAGATTTATAAGTTGTTGAAATCCATTTATGGATTGAAACGAACTTCTCGGTTTTAGATCCTGCGTTTTGATGAAGCTGTAATTGGATTTGGATTAATCAAGAACGAGGATGAATCTTGCGTTTATAAGAAGGCTAGTGGGAGCAAGATTACCTTTCTGGTTCTCATTGAAAACGACATCCCAACCTTGCACGAGACTAAAGCTTAGTTGAGGAAGTGTTTTCAATAAAGGACTTAGGCGATGCTTCTTATATCTTAAGGATTAAGATATGTAGAGATCGCACCAAGAGGGTCTTGGATTTAAGTCAGGGAACCTATGTGAACAAGGTATTGAGTAGGTTCTTAATGCTCGATTAAAAGAAAGGTCTCTTACCCACTAGTCATGGCATTCATCTCAGCAAGACTCAATGTCCTAAGACACCTGATGAGCTGAAAAGGATTATGAGAATCATATGCGCCTGGGGGCAGAATCGATCATATACGCCATGACATGTATGAGACCGGACGTCTCGTAAGACTTATGTTGTACCAGTAGACGTCAGTCTAACCCGGGGGAAAGATGATGTTGAACTAGTCGTCGAAGGATGAGTAGACACTAGTTTTCCAAGACAAATCCAGATGACTTTAGAAGTCAGTCAGGATATGTGTTTACGATGAATGACGGAGCTTTAGCTGGGAAACCGTAAAGCAAGATACCGTCGCTGAATCTACGATAGAGGCCAAGTACATGGATGTTGTAGAAGCAGCTAAGGAGGCTATGTGTATTTGGAAATTCACGGCAGGGTTGGGTGTAATTAAAAACCCATCCAGCCCGGTGAATCCATTTTGCGACAACACAAGGGCCATTGCGCAAGCTAAAATCCCAGATCGAATAACAAATCCAAACATGTACTATGGCGTATCCACCTCATCAGAGAAATACTGAACCGAGGTGAAGTGAAGATAACATATATTGCAACGGATGATAACATAGCCAACCCTTTGACTAAGGCATTGTTGCTGCCTAAACATGTTAGACATGTAAATTCGATGGGGACATATTGGAGTTTAGATTGGAACTAGGGCAAGTGGGAGATTGTTAGTCTTAGTGCCCGTAGTTCAATCCTAAATGTCCAAATGTATATATCATCGTTAGCAATAAAATTAAAGCGGTTTTATATTACTTATGTGTTGGAGTAATATATCGATGTGTGCTCTGATCTATGCCCACAATGCGAATAGAACCATAGATCGAGATAGATCACACTCGATAGGGTCCCTAGTCAACAAAGCTTCACTAGAAGCGACTAGTATGAAAGATGGCTCTTTATGGCTTAAGTTATGTTAGTCATTGGAATGGGATTCCGGAGTCTGATCATAGATATCATGTGGGACATGATATTGGACGACCCGCCCTGAATATGTGTCATAGATTAAGTCATGAACATATTCAATGTCGTAGCTTGTCATGTATCCTTAGACCAAGGAGTCTTTGTGATCGCTATGCAGTAAAAAACTGAGTTTGACCTGAGCCTAACGTTGTCCGTAACAGGGCTTTCATAACGGCCAGGATTGGCTTGGGGATGGACTGCATGAGTGACACGAAAGACGGCTAAGGAATTTATCCCTCATACTACGGTATGGGAAAGATATCTGTTCTTGGCCGCTTGATCGAGAGTGATTGAAAGAACAGCATGGCCATGCACATGATACTGGGTATCATATATTCAGTCATCTCACATATCAAGGAACAGTGATTGAGAATAATAAGGATGACAGCTCTGTGCCTTATCTCAATCAGGATATCGGAGATAAAAGGATAATGACAGGGACGACAGAAAGGTTAGAATCGACAGGGTCGATTCGTTATGCAATGTCAGGCAATACTAAAGTCTAGTTAGTCGCCACTTAAATAGGATCAAGTAAAATGGGATTTTACGTTGATCTATTGACATGCATAAACCTAAGGGTCACACCGGAGGGTGAAACTCATTGACACTTTTATGGAGAATGGCCAAAAGGGAGTTGTCTCAGGACATGACCAAAACTGGGTTTTGGGTCATGTGTCCGTAAGTGAATAGGACTTTACGGATCGAGACAAGGCTTGGAGTCTTGGGATTGATCGCGTCGGATAATGTTGGACATTTCCGGTATGGAAGGTTGGAGGCGATGAGCGAATCACGGGACCTCGTTGGAAATGGCCACGGGCCATGTTCCAAGGGGCCCATGAAAGGCCCATGCAACCAAGGCCCATGGAACTAGTTAATCAAGTCTTGATTAATTAGTACTAAGTAAGCAAGACAAGGATTAAGGTGTTGGTGATTCACCACCTAACCCAATCTTGTCTTGCCATACTTTGTCCTATTTACACCTTACTTGTCACCATGCTTGTCCCATGCCTTTAGTTGGACAAGTATGAGTTTTGTTATGTTTAAGTCATCTTTTTTCAACATAACAAACACAAGACAAGAATAGGAAACACAACTTCTCTCCCCTTTCCCTTGCAATTTCGGGTTTGGGAAGCTCTCACCTCCATTTTTTGTGTTCTTGAGTCCTCAAAGAGAAGAACTACGTGGCTTTGATTCCCATGTGGATACGTAGGCGTCTTGGAGACTCAAGACAATCATTCGTTACCCGGTGTTCTTGTTTTGGTAAGTACTAGTGCTGAATTTTTCTCTTGTGAATCCATTCTTTGTTAGTTGTTTCATGGTTTTAATCGTCTCTTTGTTTTCATTGATTTTCCGCTGCGAGTTGGTTCATATCCAACCCTACCTCGAGACCCAACACCTCACACCATTTATGGTATCAACTAGTTCCTAGACTTGGTTGTCCTACATGGACTGAATTTTCTCCTTCATGGTTGCAAGCCATAACTCGGAGTCTGGCCCAACCACGGCTTCCTAAAAGGTGGCGGGATCATCGTGATCCACCATGAGTTCACCGCCACCTTCAGATACCATATCTCGGAGGTGGACGACTAATACTTTTAGATCGCATTGGGCCTTCGAAATTGTTACATGAATTGGTTCTTACTCTATGACCATCTCTAGCTCCCTTTCTATTGGGTTGTCAAGTGGTTCAGACCGATCTGTACCATCCTGAATTTCTTCGAGATGCACAGTCCTCTCATTGATGTCTTTGGAAACTCAACTCCCTTTTCCATAAAGACCCCACCCCGGGCGGCAAACACCATGTTCTCATGGGGTTTGTAGAAGTAGTATTCCCTTGTTGCTTTGGGATACCCCACGAAGGTGCACATCTTAGATCTAGGTTCGAGGTTAGTCGAAAAAAACGTTTCATATAAGCCTCACAACCACAAATCTTTAGGAAGGACAAAGCGGGTTTTTTCCCATGCCATTTCTAAAATGGTGTCCCTTTCACATCCTTCGTCGGAGCCCTATTCACTATGAATGTGTCTGTCTCTAGAGCATAACCCAAGAAAGAGATTAGGAGATCAGTCCAACTGATCATGGATCGGACTATATCCAATAAAGTTAGTTTTCTTTGTTTGGACACACCATTCATCTACGGTGTTCAGTGTGTTAGTCTTAGTGCCCGTAGTTCAATCCTAAATGTCCAAATTTATATATCATTGTTAGCAATAAAATTAAAGTGGCTTTATATTACTTATGTGTTGGAGTAATATATCGATGTGTTCTTTAATCTATGCCCACCATGCGAATAGAACCATAGATCGAGATAGATCACACTCGATGGGTCCCTAGTCAACAAAGCTTCACTAGAAGCGACTAGTATGAAAGATGGCTCTATATGGCTTACGTTATGTTAGTCATTGGAATGAGATTCTGGAGTCTGATCATAGATATCATGTGGGACATGATATTGGACGACCCAACATGAATATGTGCCATAGATCAAGTCATTAAAATATTCATTGTCGTAGCTTGTCATGTGTCCTTAGACCGAGGAGTCTTTGTGATCGTTATGCAGTTAACAATTGAGTTTGACCTGAGCCTAACCTTATCCGTAACAGGGCTTCCATAACGGCCAGGATTGGCTTGGGGACGGACTGCATGAGTGACACGAAAGACGGCTAAGGGATTTATCCCTCATACTGGGATATGGGAAAGATATCGGTTTTCGGCCGCTTGATCGAGAGTGACCGAAAGAATAGCATGGTCATGCACATGATACTGGGTATCATATATTCAGTCATCTCACATATCAAGGAACATGATTGAGAAAAATAAGGATGTCGGCTCTATGCCTTATCTCAATCAGGATATCGGAGAAAAAAGGGATAATGACAGGGACGACATAGGGGTTAGAATCGACAGGCCGATTCGTTATGCAGTGTCAGGCAATACTAAAGTCTCGTTAGTTGCCACTTAAATAGGATCAAGTAAAATGAGATTCTACGTTGATCTATTGATATGCATAAACCTAATAGTCACAGCGGAGGGTGAAACTCATTGAAACCTTTATGGAGAATGGACAAAAGGGAGTTGTCTCGGGACATGACCAAAGCGGGGTTTTGGTTCATGTGCCCGTAAGTGAATAGGACATTACGGATCGAGACAAGGCTTGGAGTCTTGGGATTGATCATGTCGGATAATGTTGGACATTTCCAGTATGGAAGGCTTGGAGGCGATGAGCGCATCACGTGACCTCGTTGGGAATGGCCACAGGCCATGTTCTAAGAGGCCCATGCAACCAAGGCCCAGGGAACTAATTAATCAAATCTTGATTAATTAGTACTAAGTAAGCAAGACAAGGATTGAGGAGTTGGTGATTCACCACCTAACCCCATCTTGTCTAGCCATACTTTGTCATATTTACACCTTACTTGACACCATACTTGTCCCATGCTTTTAGTTTGACAAGCTGATGGAGTTTGTTCTGTTTAAGTCATCTGTTTTCAACATAACAAACACAAGACAAGAATAGGAAACACAACTTTTCCCTCCTCTCCCTGGCAATTTCGGTTAAGGGTGTGTTCCATCTCCATTTTTGTGTTCTTGAGTCCTCAAAGAGAAGAACTACGTGGCTTTGATTCCCATGTGGATACGTAGGCGTCTTGGAGACTCAACCCAACCATTCATTACCCGGTGTTCTTGTTTTGGTAAGAAATATTGCTGATTTTTTTTTCTTGTGAATCCATTCTTTGTTAGTTGTTTCATGGTTTTAATCGTCTATTGGTTTTCATTGATTTTACGCTGCGAGTTGGTTCATCTCCAACCCTACCTCGAGACCCAACAGTGGTATCAGAGCGTGCTACCTTCGGGATTCACAAGACAGTGTTGAAAGTTTCGGTTTTGATATGTTAATTTGCCAAACTGTTTGATAACATGTTTTTAATTCTTGTTTATTGGTTTAAAGCATGGAAAAATAAATTTTTTAAAAATTTTTCAAATCCGGAATTTTTTGAAAAAAGTTTGATTTTAGGGTCTCGGGAGCGTGACTCTCGGGGAGCCGAAACCGGGACCGAACGGGGCTCCGTTGGACGGAGCTAGGCCGAGCATGACCATTGGATGGTTGATATGCTAAGGCTAAATTGTTTTGTTAGTTATGACAAGTTTGGAACCGTCATGACGAACTTTAAAATCAAATGTTCAAAAGTTTCAGTTTTGAACGGTTTCGATAAACCGAGCATCAAAATTTTTCGAAACTTGGCTATTAATTAAAAACGGAAAATCACATGATGTTTGATAACGTTCTTGTTTGATAACACGATGTGTGATGTGATGTTGGCATTGTGTACATAATAGCCCCGAGCTCGTTTTAATTATTTATTGCTTTTCACGGCCTGCGAGCCGTTAGAGTTAGCGTGTAATTATGCTTTCAATGTGTGGTCTTCGAACCACTTATTTGTAATATTTATTAATTCTCGACCTAAGAATCGTGTATTAAATTGTATTTTTTTTTCTCAAGACGAAGAAAGGGCGAAAAGGTCATTTTGTGGCTTTTCGGGTGTTGGCATCGGCTTGGAGTCGATGGAGCTCAAGAAGATAGTGGGAGTTAGTTTAGGGGGCTATTATGTTCACATTTATCGCTTTATGCTTGGTCTAGTTTATGCATGGTTAATTCTATGTGTTTTAGAATTGCATGCTTTAACTTTATTTACCGAGCATATCACCTCACATGCAAAGATAAAATTGGAATTTAAATCCTTGTTTGTGAGCCCTTAGAACCGTCATTACATTGGATGTAGTTGACCTCAGAGCACGAAGTGGACCTCAGAGTTGTGGCAACAATTGTAGGATCCATGAGTTTTGCTTTGCCAAGTGGCCTTGTCTTAGTATTGTATAATGTATATTGCATAACTACTTTTAGTAGGAATATTATATTTCTATCCGTGTTTGACAAGGAAGGATATAATGTTAATATTGGAAATGGAGTTTTCAATGTTCTATGCAATGATATGTTTTATGCTAGTACTAACTTTGGTTGGAGGATTGTACATATTAGATATGGGTAACAATGCATCAAGTTCTATATATTATGTTAATACCAAGAGGTCTAAATCCAACGATTTAAACCTAACTCTATTATGGCACTGCCATTTGTGCCGCATAAACAAGAAGCGCCTATCAGTACTTTAGAAGTGTGGGCTTTCAGGTCCATTCGAATTCCATTCGATCGATAGGTGCAAGGCTTGTTTGATGGGAAAAATGACTAAAGCGCCCTTTATCGGTTGCGGTGAAAGGGCGTGTGAATTATTGGGACTGATACACTCGGAAGTGTGTGGTCCAATAGGTTCGCTGGCCAAGAGGGGTTTTAGCTACTTCATCACATTTACTAACAATTATAGTAGATATGGTTATGTCTGTTCAATAAGACATAAATTCCAAGAGTTTAAGACTGAAGTAGAAAACCAGCTCGGGAAAAGTTTTAAGACACTTCAATTGGATCGAAGTGGAAAATACTTAGCCACAAATTTTTTAGACCATCTAGCGGGGAGCGGTATCTTTTCAGAATGGACTCCTCCCGGAACACCGCAATTGAATGCTTTGTCCGAGCGGAGAAATCGGACTTTATTGGATATGGTCTGATCCATGATCAGTTGGACTGATCTCCCAATCTCTTTATGGGGTTATGCTCTAGAGACGACCGCATTCATAGTGAATCGGGCTTCGACGAAGGGTGTGGAAGGGACACCATTTTAAAATGATATGGGATGATGCCCGCTTTGTCCTTCCTAAAGATTTTTGGTTGCGAGGCTTATGTGAAACATTTGGTTTCGACTAAGCTCGAACCAAGATCTGAGATATGCACCTTCGTGTGGTATCCCAAAGCAACAAGGGGATACTACTTCTACAATCCCAGTGAGAACATGGTGTTCATCGCATGGGGTGGGGTCTTTATGGAAAAGGAGTTTTGTTTCCAAAGACGTCATTGGGAGGACTGTGCATCTCGAAGAAATTCAGGATGGTCCAATTGACAACCTAGTAGAAAGGGAGTCAGAGATGGACGTAGAGTAAGAACCAATTCCTGTTACAATTCTGGAAGGTCCAAGGCGATCTGAAATGATCAATCGTCCACCTCCAAGATATGGTATACAGAGGTGACAATGAAGTCATGGTGGATCACGATGATCCAGCCACCTTTCAAGAAGTCATGGATGGGCCCGACTCCGAGTTATGGCTGGGAGCCATGAGCGAGGAAATGCAATCCATGTCGGACAACCGAGTCTGGGATCTGGTTGATCCCATCAATGGTGTGAGACCATTGGATGCAAATGGATCTTCAAGGTGAAGATGGACATGGACGGCAACCCCCTGACCTACAAAGCTCAACTGGTGGCGAAAGGTTATAGGCAGATCCAATGGATTGACTATGAGGCAACCTTCTCCCTAGTGGCTATGGTCAAAATCGATCCAAATTCTTCTTAACATAACTGCGTATCATAATTACGAGGTATGTCAAGTGGATGTCAAAACCGTTTTCCTAAATGGAAATTTGACTGAGTATGTTTGTATGTCTCGGCCCAAAGGTTTTGACGATCCTAAGAATAAGGGAAAGATTTATAAGTTGTTGAAATCCATTTATGGATTGAAATGAACTTCTTGGAGTTGGATCCTTCGTTTTGATGAAGTTGTAATTGGATTTGGCTTAATCAAGAAGGAGGATGAATCTTACGTTTATAAGAAGGCTAGTGAGAGCAAGGTTACCTTTTTGGTTCTCATTGAAAACGACATCCCAACCTTGCACGAGACTAAAGTTTGGTTGAGGAAGTGTTTTTCAATAAAGGACTTAGGCGATGATTCTTATATCTTAGGGATTATGATATGTAGAGATCGCACCAAGAGGGTCTTGGATTTAAGTCAGGGAACCTATGTGAACAAGGCATTGAGTAGGTTTTCAATGCTCGATTTAAAGAAAGGACTCTTACCCACTAGTCATGGCATTCACCTCAGCAAGACTCAGTTTCCTAAGACACTCGATGAGCTGAAAAGGATGATGTGAATCTCATGCGCCTAGGGGTAGGATCGATCATATATTCCATGACATGTATGAGACTGGACGTCTCGTAAGCCTTATGTTGTACCAGTAGACATCATTCTAACCCGGGGGAAAGATGATGCTGAACTAGTCGTCGAAGGATAAGTAGACGCTAGTTTTCCAAGACAAATCTAGATGACTTTAAAAGTCAGTCAGGATATATGTTTACGCTGAATGGATGAGCTTTAGTTGGGAGAGCGTAAAGAAAGATATCATTGCCGAATCTACGACAGAGGCAAGAACTTAAATGGCCCTAGGCGCTAGTCGGACATTGAGGACCCTTAGGCACTAGGCGGGGACTAGTCGGGGCCTAAGCGGATTTAATTTTTATTATTATTATTTTTAATTATTAATAAATATATGTTACACAAAAATAATATAATTTTATTTGTTTTAAATTGATAATATGTATTATATGCTATAAATATATACATTTTATGTTATATATATATATATATATATATATATATATATATATATATATATATATATATATATATATCAGGCACAAACCTTATAACTTCGTCAGAACGTAGTTATTTCAATCTGGGCCCTTGGATCATAGAATTAAAGGCCTAGATTTAATGCATATCTTCTAATATCTTTTTAATCAATGCATATCTTGTAATTGATTTCGTAATCAATCACCACCCCCCCTGATTTTCGGTGGCCATCCGATCTGGGTAATCAATGGCCTAGATTAGTTCTACGTTCTGACCCGAAATAAGGTGTGTACCCGAAAACTCCCTTATATATATTATATATAACAATTTTATTATATATTAATTATAATATTAAAAAGTATGCGTATGTACACATGAAAAAGGAAACACATTTAATACATGAAAAAAATATACACACTGATTGATGAATCAGCTACAACACTTATAGAGTCCCACATCGATAACAAATAGAAAAGTGCTCATACATGTTAGTTATAAAAAGAAATGGAAATGAACGTTAGCTGCAGTTCTATTAGGTTGTAAGAACCACTCCCTGTCAACGCCAGTCAAATCGGCGAAAAACGGGAAAATTTAAAAATATAAATGAACCTAAATCTGACCCCGAGGGTCATACCGGACTTAAGTTGACCCCGATATCGACCAAAGTGAGTTCCGGGGGACTCAGGGCAACTTTCTGACCAATTTGGGAAAGGTTGACTTTTTGCTGGAAAAGTCAACCGTGCGACGTTTTGGTCCGTTCGAGGTCCGTTTTGGATCCAAAAAGCTTAGCCGTCGTCACAACGGTCTTAGCTGAGCCGTTTCCTTGTAGCCCGTGAAGTTTCGTAATTTCTTGGAAAAAGTGCCTGTTCAGGGCCCGAGACGGCCGAATTTCGGGAATTTGATTGAAAAATATCTACCAAGATATTTTTCTAACACATGGGACCCACAAAGACACTTGTCATGAATATGGTGGTGGTTGGTTTTTAAATTAGAGAAAAAGGGGAAAAGGGATGGTAGTTTTGTAATTAAGAGTTTGACTGTGTTTTTAAAACAAATTTAAAGAGAATGAGAAGATGAAGTACACGGCCATTTCAGAATTTAGGAGAGAGAAGAGAGAGAAAGGGAAGGGGAGAAAGGAAGAAGAAGGTTGGGTTTTTGGTGATTTCCCGACGATCCGACCGACCGATCGACTCAACGATTGAAGATTCGAACTCCCCTCGTCATTCCCTACGGTGAGACCCAATCTTTTCTCATTTTGGCTCGTTTGAATTTTAGGGTTTGAGTTTAAACTGTTTGATTAAGGTTGGGTTTTGATTAAGATGGGTTTAAAGATGAATGGTTGAGGTTTGGAGTTCGTTAGGAACGTTTTGGGGCGAAAAGGAAATTTTTCCCATTATCGCTGTGTGGGGCCCACACGCTCGGGTATCGGGTTTTCGTGTTCGGGTGGTTTAGAAACACGGGAAGATTCGCCATGTCGGGCGAATCGGGCTTTTCCGAGTCCATTATCGACAATGTCGAGTAATTGGGAAGTTTGGGAGTGATCGACATTGTCGGGGTTACTTTTGGGCGTCAAGTTTATTAAAATTCAATTTATGCCTGCAAGCTTAAAAGTATTTAAAATTGTGTTCTTATTAGATCGTGCCGCAGACAGAGGAAAGGGAAAGCTAGGCGAGTGATCGGGATCACGCCGGAGCTTGATTGTGATCTTTTGGAGAAAGCATACGAGGTAGGGAAAAGTAGCCAGATCTCGGCCCTGACTAGGGAAAGTTAACAGTAGAAATGCATGTGACACTTGGGTGTTGTGGGATAAGTAGGTTTAACGAATATTAGAAAGGCAGGCGACACCGGGTGGTGTTGTATGATACGGGAACGTGTCGAACAATAGAAATGCATGTGGCACTTAGTAGTGTCGTAGGAGCAGTGATCTTATCGATATTAGAATTACTGGAGGCATTTGGTTATGCCCGGAGGTTGATTGTTTAATTTGTGTCTTGGGTGGCCATGAGAGCCCGTACTTTACAGTTGGTGTGTTTTGGGTGGCCGTGAGTGCCCGTGGGGTTGTTGAGCCCGTGTCTTTACAGTTGGTGTGTTTTGGGTGGCCTTGAGTGCCCGTGGGGTTGTTGAACCAGTGGTTTATAGTTGGGGTGTTCTGGGTGGCCGTGAGTGCCCGTGGGGTTGTTGAGCCCGTGTCTTTACAGTTGGTGTGTTTTGGGTGGTCGTGAGTGCCCGTGGGGTTGTTGAGCCCGTGTCTTTATAGTTGGTTTGTTTTGGGTGGTCGTGAGTGCCCGTGGGGTTGTTGAGCCCGTGTCTTTACTGTTGGTGTGTCTTGGGTGGCCATGAGTGCATGTGAAGTGTTAGACCGGTGTTGTTGCTGTTTGTGAGCTTTGTTGGTGATTGTGATTGTGGTTACCTGAGGTTGGGGGGGCGCTTCATAATAACAGGGGTCCTGTGATCGCACGCGTATGCATGTTCAGACGAGGTAGGGGGCCCGCCTGAGAGAAAAAGGGGTCCTGGCCGCGCGTGCGTGGGGGTGACAGGTCGACAGATTGATCCTACTTTGTTTCGGGAAAAGTGTGACAGGTCGACCGCCTGGCCTGACAGGGATCGGCAAAGTTGCGTAGGGACCGAGTTGTACAACAGGTCGACCGCCTGGCCTGACAGGGATCGGCAAAGTGCATGGGGACTGAGTAGCTGGAGTGTGATCCTTTGCGATCTTGTTTGGTGTGCGATCCTTTGTGATCTTGGGTGTCGCGTGGTTATCTTTTGAGTCTTTGGTGGAAGTCGTAATCGTTGTGTCGGGTCTACAATACGTGTCCGAGTGTTGAGTCGGTTGGGGAAAGTAACAGTTTGTGTGTCAGTCGGGTTACTTGAGTTTGGGGATAGTAGTCCCCGGTGTTGGGTTTGTTGTTGGTGTTACTGGTATTGTCTGCTAAGTATGTCGTAGTTAGTCTGTTATCCGTGGTGGTGAGCGAACGCTCACCCCTAGCTACTTTTCCTACAAATACTGGTCGCGGGACGTACTAGGTGAGCTCTCGAAGCTTGAAGAGCTAGGAGCGGGAGTCCGGGTTTCCTTTTTGAGTCTAGCGACGTACGCCTTGTATTTTGTCCGCTTGTTGGGACGTACTTTTGAGTTGTAAATTATTATTTTGATGAACAAAATGGTGGTTTTAAAGTGATTTATTTAAGAGGTTTAAAAATGTTTTATTGTCTTAAACGTTCGCGTTCCGGGTTCGGTTCTACTGAATTTGGGGCGTGACATAGGTGGTCCAAATAATCGAATGGCTTATTGGGTGGTAAAAATCTCTTTCAATATACTTAGATGATTGTCCGCCAAACCCGCCTAACACTCCATTGGCCCGACTAGTCGTCGCCTTAATTGGCGAGTTGGTTATAAATCGTTGTGACAACTCATACCGCCCGACTTTCATATGTCGTGGCGTACTTTTGGTTTTAGACGCCTAGGCGGGCGCCTAGTCCGTCTTTTACAACCATGGACAGAGGTCAAGTACATGGATTTTGTAGAGGCAGTTAAGGAGGATATGTGGATTTGGAAATTCATGGCAGGGCGTGTAATTAAAAACTCATCCAGCCTGGCAAATTCATTTTACGACAACAAAAGGGTCATTGCGCAAGCTAAAAGCACATATTGCATAACAAATCCATAAATTTTAAGTGCCAGTCTGGTTTATATCTTAAGGGTCAGAAAAAAGAGCTAAACGATTTTTTCCAAGGAAATAACTATTGAATAAATCTTAGGAATAATTGGACAGAGAATGAAAAATCCATACCATGACAATAACAATCACAAAGTGTTCGTTAAGTTTGCTGGATCAGAAAAAGAACAAATTGTTTATAACATGACAACGTCTTGAAAATTAACTAAGAGCATAATCTAGTTGAATGGCTAAAATGGTTACATCTCGTTACATTATAGATTCCATGGAACATGTTGTCCTTGTATGACCAACTGTACCACATAATCCACATTTTCTTGGTTTCCTTGTATGAAGACGTGACTCATCGGCGGATGAGATTCGCTTCAGTGCTGGTTTACCGCGTTTCAATGCTACCTTTGGAGGGAGAACCTTTGTAAATGGTTCAGAGCTATCAGAAGCCCAATCTCGTTTTGCTGGCACAAAATAAAGGTTTTCAGAATAAGTCCTTCTCCACAGGTCCAACGAGTAAAATTCGGAGCAGAATTGATAACAATCAATTTTCTTGAACTTGGCAGCTGCTATTGCATGTATACAAGGCAATTTATCCAAGTCGAACACACGACATTGGCATCGCCTCTTAGATAAATTAACTATCAACACATGTTTCTTACCAATAACCTGAAACTCTGATGCGTTGAGTTGTATCACAGTCATTTGGCCAGCATTTTTTGTCTTTCCCCGAATGACTTTTTCTCCATGCTGAGTTAATGTTGCACCTGGAGGTATACATGCAATTAGTAGACGATAATTGTTGAGCCACTCAGAAACTTTCCCTTGCATAGCATCAAGAAATGCAATGATAGGCCACTCTCTTGGCTCTTTCAATGTTGAGTTTATCGACACGATTCCATTCGTTGCATTAATATTGTACCGAGCACCTCTGAAGTGTGCTCTAGCCCACTGATGTAAAGCTATATTTGTTTCTTCAAGATACTTGATAGATGTTGGGAAGTCTTCGCTCATATTTTCGTACAAATTATTGAAGTTGGATAACCTATAGGCTTCAACAACTTATTTGAAACATTTTACAACCCCCGGTCTTATCTTTTGAATGAAAACTAACATTTCGACCAAGATGCCACCTATAGTGTCCATTCTCTACTTTGGGTAGATCTTCAACCTCTCATTGATGATACTCTAATTCCTATAAGAAAGGATTACGAAGTCATCTCCATCTGGTATAAATACCAGTAACTTCTGAAAAAACCATGTTCATGAAGCATCATTCTCTGAGTCTACAATTACCCAAGCAATAGGATATTGCTGATGATGACCATCTTGTGTCGTTGCAATAAGCATTACTCTTTTGAATTGTGTCTTCAAGAAGGTACCATCACCCGTAACGACTTTTCTCATAGTCGACCATCCTCGAATACATGCTGCACATGCTATAAATAAATATTTGAATCTACTTTCTCCATCCACCTCTAGATGAATGATCAGGCTTGGATTCTTCTCTACAACCATCTCCAAATAAGCAGGAAGGAGTCCATAAATTTTCTCGGGATCCATTCTAAGTAAAATGTTGGTAAGTCTTTGGGCCTTCCAAGCTTTCTAGTATTGTATTTTGGTGCGCGACTCATGATCATTTTTCATAAAGGTTTGAATTAATCTTGGGACTGGTGTGCTTTTTTAACATGCACAACTTTTCCTCACACATTCAACAATATATTTACTACTTTCTTAACAGTGGTGGAGCCTCGTCGCATTCGTAGAGCAAAAATGAGTATTGAAATATGTTCTGATGGAGAACTGCCCGGAAGTTCCAACTTTGGCTACACGCACTCTGCATCCACAATTCTCGTCAACACATTTTTCCACATACACCGTCTTGTTAGATTTGACAACACGAAAGTCAAACCCGGACTTTATAGCAATATGTGTCAAAATTGTTTGAAACTCTTCTTTCGTGTCAAACTTATCACCAATTACTAAATCTGACCCATCTTGAAAATCGATAGAGTTTGATTCGACATCAAGCACTTCCGTTGGGTAAAAGTGCTCTATAGGATCATAAAGTATTTGTTCCTCTTCGTCGTCCGTATATTCCATATCATCATCAAAACTGGATTGTTTTGGATTCTGTTGTTCGTCTTCCATATCTTCTATATCATGATCAGAACTAAACTGTTCTGGATACTCTTATTCGTCTTCCATATCCTCAAACAAATCATCATCTAAACTTAAATGTTACGGAGTAGGATTTAATCCCGTTATTGCTACCTAAGTAGTACCCGTACTAGCAGCTCGACGTGGGAGATAAACGAGTTGGCCACCTACACCACTCATAATATCAACGACAACTCCAGTATTTACTATACTACACATGTCCTGGCCAAAGTAGTCATCGTGTACAACGAGGGCAGGAATCATATCCCTACCATGGGTATCTTTGTTAATGACCTCGCACGCAATATGCTCTTTCGACTCCTAAGTCTATATTCCACAACAAAACCCCGAACAGTTTCATCGTCTTCTAAAATAACTGGATCAATTCCTCCAATATCGATAGGCATGTCTGATACTAAATAACTCACTTTCAATTCCATTTCATTTTCGTCCACTTCGGTCTTCTCATGTAATAACCACTTCTGGTCAACGCCAGTCACACCTGCGAAAAACAGGAAAATTTAAAAATTTTGAGACATACACTTAACTTAAACTAAATTGACCCCGAGGGTCATACCGGACTTAATTTGACCCCGCTATCGACCAAAATGAGTTCCGGGGAACTCAGGGCAACTTTCTGATCAATTTGGGAAATATTGACTTTTCGCTGGAAAAGTCAACCGAGCGACGTTTTGGTCAATTCGAGGACCGTTTTGGATACAAAAAGCTTAGCCGTTGTCGCAGCGGTCTTAGTTGAGCCGTTTCCTTGTAGCCCGCCAAGTTTCGTAATTTCTTGGAAAAAGTGCCCGTTCGGGGGCCCAAAAGGTGTGGGGGCCACCTTGACACTTGTCCTAATTGTGGTGGTGTTAGTTTTGGGGTGAAACTAGAAGGGACAAGGGGTGTAGCCGGCCACACATGTGTTAAAGGAAAAAAAAAGGAAAAATGTGTTAGTTGTTTGAAATAGAAAGAGAAGAAGAGAGTTAGAGAGAGAAGGAGAAGGAGAAGAAGAGAGAAGGATAATAAGCTAGGGTTTTGGGGATTATCGAGCCTTTGGATCGTCTCAAGGCAAGGAGCAACATCGTTCCCCTCGTCTTCCTCTTGAGTAAGCACCGAACCGATTCCCGTTTTGTTAATTTTCACATGTTAGGGTTTGGTTAAAATGATGAGTTAGGGTTGTAGTGAGGTTGGGGGAATTGTTGGAGACGTTTTGGAGGTGTTGGGAGGGGAAGAATGACGTTTTCCGATGACCGGAGGCTCGAGAGGAGCTCCGGCCACCGTGGGTGGTGGCCGGCCGGCCATGGGGTGGCTGGCCAGAGCTGGGACCAGCCACCACCATGGTGGCCGAGCCCCCCCCCCCCCCCCCTGAACCCTAGGGCTCTGGGCCAAGTGGGTTGGGTGGGGCCCACGTGCTCGGGTGCTCGGGTTTTAACGTTCGGGTGGTTTAAAACGTTCCCCGGACCATTTATGCTTAACCGAATCGAAAATTGGAATTAAATTGGAAAAGTTGTAATTAACGGGTTTTAGAAACTTTAAACGTTAATTAATTGACTCGGAAGTCGGAATTCGATTCCGTCAAGTACATTGGGTTCCTTGAACTATTCTGAGACCGTAGAAACGAAAACGGGGGCTTTTAGAGCCCCGGAAGGCAATTTACAAAATCCGGGCAGATTCGCCATGTCGGGCGAATCGG
This sequence comes from Erodium maritimum, assembly GCA_963921825.1. Taxonomy (NCBI): domain Eukaryota; kingdom Viridiplantae; phylum Streptophyta; class Magnoliopsida; order Geraniales; family Geraniaceae; genus Erodium; species Erodium maritimum. Next base: position 49,293,661 of record OY997588.1, read on the forward strand.
GCCTTTACGGGTCCTTTATCGACAATGTCGAGTAATTGGGAAGTTTGGGAGTGATCGACATTGTCGGGGTTACGTTTGGGCGTTAAGTTTATTGAATTTCAGTTTATTCGTACTAGTTTAAAAGTGCCTTAAATTTGTATTATTTTAGATCGTGATGCGGACCGAGGCAAAGGGAAGCTCGGCGAGTGACTGGGATCAAATCGAGGTTTAGTGGAGCGCTTTTGGAGTTGTATACGAGGTATGGAAAAGTAGCCGGATCTCGGCCATGACTAGGGAAAGTTATATGTAGAATTGCATGTGACACCGGGGTGTCGTGGGTTATTTAGGTTATCGAATATTAGAAAAGCATGTTACAGGAGCTTAGCAATTATTGGAAAGGCATGTGACACTTAATAGTGTCGTAGGAGCAGAGAACTTAGCTATATTAGAATTAATGGAGGCATGTGACCATGCCCGAAGGTTGTTTGTGAAACTAGTGATCTTAGGACTGTTGGAGGCATCGAGTATGCCGGAGGTTATTGTGTGTTATTATTGTTGAGTTTTGGGTAGCCTTGAGAGCCCGTGTTATTATTGTTGAGTTTTGGGTGGCCTTCAGAGCCCGTGTTATTATTATTGAGTTTTGGGTGGCCTTGAGAGCCCGTGTTATTATTGTTGAGTTTTGGGTGGCCTTGAGAGCCCGTGTTATTACTGTTGAGTCTTGGGTGGCCTTGAGAGCCCGTGTTATTACTGTTGAGTCTTGGGTGGCCATGAGGGCCCGTGTTGTTATTCTTGGAGTTGGGTGGTCGTGAGTGCCCGTGGGGTTGTGAACCCGTACTTTACCGTTGGTGTCTTGGGTGGCCATGAGGGCCCGTAGGGTTGTTGAACCTGTGTTTGGTTGTTGGTGTCTTGTTGGCCTTGAGTGCTTGTGGAGTTTGGGACTGGTGTCGTTACTGTCTGTTGAATCTTGTTTGTGATTGTGTTTGGTTACTGGATACTGGTGGAGGTTGTGTGGTGTAGCTAGCCTCCCGACTGGGATCGGGAGAAGCGGAGAGGTTGTGGGCTAGCTCCCCGACTGGGATCGGGGGAAGGACGCGCGGGTGTGGCTAACCACCCGACTGGGATCGGGTGAAGCGGAGAGGTTGTGAGTTAGCCTCCCGACTGGGATCGGGAGAAGTTGCGCGACAGGTCGACCGCCTGAACCCGACTGGGATCGGAAAGGGCGAGATACAGAGATGGTTACTGAGCAGCTGGTATGCGATCCTTTGTGATCTTGTTTGGTGTGCGATCCTTTGTGATCTTGGGTGTTTCGTGGTTGTCTGTCGTGTCCTTGGAGGAGGTCGTCGATTGTTGTGTCGGGTCTACTTTACGTGTCAGAGTGTTGAGTTGGTCAAGGAAGGTAACAGTGGGGGTGTGCTCAGTCGGAGTACTTGGGTTGGGGATAGTGTTCCCAAGTGTTGAGTTTGTTGTTGGTGTTACCGGCTTTGTCTGCTAATTATGTCGTAGTCAGTCTGTTATCCGTGGTGGTGAGCGAACGCTCACCCCTAGCTGCTTTTCCTACAGGTACCGTTCGCAGGCTGGACTAGGTGAGCTTCTGAAGCTTGAAGAGCTTGAAGCGGGTTTCTGGGTGTTTTTGAGTCTAGTGACGTGTACCTCGTTTTTGTCCAATTGTTGGGACTTATTTTGAGATGTAAATATTATTTTGTTGAACTAAACTGGCTTTTTAAAGTGATTTAATGAAAACAGGTTTCAAGTATTGTATCTTTTTAAATGTTCGCGTCCCGAGTTCGGTTCGCTGAAATTGGGGCGTGACATCTCATACAATTTATCCCATATACTCTTCTTCAATGATATATCCGACTCATCAAGAAGGATATTCATAAACATTGAATTATATGGTATCCAACTGTACTTCACGTACTCTTCCTTATATTCCCCACCATAAGAAGCATGTATTAACACTCGAACCATTCCTACAACAATTAGGAACATATAAAGTTAAAATTTACTATAATGAACTTCTACTAATATTTAAAAAACTATTTTAAAACAAGTTAAAAAAGAAAGGCCTCTGTAAATAAAGGACTTATAAAAGTATTTTAAAACAAAACCCAAAAGCCTTTGTAAATATAGGTGGGATGAGCTAATAACAGATTGGCACAACATTCTGTTACATTAAGTACCGGATGGACACTTCGATCTAGTTTATATAAAACCAGATCGCCAAAACGTCTTGCTAACAGCTCATACTAGAATGTGCCGAACTGAGAGGACTCTCGATACGATACAATCCTTGAATCACATAATCACAAAATGGAGGTCAATACTAGTTCGAAATATGTTTCAAAACTATTCCATGATAATATTAACTACGTTTATACATAAATATTGCTCAAAATCTTAAAAGTTTATGCTCAAACTATAACTTAGGTCTTTCCAATTACTTACCTCAAGCTAGAGCTTTTCTGTGCAGGCTTCTATGATAGTAGAACAATCAATTGAGCAGCTTAGGCGAGAAATTGAAGAAGAAGAAATGGATGGGAGGACCAGCAATGCACATGACAACAATAATTATCGAGAGAAGAAGAAAAACGAGGATGAAGGAGAACGAGAACAACAAACCAAACATAATTCAGGTGCTGACGTGGATTTGGCGCAAAGAGGAGAAACTGATGTTGAGTTGTGTGCTGACGTGGAGCAACAATGAGGGTTGAGTTGGCTATTGACACGATGCATCCATAAGGGTAAGCTTGGTTATATGAAAGTGTCATTAATGATGTGGCTAGTGTGGTAAGGGTTTAAGAACAGAGGCTATTTTATTAACACTTAGTGAAAATAAGGCTCTTTTGGTAATTAGCCCCAGCTTGATCGAGAGTGACTAAAAGAATAGCATTACCATGCACATGATAATAGGTATCATATATTCAGTCACCTCACATATCAAGGAACAATGATTGAGAATAATAAGGATGACAGCTCTATGCCTTATCTCAATCAGGATATCGGAGATAAAAGGATAGTGACATAAACGACAAGGTCATTTCGTTATGTAGTGTCTAGCAATACTAAAGTCTCGTTAGTTTCCACTTATATAGCATCAAGTAAAATGAGATTTTACGTTGATCTATTGACATACATAAACCTAAGGGTCACACCGAAGGATGAAACTCACTGACCCATTTAAGGAGAATGGCCAAAAGAGAGTTGTCTCGGGACATGACCAAAACTGGATTTTGGGTCATGTGCCCATAAGTGAATAGAACTTTAGGATCAAGACAAGGCTTGGATTCTTGGATTGATCACGTCGGATAATGTTGGACATTTCCGTTATAGAAGACTTGGAGGCGATGAACGCGTCAAGGGACCTCGTTGAGAATGACCACGGGCCATGTTCCAAGAGGCCTATGCAACCAAGGCCCATGGAACTAATTAATCAAGTCTTGATTAATTAGTACTAAGTAAGAAAGACAAGGATTAAGGTGTTGGTGATTCACCACCCAACCCCATCTTGTCTAGTCATACTTAGCACCATACTTGTCCTATTTACACCATGCTTGTCCTATAATATTGTTTAGGATGTTGATGAGATTTAATTGGTTTAACTCATCCTTTTCCAACATAACAAACACAAGACACAAAATAGCAAGACAACTTCTCCCTCATCCCTCTAGAATTTCGTCCAAGGGGTGTTCTTCCTCCATATTTGGTGTTCTTGAGTCCTCTTTAGAAGAACTACGTGGCTTCGGTTCCCAAGTGGATACGTAGGCGTCTTGGAGACTCAAACCAAATCATTCTTTACCCGGTGTTCTTGTTTTGGTATGAAAATGCTGATTTTTTCTTGTGATTTTAATCTTTGGTTGTTGATTCATGGTTTTAATGGTCTCTTGGTTTTATTTGTCATTCCACTGCGAGTTGGTTCATCTCCTACCCTACCTGGAGACCCAACACCAACCCCATCCGCTGGATTTGGACCTTATTACCTTCGAGGTGTGTGCGGGGACACACACCTCGACCTGTCAAGGTCGGTAAAAACCCGACATCTTGGGTCCCCCGTTTCTTGGTGTTTACCCTAGATGCCCCTTATCCCTTCAAACACCTAATATCAATTATCACGACCAATTTCAGGCCGAGTTAGGAAATGATTACTATGAGCTGCAGCTGAGTAGCCACCCACATGAAGATTGTCCACCATTAGTTGTCCTTGGCATAGCCGAGTATCTAGTCATATGGTTAGTGTCTGGTACCTACGGGTGAGGACTTATGTCTCACCCTTTTACTTTCCATTTTATTTTCTGTTTTATGGTCTGACTTGCGTCTGTATCGTCTGATATTTAATTAACGGGTTTCTCTAAGAAACAACAGTTCTTGGACTTTTATTTTCACATTATACTATTCTGACTTATTTTTGCACATTCTGACTGTATGGTAACTTACTTGTTACATTCTACTAGCGTTAATTTTTACAAAATGTGTTAGGAGGTGAAAAAATAAGTCAAAAAAATAGAATGTGAAAATAAAAGACAAATAACCGTTATTTCCTGGAGTTATTCTTTTAATTAAGGGTAAACTAAAAATACCTACCCCAAACTTGTAGCGTTTAACTGGTACGTACCATAAAGTATTTTTTTAACTGATATCTACTCAGATGTTTAGTTATATAACAAATAGCCCAAGCCGTCAACTAAAATGACAAATATACCCTCAACTACACTTCAATAATTATTTAAAAAAGTATTTAAAAAATCACTTTTGTTATATATATATAATTACTTTTTTTTGATAAGCGAAGAAATTTTATTAGGCAAACGTTCTACAAGACAGTAAAACGAAGCTAAAACGATCCGTAAAAGAACCTTTATCCCAAACCGAAACAAGCATAAAGCCAACAAAAACAAAAACAAAACAAGGAGCAAACTAGACGGAGCACCGCCCTTCTGTCTACTTCTTATCCGGAGTCAAGCAGAGAAATCGATTAGAAACCGAAACAGGAGTCACTTCCGGAATAACCTCAATCTCGCTATCCTCAACATCCTCCTCAACCTCAACCTGCTGTATAGAATCGAAACCTGTGGACTTGACAACAACCCTCTTCACAAACCGCTTGCTAAAACTCCACGTTCCTTCTTTACTTTGTTTAGCAATATCAATAGTGAAGCCTTCCACATGACCCCTCTTACCAGCCGTCGTTTTGGCTCTGGTCTGATAAAAGACAGTTGGAGGAGCTGTCCTTTTTGGTTGTCCTTTTTTTGGACGACCACGTTTCTTTGGAGCCTCCACGGGAATACTGTTTTTACTCAGAAGAATGTCTTTCCACGGACTACCTTCCAACCCGTTTTCCAAAAAAGGTTCTCCATCCCGAGGCCGAGGGATCTGCATGTCTGAATCCAAGCCCACACCCGCTGTCGGGCCTAAATCATTACCAATACTTTTAAAAATATCAAATAAGCTCGGATCTGGGCCTGGGCAACCACTCTCTAACCCAACACCAGCAACTGGATCAGTAAAATGTGATGCACAAGGGCCATATCTCGCCCCGATCGCCACTCCTGGCCCATAACAAGGATCAGATGAAACCGGCCCAACCACTTGGACGCACTGTGCGTCTTTCTCGCGACAATCATGGATTGAACGCGAATCACTGACCTTCCAATCTGTGCGCAAAACAGGAGCGGAGATCGCAGAGATCACGGGATTGGTTTCCATCTGATCCGGTGAATCGGATGCAATCACATCCTGCCGAGAAAAACTCCGTGAGATCGTGCCGGCATCGGGATCATGCTCACCGCTCTGAATCATGCCAGCGTCGTGAACTTCCACACCAGAGACGATACACTCCGGGGCTGGGCTGTTGTCGTGTGTTTCGATAGACTCGACCCCCATTTTCACCGGCAATCCCTCCAAGGGCTTACTCTGTTTTTGAGCCTGTAAAACAGGGGATGTCGCCGGAGAAGAAACACTGTTCCGAGGGCGAGCAAAGGCGATGAACATCTTATACCCGTTCAAGATGAATCCGTTAAAGGTCTCGATGACCTTCTGCGCCGATTCCTTGCTTCTGAACGTGATAAAACCGAAGTAATACCCGTGTCGATTTTCTCTCTTCGGCAACGAAACTTTAACGATTTCACCGAAGGAACCTAGAGCGTTTCGGACCCAATCTTCAGACGTTCCAAAAGGCAAGTTGTAAAGGAAAAGTTTACCCTCGTCAACACCGTTTGAACCGCTCTTCTCCTTCCCTGTAACAAGTCCAACCTGCTCCTCCATCCTTGCAGAAACTCCAGGCACAGGTTGTAAAACGGGTGTGACCCCATTCTCCGACCCAACCAATGGAAAAGAGGTCGAAACAGGATCGGTCTCCGGGCCCTTGTTCTCCGACCTTATTGCCACCGGACGAAAACGTCGTCGGCGCCCCACTGCTCCCGGGCAGACACCAGCCGCCTCCCTTTCCTGTGAACCAGCCAAGGGGATCGAAGAAAGATCTGTCTTCGAGCCCTGCTTCTCCGACCTTTTTGCAACCGGACGAGACTCCTTGCTCCGACGACGCGCCTTCGTCTGCGCACCACCATTGGCCGGACCATCCTTGGGCTGTTTCTTCACCAGGCTAATGGACTGATAAGTCTTGTACATCGACAGCAAACAGGAACCGAAAGCAACAAACTCATCTAGCTTACCGGGATTGAAACTCCGGCCAGCTTGAGAGCTTCGCCGACCCATATTTTTGGAAATACCTCTCAGATATAATTACTTATTAAATCACTTTATTTTATTTTAAAAATCCCTTTTGTTATATATATATATACTTATTAAATCACTTTATTTTATTTAAAAAATCACTTCATTTTTATTTAAAAAAAATTATTTAAAAAATCATTGAGGGTATTTTCGTCGTTTTGACTAACGGCTTGGACTATTTGTTATATAACTAAACATTTGCATATGTATCAGTTAAAAAAAACTTTAACATAAGTATTAGTTAAACGCTACAAGTTTGAGACATGTATTTATAATTTATCCTCTAGTTAGTAAAGCTACTCTTACCTGCTTAAAAAAAATTAAAAAAGTAGATTTTGATGTCCACTTATACATAATCTGACTATGAATGTTGTTTTACAAAATAAAGAAGGAGGCGTGCTCGAAATTCAGTCCAAAGCCTATCCTCCCATGGCTATCCTCTCTCTCCCTCTCGCAACCGCTTCCGTTCCCAACCCCATCTGCCACCTCTCTCCCCACTGCCACGCCGCCGATACGCCCTGCCGGAGCCGCCTATGGAAGCCGCTCAGTGGCTCAAACCATTTCTCCAGAACCCGCGTTTCTGCCATATCCTCTCCTGCCACCCAGCAACACTCCCAAACAGACCCCACGCCAAAATCTTCAGTGCTCACTTTTCAACAGGCTATTCAGCGTCTCCAGGTAATCTTCAACATGTACCAATCCTATTTCTTTCCATGTAAGTCTCAAACAAGATTGGTTGAGGGCTAAGCACACTATTTTCTTCGTTCAACTTTTGGTAGGCAAATTATGCATATATTACTAAAAATGATTATTTTCAATATCCACCAAAATTCAAATGAGACCGCTATTTTGGGATGGAGGGAAGAAAGTGACTGTGCTATTTCAAATTTGAGTCCCTATGGGAACTGGAAATATCCCAGCATTCTATTGGGTTTATTAATTTGGGTCCATATCTGGTCATCTGGTCACAATTGCCTTACAACAATAATGTTCTGTGCTCGAATCGTTATTAATCTTGGATGGTTGGTAAGTTGCCTCGGCTTTCTCAAGGATGCATGATATTCTGTTCATGAGATGCGAAATTCAGTACTGTTCATAGTACAGTATCCAACTACGAGAGATAATCAAGTTAGGTGCAATTTAGTTTTTGCTGTTGTATGTACAATGTCCCTGGTTTCGATTCTGTGTCTCTGTGATTTGTGAATTTGAATTTGGGTGAAAAATTATTGTTGAAGGTAGTTTCTCTATATTTTACAGTTTTGTTGATACAGTGGTTAATTTTATAGGAATATTGGGCTTCAGTTGGATGTGCTGTAATGCAATGCAGCAATACAGAGGTACAGTGTATAGTAGATTTCTTTTATGTATTTTCTTTTATTTTACTGTCATACACCTCTAACTTGGTCTCTTAATACATCCTTTGTTGTTATTTTGTAAACGAGTTTCATTTAATTTTGTCACTGCTCTGCTAGTGGTGAACTTAACTAATCAAGAATACATCACATTGTTATTTATACATTCTGCTATATCAAGATACGGACATGTAATAGACAAGGAGGGAATTGCTGCAATCCACCCTTCTGATTTGGGCGCTGACAGAAAACTGCCTAATAAAAACATATGACCCATGAGCTACTTTATGAAGTGTGCACATGTGAAAAAATAAATTCTGTTAGTTTTTGAGCAAAATAACTATTTTATCCATACGCTATTCAGGAAACAACATTTTTTTTGAAATTCAAAAAATCATTTAAAAACAAAACTATAACCACCAGAATATGTGGTTCTTGTTATACCTTCTTTACACCAGCTTCAGGACACGGTTGTTCAAGCAATATAGTTTTTTTGGTAATGTATCAGTTGATCCCATAAGGAGTTGGTGACAATGATGGTAGGGATAGTTGTCCAAAACTACCCTAAAGTTTCGTCCACAAACGTTTTGGTGCACAAAGTTTCGTCCACACTCTGTGGCTATCCTAAAGTTTCGTCTGCACACTTCGGTCAGAAAAACGGACGGAATATTCCGTTTCTGTTATGCATGTGATGTGACCCATGTGCTTGTTAAGGGTAAAGTGAAATTACCATTTTACCCTTAACATCTGAACCCTTTGACTTTTGCAAGGGAAAATACCATATTACTCTTTTAAATAATAAATAAACAAATAAAATACAATAATATTTAGTTAATTTATAAAATCTGTTTTAAATCACATTAATTTTAAATATAAATTAAAAAATCAATTTCTAATTTTATAAAATAAGTTATCATTCAGATTTTACTTTAAACCTTAAAATACAGAAATAATAATAAAAATAAATTAATTAAATAATTCATTTTGAAATAATTTAAATAATTAATTAGAAAAAAATTAAAAATTAAATAATTTTTTTTTATTTTGAAATAATTAATTAAATAATTTAAATAATTAATTAAATAAATGAATTTATGTATTTTGAAAAAATTAATGTCGAGAAATAAAAAAAATAAAAAAATAAAGCTTATTAAAACATTAATGAGATATTAAGGATTTAATGAAGTAAGGGGTATAATCGTCTTTCAATTCATCTACTTAAAATTCAATTCAAACATAGAAGGGTAAAATAGTTATTTCAGATTCTCCTGTTAAGTTTTCCTGACAGAAGTGTGTGGACGAAATTTTAGGGTAGTTTTGGACAATTATCCCTTCAATTTATCTACTTAAAATTCAATTCAAACATGGAAGGGTAAAATAGTCATTTCAGATTCTCCCGTTAAGTTCTCTTGACAGAAGTGTGTGGACGAAACTTTAGAGTAGCCATAAAGCATGGACGAAACTTTGTGCACTAAAACGTTTGTGGACGAAACTTTAGGGTAATTTTGGACAATTATTCCATGATTGTATTCAAGCAAGACAAGACACTAGACTGTTACCATCTCATATCTATAAATATGTGTAAGTGTATAGCTCGGAGGTGGTAAAACTGTAGAAAGTTAGGATAGAAATTGGACGACCTAACGAAAGTAAGCAATGATGAACAAATTAGATAGGACAAGCTATGGATGCAATCATGTACAAGATGTAAGGAAAGTGAAAATATGTTGTGTAGGATCTTCTGATTTTGGAACATTAATTATCACACTCATGATCTCATTTATCACAAGTATAGTCTCATAGAGAGGGTGCAAGACTATGCTCATGCCTAATTTGAACACAACCAATAACGCCATAAAAAATAAATGAATCCAATTCAGTTATAGACAATTAGCATAATTAAACACCAATCAACTTGCACAACATTTTATCATTCAAGAGTAATCTTGCCGAATCAAGTAGTTAAATAAAGGGATAATTGTCAAAACATGCACTAAAGTTTCGTCCACAAATGAAATAGTGCACAACGTTTCGTCCACGTTGTGTGGCTACCCTAAAGTTTCGTCCACAAAATGAAATAGTGCACAACGTTTCGTCCACGCTGTGTAACTACCCTAAAGTTTCGTCCACAAATGAAATAGTGCACAACGTTTCGTGCACGTTGTGTGGCTACCCTAATGTAATTTGCTGATTTAGGTTTCATAAGTAATTTTAAGTAATTTTACTAACAAATGTTCGTGGACGAATCTTTAGTGCATGTTTAGACAATTATCCCTTAAATAAATTCAGGAATTGGGAACATAGAGATATGATGTTTAATCCACAATAATAGGTAAACTAGCATTCTAACATGATAAAAAACCCAATATCAATTAATTCAAGTCAAAATGCAAAATCCTATATTGAGTTCTAATAATTTAAGAGAGCAATTAGCCCGTTTTCTTTGAAAAATATAAACCAACGAATTAAACATCACCAACTGTAATAATCACATCAAACTCTATAATTAACCCAATTTAGTATATTTATTCCAACATATCAATTAATTTGACAACTAGGGAATTTCTCCACCAAAACCCTTACATTCCCATCTCTGCATTTGATGTATTAAAACAAAATTAATTATCGTCAACATCATAGTTCAACAATACAAGTTGTAATTAATCATTTAAACCATACATAATTGGCATACAGGACCACTGGAGATTGCTCCATGGCCATTAAACTAAAATATGTGAAAATCAAGTCTGAAATAAGTTTAATTTATTTTCATCTTCAAGTATTTCCCATTCCTTATTCAGTTTAGTTTCTTTTGTTGATTAGTATTAATTTTTCCTATTTAGTATAGAGTTAATCCCTATGAAGGGATGCTCTTATTGTATTGAAATAAACAAGAATCATCAATAAAACACTAAATTTAACAAAATACAAACTTGAACTAAGAAGAGGATTATATGAAGTCAAACTAGTGGTAGGACCGATGATTTACGTCGAGTTTTGGATGGGGGACGCAACTGGTAAGGGTAATTTGGTACGGATGGGGCTAGATCAATCGCAGTGCAAACGATGATCCAACAACCTGGAGATGCAAATCAGGCAGTTACATTAGGCATTGTAAGCTGCATCACGTGAGTCCGGGGTATCTGATACAGATAAAAATATTGATTCTCAAAGAACCATATATCTAGACACTCGTATCTTTTTACTTGGACTAGAGGAGTAAGAAAGCCGAGTAGTACTCTTGAATATTAAGGGGTTCCTATTGGAAGTTGGCGATATCCACAACCGCTAGAGATGTATCCATGTATTTGGACTAGAGGAGTAAGAAAGCTGAGTAGTACTCCTGAATTTTAAGGGATTCCTATTGGAAGTTGGAGATATCCAACTCCAACTGAAACAGAAGAACCGAATCATCCTGATAATAAACTCGTTGCAAGTAGCTTCTCCTATCCTTTAGGAAAGCCATACCTGCATTCATTTAGCATTTCCTCATTTTAGCAGCAATTGTTGATTGCTTCATAATTTTCACGCAAAGTCATTTGCTTATATTGTTGGTGTTGACTATGATGATTAGGTTGCATTCATTTAGCATTTCCTCATTTTAGCAGCAATTGTTGATTGCTTCATAATTTTCATGCGAAGTCATTTGCTTATTTTGTTGGTGTTGACTATGATGATTAGGTTGGAGCCGGGACTATGAATCCCCTGACTTTCTTAAGAGTTCTTGGACCAGAACCGTGGAATGTTGCGTAAGTATGCTTTCCAATGAAAACTTTCTAGTTCCTGCTAATCTTTAAGTGTGTTTACCATCTTGTAATTTTCCGTAACACTCAACTCTTCTGCGGGTCATAGTTATACCATTTCGGGAATGTTAGGTGCCCTGCTTACCGAACGTGTTACGGGACCAAGGTAAGAACTCAGGTCAAGGTTTCGCGTGTGCGAATCCTTGTTCTTCTTCTTCCTTCCTATCGTTAGAACACACACAGGCTCGTTAAGGGAGAGAACCTGTAGATCTCGTTAAAGAACAAAGTTATTCACTTAATTCTTCTTCTTGTTTTATTCATATCTCTACTGGTTTATATATACCAGAGAGGTTATCTAATCCTAAAGCAACATTAATTGAAATTGATTCTTTCCCTATATTACCCCAAATCCTAACACAATTAGAATCCTAGAAAATAACAGTAAAAGGAAATACTAGATAGCTAAGATATTTAATAAAAGGAAACACAACCCTCCAACCCTAGCCGATTAATACAACCGGCCATACATTGGGGTGGGCTTATCCCATCATGTTATGGTCCGTACGGCCCATAACATCACTCCCCCTCGCACATGGCGCTTGTCCTCAAGCGCATAAGGTGGGGGCTTGTCCACATTGGTCACGTCTGCAGCTTCGTCCCCGTCATCGATCAACTCCAACCAGAAAAGTTTTGCACACTTGTGACCACGGTCGTAGGCTTCATTACAGTTGAAGCAAATCCCCTTAGCGATCCTCTCCTGCTTCTCGGCCTGAGAAATCTGCTTGACGAACGGTCGAGGCACAGTTTCTCTTGCAGGTCGTCTGCCTGGATCTACAGATTCAGGAGGTGCATTCTCGACCCCGACGCGAGCTTTCCTCTCATAGAGCTTCGCGAGCCCCATCGCCGTGGTTAAGTCCCTGGGCTGCTGAATCTCCACATCAATAGCAAGAGTACCTCGCAACCCACTCAAAAAGAGAGCCAGCTCCTGATCGGGTTTTAAAGCCGGTACCTGCGCGATCAAGTGCTCAAAGCTTGTCGCATATTCATCCACCGATCCGACTTGTCTCAATTTAGCCAGCTCACCAAGTCGATTACTAGCCAGAATGGATCCAAAACGGGTGGTACAGTACACCTTAAAGTCCGGCCAATGCATGCCGGGATAATCCTGCTGCAGCTTCATGTACCATAACTGTGCGTCCTCCTCAAGATGGAACGCAGCCAGCATAACCCTCTCATCCGGGGCCGTGCGTTGATGAAGGAAATAACTTTCACAACGGTTCAACCAAGCAGTCGGGTCTGAGCGTCCATCGAATCGAGGAAATTCGAGGCGCGCAAAACGAGGAGCTTCCCCTCCCGGTCCTGCTAACGCCGGCGCCGGCGCGGTATTGGACTGCATCCCTCCTTCCGCTACAGACCCTGCTCCAGATGGGTTCACCACGACCCTGGGCTGCTGCCTGCCGGCGGCGTCTGCGCCCGGCAGCCCTCCCGGTACCGTGCTCTCCCCTTGATTCTCCACCGGCGTCACCCGAGCGGACAACGACCGAACCAGCAAGGCGAGTTCCTGAAGCTGTTCGCTCACCTGATCGTCCTTCGCCTGTCGCTCAGCCATAAACGCCTCCAAACGCTGCTCCAAGGAAGCCGAATTCTCACCTGCCATAACACGGGGCTCTGATACCACTTTGTTAGGTGCCCTGCTTATCGATCGTGTTACGGGACCAAGGTAAGAACTCAGGTCAAGGTTTCGCGTGTGCGAATCCTTGTTCTTCTTCTTCCTACCAATCGTTAGAACACACACAGGCTCGTTAAGGGAGAGAACCTGTAGATCTCGTTAAAGAACAAAGTTATTCACTTAATTCTTCTTCTTGTTTTATTCATATCTCTACTGGTTTATATATACCAGAGAGGTTACCTAATCCTAAAGCAACATTAATTGAAATTGATTCTTTCCCTAGATTACCCCAAATCCTAACACAATTAGAATCCTAGAAAATAACAGTAAAAGGAAATACTAGATAGCTGGATATTTAATAAAAGGAAACACAACCCTCCAACCCTAGCCGATTAATACAACCGGCCATACATTGGGGTGGGCTTATCCCATCATGTTATGGTCCGTACGGCCCATAACAGGGAACAAGATTGTGGCCTTTGAGAAAATGAAGTAAGAAATGACCAGGATAATCCTACTCGTGCAGAAGCACCAATGCTTACTCAATATTTTCATCAAGCCTCAGTGGCGGAACCGTTCATTAGCAAGGGATGTGAACTAACACCCCATGCCAAAAAATATTAAAGTATTTCCTAGGTGTATTTTGCTAAAAAAATGATACCACATTTTTGAGTCCCTACAAAAATATCAAGGGGTCATTTACTGAGAATAAGTGTTCAGAGTTCAGATCTTATCACACATCTTATTTGATCTGTTTTAGTTAGTGGTTGAATGAGTCTTTTATAATTAATTAAATAAGTTGTAATAAGTTTATATTTTAGAGGACATTATGTCCCCTATGTTTTCAGTAAGTTGCATTTTATTTAGTGGGCTTCTTATTGAATAAGAATAATACCCAATGAGAGGTAATTAGAGATTAGAGTAGGAATTGCTGATACAAAAGAGAGGTAATAAGAGGAAAACAAAGATCCCTAAGAGCCTCAAAGAATTCTTGGGCCTGCCATTGTTAAGGCTTGGATCTCAAGGTGTTGGTGGAATCACATATCTCTTCTATTTCGAGAAAGAAAGCGAAAAAAGCAACCCAAGGAAGAGTTAGTTATTAGTCTCGCGCAGCTTATGATGATAAGTACCTAGTTTTTCGGTTACACTCACATATCTTAATAGGATGTTGTGTTTATCTCCAACATCTTTAGTCCAATGTCACACTGATTAACACGAAGCCGCCAAACACATAGTAGGGAGACTAACACATTGATGTAAATGCATCTGGGTTAAAACAGGTAGCATGTACTATTTACCATTTCACATTCTGTTCTCTCGTCTTACTTTTACTTGGATATAACTGTTCTTAGTTATGTGTTTCATTTTATCCTACTTGATATATATATTTTGACTTCTGCATTCATGGTGCATAAGGGCTTTTACAATTGTACTTTGAAAAAGCTAATGTGTAGCGTATGAAGGAAGGTATGTGGAGCCTAGTATCCGGCCAGATGATAGTCGTTATGGGGAAAACCCAAACAGGCTCCAGCGCCACACACAGTTTCAGGTTAAATTGTATTTAACATGTTGGTCTTAATTTGCAGTGATGTTTCAATTAAAGATCTGTCTTCTAAATCAGCTTTGCATTTAACCTTTTCCAATTGTCTTCTCCATTTCAACTTGATCCAGGTTATACTAAAGCCTGATCCTGGAAATTCGCAAGACCTCTTTATTCGCAGTCTATCAGCTCTAGGTAGGTGGCTGGGTTTCTTTATTCTTGTGGGTCTTAAACAATAAACCATGTTTCTCTGGAACAATTCAATTTTGTTTGCGATAATTTTTTATAGGGTTTCTCAATCAATTTTTGGAAGTCTTTTTCTGATTAAGTGTACAAATTTTGGCGGTAGGACAATGCACTCAATGTATTATCTCTTAATAAATAGAAAGTTAGTTACATGTTGTGAAGGCTTGTGATGATATTTGACAGAGAAAGACGATATAATATTCATAAACAAACATCAGTTATGCTGAGAAAAAAGAAATGAAATAGCAATTAACTACAATTGCCCTCCAGTTTTCTGCTTATGAAAACACAAAAGCAGTTTGGTTCAATCGAAATAAAGTATACTGAAAAACAGTCCCAAATGATCAAAACGTCTTACTACCTAATATTTTAATTCTAATTCAGAGATATTGCAGCCTTGAGAACCTATGCACAGGTCAGGTACCTTCAACCTATAATGGGCATGTCTTCTTACTGAAGAAAGAAGTGGCTGCCTTTTCCTCTCCATTATTTAGTTCTGCCGGGAAAATAGAATTTTTTTTGAGCTTATATGTACTATTTTTGTTTCAGAGAAGATGTTGGTGGTCATAAAATGCCTAGAATCATTTCCTTTTAAGAAATCTATTAATAAGTTCTTTGGGTTAATTGACCAAAACTACATTAATATTTTGCCCACAAACGGATGCATGCATAAGGTTTTGTCCACGCTGTATGGTGCACTGAAATTTTGTCCACGCTTTTGTGGGAGCATGGAAGTTTTGTCCACACTTTGTGGGTACATTATGTATTGCTCACAAGTCTATTGAATCCGGGAAGCACTGCCCAAACCATCATTCTGAACATCCCTATTACGTCAAAACTAAAAAAGTCGTGGACAAAACTTCAGTGCACCCACAAAGCGTGGACAAAATGTTATGCTTGCATCCGTTTGTGGACAAAACTTTAATGTAGTTTTGGACAATTAACCCAAGTTCTTTTAAGCATTTGCTGATGTGAAAGTTTGCTGTTTGATTGTATATTACTATCCTTGGCAGGTATTGATGTTTCAGAACATGATATACGGTTCGTAGAGGACAATTGGGAAAGCCCGGTAAATATGTTCCCTTTCTCCACCATTATTTTGTCTTATGTTGTTTCATCGATGCCATTAGTTGGGCTTCTGGGCATTTGGCCATGTGGCCTGTTTGTTGTCTTCCGTCCATGAAGGAATGTTGAAGTATAATATTGTATATATATAAAAGGGTTAAGTGCTAAAAACTACAAAAAAAGTTGTCCACTTGCTAAAAACTACACCGAGTTTAAAAGTGGACAAAACATACAATAAATATTGTCCACCGTCTTCTGGAAAATAATGACCATATTTTGTTTTGTTAAGTATTCGGCCCATAATACTTTTCAAGGCTATATATTTTGACCACAATACTATTCAATGCTATATGTTTTGACCATAATACTTTTCAATATTATATGTATTGTCTACATATCCTGTAGGAGTTAACAAAACTCTTCACTATTTTAACAAAAGATTGTGGACAAAACTTGTGTGATTTTTTCCACTTTTAAAAATGGTGTAGTTTTTATCAAGTGACAAAACTTTTTGTAGTTTTTAGCAATTGACCCTATATAAAAAAAGAGGTTAATTACTAAAAATTTCCTTATGAATTGTCAACATGCGAAAAACTATCTTATGTATTGTCCATGCTTTTCTACTACCCTATCTAATGACCAAGGTTGTCTGTTAGTTTTTTCTACAAAATTAGTACCTTTATGTATTGTCCATGTGCGAAAAGTACCCTTATGTATTGTTCTCGTTCCTAATTTCACCACTAAATGACCGTAGTCAAAAGATAGGATAGTCTAAAACCATGGACAATAAATAAGGTAGTTTTTTCGCACATGGGCAATTCGTAAGGTAGTTTTTAGCAAGGGTTAATTGCCAAAACCTACCTTAAAGTATTGTCCACGTCAAAAAAAAGACTATCATTTGTCAACGCTTTTAAGGTGCAAAATGCATTGTCCACTGTTGTCTGTTAGAAAAATGTAATTGCCCACAAACTATTGAATGCGTTATTACTTGCCCACAAAACTATTGAGTGCATTATGAATTGCTCACAAAACTATTGAATGCATTATGGATTGCCCACAAATCTACTGCGAAATGACGAGTGTTATCAAAAAGAATAAGCCAAAGTCGTTTCCCACAAAACGACGGTGGACAATACTTTGTGCACCTTAAAAGCGTGGACAAAAAATAAGCCAAAAAAAAGTCGAAAAATATTAAGTGGAGATTCAAACCCAGCTAAAAAGGTTGGCCTGTTAGTTGTGGAGCTCTGCCTAATAGACAAGCTCGATTTTAAAACTCTTGGTAAGTTGGATCCATATTGGGTCCGTGACCTGTTTCTTTCCTTCCTGTTCATATATATTCATGTACAAGGCTTTTTGTCTTCTCTGGCATACATGTGACACGAAGTGCCACGCATTGTATGTTGATTTAGGACCGCTTGATATACTAGTTGGGATCTTCCCCTAATAACTTAATCTTTTGATTAGAGCATGTTTGAGACTACATTATGATTATGAAGGTGCAGTCAAACTTTCTTCTGTGCTTCTTTTGCAAATGAGTACGACTGCAACTTATGCGAAGCGAGAACAATACGACAAAACTTTTCTTCGAACATGGAACACACCGAGTTTTCTTCCTGGCATTGACATTAAATACTATAGGTACTTGGTGCCTGGGGCTTGGGCTGGGAAGTCTGGATGGACGGGATGGAGGTTACACAGTTCACCTACTTTCAGCAGGTTCAGTGTCTTGCGCCACACCGAATACAAGCAATGATATTGTTGACGCTAGGCTTTTTATTTTCCATTAGCAATTATGCTTAATATAGTTACCCTTCATAGAGGTGTCATAATATCTTTCTTCTGTTCCATCTATTTTTTTTTTATGATAATGCAAAATAGTTCACTGATTTTCTACCTCTGTTTCTTTCAATCTCTCAGGCTGGCAGTCTTCAGTTGTTTCCAACATCTGTTGAAATCACTTATGGTCTTGAGCGCATCCTCATGTTGCTTCAGGTTAGCCTGATTTGCTCTTTCACCCTTTTCTGTCATGTATTACTTTATTAAGGTTACCTGAATTTAGTCCAGAACTAATTGGCAGGGAGTTGATCATTTCAAGAAAATACAATATGCTGATGGAATTACATACGGGGAGCTGTTCTTGGAGAATGAGTAAAGAAACTACTTGATATTTTTGTAAGGGTTAATTGTCTAAAACTAAATTAAAGTTTTGTCCACAAACGGATGCATGCATAAAGTTTTGTCCACGCTATATGGTGCACTGAAGTTTTGTCCACACTTCTGTGGGTGCATTGAAGTATTGTTTACAAATCTATTGAATCCAGGAAGCACTGCCCAGACCATCATTCTGACCATCCCTATTACCTCAAAACTAAAAAAGTCGTGGACAAAAATCCGGGAAGCACTTTAATGTAGTTTTGGACAATTAACCCTTTTTTTTAAATAGTTTATTGGTTGGGATAAAGTTGTGTTCAGCTAAGGGGCACACATGTAGTAACAGTTCATTGCACAGAAATTGTTTAGTTCGCATTTTGTCTTCGTAATAAATTTTACCTTTCTTGCTGGGGCCTTACTGCATATATTGTATTTGTGGAAACTATTTTTTTTTCCTGCTCTAGAGCTCTGTGAACTTTGTCCTGCAAAGGTTTTCACAAATTTTACACGTAAAAGAAAAAAAATAGAAATGTGGCCTAGTAATGAATTGTGGAATATCTGCTTACATGTATCATGTATGTGTGGTTGTAAGATACTAAGATGCCATTTGAATTAATATCTTATGTTAATGTTAAGGGAATTAACTATTACAAAGTGTTTCGTTATTAGAAAAGAACTTTTATTGGTTTTGTGTATTCACTTGTAACAATAAAGGTCACATACAATATTTTTTGTATCATGCTTCAGGAAGGAAATGAGTGCATATTATCTAGAACATGCTAATGTTCATAATCTGCAGAAGAATTTTGATAATTTTGAGGAAGAAGCTCGCTCCTTGCTTGCTCTGGGCCTTCCTATTCCTGCGTATGTTCCCATTTTTCCAACATGTAGTTGCATAATAAACACACATTTAATGCTCGGTTTTCATTGAGCTACCATTTGTGTTTCAAATTGCTAGGTATGACCAGCTTCTCAAGACATCACATGCTTTTAACATCTTAGACTCTAGAGGCTTTGTTGGGGTAACAGAACGTGCTCGCTATTTTGGTCGAATGCGTAGGTAAGATTACTTTTGTTATTTGCCAGAAGCAAATACTAGTAGCATATGAAGATCATGCGATGTATAATACTAAGCTAGGGTTGCTTTTTACTTCTGATTTATACTATTATTAGGCACTTTATCTGTAGAAATCACCTGTTTTTTTTGTGCTGTTTAATTCGTCAATCTTGCATGTGTCGGCTCTGTAGAACCTGTGGCTTCTTGCATCCTTGATGACTCATTCATTGGTTTTCTCTTATTAACTTGCACTTGTCTTTCCAGATGATGACTTAAACATGTCTCCTAGTTTTGGTGAGGATCTTGTGTTTTGTTAAGTGCCCCGCCATCTAATAAGGCTTCTGAGTTTTAAAACTTAACATGGTACATGGTGCCACAGCTGGTTTGTATTGGTTGTGGCCTATTTCGTTGCCGTTTCATATGTTTTATGTCCACATACCATCATTTGTCTGCCTAAACTAAAATAAGTTGCTGGAAATATCAACCTGTTGGGACCATCTTATCTCTGCTGAGTCTTATTTTGTTTTCAGCTTAGCTCGTCAATGTGCGCAACTCTGGGTAGAGACCAGAGAGTCTCTTGGATATCCTCTGGGTACTATCAATGAACCTGTTCATGTTGTATGCCCTAAAGAGGCATTGGAGGCAGCGATAAAAAAGGTTAGTCAGCTTGAGTTGCTTTTTCAGTTTGTACAAAAGAAGTGTTCTCAATCAAATAAAAACTATTTCTTGCATAATATAAAAGAAGTTTTCAGAGATCCCAAATTGCTGATCAGATTTCTTATCTTTTGCCATCATCTTCTTTGTTAATCTGTAGACATTGCTGAAAGGTTTAGTGCAAATAGTATCTGATTATGAGCATGCTCGACAGTTTCTTGATCAAGTGCTATTTACTGCATCTGCATTCTGTCTTAGTGATATCTGATACTTATTATGTTATACTACTATGTTTTTCTCATTCACTAGATTTTAGTTACTCTTCAGCATATTTTGCAGGTCTGTGGCGATCCAAGGTTGTTTGTTCTTGAGATTGGGACTGAAGAGTTGCCACCTCAAGATGTAATTGATGCAAGCCTGCAAGTATGGTTTGTTTTAAATATAAGTGAATGTGTCTTTCTAACTTGGCTAGGTTTTTTTTATGTACTTCAATGGTGTTCATTACATTTTACATTCTCAAGAACAATGAAGAAAAGAAATCAAGGGAGAGAGAAAATTAATTAAACGAACGATGAGTAAAAGACATCAAGGAGACAGTAATCTAAATTGAGTTATTCGATTTCAGTAAGGAGGATTATTTTTAGTTTTTATTATGCTTTTAAGAGTTTAATTCCTGAGTTGAATGGACAGACAATAACACAGTAATAGGACACAACCCTTTGAAAAAACGTGCTATACACTATGAATTGAGCATGGTCCTCCGTTAGTAAAAACTAATGGAAATTATCCACATTTCACCACATGGCCAATTCATTAGGCCTTCATTAAAATTTCTGTAGTTTATACTAGCAGAGAATCGTTCCCAAATCATAGTGCAGTGCATATCACATTTTTTCAGCGGGATGTTATCCGTCAGTGACCAATTCATGAGGGCACTTTTCAGCACTTTTTTTTAATCAGGATACACACTATGCTGCAAATGTTTGACAAGTTTTGAGATTACCAGATTACATTCTGAGTGCTGTTAAATTTAGAAAACTTAAATGCATATTAAGGAACTCAGACACTAACTTAAAGAAAACGATAAAATTGGTTATTTATGCCAGATTCAAGTTGGTAGTTATCTTAATTTGTATGACGCATACACCCTTGAACATATTGATAGTTTTTTGGTTGCATAAGATCTGCAAAATAACAGTGTACACTGACTTGTCTGCTGGCTGTTGCAGCTTAAAGATTGGATAATGCAGTTTTTAGACAAACAAAGATTAAGCCATGGCGAAGTACAAGCTTTTGGCACACCTCGCAGATTAGTGGTACTGTTATAAAGTTTGAATTTTGTTGAGTAACTGAACTCATTTATCTTTCTTTTTAATATTCATTAAGATTTTGAAAAAAATAATCCGTCAATAGGGTTTGAGCTTAGGGTTTAATGGCCTTTAGCAGGGATAGGGTTTATGTGTAGCTTGGAGCTTAGGGTTTCGCCCGTAGGTTTGCTCTATCTTGAGCAGTAGCATAATTATCTAATTGGAATAATGCACATGTTTGAACCCCAATTTGAACAATCTCCTTGTTCTGTAGGCCTGACATTGTTATTGTTGAGGAGCCAAAAACATTGATTTTTCTTCCAGTGTTTGTTAGGCTTCTTACAAATATTCCACTTGTTTCGCGGTGCTTTTTGTACATTTTTATTAAACCCCTGAGTAGCTAGAGTTCTCTTCACACTCTCCAGCACTGCAACTATAGAGTTTGGATTCCCAATGGATTTTGTAGGCAATTTGACATAGTGACTGGAGGATCGATGGGGTTGTGAGAGTTACTGTTAATATTTAGGTAAAGTTATTAAATGTGAGATTGGGAATGAGAAAATAATGCTTAAGATCTAGTTTCTTGGAATTGAGAATGAAGAGCATATAGGTTAATTGTCAAAAAGTGCCCTCAAGTTTTGTCCACAAACGAAAACACACCTAAAGTTTTGTCCACCGACTTCCGTTAGAAAAACGTATCAGGGATGTGCAGAATGAATGGTCTGGGCAGTTCTTCGCGGATTCAATAGATTTGTGGACAATACATATTGCATTCTAAAGTTGTGTGGGCAATACTTTAGGGTAGTTTTTGACAAGTAACCTGTTACGTTTTCTAACGGAAGTTGGTGGACAAAACTTTAGTGCACTTTTTGACAATTGACCCATAAAGCAAATACTAACCTTACAAGTCCTTGTCATCACTGGCATGTACTGTTAGATTATATTAGAAAGCATAATAAATTAGGGGTATTCCATAACCTCAGTCACATCCTGCAGCATCTTCACCCATCTACATTGGGTTAATTGCCAAGTTGGTGATGAAGAAATCTTTTGTACTACTGAAATACTCAGTTTGGGTTTGGTAGCACCCATATGTTTGTCACACAGAGTGAGTTTCATATTTGTCATTTGTGAAATGTTAGTCTTCCTTGGTAGCTGTGATTTGAATTTAAAATGCAAATATCTCCTTCATCTGAAACTTATCTACTTTTCTCATAAAATTTTGCCAATCTAAACTCTTCGTCAAGAACACTGTAACCTGAAACTTAAATTTGCATTCAGGTTTGTGTTGAGAGTCTGAGCAGCAAGCAAAAAGAGAATGAGGTTGAGGTTCGAGGCCCACCTGTTTCAAAAGCATTTGATGATCAAGGGAACCCCACTAAGGTTTTTCCCCTGTTCCTTGCAATTGTTATTTTTTTCCTAACCTCTTTTTGTTCTAGAAAATGTGTTAAACTGTAAAATAATTTAGGTGCTGAAGTAGAAACTCCAGGCATTGCATTAGTAAAGATCTGATGTAGGATACTTTAAAATCGGCATGCCTACTATATAGTCCGATTGCATAGATTTTGTTAAGGCATAACTAGCACAAAAACTTAAGTTAGTGAATAGTGAAACTATGATGACCTAACAACTCACTCAAAAAACTTATTCAGTTTTTTGTTTGATATTCAATGCAAATAGTATATTAAAGAAGAGAGCCTAGCTCCCATATGGAACCAAAAAATCCACAGAAAGACAAACCAAATGACCAGAACTAGAGCATCTTATGAAAAGGGACACAAAACAAAGGATAAAAGCAAGAATCAAAACAGAGCCAGAAAAGTAAACTTATTAAAGAAGGAGATTTCCAAGAGGAAAAATCTTAGAAGGCTTGTAAGATCTATTTTAGATGCTTTAGTTTGCATTGTAATACTTGCCATTTAGATCTCACTGTTATAATTTGTTATTTCATGCCAGGCTGCTGACGGTTTTTGCCGCAAAAACTCTATACCACTGGACTCTTTATTTACGAAAATGGATGGTGTGTACCTTCATATACAAAGATGAAATTTCAAATTAAAAAGCAGCTACGTTCCTCTTTGTCTATTTGCTTCATTCTATGAATATAATTATTTTTTATTTTGTGTCCCACATCAACATTATTCATCCTTCGATGCATTCATGTGCAATATGTGCGAGGCCTGCACATGAGGGAGTATTGAATTGTGTGTCCCACATCGGAAGTATGTGGGTGAAATGACCACTTGATGAGCATATTGATGTCTCCTCCCATTAGCTTGAGCTTTTGGGTTAAATCAGACTTTAACAAATAATAAAGGGATAATTGTCAAAACATGCACTAAAGTTTCGTCCACAAATGAAATAGTGCACAATGTTTCGTCCACGTTGTGTGGCTACCCTAAAGTTTCGTCCACGAGCATTTGTTAGTAAAATTACTTATGAAACCTAAATTAGCAAATTACTTTAGGGTAGCCACACAATGTGGACGAAACGTTGTGCACTATTTCATTTGTGGACGAAACTTTAGGGTAGCCACACAACGTGGACGAAACGTTGTGCACTATTTCATTTTGTGGACGAAACTTTAGGGTAGCCACACAAAGTGGACGAAACGTTGTGCACTATTTCATTTGTGGACGAAACTTTAGTGCATGTTTTGACAATTATCCCAATAATAAATAATACACAACAAATAATGACCAAAAGGTTAAATAGAGCAGATTTTTTAATGAACAGAGTAAAAAGACTACTAACGACTTGACGCCAGCCAGTGTTTTTTTAATTATTTATCTTTTGGATTTATGCTAAAAAGATTTTTTTTTAAAGTTAGGGGTACTTTGGTCTTTTCATCCATCATTTAAAAAAAACTCCCAAGTGCAACTAAACATATGTTAACCATTGTGAGTTGTAACAAACCTTTTTCCACCACTGTGAAGTGCAAAACAATATTTATTGATAGTTGTAACATGCAATTTCCCTATGCTTTATTTTACCCAATAGGATTGACCTGGTTGGTGAAGGTGAGCACTTCCTCTTATTAGGGGGTTGCTTGGAAGCAGATGTTAGGGGAGGGTTTATGCTCGAAATTATATTGGGAATTGCTGATATTAAAGTGTTTGCATTATTGTTTTAAAAAGCATTTCTTCGAAAACCAAATCCAACTGCATAGAATCTTATTGATATTGGTCTGAAGTACATCCCAATTGGCCCGTGAGTCCTTGCCCCCATACTTCCCAAACACTCTAAGTAGGTTCGAATGTATGATTTCAGTTACAGGCGTTCAATCTCAAATCGCAGGGCTGTCCTCCCTTGAACTCTAGTAAGATCAATATAATTGCATGGAAATTGAGGTGAAAATCATATTGTGTCAGTAGTTTGCTGATAATTGCAATTTCTCTGCTCACGTTCACCAAATCTTTACATGGTTATGGAATAGTTTCTCCAGCACTGCATAATGTCATGTCATTTTTTACATTACTGTAGCATAATCCGCATCATTGCAGCCTTCGTCATATGTTCTGCGCTGTCTATCGATATGATGTGAATGAATTTGTGGGGTTTGCCCGTATGTTTGTGATCTTAAGCATTCAATATCCTTCTAT
The DNA here is from genome assembly GCA_963921825.1 of Erodium maritimum. Classification (NCBI taxonomy): domain Eukaryota; kingdom Viridiplantae; phylum Streptophyta; class Magnoliopsida; order Geraniales; family Geraniaceae; genus Erodium; species Erodium maritimum. The sequence continues at coordinate 49,318,752 of OY997588.1, forward strand.
AATGTTCTTTGTACTACTACAAAATTCACAATTTATAACTACAGAATAACAGTTTGTATGTTGCTTCTTGATGTTGCCACTGAACAATTAGTTCTCAGGGTTTCCTTTATGTTGCAGGGAAAACTGAATATGTTTATGCTAACGTGGTGGAATCTGCTCGACTTGCTTTGGAGGTTTTAATTCTAATCCTTTCCTTTCACTATTAATATTGTCATGGGCTTAGATTTTCTCTTTGATGCGGAACTTATTTGTTCTTTTCTTTCTTTTGGAAAAGGTAAATGCCATCCAATTGACTAAACATGAACATTGGAGTACACCATAATGTGTGCTTAAGCCCAATACTATAAGCTACAAGTTTTTTTTCCACATGAAAGTCAAAAAGTATGTATGCTTATTACAGAACGAGTTCTTTCTATTTATCCCCGATATCTCTTCGATTAGCCAAAACCTCCTTATTCATCGTCACACCGACTTTTGGCCGATCCTGAGCTCGAGAACCTAGCTAATATTAACCCCGCATTCTCCCACTTGACCCATATTCAATCTATCAAGAAAGTATGAAAACCAATACACAAATAGTGAGAGTAAGCTTTCCATACCAAATGTATAACATATGAATGTTTAATCAAATGTGTTTATACTAGCAAGGTTCTCTGATTTTTTCCAACAGTTGGAGGGGATAGAGTGTATATGTTTAAGGACGAGATAATTGTCCAAAACTACCCTAAAGTTTTGTGCACAAACGAGTTGATGCACAAAATTTTGTCCACGCTGTGTGGCTACCCTTGTCCACGTTTTTGTGGGTGCATTGAAGTTTTGCCCACGCTTTTGTGGGTGCATTTAAGTTTTGCCCTCGCTTTGTGGGTGCATTGAAGTTTTGTCCACGCTTCTATTCAATGCGGGAGGCACTGCCTAGACCATCATTCTAAACATCCCTATTACGTCAAAACTAAAAAAGTCGTGGACAAAACTTCAGGGTAGCCACACAGCGTGGACGAAACTTTGTGCATCAACTCGTTTGTGGACGAAACTTTATGGTAGTTTTGGGCAATTATCCCTTTAAGGACTAATCTCACATACTTGTAATGTCAGAGAGCTCATTAGTAGTGGCATGGGAGGAAAGTCTGATGGAAACAAGACAACGTTAAACATGCCACAACTTGAGGGAATAACTTGAGTAAACTCGTATAGTCCCTACTTCTTAAACCATAGAATAATATCCATGTCTGACATATTATTGGGTCATATTGATTTTCTATTGGCAGTTAAGCGATATATTAAGAATGGGCATATAGATTCCATAATGAGATCAACAATGCCCCGGCGAATAAAATTAGCAATACAAGGACAGAAAAGAAAGGAGAAGAGATACATATTAAGGTGCATCAAACCATGGCGATTAGGGCGTATGGCTCATTTGTCCCTTGTCTTCCATCTTCCTATGTTCTTTTAAGGGATAATTGTCAAAACATGCACTAAAGTTTCGTCCACAAAATGAAATAGTGCACAACGTTTCGTCCACGCTGTGTGGCTACCCTAAAGTTCGTCCACAAATGAAATAGTGCACAACGTTTCGTCCACGTTGTGTGGCTACCCTAAAGTAATTTGCTGATTTAGGTTTCATAAGTAATTTTAAGTAATTTTACTAACAAATGTTCGTGGACGAAACTTTAGAGTAGCCACACAACGTGGACGAAACATTGTGCACTATTTCATTTGTGGACGAAACTTTAGTGCATGTTTTGACAATTATCCCTTCTTTTAATTCACTTCTTCCCATGCCCTTCTGGATCACAGTCAGTGGTGCACAGGGCCGACCCAATGAATTTGGGGGCCTTAACCGATGATTTATCTAACTTTTTATTATACGAAAAATTGCTTAATCAGGTTATGCTCATATAAAGCTTTTAAATACAGGTTAAATCAATAAATGTTTTTACCCTGTTAGACTAGAATATGGGGGCTCTATAATAAGTTTTTTTGGGGCTCTTATATTTATTGATAATTGATAAAACAAGTAATACAAAATTTTGGGGGCCTTGTTTATGTTGGGGCCTCTAAAATAAGTTTTTTGTAGCTCTTATATTTATTGATAATTGATAAAACAAATAATACTAAATTTTTGGGGCCTTTTTTATGTTGGGGCCTTAAACCGTTTTTTAAATGGCTTAAGGGTTGAGCCGGCCCTGGTGGTGCATGTGTAGAGAAAAAAAGGCCTTTATTGTCTAACCAAATAGGTCACACCCCGTCATTGAGCATCATGGGACTTTACTATTTACCACCACAATATTTGTCTTTTGTCCGTTCTTTTCCTGATAAGTTATATCATGAATAGTGTAAAACTATTATTATGACAGTAATATGCTGGTTTTTTCATTTGACGATGGTTGCTTTGGTATTTCCAATCCTACCAATATTTGTTTGGAGATGGCTAGTGAATTGACAAGCTAATGTTTGGCTCCTTCACTGTGTCTAGGTTTTATCTGAAGATTTGCCTAATATCCTGGCTAAGATTTCATTTCCAAAGTCGATGCGCTGGAATTCTCAGGTACATATATTTGAGTGTGTTTCTTATCGTTAAACTTCTAAAATTTTATTGACGGATCTTGTTTTTTCGATACGATGAGAGCATCCTTTTATATAAGGATTAACTATATTAAATAGGAAATACTAATACTAAGTAACATAGGAAACCAAACTAAACTAGAAATAAGAAACACTTAATTGGAAATAAATTGAACTCTAGCAATTAGCTTAAACTCAGTTTTTGTCTATATTAATCTGGAAATAAACTGAACTGTAACCCTCAACCTTCCCCCTCACTATGGAGGCTAAGGGGATCGAAGATAGGATTTCTGGGGCTCAGGGCCCTCCCCCAGGCTTCTCGGTGCTTCCCCTTCCCAAGGTCGGCGATTCCGAACCGAAGACTTCTGATTTGGTTAAGGAGCATCCCTCAGGGATCTCTAGGATTCCAGCGAACGCATCGTGAATCGGATGCGGGGATAATTGGGGTCACAAAGACCTGTAGCTCGTGATGTGCTTCGAGATGGCCCTCTCCCTGCCGGTGGGGAAGTAGCAGGAGGACCACACGGTAGAGGAGGGGCAATATCACCCATTCCTCCCTTAGAGCCCAACCCGGTCGTGGACACCTGCCCCAGAACACCCTGGGCCTTGAGGTGGGGAGAGAGCTCATCCTGACAGCGGGGAGGCAGCAAGAACCTCGCAAGCAATCGGGAGGCTTGTGTCCAAGGATGGAAGCCCAAGGGGTAGGGTAAGACGAACTAATTTTACACCCAGACGGATGGCCCGAAACATGTCCTTTACCAATAATATCCTCGTCACAAGATCCTGAAAGAGACAATAATCCAGAAAAAATTAGACAACACAGTGTAAGTATTACAAACGACACTAAGTTGAAAGACAAATTCGGTAAATTTAAAACAACGAACAACAAAATAGACGGAGTAAGAGTGATAGTGTCAGAACCAAGAATAAGGGGTTTGGAACCATCAACTAAGGTAACATTTGAATGAGATAATGTGGGTGAAATGTATCAAAAGGTGTAGAGTTACACGTCATATAGTCTATAGCCCCAGAATCAATGACTCATGGAGAGGAGGAATCTGATGAAAGAAGATATGTACCAAAATTACTTGGTGTGACAGTAGACGTGACAGGATGAGATGAGTAACGAGTTTGTTAATTTGTCCTGATACCGACGAAATTTAACATAATCCTCAACAGATTGAGTAACTGGTTGTGGATCGGATGAAACTGTAATATAAGCAGAAAATCGTGGAGGATTGCTCTGCAACTTAGGATTGTGGATCTGTCTCATGACAATGGAAACAAACAACTCCTTTTGTATTTTGGTGCATGTGATCCCAGCAACTTTGGATTCATGGGTGAAAATCTAGTCTGGCCAACCAAAGCATTAAAGATAGGATCAGGTAGACTGACAGGCTTGGAAGCCTCTGCCCAAGAACTCTAGTGAAACTCGTAACTGCCATATGTTCTCTCTAAGCTAGGTGCACTTTAACATTCGCATTAGGCAACATCAAAACATTCAATTCTTCATAAAATACGTTTGAAGTGTTTGGTCACGCTGTTCAGCCCGATAAAACTCTTGACAAACATCATACGTACAAGCAACATTGTCTTTTTCAGAATATAAAAATTCTAAATATTCGATCAGTTCCCTCACATATTCACGGTAATTAATAGCGCTGAGCAGTTCTGGGTCAATTGAATTCCTAATCTGTACGAATAAACGAGCATCACACCTCAACCAATCTTTGTCAGATTTTAGAGCGCTAGAAACATGATCATCTTTCGAGATACTTCATAAATACATACGAATGTCCTTGGACCAAGAAAAATTATTAGGACCCGTTATTTTGTGACCCGTTGTCCGTGACATAAAAGGAATCGTATCCGATTGAACCAAAATAATTGTCTCTCATAATGAACCAAAACAATAAAAGAAAAAACCAATTGAGGATGAAAACTATCCAGACAGGCTGCTAGCGACAGAGGCGGTGAAGCGTGAGATACGTGCGCAGTCACTGGTTGAGGCGCGTGAGGTTCACGCGTGCCTGGTAGGGTGGCGCGTGGGAGCGACATGCCGCTGGGAAATTACACAAGACGGCCGAAAAATGTCCTCTGAGACAGTGAAGTCAAAATCCCACTAGAAATACCAGATCTGGATGAAAATGGGACGAACTCACCGGAAAAGAAGAGGACCTACGAATTAACCAAAGCCCTCTTGGCTTGGCTCTGATATGTGAACAATACGTGTGGCATTGAAAAATATTGTGGTCGAAACTAATAGGTGGTGGTCAAAACATATAGCATTGAAAAGTATTGCGAAAAAAAACATATGAGCCAATACTTAAGAGAACAGAATATTCTGGTCATCATTTTAACATGACAACACTTTTAATCTTAGTGTAGTATTTAGCATGTGGGCAAAAGTTTTTGTAATTTTTAGCAATTAACCCTATACAATAGTAGCTTTGTCAGATGTAATATTGACTTCCACTTTATAGTGTTTTCCTTGTTTTATTTTTTCTATAGTCCCGATGAACATGGCGTAATAATTTAAAGTTCTATCTCACTGAATATTGTTTCCTTCCTATTACCATGAAGGTTCTGTTTAGCCGGCCTATACGTTGGATTTTAGCCCTTCACGGAAATGTAGTTGTACCATTTACATTTGCTGGAGTTGTAAGGTAACTATAATCGCCTCTCTCACGCACTTACATTTCCTCACGCAATTAGATATAAATTAAACTTCATTAAGAAATTCGTCCAAACGCATAAACAGCTTTTATCTATTTGTTATTCTTCCGTCTATGGATATTGGTAGTTTAAATGAGGGAGGGATCACTCACTCATTCAGAGATAAACTAAACTTGATATACAGATCATTCGTCCGAGGCATACATGGTTACTTATATCAATTTTATATTCCTCAATTCTCAATGGATATTGGCAATTGAAATGAGGGAGTTGTATTGGTCCCGGATTTGGATCAAGTTATGGGATAAAATGAGAGCTCAATTAGGGAGAGAACTCAAGATCCCGATAAACCGTTTGGCTTTGGTTTTTGTTAATAATTCTAGACTGATTTTTTTGAATGTGTTGTATTTATGTATATAGTAGCCAACTTCCTACTTCTAAGCAATAGTGGATGATGAAAGAGATCATGCAATGAACATGCTAAACCTGAATAGAAAACATGCTGAAAATATAACTAAATAAATAGTGCTAGTAGTGTAGGTAACTAAATGCTAATAATAGAACCCACTATTCTTCTTGCATTCCTCACTTGCCATGTGTCCTTGGGACTATAACAAAGACATTAAGTTATATAGATGATTATTCAACTCTATGCTGTATTGTATTATTAGATGACAAACATGCATGATATCTTTTCATATGCAATTGCCGTGATTGTGTAATCACACTCATGATAGAACTTTCAAAACTATTACCGCCTAAAGGTTCATTGAAGTGGTTTCTCTTTTGTCATGTAATAATCGAGTGTTAAATTGTTTATGGATCACTTACAACTCTAGTTCTTCATTGTAGCGGAAATCTATCGTATGGTCTTCGTAATACTCCTTCAGCTACTTTCATGGTATGCTTTGGAACCTACTTTCATTTATTGTATTTCTAGTTAATTCCTTGCTTTGAACATTGAGCATGTACATTGATTCCTTGTTCGGGGTTGTATGAATATGCCATTTAAATAGTAAATCTAAATAACTTCTTGAAATCGCTTAATTTATTGCGATGAAAATTGTTTTCTCTAATTTGTCTGTCTTACAATTTTATTATGTAATTGGCCTATCCATCACAAAGTTTAAATTAGTATAGCTCATTATGGCTGGATCAATCGGTCAGGAAGAACATCATTTTCTCTTTTAAGAGTTCATATGGTTGTCTTTGTATTTATATAGTGAGTTGCGTCTCTTTACTTTGTCTTATTGGATAACACCAGGTCCACTCATTTATGTTTTGAAAAGCTGTTCAGGTAGAAACTGCAGAATGTTATGTTGGTTTGATGAAAGCTTCTGGAATTACTATTGAAATTGAGGTAGCCTGAACTTACTTGTTTTTTATCAGGTTTTCTCGGACAAAGAATTGGCATATGTTTCTAATAGCAAATATGCTATCGAATTGTACTTTACTCCATTCGTATACTAGAGTACATATAGGATTACAAGCTAACAACTTCCTAAGTCAGGATATACATCATCTCTATCTAATCCTGTACAAATAGAATATATTTGAATCTTAAATTTGAAATTTAATTATAATGGATAATTTAACACTCCCCCTTAAGTTGTTGCAAAGACATCTATCATACCCAACTTGGTTAGAAAATCATTAAGCTTTAGCATGTATAATCCCTTTGTAAGAACATTTGCTAGTTGTTCTATAGATGGAACAAATGGCGTGCTTATTTCTCATTTCTCAAGCTTCTCCTTCATGAAATGTCGATCAATTTTCAAATGCTTTGTTTGGTCATATTGAACTAGATTATGAGTAATGCAGATTGTCAATTTGTTGTCACTCTAAATTCAGCCTATGCATTACTCCATGCTACCACTTGTTTTTTTGCTTCTCCATGTTACAGAATTACCCCAAACGAAGGTATAGTATGCTGAAGTTGACCTCCGATCATTTGAGCATCTAGCCCAATCAGTATCTGTGAATACCTCTACCTGTATGCTCTCATTTTTTTGAAAGAGAATTCCCTTTCCTGGACTTCCTTTGAGATAGTGCAATATCTGTGCACTGCCTCAAGGTGACTTCCCAAGGGATTATGTATATGTTGGCTCAGAAGTCCTACTGCATATGAAATATCTAGACATGTATGTGCTAGGTAAATTAACTAAGTTTTTGGTACCCGGTTTTATTCGCTGGAACATCCCCTTCTTCGAACTTATGATTCAAATCAATATAAGTAGAAGCAGGTTTGCACCCAAGGAGTCATGTTTCTGTTAGTTGATCCAAAACGTTCTTTTGTTGTGATATTGCTATTCTCCTTGATGATCGTGGTACTTCCATTCCAAGAAAATACTTGAGCTGCTCTAAGTCTTTGATCTCAAATTGCTGAGCTAAGATTTGCTTCAACTTATATAGTTCAGCGGTGTCATCTCCTGTCATAATTATATCATCAACATAGACAATCAATATATCTATTTTACTTCCTGAATCATGTTTATCAAACATAGTGTGACCAGAATTAGCTTGCTTATAGTGCTGTCTTTTCATAGCTTTTAAGAACCTTCCAAACTAGGCTCTTGGAGATTACTTGAGCTCATATAATGCTTTGTTTAGAGGGATAGTTGTCCAAAACTACCCTAAAGTTTCGTCCACAAACGAGTTGATGCACAAAGTTTCGTCCACGCTGTGTGACTACCCTAAAGTTTTGTCCACGACTTTTTTAGTTTTGACGTGATAGTGATGTTCAGAATGATGGTCTGTGCAGTGCTTCCCGGATTGAATAGAAGCGTGGACAAAACTTCTATGCACCCACGCGAAACTTAAATGCACCCACAAAAGCTGAGCAAAACTTCAATGCACCTACAAAAGCGTGGACAAAACTTCAAGGTAGCCACACAACGTGGACAAAATTTTGTGCATCAACTCGTTTGCGGACGAAACTTTAGGGTAGTTTTGGACAATTATCCATTGTTTAGAGGGATAATTGTCAAAACATGCACTTATGTTTCGTCCACAAACGAAATAGTGCACAATGTTTCGTCCACGTCGTCTGGCTACCCTTATGAATCGTCCACGCACTTCTGTCAGTAAAATTAACAGAATATTCGAATCTGTAGCCTCACGTGCTATCATGTGCTTGTGTCTGAAATTTTTTTTGGACGAAATTGCCCTAACAATCCTCAGCCACTCATTTTTTTGGACGAAATTCTTATTTTTGAATTTCAAACCAAAAGGGCAAAATTGTCAATTCAGGTTCTGCTGGTACACTTTTCTAACAGAAGTGCGTGGACGATTCATGAGGGTAGCCAGACGACGTGTACAAAACATTGTGCACTATTTCGTTTGTGGACGAAACATAAGTGCATGTTTTGACAATTATCCCTTGTTTAGAAGACACACATTCCCTTCCATATTCTGATTGAAACTAGATGGGATCTGCATATATACTTCTTCCTCCTATTCTCCATTTAAAAATGCATTTTTGCATCAAATTGCATAAATGGCCAATCTAGGTTAATAGCCATAGACAACAACACTCTTACAGTGTGAAGTATTGCAGTAAGAACAGAAGTTTCTTCGTAGTCTAGTTGATAGGTTTGAGTGAAACCTATTGCAACCAACCTCGCCTTGTATCTTTCCACCTGTCTATCCACATTGTATTTTATAGCGAAATCCATTTACAACTCATTGTATGTTTCCCATGAGGCAATGTAGTTATTATTCAAGTCTAATTTTTCTTTAGGGCCCCTATTTCTTTTGAACACCAGTCACTTGTGGACATATAAGAGACCACATTTAAAAAAGGTGAGTTTGCATTTAGAATCAACGGTTAACTTGTGGGCAAATAAGAGATTACATGCTAGGTTAGGAACATGTAAGACATTGGATAGAGTGATAGATGGGGAGAGAACAACGGAACTTGTCCCGACAACAGTAGAGAGAGAACCATCTGCATTTTTTAAGTTCTGTAATTATAAATTTACCAAGACCAAAATAAGGATAATAAGTTTTGAACATAAAGGAGGAACCAGTCATATGATTGGAATCCCCTGAATCTATGATCCAGTGGGTATGAAGTTCTAAGGATACATTTAAAGCTAACTGAAACATACTTTTTTGGGATAACGAGGGTGATGGAGGTATAGATGACGGATGACTAGTCCATAGTTTAAACAATTTCTCTTAGTTTTCTTGAGTGAAAAAGAAATGCTCAGGAGTTGAAGTTTGGACTCCATTATTGTTAGAAAACGAAGCTTGATGAGCAGTAAAATAAGCAACACTTTTGTTGGACAATGAAGCTTGAGGGAATCCTTTAGAAGGCTGAAAATCAACAGATTTTTCATGTAGCTTCCAACACTTAGCTTTGACATGTCCTGGTTTGCTGCAATACTCATATATTGGGCGTTCAAACTTTGTTTAGAATCTGGTATTTGAATCTAGCCTTGAAGTCTCCATAGTTGTGGTCTCCAATGAAAGTGTTGAGATACCAGATCCTAGCATGACTTGGCATCGACTTTCCTCTCTACGCACTTCAGCAAATACTTCTCTCGTACTTGGTAGAGGGTCACTACAAAGTATTCATCCCCTAACTTCATCAAGATTTGAATTTAAGCAACAAGAAAGTCAAATGCCCTTTCTTTTTGAACAGTCTGTTGATAAAAGATTCTATCTGTTGTGCAGTGCAGTTGGTAGTTGCAATACAGGTTCAGCTCTTTCCATATTAATGTGATGTCATTTCTCTCCTTATTTCTCCTTCCTCTCTTAATCTCGAAAAACTGATCAGTATTTTTAAGATCTGAATATGTCTTTTACTGCCTTATAGCTTGCATTTGCTGTTGGGAGGAAAAGATATGTCCTTCCCACATTTGCTTCCATAGAATTGACAAGTCAATACATTATCATTGAGTTTTCAGTCTCCTATGTGTTGTGACCAGCAGGATCTTTGGCTACCTCAGGTTGTGTTGTAGCTCTTGTTAGATACCCAAACTTCCCCTCTTCCTTGAATGAAGAGTTTGACAGATTGGGACCATTCCTTGCAGTTTATGTAAGGTAATGGAATAGGTATGATGAAATTGATCACTGGTAGAATCAGTGGTTAGAGAAGTCGGATCAACCATTTTAGTTTTGGGAAGAATCCTATAGAAGAGATTGCTTTTACAACTTTGATACCATAATAGCAAATGTGCTATTGCAGTGTATTTTTCTCTATTCACATATTATAGTATATGTAGGATTACAAGCTAATAACTTCATAAGTTAAGATATACATCATCTCTATCTAATCTTATACAAACAGAAATCTTAAATTTGAAACTTAAATATAATGGATAATACATATACTTTTACTATTTTCTATTTTTTGTTTAAGAGGTTGGTTTTAATTAGACTGTAAAAGTTGCAGATTCTAATTTCGTACCAAACCATGTTTGTTCATAGGAACGGAAGAGAAATATTTTAGAGCAATCCAAAATCTTAGCAAACAGTGTGAATGGCAATGCTGCAATCCAGGAAAGCTTGCTTAATGAGGTAAGACATTATCTGTTGTCTTCATGGAATTTGCTTGCATTGTCACAATCTTTAAAATATCTTTCCGAATAAAATTTGTGTTGGAAATTTTGCTGTGCATCTATTTTGTCTTCATGAAATTTGTATGTGATAGCACAATCTTTTTCGAATAAATTTAAGGTTGTAAATCTTGTTGAGGCCCCTGTTCCAGTACTTGGGAAGTTCAGCGATTCCTTCTTACAGCTTCCAGAAGAGCTTCTGACCATGGTATGCTTTTAAATTTGGAAGTTGTCGTACGATATCTTTGCTTGAAAAATGTGTTTATCTTAATAAATTGCATCGAAAAATTATAATGTTGCACATTAGTATTTCAAAATGGAGCTGAATTAACTAGAAAAGCTCTGCAGTGACTACAAGTAATGTACATTGGATTGTTGAAATTGACTAGTTTAGGTCTTATACACAAGCACAAAGTAGTCAGTAACACTCATTACATATTACTATTCGATTGATACCTAAGCATTTATTGAAGGGGAAACGTTATTTACATACCCACTTTGACCTTTCGCTATCAAGAACACCCCCTGGTACGGGGTTATCAGTAACACACGGTCACCTTTCATATTAGTGAAAAAGACCGGGTTTTACACAGAAAGTGAGGACCACACTATGGCTTTTCTTATTTATCAATGGTTTTTTTGGACAAAATGACCCAAATCCAGGTGTTTTTGATGATAAACGAAAGGTGATAGTGTGTTATTGATAACACCTCACCTTAGTGTGTATGTTAGAAATAAAGGTCAAAGGGTAGGTGTTAATGAAGTTACCCCTTTATTCAATGAAAATTATTCTGCTTCATAGGCAGTACATGGAGGAATTTGGTTCTGCTGAGTTGAAAGATACTCGAAGTTAGATTCGTTAGATGGTTACCCATGGCCACTCGGGGTGCTCATTTTCTTTCTTACAAGATAGTGTAAGTTGAGTTTCACTTTGCTCTATTGTTTATTCACCGTTAGACATCATCTTGCAGGTAATGCAGAAGCACCAGAAGTATTTTGCTGTGACCGATGATGATGGAAGGCTGTTGCCATATTTCATTTCAGTGAGTTGTTAGTTTTATGTGTTTCTAATTTTATTGTTGTGTTAAGGTTTTGAGAGTCCTCTTTTTCAAGTGAGAAAATGACACAGCTTCCTTTTAGGTGGCCAATGGAGCCATCAACGAAACAGTAGTAAGGAAAGGAAATGAGGCCGTTCTCAGGTTTGAGTTTATCTTATGTACTTTTCATGGTTTGCTATATAATTTTCTACACCTAAAAGATATGTATATTTACCTGGGTTGTATCAAAGTCAATAATATGCATTTCGAAAGGGCTAATTTTGGTCAACCATTTACCTTTCTCACCGCAGAGCGCGGTATGAGGATGCCCGATTTTTTTATGACGTGGATACACGCAAAAAGTTTTCAGAATTTCGACCCCAACTAAAAGGCATTTTATTTCATGTAAGTTGTGTGTTCTATCCTTGTAATTTTTCCCCATCGCATGTTTTTAAAATTGAGAACATTTTTATTTGGAAGATATGGAGGTAGTTATTGGTTCTGATCAATATGATATTTGCCCTATTGTAAAATATCTGACAGTCATTTATGTTGCCAATTTGAATTGAAACAGGAAAAGTTAGGGACAATGTTGGAAAAGATGACTCGTGTCGAAACTATGGTTTCACAACTAAGTTTCGCTCTCGGACATAATGAAGAGGTGCTTCAGGTTGTCCAGGTTGCTGCATCACTCGCGATGTCAGATCTTGCTTCCTCGGTGGTCACAGAATTTACCTCCCTTTCAGGAGTAATGGCTCGTCATTATGCTTTAAGAGATGGCTATTCACTGCAGGTCGTTGATCTCTTACTTTTCCTTCTCCATATCTGTGTTTTATTGCCCTGTAGGAATTTGTGCAATATTTATCATATGTTATCTTACTGCTTTTCGGCATTCTTTAACATTACCGATTTGCTTGATGTAGCAGGTGGCAGATGCCTTGTTTGAGATCACACTTCCAAGATTCTCAGGTGATATACTACCAGAGTCGGATGCAGGAATAGTTTTAGCCATCACTGACAGGTGACGAGTTTAATTTATTATATTATGTTGAACAAAAGATGATTAATTTTTCACTTAGCAGTATACACTAACGAGGTCCGAATCCTAATGGTTTTGGTAAAAGTATGCTTAAACATTAGAAGTTAAGAAATATAATGCACAGTTATTTAACCGGCCTAGAATGCTGCATCTAAAATGATATTGTGCTGCAGATTAGATAGTCTTGTTGGGCTATTTGCTGCTGGTTGTCAGCCCAGTTCCACTAGTGACCCATTTGGGCTGCGAAGAATTTCTTATGGTCTGGTAAGCTAAATGATCTCGCAATGCTTTTGGGCTTTGGTATTTAGTTTAGGATAATACCACATATGTTGCTGTAGGTTCAAGTGTTGGTGGAGAAGGATAAAAATCTTGATTTAAAACATGCTTTGAGACTTGTTGCTGAGGTCCAACCCATTAAAACAGATTCCAGTGTAATAGATGATGTAAGTTCGCTTTAGTTATGTTTTCTTTGCCGTATTTTTTATATATCTGCTAGAAGTGCTCTATTGTAGTGTAGCTTTCAGGGACCTGGATATTTGGGGGGCCAGTACATCGTTCATTTGTTTGTAGCCTGAATACCTAATTATAAATTGAAATGTGGTGTATATTTGAGTTGCTATGTGGATTTGTTATATTTATGTTTTTGTTGTCTTTGAGCATCAAATTAAGAAAGATTATTCTTTTTTTCTTTCAGGTGCATAAGTTCGTTACACGGAGGTTAGAGCAATTTCTGGTATGTTTTAGTTTTAATGTCAAGACACCTTTAATTGAAATTTTTAATAGGGTTTTTACTTAAATCTCTTGAGCAATACTTTTACAAGTTTCTCTACGTTGAACAATCTCAGAAAACACTTCATAGCACAAGAACTAGGGTTATGTTTTTTTTTCAAGTCATTTTGACAATTCAGTAATTTCCCTTGGGAAAACCACTACTACTGACCTACTAGGAAATATCTCTTTTTTCCCAGACCCACAATATATTCAAGTCCATGTCAAGATTGCTACTGGACTACAAATATCTGAGGAATAATTATCCAAAACTACCCTAAAGTTTTGTCCACAAACGAGTTGATGCAGAAAGTTTCGTCCACGCTGTGTGGCTACCCTGAAATTTTGTCCATGACTTTTTTAGTTTGGACGTCATAAGGATGTTTAGAATGATAATCTGGGCAGTGCTTCCCGGATTGAATAGAAGCGTGGACAAAACTTCAATGCACCCACAAAAACGGGGACAAAACTGCAGTGCACCCACAAAGCGTGGACAATACTTTGTGCATCAACTCGTTTGTGGACGAAACTTTAGTGTAGTTTTGGTCAATTATCCCAATATTTGATGTAGGACACCTCAGATGATCTGCCTATTGTTTCTCCTTTTATTTTTTTTGATGGACTATATTTGGTGTATCAAAGCTATTGAGTTCAAAACCTTACTTATACCTGAAAAAAGGAGCACCAACGAACTTTTGAATCTTATAGAACTTTCCAAGATTGATTTTGAATTATGAACTCAAGACCTCCTTTATTAAGAAAGGAACTATAAATACCAGTTGATTACTGTTAGAATATAAAGTATAATCGGACCTTCAACTGGTTGAATTGATCCTCTCATATGGTATCATAGCTAGGTTTCTCACAGACACGGGTTCTAATCTCAGTACATACAAAATACTAATTTATCCCGTTTGTCTCTAATGGGATCAGCTCTTATCTTCACTTTCAGATATTTTGCATCCGAACCCGTAAAAAAACTTGTCCGTGAAGACGGTGTTAGAATATAAAACTATAATCGGACCTTCAACTATCAGTTTTAGCTTTTAGCTAATAATCCTCATCACGAGAAACACACAACTAGGGCAAAGAGCAAGCATAGTTGGTGACGTTTTCAAAGCGCCAGCGTCAATATTAGCGTCGTTGGAAATCGCGGCACCAACGACTCTCTTTTGTAAGCTGACCAATGGTTGATTTTCAAAAAAATAAAATAATCTTGGAAATTATCAATTTCCATCGGCTAATTTGACACTGATTGGACATAAATTTCACCTAAAATCAAATAATCTTTCATTCAAGAATAACAAATCTCTCATCTACTCTTTTCATTCCCAATTTTATTGAATATTGTCATTTTTTGATTCAATGGCGAACTTTTCCAAAGAACAAATGTAGTTTGACAGAGTCATGAACCCACCTCCCGCAACTCTGTCTTGTGAGAAAAAAAATACATCTGGAGAGATCATGTGTTAGGAATGAACGTTTAATGCCGGACTACTTACGTGCCTAACTGGTGACAAACAGCTTCAATTTCGTCGTTTCGAAATGTTCAAAGATGTTTTTACTCGTATTGTCTTTGCATTGGAACAACATGACAAATACTTTCAGCAAGACATGGACGGCTTGGGATATGTATCATTCTCTCCACATCAGAAATGTAGCTATTAGGCAATTGTGTTATGGAATTGCAGGTAATGGCATTGACGAATATCTCCGAATGGGTGCGAGTACTGTTTTGGAGTACGCCAAAGGTTTCGTAAGGGTGTAATTAAGGCGTTCGGCAGAACCTATCTACGTAGGCCTAACCAGAGAGATAGTAATTGGATAATAGCAGTTAACGAGGCCCGTAGATTCCCTTGGTGTAATTAAGGCGTTCGGCAGAACCTATCTACGTAGGCCTAACCAGAGAGATAGTAATTGGATAATAGCAGTTAACGAGGCCCGTAGATTTCCTTGGATGTTGGATATTCTTGACTGCATGTATTGGCAGTTGAAGAATTGTCAAACAGCATCGAAAGGAATGTACTCACATAGAGATTACGGTAATGTCCCGATAGTGATGCTTGAGATCGTTGCATCGCATGACTTATGGATATAGCATACGTTTTTCGGTATGACGGGGGTCAAACAACGACAACAACATGACTTTCACGATAAATAACACTAGTACAATCTTTCTTATTACTTGACTTATTGTATTTACCTACTGTGACTTCCACCACGGTATTGTTTTCACAAAAACAAGTCATAGTGGGTGAATACACAGTGGAAAAAATTTGCTTCCCGCCAACAACCAGCAAGGAAGGATGTGGAACGAGCATTTGGGGTTCTCCAAGCTCACTTTCACATTATCAGTCATCCGAGCCGAATGTAGAAGCCCTTGTCACTTAGTCTGATCATGAATGCATGTGTTATCATGCATAATATGATTGTAGAGGCAAAACACCACACATGTGAATGTCATATTCCGTAGTGTTGAAGTGTGTGTCCCACATCGAAAATGTGTGGATAAATTGACCCCTTAATATACATCTTGATGCCTCCACTTATCAGTTCGAGCTTTGGGATGGATTGGGCTTTAATATTGTATTAGAGCTGGTTTGGCCCACGGCTCGTTTGGTACCTCCACGCTGGGGTCTTCGATTCAATTGTAGATGTCTAGTCCTACACGTGAGGAGTGTTGAAGTGAGTCGCACATCGAAAGTGTGTGGTTAAATTGACCCCTTGATATACATCTTGATGTCTCCACGTATCAGTTCGAGCTTTGGGTTGGATTTGGCTTTAAGAAGTAGATAGATGAAGATGATGACCAACCTGGACCAAGATCCAATCAGGGCACCCGTCCCTACACATGTCGTACTTGCGCACTATGGTAGGATACAATCACCATGCTCATAACATATTGAAAGAAGACCTATCGAGCATGTTTGGTCTATGTTTGGAAACCGCGATTGATTATTTTCCATTGTATTTCCGTATCTCAAATTTCGACCTTTGCAATTTCGGTAACCATAATTAACAATGTCTTTTTTTTTTAATTTTTTTTTAATGAAATTTCAATTATGTTTTATTTTTTATTATTATTCTGAATCACCATTTAGCTTACCTTTTAGCCTTCATCACGCTAATGGACTATAAATCAGTTTGTATTAGCCAGGCCAAAAGGAGAGAGAAACTTCCTCCTTTTAGCCTCAATAAGGCTAAAGGAGTGCACTTGCTCAAAATTATTGTCGTCGTTATTTTGTGGTCCATTAACTATTGGGATAATTGTCAAAACATACCCTTATGTTTTGTCCACAAACGAAATAGTGCACAATGTTTTGTCCACGTCGTCTGGCTACCCTTATGAATCGTCCACACACTTTTGTTAGAAAAGTGTAACAACAGAACCTGAATTGACAATTTTGCCCTTTTGGTTTGAAATTCAAAAATAAGAATTTCGTCCAAAAAAATGAGTGGCTGAGGATTGTGAGGGCAATTTCGTCCAAAAAAATTTCAGACACAAGCACATGATAGCACGTGAGGCTACAAATTCGAATATTCTGTTAATTTTACTGACAGAAGTGCGTGGACGATTCATAAGGGTAGCCAGACGACGTGGACGAAACATTGTGCACTATTTCGTTTGTGGACGAAACATAAGTGCATATTTTGACAATTATCCCTTAACTATTATATATGGTAGTATAGAGAATCAGCCCTCAATTTTACACAATCTAAAATATGGAAATGGAATTTCCAAGGCTAAATGATTTACTTTTGGCTGTTCTCTCTCCTCCTGACAGTTTTATTTTATTTTTGAAATTTTTTACTTCAAATCATATTTATTAATGGCATGATGCAGATTGGCTGTAGGATGATGATATGATATTTATCTTAATTGGTCATGCTTTCCTTATAGGTTGACAAGGGGATAAGTCCAGAAGTAGTTCGTTCAGTCCTTCTAGAACGTTCGAACTTGCCTTGTCTTGCAGCAAATTCAGCACACAGAGTATGTGGCCATACTGCTACCTTAGTACCTCCTAATGGGTGTTCTATAGACACAACTGATTAACTTTATGCTATCATTTTCTAATTATTTAACATACCGTTTTTACTAGAGTTAGTCCAAGTGACCTTGGCACTAGGGTTGCCAAGGTCCTTGGTAAAAAAGAAAATAAAAATGGTTGCACTTTTCCAGAATGTAGCAAGAAGGCAGAGCAGGTACATAATTATGTGTATAGTTTTACATGTTGCTTAATTGGAAATTAGAACATAATTAAGTAGCCATAATACAAAATGTTAGTGCCCTATTCTGCCCTGAAACTTCATAATTCAATAACATTGATATATTACCTTCTGGCTATCGATAAATAAGGAAGACATTTGAGTCACTAGAATTTGATTTTAGGATTTAGGTCTAGTGAGCACTATATCTAAGGATTTTCTACTGCACCGAAAGGATGGTGTTAATGCATCTTCCCCTAAGATTGTGTATTAAGACTGATTCATACACCAGTTAGACTCCAAACATCTTTGGCTTCTGGACGGAAACTTCATACAGATGGCCTGCGGTTGAATCTTGTTCTCAAGTTTCCAGAGTCAAACAAAAAAAGGTTTAACAGTTGACTTAATTTAGACTGCAAATTGTTGCCTGTGTAATGTGTTTCAAATTGTTATATACACGAATGTGGTAAGTTACTGCATACTGATATCTGTTCGTATATAAATAATTGGTGGTAGATGGAAACTTTGTTGAATAATGGGGTGCTACCTAAGATTGTTGAGGCATACTCCCGACCAACAAGAATTGTCCGTGGAAAGGATATGGACGTTGATAGAGAGGTATATCTTTAAATGTCTTGAAATAGAAGCAATTTCATGTTCTGGATGTTTTAGCTTCGATCAGTCTCGTAATGACACGAAAAACACCTATTAGGTTGACGAGGCTGCATTTGACACATCTGAAGAGAGAGCTTTATGGATTGCATTTTTGTCAGTGAAAGACAAAATTAATCCTGGTACTCTTAAGCTTTGTATTGCTCAGTAATTGCAATGCTGCAAATGGATCAAACTTTCCTTGTGTGCAGTTAGCTGTGGAGTTTTGCTTGCAAGTAGACACTAACAAATGTTATTACTCTCTCGTACCTGCAGATATTGATGTTGATGAGTTTGTTGAGGTGTCTTTAGAACTACTGCAACCACTCGAGGACTTCTTTACTAATGTCTTCGTCATGGTGGTAGGTTATCATCTATTTCATTTCTCTATATTTTATAAATATTAAAAACTTATGTTGTTTGCCCCAGTATGAGTCTTTTATTTATTTATGGGATAATTGTCAAAACATGCACTAAAGTTTCGTCCACAAATGAAATAGTGCACAATGCTTCATCCACGTTGTGTGGCTACCCTAAAGTTTCGTCCACGAACATTTGTTAGTAAAATTACCTAAAATTACTTATGAAACCTAAATCAGCAAATTACTTTAGGGTAGCCAGACAACGTGGACGAAACGTTGTGCACTATTTCATTTGTGGACGAAACTTTAGGGTAGCCACACAGCGTGGACGAAACGTTGTGGACTATTTCATTTTGTGGATGAAACTTTAGGGTAGCCACACAACGTGGACGAAACGTTGTGCACTATTTCATTTGTGGACGAAACTTTAGTGCATGTTTTGACAATTATCCCTTTATTTATTTTTAGTAAGAAACAAGAATTAGGAAGTTAGTGCTTTCTGTTTGAACCCGGTCCAATTCAAAAGCTGAAGCTAAATAGGTGGAGTGTCCAACATGTACATCAAAACCTGCATACTTTTGGTGTGGGTAATTTCTTTTGTGTGAGAAGTTACCATTATTTATTGCCACGTGTGAAAAACTACCCTATGTTTAAAAGTCACCAATAAGATACATATCTCTTGGTCACAGTTGTCTGTTAGTTTTTTCAACATAATGACCACCTTTATGTATTGTCCACGTGTGAAAAACTACCTTATAGGTATCTTATATGATACCCTTATTTATCGTCCACGTCCCTAATTATCCTTCCAATTTAACCGAGTAGGTATCTTATATTATACCCTTATGTATCGTCCACGTCCCTAATTTTCCATCCATTTTAAGAGTATTTTATAGGTCACTTTTAAACTTAGGGTAGCTTGCCACATGTGGACAATACATAAGAGTAACTTTTGGTAATTAACCCTTATTTTGCAAATCTGACGGTAGAAACAAGGACATTTATTTTTGGACAAATAGGCCCTAAATAAAACTGTTTGATGATTGCAAATTAATATGGTATGCGATTTTGGTTGTTATTGGCCTTGTGACCCATTCCTGCTTCCTTCCCGTTCATATATTCTTGATCCCCATGTGAATCCTTATATTTTAACTGGCTAGGCACGTGAGGGTAAGTGTTCCTGTGTCCCACATTGAAATAATGGTTAATTACCAAAACCTACCCTAAAGTATTGTCCACGACCAAAAAAAGACCTCATCTTTTGTCCATGCTTTTAAGGTGCACAAAGCATTGTCCATCATCCTTTTGTGGGAAACAGTGGATTACAGCTTTGGCTCATCATTTCTGATAACACTCGTCATCTTGCATTAGATTTGTGGGCAATTCTTAATGCATTCAATAGTTTGTGCGCAATTACATTTTTCTAACAGACAACGGTGGATAATACTTTGTGCGCCTTAAAACGGTGGACAAAAGATAAGGTCCTTTTTTGACCGTGGACAATACTTTAGGGTAGGTTTTGTCAATCATTCCCCCCAAAATAGAAAAAGTAGAAACATATAAAATGAAGATTCAAACCCAGCTAATAAGGTTTGCCGGTTAGTTGTGGAGCTCTGATAGATAAGCTCGATTTAAAAAGTCTACATGGTAAGTTTGATCCATATTGGATCCGTGACCTGTTTGTTTCCTTCCTGTTCATATACTTATGATCCATGTGCAAGGCCTTTTGTCTTCTCTGGCATACATGTGACACGAAGTGTCACACATTGTCTGTTGATTTAGGACTGCTCGATATACTAGTTGGGATCTCCACCTTAATAGCTTAATCTTTTGATTAGAGTATGCTTGCTACTACATTAAGGTCTTTTTTTGGCCGTGGACAATACTTTAGGATAGGTTTTGGCAATTAACCCTTAAAATAATATGGACTTAGTGACCGCTTAATATACTAGTTGGGGCGTCGACCTAATGCTAATGGCTTAAACTGTGGGGTTAAAATAAGTTTACTGGAACAAATAAATGTTTACATTTCACATTTCCTTTTCTTTCTTTTGTTGCTGCACTAAGAGAACATAATTTTTCTTGGTTGGGTTGGGATTCATAAAATCATACTACCCTTCCACGGACCCTGATTTACATTTCACATTTCATTTTCTTTGATTTCACATACCATGGACCTTTCCATGAACTTTCCCGTGAATGTTAATGACAAATTGTTTTCAAATTTTTATTTTCCAAAATAATTGTCCGATATATATTTTAGGAAAGTTAGTTTTATATAAAGGGTAAACTACAAATACATATCCTGAAGTTCGCACGTTTAACTGATGATTACCCTAAATTTCAAAAACTACTGATGCATCCCCTGAAGTTACAACTTGTAACTAGAAACCCCTTCTGTCAGCTAAAATGACAAAAATACCCTCAGTGATTTTTTTAAATAAAAATGAAGTCATTTAATTAGTAAATATATGTAGATATATATAGTAGTTATTCATTAAAAACCACACTTATTGTGCAAACTACAAACCAATCAAAGCCACAGGATGCAGCCAAGATGACTTCATCAGAGCGCGCGCGATGCTGACACGTGGCCACTTCGCGCGCGCCTCTGCCTGCACAGTAACGCGTGTTGACCACGTGCGCAGCGCGAGTGCTGATAGTTTACATAGCACGGTGCTGATAGGTTAGTATAAATGTGGTGATAGTTTACATTTGTACTAACCTATCAGCACATTTGTACTAAACTATCAGTACTGTGCGCGAACGCACCAGCAGCGCGCGCGCCCACGTGTCAGCATCTGGTGAGTTCGTAGTTTGCACAATAAGGTGCGGTGTTTTATATATTTAATTGCCAACGTGTCAGCATCTGGTTCGCTCTGCTGACATCACTTTGGGGGATCCTATGGCTCAGATTGGTTCGTAGTTTGCACAATAAGGGGTGGTTTGTACTTGATACCAATCCTATATATATATATAAAGTGATTTTTAAATAATTTTTTTAAAAATAGTTATTGAAGTGTAGTTGAGGCTGTTTTCGTCATTTTAACTGACAGAAGGGATTTCTAGTTATAAGTTGTAACTTCAGGGTATGCATCAGTAGTTTTTGAACTTTAGGGTAATCATCAGTTAAACGTGGCAATTTAAGGGTAGTCATTTGTAGTTTACCCTTGTATAAATGTCAATATCATTCATCTTATGAGTTAGCTATGACCACTTAGTAAAAGAGAACTCAAGTCTTGGGGTTTATTCTGAAATGTCAGGCATCAACTCCATTAAATCCTTAAATTTTGCAGGAAAAAAAAATCAAGTAGGGCACTTATTTACTGACATGAGGGAATACATACAAGCATGCATCTTAAAGACGAATTATGGTTATAACAACGAAATATTTAGCATGTTGTGGTTTGTTGATATAGTAGGGAATTGATATCATTGACAGGTTATGAGCTCAGATCACATACTGTGCACCTAGCATTAACTTAGTTACTCTTTCAAGAGACTAGATTACCCACCCATCATTATGAGTAGGTTGAGGTAGAACACATATTTGTAGGAAATCCTGCCTAGTCTACATAGGAGCATGAAATCACCTAAGCCTGTCTCGTGTTTATAAAGTAACACTTGTCTTGGGGATCCTTCAAGTTCCGCACCACTGCATTTCAATGTTCAGATTTGCTGTAATTTCTTACAGGTAGAATAGATGCTATAAAGAAACAAACAATGTGTAATCGATGTTAATTTCTGTAGATATATACATGCTACAAAGAAAGAAGGAAAGAAACGAGTAGTTTTTTTTTTTTTTTAATGAGGAACCATTGCTCGTCAACTGTCTAGAACTTGAATTTTAGTCCATGAGAACATGGTTCAAGTCCCAGGAGTGGTATCTTAGGTTACAGCCTAACATTTCTTACGTTAACTTTTGATTTATGTCATGTTGCGTGTGTGCAGGAAGAAGAGAAAATAAGAATGAACAGGCTTGCTCTTCTTAATAAAATTGCAGACTTACCAAAAGGCATAGCAGACCTTTCAGTTTTGCCTGGATTTTAAGTTGTTCATTTTCTCTTCTTTATTTATTTTAAGATAAGGAACTATTATTATTACAAAAAAAAAATTGTAATGATTTTTTGCTTTTCTTACTTGATAATCAGTATTAATTCCAAATAGTTATTTATGGATTGACTTTTCCTTGAGACCTACTGAGAATTTGTCTCTCTGCTCTAGACCTTCTGTGTCGCCTGCGCCTGCACCTTCTGTGACTGACGGTTCCGCTGCCATTCTCGCCTGCTGTTGAGGGGTTCCTGTCCCTAGGTGATCCGCCTCCCTCTCCTCTTGTTATGCCCCCGCCTCCCCTTGAGGGTTTTGTCAAGCCTATCTGGGAAAAGAAGAAGAGGAAACGTCGTCATAACCATCCTTCACCACCGTCATCTTCTGTTTTGGAAGTTGTATCGCCGCTTCCTCCCCGCCTCGAGGAACAATCACTGGTGGTGTTTGGCGATCCCAAAGCTACCCTTCTTAATGTTTCTCCTCCCGGGAGTGGCGGCGGGTAGGGTTGAGCCCTCAATATCCGATCTTTCGATTGGAGCGGCACAATCCTTTCCTACGCGCCCCTCTTCTCCTCAGGCTTCGGGCGCCACATGGACCGATCTAGGACAGGTGCTGGCTTCCAACCCATACGCCATGCATGAAGGGTTATCAACCCATCATATTCACCCTTCCAGTATAGGGGATCTTAAGGAGGGGTTCTTGGCGTGCTGCATTATAGAGGAGAATGCAGTCGTGGTGGTGGTGCCTTACAACCCATCGGATACACAAACCCTAGCTCGCCTTCAGTTTGGTTTGGTGGGTTGTCTAGCCGCTCTGACTCTGCTGCGGAAGGAACTCCTGTTGGAGGTCATCACTTGGGCTTGGGGTCGCGCTGCAACGGGGGTGGTCGTCAAGGATCTCGAACCAGGCACTCTGGTTTTTTACTTTTGGTCATCAACGGATAGGACTTGGGTCCGCTAGAATGAACTATGGTGCTTCCATGGCAATCTGCCGGTTCTCGGGGAGATCTTGGATCCCATGTTTAGGGACCTCCCTCGGTTGGACAAGGACCAGCTTTAGGGCTTTGCTCGGGGTATCCCACCTCTTGTTCGTACAATGGCCACCGTGGAGGCAATCGGAGCAGCCCTAGGAGAACATGTAGATACCCCGTGTGATCAGTGGGGTATGTGAAGATACCTCACCAGCCTACAATGATTATGAGCTTCCGAGACGACCCGGGCCCGGTCCGTGTCACCCTCACGTATGCTAAGCTCCCTACTTTATGTTTCAATTGTGCCAGAATTGGCCACATGGTTAGGGATTGCGAGTGGGAGGTCCCGGGGGTTCCTCGTTGTGGGGACTCCCTTTTGAAATTCAAGACCGCCAAAGCGGATTGGCCCTACGAAACTGATTGAGGAAAAGAGCTACGTCCACTACCACCACCACCACCACCACCAGGATTTGCGTCGCTGACCCTTGATCCAATACCAAGAACTAGATTGGCCCGGGAGAAGACAGCTCGTACGATCGTTGACCTGATACCTAATCCGGGTTTACGAGCTTAGTTTCGACTGGGAAAACAGTCGTCTACTTGAGGCGTCGGCCAATCGTCTACGACAGGTCGTCCTGGGTGTTCGTAGTAGGAGCCGAGTGGCCAAAAGAGGGACACAACGGGGGAGCCGCTAGAAGATCATGCAAGGGCTCGAAAACAGCCTCGCCAGGAGAAATGAGAAGAACTCAATGCTCCAGGGACCGACTCCGGGAGGGGTTCCTAGGGAGAGTTGTTCCTCCCCGACTTATTGTCTGGTTCAAGTTCGGTGGTTCTATCGGCCGTTGGGTCGACAGGACGAGTCCTTGGGAAACAGGGATCAAGCAGTGTTTAGGCCCCACCTTGAGTTGTTCCGGGCAGTGGGCACCTTTGGATTTGTTTTTCTATTTTACTTGTTGGTTTTATTTCCTATTTTAGTTATTTTTCCTGCACTGTGATGTTTGCCATAACTAAGTTTGTTTCGGATCGGTTCGTCTTTGAGACTTATCGAACGTTGTCCCTTTTGAGAGTCATAACGATTGTAATGAGTTTAGGTTTATATTAATGAAAGCTACAATTTGTTTATAAAAAAATGTCCAAATAATTTCGAAGGAAATAAAAGGCCAACATACCATAGAATCGATAGGTATAGTAGGGGAGAGGAAAAATCAAATAGAAACCACAACTTAACGTAACAACCGTGTGAACCAATCCAATCCATTCATTTTAAGAATGGATGTATGAGATGCAATTGAGTTGTTGACTTGTTGACTGCAAAAAAAAACATCACTTTTTAGTAAGTGGTAAGGGCTTTTTAGTAAAACCATCATATTTTTTTATCAATTCACTAATTTAATTTTTCTCGCTTCGTTTGAACTCCGATTGGCTTCAAACTTGCGGCATTAGTTTTTTTTTCAAGGGTTTTCTATCAAGATTAGTCATAAATATATTTTGAAGCACGAAAAAAGAAATTATTTCGGGGCTGATTTTTTACAAAAAAAGTTAAGTGTGGGTAGTTTTTATCAACACTATACATTGAGTTTATCAACACTATGCACTGGGTTTATCAACACTGAACACTAGTTTTATCACCTCATTTTCCAAAATCGAACATGATTTTTATCACATCATCACATGTTTTTTATGAACACTAAGCACTAGTTTTATCAACACTAAACACTATGTTTATCATTAAATTGCATGTGTTTTTATCATCCCATCACATGTTTTTTTATCAACACTAAACTCTAGTTTGTCACCCTTATTTCGGGGCTGATTTTTTAAAAAAAGTTAAGTCTGAGTAATTTTTATCAACACTATACACTGGGTTTATCAACACTATACACTGGGTTTATCAACACTGAAAATTAGTTTTATCACCTCATTTTCCAAAGTCGAACATATTTTTATCACATCATCACATGTTTTTTTATGAACACTAAGCACTAGTTTTATCAACACTAAACACTATGTTTATCATTAAATTACATGTGTTTTTATCATCCCATCACATGTTTTTATATCAACACTAAACTCTAGTTTATCACCCTTATTTTTAATTGAACATGATTTTTATCACCTTAGTACATGTTTTTTTATCAACATTTAGCACTAGTTTGATACCCCGATATAAAAAATTTATTACTGAACTCAACATTGTTTTTATCACCCCAATATAACTTTTTATTTTCGTGCTTCAAAATATATTCATGATTGATCTTGATTTAAAGCCCTTGGAGAAAGAAAAATATTGGCGCAAGTTTGAAGCTAATCGAAGTTCAAACGAATCGTGAAATATTAAATTAGTGAATTGGTTAAGAAAAAAATGGACACTTGTTCACATGACACAATGCTATTACAATTATGCCCTGCTTGTGTGAGAAATGATGAAAGTGGGGTGAATTTGGATGAAATTGGGGTGATGATAGACTTCATGGTGAGTGTTACATCTTAGGTGTGTGTGGCTTGGATTGGTTCACACAGTTTTTAGGATAAGAGGAGTTTCTAGCAGATTTCTTCTCTAGTAAGGGATATTTGTCCATTCTCATACGTATCTGTCTTGAAAACAAAAACAACATGCCAATCTCATACGTCCCTGGTTTTGCCTTGCCCCTGGCCGGGGAATCCTTGACATGCCCCGTTAACCTCTCATGTGACTCGCTTTGATATATTGAAGTGTTTAAACAGATAATTCTTGATTTTCAAAAAATAGCAATTCCCATTTCCTTGACAATGCTATTTAGCATCACATCTGTGATTAACAACTCGTTAGCTAGATGTTCAAAAGCCCAAAACATAAACCACGGTTAAGTGATTGCAAAGAAAAGAAATAACACAGTTACATTTGTGTGTACATAAATTTTGGAACTGCAGTTAAAAACAAGGTTCTAAAAATCACAAGGCCCCAGTCGGGAGGTTAAGGTGTTTGAAGATTAATTGGATTTGTATTTTTTCAAGTTTTTTAATTTCCTAACAAATATGTTATTACATGTATGAACAAAATATGAATTGTAGTATGAACAAACAGTAATAAACATTTTAAAAACATATGGTGGCCGAAATTCTACAACCGAAACTTGTTAGTAGTTCTTGAACTTTTCACTCTTGTTCTCTTTATATAGTGGCCGAAAATTTGTAGCTTTAACCTTGTATTTTTCGGCCACTATGATATTGTATTTATAGGCTTTGGTTTCCTTTAAATCAATTCTAAATAAAATTGGGAAAGATTTAAAAATATATGGTGACCAAAATTTCATAATCGATGTATTTTGCGTCTACATCAATAACCTATACACAGTGTGAAGGCTATCACCTACTTTCCGTGGAGAGTGATCATCAAATGAGTGTTTATATATGATTTCTTGCTTTGTTCTTTGATTGCCATAAAATTAGGACTAAATTCATTAAATCAACTATTTATCTCTTGTATTCAAGTTTGGAGTTTTGTTGATGAGTGATCATGCAATGGAACGACTTATCAATGAGTGGTTGGATGCAAATACATGGCTATAACAAAGCGATTCTAGGTAAAAAAGGCACTCCTCCTTCCCCTCTTATCTTCTCTACCGTAGCACCTCCCTGCCGCTCACCATGTCCACCACACAACCACCGTCGGCCACCATGCCTCCCTCCCCATCGTCGTTTTTGGTCCTACAACATGTGGGACT
Organism: Erodium maritimum; assembly: GCA_963921825.1. Lineage (NCBI taxonomy): Eukaryota > Viridiplantae > Streptophyta > Magnoliopsida > Geraniales > Geraniaceae > Erodium > Erodium maritimum. Next base: position 49,346,338 of record OY997588.1, read on the forward strand.
ACCGGTATCTGGCATGTTTCAATCGCCGGGAGGGGAGACTACATGCGATTCGGACTCCATGGAAGCCCTAACCACACCGTCGCCCACGACCCTGCATGTCAGCCCGAATCCCTCGCTACTACTCTCACTGCAGTCATCGTAGGGAGCGATCTCAACCCCATATCGACCTCCGACTCCCCGAGAAATCATTGCCCGTCAACTGAAGGATATGAAATAGGATGCTGAACAATAGGCCAAGGCTCAAAAACAGCCTTGCTAGGATCCATGAGAGTCTCGGGAGAGGGGATGGGGTCCCTTCAAGGGCCTATCCTCCTAGGCCCGGAGCATTCGGTGCTGGGACGTTTCAGGATGACACAAAGGGCAGCGCATCAAGTTTTAATACTTTATTGTTTTTCTGTAGTTAGTTTGGAGTACTTTGTTTGGATTTCTATCGGTTTTTCTTGTTCTAGGTTGAATAAACTTGAAAATGTGGTGAAAGAGTCGTCCTCATTTTGTTTCTACGATGAAAAGTAGCATCTTTCTACGGGTCCACAAGAACCAGGTTGACTATGGGAGGCTCGGACAAATATTCTAGTGCCCAGGGCTTTGGACTTACTACTTGTAACCCTTGATTTACATTAATGCATACCTCTTTTTGTCGTTTCAAAAAATAAAGTCTTGTGCTAAATTCCAAGCTTGTCTAATGTTCTTTAGCATTAGATAATGATATTTCAGGCCTCCTTGAAAAGATATGACTTGGTTATCTAGCTAGAGTCCTTAGAAGTAGACCAGGATCAATGAAGCTAGAGTAGTAGATGAGAATTTAATGCAAATAAGGAAATCGGCTCATGAGTGATGGTTTGGCTATTCACGGGTGGAGCAAGACTCTATTCACCAACGAGATATATTTTTGGTCAGTGCTATTTATGGTATTTCTCGTTGTTGATATAGCTCCAATTGACAGGTTATGCTAATTCATCTAGAAAATATGTTGACACCATATCGCTCCTTTGACTTTACGTATGATATTGAATATCGATGTCTATTGATTTCCTATTGTGAGATCGAGAATAGCTAGATATATACTTACTCTTATCTATGGGTAATTTAATGTCTAAGTGGTCATAGGGGTTTACGATCCCTCTCGAGTATCATGTGGGTTGACAATCATATAAGCCATAGATTATGTAAGAACCACTCCCGGTCAACGACAGTCAAACCTGCGAAAAACAGGAAAATTTAAAATTTTTTAAGACAGACACTTAACTTAACCTAAATTGACCCCGAGGGTCATACCGGACTTAAGTTGACCCCGTTATCGACCAAATTGAGTTCCGGGGGACTCAGGGCAACTTTCTGATCAATCTGGGAAATGTTGACTTTTCGTAGGAAAAGTCAACCGAGCGACGTTTTGGTCCATTCGAGGACCGTTTTGGATCCAAAAAGCTTAGCCGTCGTCGCAGCGGTCTTAGTTGAGCCGTTTCCTTGTAGCCCGCCAAGTTTCGTAATTTCTTGGAAAAAGTGCCCGTTCGGGGCCCGAAATGTCCGATTTTCGTGAATCTGATTGGAAAATATCAAGTAGATATTTTCCAAAAGGTGTGGGGCCCACCTTGCCACTTGTCCAACAATTGGTGGTGTTAGTTTTGGGGGGAAAATGAGTGGTGAGGGAGGGTGGCCGGCCACATGTGGTTAAAAAGAAAAAAAAAGAGAAAATATGAGTTAGTTGTTTGAAATAGAAAAGAAGAGAGTGTTTTAGAGAGAGAAGGAGAAGAAGAAGAAGAGAGAAGGAGAAAAGGGTTAGTGTTGGGAGAGATTTAACCATTGGATCGTCTCAAGACAAGGAGCAATCGTCTTCCCCTCGTCTTCCTCTACGGTTTGTACTAAACCGATCGTTGTTTCGGTAGTTTCCAATTGTTAGGGTTTGGTTATAATTGATTAGTTTAGGGTTGTATTGAGGTTAGGTTGGTGTTGGAGACGTTTTGGAGGTGTTTGGAGGGGAAGGATGACGTTTTCCGGTGACCGGAGGCTCGGGAGGAGCCCCGGCCACCGTGGGTGGTGGCCGCCCGGCCATGGGGTGGCTGGCCGGAGCTGGGACCAGCCACCACCATGGTGGCCGAGCCCCCCCTTGAACCCTAGGGCTCACGGCCAAGTAGGTCGGGTGGGGTCCACGTGCTCGGGTGATCGGGTTTAGTGTTCGGGAGGTTTAAAACGTCCCCCAGACCATTTATCCTTAACCGAATCGAAAATTGGAATTAAAGTGGAAAAGTTGTAATTAACGGGTTTTGGAAACTTTAAACGTTAATTAATTGACTCGAAAGTCGGAATTCGATTCCGTCAAGTGCCTTGGGTTCCTTGAATTATTCTAAGACCGTAGAAACGAAAACGGGGACTTTTGGAGCCCCAGAAGGCCATTTACAAAACCCGGGCAGATTCGCCATGTCGGGCGAATCGGGCCTTTACGGGTCCTTTATCGACAATGTCGAGCAATTGGAAAGTTTGGGAGTGATCGACATTGTCGGGGTTACGTTTGGGCGTTAAGTTTATTAATTTCCGGTTTATTTCCTGCGAGTTTAAAGTGCATTAAAAATTGTGTTCTTTTAGATCGTGCTGCGGACCGAGGCAAAGGGAAGCTCGGCGAGTGACTGGGATCACATCGAGACTTAGTGGAACACTTTTGGAGTTATATACGAGGTAGGGAAAAGTAGCCGGATCTCGGCCCTGACTAGGGAAAGTTAACTGTAGAATTGCATGTGACACCGGGGTGTCGTGGGTTATTTAGGTTATCGAATATTAGAAAAGCATGTTACGGGAACTTAGCAATTATTGGAAAGGCATGTGACACTTAGTAGTGTCGTAGGAGCAGAGAACTTAGCGATATTAGAATAACTGGAGGCATATGACCATGCCCGGAGGTTGTTTGTGAAACTAGTGATCTTAGGACTGTTGGAGGCATTGAGTATGTCGGAGGTTGTTGTGTGTTATTATTGTTGAGTTTTGGGTGGACTTGAGAGCCCGTGTTATTATTGTTGAGTTTTGGGTGGCCTTGAGAGCCCGTGTTATTATTGTTGAGTTTTGGGTGGCCTTGAGAGCCCGTGTTATTATTATTATTGAGTTTTGGGTGGCCATGAGAGCCCGTGTTGTCATTTTGGTGTTTTGGGTGGCCGTGAGTGCCCGTGGGGTTGTGAACCCGTACTTTACCGTTGGTGTCTTGGGTGGCCATGAGGGCCCGTAGGGTTGTTGAACCCGTGTTTGGTTGTTGGTGTCTTGGTGGCCTTGAGTGCCTGTGGAGTTGGGACTGGTGTCGTTACTGTCTGTTGAACTTTGTTTGTGATTGTGATTGGTTACTTGATACTGGTGGAGGTTATGTGGTGTAGCTAGCCTCCCGACTGGGATCGGGAGAAGCGGAGAGGTTGTGGGCTAGCTCCCCGACTGGGATGGGGGGAAGGACGCGCGGGTGTGGCTAACCACCCGACTGGGATCGGGTGAAGCGTAGAGGTTGTGGGTTAGCCTCCCGACTAAGATCGGGAGAAGTTGCGCGACAGGTCGACCGCCTGGCCCGACTGGGATCGGAAAGGGCGAGAGACAGAGATGGTTACTGAGCAGCTGGTATGCGATCCTTTGTGATCTTGTTTGGTGTGCGATCCTTTGTGATCTTGGTATTGCGTGGTTGTCAGTCGTTTCTTTGGAGGAGGTCGTCAATTGTTGTGTGGGGTCTACATCACGTGTCCGAGTGTATGAGTCGGTTGAGAAAAGTGTTGGTCGTGTGTGTGTCATTTGAGTCGTTGTTGGTGTCATCGGCTTTGTCTGCTAAGTATGCCGTAGTCAGTCTGTTATCTGTGGTGGTGAGCGAACGCTCATGTCACGCCCCAATTTCAGCGAACCGAACTCGGGACGCGAACATTTAAAAAGATACAATACTTGAAACCTGTTTTCATTAAATCACTTTAAAAAGGCAGTTTAGTTCAACAAAATAATAATTACAACTTAAAACACGTCCCAACAAGTGGACAAAAAACGAGGTACACGTCACTAGACTCAAAACACCCAGAAACCCGCTTCAAGCTCTTCAAGCTTCAGAAGCTCACCTAGTCCAGCCTGCGAACGGTACCTGTAGGAAAAGCAGCTAGGGGTGAGCGTTCGCTCACCACCACGGATAACGGACTGACTACGGCATAATTAGCAGACAAAGCCGGTAACACCAAAACAAAGTCAACACCGGGGAACACTGTCCCCAACCCAAGTACTCTGACTGAACAATACACCCACAGTTACCTTCCTTGACCAACTCATCACCCTGACACGTAAAGTAGACCCGACACAACGATCACGACCTCTTCCAAGGACTCAAAAGACTACCACGCAACACCAAACAAGATCACAAAGGATCGCACACCAAACAAGATCACAAAGGATCGCAAACCAGCTGCCAACTGCTCAGTGCCAAGAACGCTCACGCCCTCCCGAGACTCTAACTCGGTCAGGCCAACCCAAGAATGCTTGCAACTTACCGAGACTCTAACTCGTAAGCCAGCCGGAGAATGCTTGCAACTTACCGAGACTCTAACTCGTAAGCCAGCCAAAGAATGCTTGCAACTTACCGAGACTCTAACTCGTAAGCCAGCCAAAAATGCTCACAAACCCAAACCCACACACGAGCGGCCAGGACCCCTTTATTGGCGGGCGGGCCCCCTACACCATCTGAACATGCAGACGCGTGTGCTCGTGGACCCCCGTTTCATGAAGCGGGCCCCCAACCTCAGGTAACCACAAACACAATCACAATCACAATCACAATCACAAGTAACTTCAACAACCAGTAACAACACGGGTTCAATACTCACAGGCACTCATGGCCACCAAAACACCAACAGTAAAACTCGGACTCAACAGCCCCATAGGCACTCACGGCCTCCCAAGACACACCAACAGTAAAACACGGACTCAACAGCCCCACAGGCACTCACAGCCACTCAAAACTACCAACAGTCACTCACGGGCTCAACAACCCCACAGGCACTCACGGCCTCCCAAGACACACAAACAGTAACTCACGGGCTCAACAACCTTACAGGCACTCACGGCCTCCCAAGACACACCAACAGTAACTCATGGGCTCAACAACCCCACGGGCACTCACGGCCACTCAAACCACCAACAGTAAAGACACGGGTTCACAACCCCACGGGCACTCATGGCCACCCAAAACACCAAAGGTAGAGACACGGGTTCAACAACCCCACGAGCACTCATGGCCACCCAAAACTCAACAATAATACACGCTCGCAACTTACCGAGACTCTAACTCGTAAGCCAGCCAAAGAATGCTCGCAACCCCCCGAGACTCTAACTCGGTCAGGCCAGCCAACGACACCAACCTTAGTACACGGGCTCTCATGGCCACCCAAGACACAACAACAAAACACGGGCTCTCATGGCCACCCAAAACTCAACAATAAAACACGCTCGCAACTTCCCGAGACTCTAACTCGTAAGCCAGCCAAAGAATGCTCGCAACCTCCCGAGACTCGAACTCGGTCAGGCCAGCGAAAACCCCAACAGTAAAGTACGGGCTCTCATGGCCACCCAAAACACAAATAATAACACGGGCTCTCATGGCCACCCAAAACACAAATAATAACACGGGCCCTCAAGGCCACCCAAGACACCAAATAAACAATCAACCTCTGGCTTAACCAAAGCCTCCAACAGTTCTAATATCAACAGTTTCACAATCAACCTCCGGGCATGGTCATATGCCTCCAATAATTCTAATAACTCTAAGTTCTCTGCTCCTACGACACTACTAAGTGTCACATGCATTTCCAATATTCGCTACGTTCCCGTATCATGCATTTCTAATATTCGATAACCTACTCAACCCACGACACCCCGGTGTCACATGCAATTCTACTGTTAACTTTCCCTAGTCAGGGCCGAGATCCGGCTACTTTTCCCTACCTCGTGCGTGTTCTCCCAAAAGCCAAACCACGAGCTCCGGTGATGATCTCAGTCACTCACCCAGCTTTCCCTTGCCTCGGTCCGTGGCACGATCTAAAAGAACACAAATTCAAGGCACTTAACAACCCGCAGGAATAAACTGAAAATCATTAAACTCGATGCCCAAACTTAACCCCGACAATGTCGATCACTCCCAAACTTCCCAATTACTCGACATTGTTGATAAGGGACCCGTAAAGGCCCGATTCGCCCGACATGGCGAATCTGCCCGGGTTTTGTAAATGCCCTTCCGGGGCTCCAAAAATTCCCGTTTTCGTTTCTACGGTCTTAGAATAATTCAAGGGTCCCAATGTACTTGACCGAATCGAATTCTGACTCCCGAGTCAATTAATTACCGTTTCAAGTTTCTAAAACCCGTTAATTACAACTTTTCCAATTTAATTCCAATTTTTGATTCGGTTAAGGATAAATGGTCCGGGGAACGTTTTAAACCACCCAAACGATAAAACCCGAGCACCCGAGCACGTGGGCCCCACCCGACCCACTTGGCTGTGGGCCCTAGGGCTCAAAGTGGTGCTCGGCCACCATGGTGGTGGCTGGTCCCAGCTCCGGCCAGCCACCCATGGCCGGCCGGCCACCACCCACGGTGGCCGGAGCTCCTCCCGAGCCTCCGGTTACTGGAAAACGTCATCTCTTCCCTCCAAACACCTCCAAAACGTCTCCAACAATTACCCCAACATCAAAACCACCTTAAACTAATAGTTTTACAAAAACCTAACTTCCAAAATTAATCAAAACGAGAATCGGTTTAGTACAAACCGCAGAGGAGGATGAGGGGAAGTCGTCTTCTCCTTGTCTTGAGACGATCCAAGGGTTGGATGTCAAACCCTAGCCCAACTCCTCTTTTCTCTCTTCTTCTTCTTCTCCAACCTCTCTCTTCTTTCTCTTTCTAAAACCTAACTCTCTTCCAATTTCTAATTTCTTTTTCCTTTTTTTTTGTATATGGCCGGCCACCCTATAGCCCCCACCACATGTTTCCCCCCAAAACTAAAACCACCACTTGTTGGACAAGTGGCAAGGTGGGTCCCACACCTTTTGGAAAATATCTACTTGATATTTTCCAATCAGATTCGCGAAAAATCGGACGTTTCGGGCCCCGAACGGGCACTTTTCCCAAGAAATTACGAAACTTGGCGGGCTACAAGGAAACGGCTCAACTAAGACCGCTGCGACGACAGCTAAGCTTTTTGGATCCCAAACGGTCCTCGAATGGACCAAAACGTCGCTCGGTTGACTTTTCCAACGAAAAGTCAACATTTCTCAAATTGATCAGAAAGTTGCCCTGAGTCCCCCGGAACTCACGTTGGTCAATAACGGGGTCAACTTAAGTCCGGTATGACACTCGGGGTCATTTTAGGTTCAATTAAGTGTCAGTCTTAAAATTTTTAAATTTTCCTGTTTTCGCAGGTTTGACTGGCGTTGACCGGGAGTGGTTATTACAGCTCACCCCTAGCTGCTTCTCCTACAGGTACCGTTCGCAGGTTGGACTAGGTGAGCTTCTGAAGCTTGAAGAGCTTGAAGCGGGTTTCTGGGTGTTTTTGAGTCTAGTGACGTGTACCTCGTTTTTGTCCAATTGTTGGGACTTATTTTGAGATGTAAATATTATTTTGTTGAACTAAACTGGCTTTTTAAAGTGATTTAATGAAAACAGGTTTCAAGTATTGTATCTTTTTAAATGTTCGCGTCCAAGTTCGATTCGCTGAAATTGGGGCGTGACAGATTGAGAACTTGAATATTTTAATTTCTTTTTGACATATTACATCTCCTTGAGTTGAGGTAGACTAATAGAGATTTGCATGATTAATAAGTGTACTTGTTGTTCCATGATTCATCTTTCTGATTATAGAGATACATCAAGTTCATTATTTTTCGATGATTGATCTCCGCTTTAATGGTATCAGGGGTAGCATATCATTCGTTATGTAAATACTCATAATTACCCTAACTACAATTCTGAATACCTCGGTTAGTATATGAGAACTTACTAATTATGACAAAATAGTATCTAATAATCGAATAAAATTATTACATAAGTATATGAGAACTAACTAATTAGCTCCTGAAATAGAAGAACCTTCGACGTTGACGAAAATGCCTTGCTCGTACAGCTGGAGAAGCTTCGCCACCGTGGCGAGTTGGTCCTCTATAGTAGCGTTTCGTGCCGTCAACCGCGAATTGGTTTGAATGGTTAATTAAATATATAATAGTTGGTACGTATGACTCAATTGAATATGTTATCCATCGATCTACATACATAAATACATACACATACATATACAGGAGTACAATCAAGTGCAAATCACCTACTATAATGTGAACAAGCGAACTGTTTGTGGTCGTTTGATGGGAGGCGCGAAACGACTGAGATGATGACACATTATCAGTGGTACACATGGTAAATAACATCTTGTGGTGATAATTTTTTTTTGTAAGCTGAGGTGTTTGGATGGTAGAGATTACATTTCATCTTGTCACACAACGCGTCAAGTGTTGCATTTAGAAAATGCCCCCCTTTTTAATCAAGTTTACTAATTTAATGATTCTGTTTTTTTAACTCCGATTTATTTTTTATTGCGCCAATATTCTTCTTTTTTCAAGGACTTTCTAACAAGTAGTGTATTAAATATGTTTTGATGTGTTTTTAGATACATATGTGGAGAGGTGAAATCCGCTACAAACCACTCTTAACCTAAAAACTAGAGAACCAATCCTAGCCACACACACCTAAGATCCAACATTCACCATGATGCCACATCATCACCCCAATTTCACCCAAATTCACGCCACTTTCATCATTTCTCACACAAGCAAGGGCATAATTGTAAAAGCATGGTGCCATGTGGACAAGTGTCCATTTTTTTTTCACCAATTCACTAATTTAATATTTCCCGATTTGTTTGAACTCTGATTAGCTTCAAACTTGCGCCAATATTTTTATTTTTTCAAGGGCTTTAAATCAAGATCAATCATGAATATATTTTGAAGCACGAAAATAAAAAGGTATATCGAGGTGATAAAAATAATGTTGAGTATTGATAAATCTTCACTAATAAATGTTTTATATCGGAGGTATCAAACTAGTGTTAAATGTTCATAAAAACATATACTAAGGTGATAAAAACAATGTTCAATTTTGATAATAAGTGTGATAAACTAGAGTTTAGCGTTGATAAAAAAACATGTGATGGGGTGATAAAAACATATGTAATTTAATGGTAAACATAGTGTTTAGTGTTGATAAAACTAGTGTTCATAAAAACACATGTTGAGGTGATAAAAATCATGTTCGGTTTTGGAAAGTGAGGTGATAAAACTAGTGTCCAGTGTTGATAAAACCAGTGTAAAGAGTTGATAAAACCAATGTAAAGTGTCGATAAAAATTACCCAGATATACTTTTTTTTTTAAAATCAGCCACGGAATAATTCTTTTTTTCGTGCTTCAAAAAAAACATGTGATGGGGGCGATAAAACACACGTAATTTAATGATAAACCTAGTGTTTGGTGTTGATAAAATTAGTGTTCATAAAAAGCACGTGATGAATTGATAAAATCATGATCAATTTTGGAAATGAGGTGATAAACCTAGTGCAAAGTTTTGATAAAACCAGTGTAACAGGGTTGATAAAACCAGAGCAAAGTGTTGATAAAAATTACCCATGTATAATTTTTTTTTAAATCAGCCCCGAAATAATTTTTTTCGTGCTTCAAAATATATTCATGAGTGATCTTGATAGAAAGCACTTGAAAAAACAAAACTAATGGCGCAAGTTTGAAGTCAATCGGAGTTCAAACGAAGTGGGAAAAATTAAATTAGTGAATTGGTAAAAAAAAAATAGTAATATGATAGTTTTACTAAAAAACCCTTCCCACTTAATAAAAAGTGCTATTTTTTTTTGCAGTCAACAACTCAATTGTATCTCATCCCTCCATTCTTAAAATAGATGGATTAGATTGGTTCTCTAGTTTTTAGGTTAACACATAGTTTGTATTTGATTTCTCCTCCACATGTGGATGTGTGGATATGACTACGAAAAGTTGTGATGTGGTTTGCAAGTATAGGTGTGTTGGATTGAGAATATAGTGATGAGAGTTGAGAATATGAAGGATATGGTTTGAGAATAAAGTGGATGTGGGTTTAAGAATATGAGGGATGTGGGTTTAAGAATATAGGTGATGTGGGTTGAGAATATGAATGAAATGATTTGAGAATAAGAGAGATGTGTGTTTGAAAATAGAAAGGATGTAAGTGTGAGAATATAGGTGTTGTGGGTTGAGAATATGGTGACGTGAGTTGAGGATATAAATGATATGGTTTGAGAAAATGAGAGTTGTGAGTTTGAGAATAGGAGGGATGTAAGTTTGACAATATTGAACCTGCGAACTCAACCACAACGCGCAAAGTGTCGCGCTCAAAATATACCCATCTTTTTTAAAATCAAGTTTACTAATTTAATGATTCCCGCTTTGTTTCAACTCCGACTTATTTTTTTCTTGCGTCAATATTCTATTTGTTAAGGATTTTCTAACAAGTAGTGTATTAAATATGTTCTGATGTATTTTTAGATACGAGTGTGGATGTGTTGATATGAGTGCGAAAACCTGTGATGTGGTTTGCAAGTATAGAAGCTCTAGGTTGAGAATATGGTGACGTGAGTTGAGAATATGAGTGATATGGTTTGAGAATATGAGGGATGTGGGTTTGATAATACGAGGGATGTAGGCTTAAGAATATAGGTGTTGTGGGTTGAGAATATGATGATGTAAGTTGAGAATATGAGAGATATGGTTTGAGAATAAAGGAGACGTGGGTTTGAGAAAAGGAGGGATGTAAGTTTAAGAATATATGTGATGTGGGTTGAGAATAAGGTGATGTGAGTTGAAAATATGAGGGATATGATTTGAGAATGAGAGGGATGTGGGTTTGAGAATACGAGTGACGTAGTTTTGACAATATTGAACTCGCGAACTCAACCACAACGTGCCAAGTGTCATGCTCAGAAAAGGTCAATATTTTTTTTAAATCAAGTTTACTAATTTAATGATTCCCATTTTGTTTCAACTCCGATTTATTTTTTTCTTGCGTCAGTATTCTTCTTTTTTCAAGATCTTTCTAACAAGTAGTGTATTGAATATGTTTTGATGTGTTTTTTGATTGGGTGTGGATGTGTGGATATGAGTGCGAAAAGTTATGATGTGATTTGCAAATATAGAAGCTGTGAGTTAAGAATATAGTGATATGAGTTGAGACTATGAGTGATATGATTTGAGAATATGAGAGATGTGGGTTTGAGAATATAGGTGTCGTAGGTTGAGAATATGGTGATGTGAGTTGAGAATGTGAAGGGTATGAATATTTGAGAATAAGAGAGATGTGGGTTTGAGAATAAAAGAGTAGTAAGTTTGAGAATATAATAAATATGGTTGACATATAGTGTGTCTATCATAATTTTTGCTTGTACATGTTTTTTCTTTCTTCAAAACATATTCAATATGCTACTTGATAGATAGATCTTGGAAAAAAAAAATTATTGGCGCAAGAAAAAAATTAAATCGGAGTTGAAATGAAACGGAAAAGATCAAATTAATAAACTTGGTGAAAAATGAACATTTTCTGTGTGGTTGAGCTTGCAGTTTCAAAATTTTAAATGAAGCGCCCACTATGTAACTGGATTATTTATTTTCCCTAGAATGACGCGCATGCATCAGATTGGGGCCAAATTCGCGCTCACAGATATGAACCGTCTATCTTGCGAGATGAACATATCTAATACAATTCGCAGGTTCACTTTTCAAATAGTGTTCACACTTGATTATATATATATATAGAGAGAGAGTTGGTATCAGGTACAAACCACCCCTTATTGTGCAAACTACAAACCAATATGAGTCATAGGATCCCCCCAAAGTGATGTCAGCAGAGCGCACCAGATGCTGACACGTGGACAATTAAATATAAAAAACACCGCACCTTATTGTGCAAACTACGGACTCAACAGATGCTGACACGTGGGCGCGCACGCTGCTGGTGCGCACGCGCACAATACTGATAGTTTGCATAGCACAATGCTGATAGTTTAGTACAAATGTGCTGATAAGTTAGTACAAATGTAAACTATCAGCACATTTGTACTAACCTATCAGCACCGTGCTATGTAAACTATCAGCACCCACGTTGCGCACGTGGTCAACACGCGCTACTGTGTGGGCAGAGGCGCGCGCGAAGTGGCCACGTGTCAGCATCGCGCGCGCTCTGATGACGTCATTTTGGCTGCATCCTGTGGCTTATATTAGTTTGTAGTTTGCACAATAAGAGTGGTTTTTACTGGATAGCTATATATATATATATATATATATATATATATAGGAGGTGACTCAAGTGCGAACCTATATTTACGGTGTGAGCCAACAAACTCCATCAGAACGCACCACATGTCGCGTTTTGAAAAAGGACCATTTTTTTATACTAAGTTCACTAGTTTAATTATTCCCGCTTCATTTCAACTCCTACAGACTTCGTTCTTGCATCAACATTTTTATTTTTTCAAGTGCTTTCTAACAAGTTGCGTATTGAATATATTTTGATATGTCTTGGATATGAGTTCCGAAAATACGTGATGTTGTTTACAAATATATGTGATGTGATTTGTGAATATGAGTGATGTGGTGTACGCATATGAGTAAGTGGTCCAAGGATATTATGGGTGATGTGGTGTGTTAGATATGAGTAATGTGGTTTGCGAATATGAGTGATATGGTTTGAGAATATGGATGGTATGATTTGAGAATGGGGGTGTTTTGGGGCTCTAATACTCTTGATAAGCTACAAAAGAAAATAAATAAGGAAATTCATATGAATTACTCACATATAAAAGAAATGTGATCGACAATCAATTATTTTTATGAAGTGTTTGCGTTCGCGGTGACCAATGAAACAATCAATGAGTTTGATTTTGAGCTCCGAAACATTGATGAATGCCTTCACATGGATGACTGACCTATGTGGGAAGAAGCGATTAAGGTAGAATTGGCTTCATTAACGAAACGCCAATGATGAGCCTAAAATTTTCTTGCATAATTTGATTATTTTTCCTCATATTTTTATCTTAATTGTCCTTTAGTTTATATTTTAGCATATTTTAATAATTGTCTTAAAGCCCCTTAAGTGTCAATAGTTTTTGTTGTTTCATGATATAGAGGAAAAATCAAATAGAAACCACTCCTTAACGTAAAAACTGTGTGAACCAATCCAAGCCATTCATTTTAAGATTGGATGGATGAGATGCAATTGATTTGTTGACTTGTTGACTGCAAAAAAACAGCACTTTTTAATAAGGGGTAAGGGCTTTTTAGTAAAATCATCATATTTTTTTTACCAATTCACTAATTTAATTTTTCCCGCTTCGTTTGAACTCCGATTGGCTTCAAATTTTGGTCGGTAACGGGGTCAACTTAAGTCCGGTATGACCCTCGGGGTCAATTTAGGTTAAGTTAAGTGTCTGTCTCAAAAATTTTAAATTTTTCTGTTTTTCGCAGGTTTGCCTGACGTTGACCAGAAGTGGTTATTACAGTCTACCCCCCTTAAAGGAATTTCGTCCGCGAAATTTAAAACAGACATACCTCGGGAGTCGAACAGGCCGGGATACTTAGCGCGAACCTCGTCCTCGCGTTCCCACGTCGACTCAGCCCCGTGATGCTTCCACTGCACTCGGACCAAGCGTATAATCTTGCCTCCCCGCAGAATCTGTTGCCGTGTGTCCATGATCCGAACCGGCTGCTCCTCATAGGAGACATCATCATCCACCTCGATATCAGTCCACTCGATGACGTGGGAGGGGTCTGCGTTGTACTGCCGCAACTGGGATACGTGGAAGACGTTATGTACTCTCCCAAGCTGCGGTGGCAACGCCAGACGATAAGCCACGGCTCCCACTCTGTCTAAGATCTGGAACGGGCCTATGTACCTCGGAGCCAACTTTCCCCCGCTGCGCTTGAACCGCACCAGCCCCTTCCTCGGGCTCACCTTCAGGAACACGTGATCCCCGACTGCGAACTCAAGAGGTCGACGTCGCCTGTCGGCATAACTCTTCTGCCGGCTCTGCACGGTCCTCAACCGGTCGCGGATCAATGCGACCTTCTCCGTCGTCTCTCTGACAAGATCTGGCCCCAGCAGACTCTTATCCCCCACCTCTGCCCAGCATACTGGTGACCGACACGGCCTCCCATACAACGCTTCGAACGGTGCCATCACGATACTGGCCTGGAAGCTGTTGTTGTAGGCGAACTCGGCCAAAGGCAGGTGGGTCTCCCAAGATCCCCTGAAATCCAGCACACATGCCCGCAGCATGTCCTCTAAAATCTGAATGGTACGCTCCGACTGACCGTCTGTCTGAGGATGATGTGCTGTACTGAGTAGCACCTCGGTCCCCAATGCCTTCTGCAAGCTCGGCCAAAACCTGGACGTGAAGCGGGGATCCCTGTCAGACACTATCGACACCGGGACCCCGTGGAGACGCACTATCTCCCGAACATACAAGCTGCTCAACTTGTCGACTGGGTCGGTCATCCTCATAGCCAGGAAGTGGGCCGACTTGGTCAACCGGTCGACTACCACCCACACGGCGTCGTTTCCCTTGGGCGATCTCGGTAGTCCACACACGAAGTCCATCGTAATGTGTTCCCACTTCCACTGAGCAATCGGTAGTGGCTGTAACAACCCCGTTGGACGCTGATGCTCGGCCTTCACCTGCTGACAGACGAGGCATCTCGACACGAATTCTGCGACTGCTCTCCTCATACTGCGCCACCAGTAGTGCCGTCTGAGGTCACGGTACATCTTGGTTCCCCCCGGATGCACTGTGAGACGCGAATGGTGTGCCTCTCGTAACACGGCGTCTCTACAGTTAACCGGCACGAACAGTCTTCCTCTGTACTGTAGTCCCCAATCTGTACTGATCTTCCAACCTACTACCTCGTCGCCGTTGACGACCCTCTCTTCGATTTGTGCCGTCTCAACGTCCTCCGTCTGCGCCTCCAAAACTTGGGCAAGCAGTGAGGGCTGAGCCACTAACGAGCACATGGCCATGTCACCCGTAACCTCCTCTAGCTCAAGCCCGAACGTGCTCAGGTCCCCCATCATGTACCACTCTCGGACAGATATGCTGGCAAGGCTCGGAGTCGACTTCCTACTCAAGGCGTCGGCGACCACGTTCGCCTTGCCCGGATGGTAGTGTAGCTCGAAGTCGTACTCCTCGAGTAGCTCCATCCACCGTCGCTGGCGCATGTTCAGGTCCCGCTGGGAAAATATGTACTTGAGGCTCTTGTGATCTGAGAACACCTGAAACCCCTCGCCATACAGATAATATCGCCAGCTCTTTAGCGCAAATACGACTGCTGCTAGCTCCAAGTCGTGGGTAGGATAGTTGCGCTCGTGCGTCTTTAGCTGCCTGGAGCCATAAGCCACAACTCTGCCCAACTGCATTAGCACGCAGCCCAGTCCCTCTCCGGACGCATCACAGTAAACATCATAACCAATGCCTCGCTCGGGCACCACTAACACTGGAGCTGTAGTCAGTCGAGTCTTCAACTCCGCGAATGCACGCTCACAGTCATCTGTCCACACGAACCCGACACCCTTGCGCGTCAACAGAGTCATCGGCGCGGCTAGTCGTGCAAAGTCCTGGACAAATCGCCGATAGTAGCCTGCCAATCCCAGGAAGCTGCGGATCTCGAAAACACTCGTGGGCCGTGCCCACTTCGAGACCGCATCGATCTTCGACGGATCGACCAGGATACCGTCACGGGACACGATGTGGCCGAGGAATCTCACCTCAGAGAGCCAGAACTCGCACTTCTCCCGGTTGGCATATAGCTGATGCTCGCGCAGTAGTGTCAAAACAGCCCTCAGATGTGACTTATGCGCCGCCTCGCTCTGCGAATATATCAGGATGTCGTCCACGAAGACCATTACAAACTGATCTAGGTACGGCCGGAAGATGCTGTTCATCAGGTCCATGAACGCTGCTGGCGCGTTCGTCAGTCCGAATGGCATCACCAGGAACTCGTAATGCCCATAGCGTGTCCGGAATGCAGTCTTTGCGACGTCCCCCTCACGGACTCGCAACTGATAATAAACGGATCGCAGATCGATCTTCGAGAAGTGAGTCGCCCCTCTCAACTGGTCGAACAGGTCATCGATCCTCGGCATCGGGTACCGGTTCTTCACCGTAACCCGGTTCAGCTTCCGGTAATCTATACACATCTGTAGCTCTCCACTCTTCTTCTTCACGAAGAGTGCTGGTGCTCCCCACGGTGATGCACTCGGACGGATAAACCCCTTCTGTTGAAGCTCCTCCAGTTGACGCTTAAGCTCAGTCAACTCTTCCGGCGCAAACCTGTAAGGCGCCATCGATATCGCCGCCGTTCCCGGCACTAGGTCAATCCCGAACTCCACCTCACGAACTGGTGGCAACCCGCTCAACTCCTCAGGAAAGACCTCGGGAAACTCGCATACTACTCTCGGTAATTTCCGGCTCTGCACAACCGGTACTTCCTCCTCTGCGGACAACGCCGACAGGAGGACCCCACTCTTGCTCCCCAGCACACACGTCACCTTCGTACCGCCCACTGTCACTATCACTCGTCGTCTGTAGCAGTCGATGTTGGCTCGGTACCTCGACAGCCAATCCATACCCAAGATCACATCAAAGGTAGTCATCCCCAACACGAGAAGATCACCAGGACAAGGACAGTCTGCGACTCTAATCTCGCAGGCACGACATACTCTAGTCAACGATGCACCACCCCCAACTGGGGTGTCCAGGCACAGGGGTGGACTCAACGACTCTAAGCTCAACCCCAACCTCTCAACACAGCCCGACGAAATAAAAGAGTGCGATGCCCCGGTATCAAACAAGAATAAAGCCCATAAATGATACAATAAACACGTACCCTGGATGGTCTCACGGTACGTGCTAGGTCCTGTGGCTCTGGAGTCGGTGACTGCATATACTCTCCCCTGCGAGGCCTGCTGCCTCTGACCCTGCGCACTGGCTGCTGGATACCCGTGACTCTACTGCTGTCTCGGAATCGGTGCGCTCGTCGACGGCCGTGACGGCCTCGGTTGCTGACTCTGTCTAGGGCGACCCCTGGGCGACTGTACTGTCCGCGACTGCTGCGGTCGCTGCGCTGATGTCTCTCCTAACTGCTCGCGGCACCATGCCATAGTGTGTCCCATCCGGCCGCACCAGAAACAGCTGACTTTGTCGGCTCTCGACCCCGAGCTCTGGCCTGTCCGGCTGGTCGATGGTGGTGCCGTGTGCCCTCCTCTGGCTCTGCACCCTCGCTGAAAATGGCCTGTCTCCCCGCAGAGATAACATGTCGGCCCCCTCTCTGAGACGGCTGGCCCTACCGATGCTACTGACCCCTGCTGTCTCGATCCACTCTGATGAGGCGGTGGTCGGAAGGATCCCGCGGTCCTCTGCCTCCGCGAGTCTCGTGAGTCTAACGGCCCTGCCCAACTGATCGGCCGAGGTCGGACCTCACGGCCCCTGGCTGCATCCCGGGTGCCCTGCTCCACTGTAGCCGTAGTGTCCACGAGGTCGGTATACTTCCGTATCCTCAAGGCGAGAACCTGGTTCCGGATGCCCAGCCTCAGTCCGTCCTGGAACCGCAGGCAACGGTTTGTCTCGCTCGTCACCATCTCAGGCGCAAATCTGGCCAAGGCTGTGAACCTGGCCTCGTACTCTCCTACCGTCATCCCCCCTTGCTCCAGGTCTAAGAACTGCCGATGTCGCTCCAGTCGAGCCGACTCGGGGAAGTACTGTGCCATGAATACCTCCTGGAATACGCTGTAGTCGTATCCGACCGTGTCCTTCACCCGCCCCCACCAGTGGTAGGCGCTGTCTCTCAGCTGATGGGCCGCGAAGGACACTCTCCGACGGCCATCCTCGACACCCGATGTGTCCAGGTCTCGTGTGACCTGCTCTATCCATCGCTCGGCCAGGTCGGGATTCGGCTCCCCGACAAAAATGGGTATCCCGAGCTTCAGGAAATCTAGTAGCGCTCGGGAGGTATGATCCTCTGTCTGAGCGGCCCTCACCGGGACCGCGGCTGCCTCTGGTGCTGGCGAAGCCGACTCTCGGTTGGCGATGACCGCCACCAAACTCTGAACGGTCCTGGTGAGCTCATCCAGGGCAGTCATCACTGGAGGGTCCGCGACTGGCGGAACACTGGGGGTGCCTGCAGACGGCCCCGCATCACTTCTCCTGTCTCCTCCGATAGGAGTACCCTGTGCCTCCGCGTAGTCGGCGGGCTCGACGGTTGGCACCCTCCCTGGTGCCCCTGCTGACCGTCCCCGCCGGCCTCGCGTGGGTGCCTGACCCCGTGTTCCTGATGGTCGTCCCCGCCTACCGCGAGCCATAATCAGTATCCTCTGCACGGATACACGCAAACGTTCAGTTTGCGAACTTGAATAAAAACGACAGTTCAAAAGCACTAACGTTCACCCGCTCAAGCTTACACTAGCGTGCTTATCACTAAAGCGCCACACCGCTCAAGCTAAACATACTTTATATATAGTATTAGTATACGAGACCACACCGACATACACCACACAAGCGACGACCGACCAATCCAGAGTCGAACCTTGCCCACCGTGCCAACCACAATCAGACACACGCCCACAGGGCCAATCAAGTTCAAGACATGCCAACAGGGCCAACAATTTTAAAACCTTCCCCTTTCATTTTAAAACTTCATTCCTTGACATCACGTAGTTACAACCCGGTCCAGGCGTCCCCGAACTACGTTGTACCGACTTGACATCAACACCGTCACGTCCGACTACAGGAGCGCTCCTGAGTCGACCCGTGACAGTTTAAAAAAAACCGTTCACGCAACCACACACAGAAAATGTGCCAGCAACAAAATACTGTAACATACGCACAAACACAAACAAGACTCAAGACATGACGGGTCTACACTGACTCGACTCTCCCCCCTTAAGTGACGGACAGTCCGAGGTTTGAAACCTCGAGCTCTGATACCAAGCTGTCACGCCCCAATTTCAGAGAACCGAACTCGGGACGCGAACATTTTAAAACATAAAAACACTTGAACATGTTTTGAATAAAAGCTGTGACATTTCCATTTACTTCTCAAAATAATAGTATTTACAATACAAAAATGTCCCAACAACTGGACAGGGCACAATATCCGTCACTAGACTCAACAAAATAAAGACCAGACTCCGCTCCAAGCTACACCAACTTCAAGAGCTAACCTAGTCCGTCCAGTGATTAGTACCTGTAGGAAAAGCAGCTAGGGGTGAGCGTTCGCTCACCTCCACGGATAACAGACTGACTATGGCATAATTAGTAAGTAAAGCCAGTAACACCAAAACTAAAACCAACACCAAAACCAACACCAACTCAAGTACTCGACTAGACCAGAACCCGTTACCTTTCACAACAGACTCAACCTCAAACTCGCAAAGTAAAACAGACACAACCAATAGTGACCTTCCCCAAAGACAAGAACACGGATCAGGCTAGCCGAAGAATGCTCAGAACCTGCCGAGCCTCGTACGCGGTCAGGCCAGCCGAAGAATGCTCGTAACCTGCCGGGACCCGGTCACGGATCAGGCTAGCCAAAGAATGCTCATAACCTTTCGGGATCCGGACACGGAATAGGCTAGCCAAAGAATGCTCAGAACCTGCCGAGGCTCGAGTTTGGTCAGCCCCAATAATTCACCCACCCTTTCATCGCGATCGATAAAAGGGAACTTTAGTCATTTTTCCCATCAAACAAACCTTGCACCTATCGATCGAATGGAACTCGAATGAACCTGAAAGTTCGCACTTCTGAAGTGCTGATAGGTGCTTCTTGTTTATGCGACCTAAATGACAGTGCCATAACAGAGTTAGGTTTAAATTGTTGGATTTAGACCTCTTGGTATTAACGGAATATATAGAACTTGAAGCATTGTTACCCATATCTAATATGTACAATCCTCCAACCAAGTCAGTACTGGTATAAAACATATCATTGCATAGAACATTGAAAACTCCATTTCCAATATTAACATTATATCCTTCCTTGTCAAACACGGATACAGATATAATATTCCTACTAAAAGTAGGTATGCAATATACATTATACAATACTAAGACAAGGCCTCTTTGCAAAGCAAGACTCATGGATCCTACAGCAGTTGCCACAACTCTGAGGTCCACTTCGTGCTTTCCAGACCTCTCCTACTTTCAGCCACCATATATAAGTGCATGTGTGAGATTCAGTCCTGGTATCTAATACCCATGAATCTTTGGAAGTAGAGAGATGTAGCTCTATAGAGTTAATACCGGATGAAGGCACGGTCCCACCGCCCTTCCTTAGATCATCCAGGTTTCCTGATGAAGGCGCAGTCCTACTGCCCTTCTTCAGATCATCCAGGCTATTTGATGAAGGCGCAGTCCCACTGCCCTTCTTCAGATCAGCCGTGAACTTCCTGTAATCCCGGTTCCAATGACCAGGCTATTGGCAGTAGAAGCAAACATTCTCAGGAGTCTTATCTTTCCTGCCAAGTGCGCATGGGCCCCGCCCTTGCCACTTCTAATTCCCTTGTTGACCATCAGAATATCCTTGGATCCCAGATCCCTGATATATTCTTTTCAGCAATTAATGACACTTCATGTAACTCTGATATGGTCTTAGAGACAGCCTTGTCAAGGACATATTCTTTGCGTTCAGACTTGAGGACTATCCTCAAAATTCTGTACCAGTCCAAATAGTTTGTCCCATTTAGCTTGAACCTGTCAAGAATGGTTTTTAATGACAAACTATTAATGTTCGCTGAATTTGCCATTTGATCTACAACAGATAAAATTCAATCAGTAAACTGAATAAATTTTATGAAGATCAAGCTTAAACACCAACAATCGATTCTAAACCTTTAGAATCTGAAACCAAGATCCTTGATTCACTCGATTAAGCTGAACTAATGCTCACCACTTAATCGAGGTATGTAGGTAGGACTCCATCCAATCACATCCAATGTGACTCTTGGCTAGGGTATGTACTTATGTACACGACTTACCCTATCTGTTACCCTAGCTCAACCTCAGGCTGAGAATCGTAGTCGGGTCCACCAATTTTCAACTATGGCCCGTCACTATGTAGGTGCTCCGCTAATGCGCACGACACCCACATATGTCGTCCAAACCTACTACCCCGCTTCCCCATGGATGCTCCGCTAATGCGCACGACACCCATAGGACGGGGAGGTAGTAAGGTGTTGATTATTGGGAGGTATCGGACATGACCCGCTTTTACTTGTCCAGTTGTGTTCAAAACTTTGGCACATCCTAGATGCGATGAGCACATCAACTACATTCCAAATGCAATGATGCCTCAAATTACATCCAATGTAATTCTTCCTTTGAACCCGTCAACTACATCCAATGCAATGACGGTTCTAAGGGTTCACACACAAGGATTAAAATTCCAATTTTATCTTTGCATGTGAGGTGATATGCTCGGTAAATAAAGTTAAGCATGCAATTCTAAAACACATAGAATTAATCATGCATAAACTAAACCAAGCATAAAGCGATAAATGTGCACATAATAGCCCCCTAAACTAACTCCCACTAGCTTCTTGAGCTCCACCGACTCCAAGCCGATGCCAACACCCGAAAAGCCACCAAATGACCTTTTCGGGGACGAAATTTCTTTAAGGGGGGTGGATTGTAAGACCCGCTTCCGGTCGAACCGGTAACTTCGGAAGTCACTCGGGACTTCTCCGGAACTCAAACGAAGTAGCCATTATCACGGTTGGCTTCAGGGAAGAAAACCCTTTCATTTGAATATAATATTGCATAAAGTCAATTTTGGTCAAAACGAGACTTCATATCGACTAAAGCTTCAATTTTTAAAAGTGCTGGAATTTAAATTGGGAAATTAAATGAGCTAGAGGGACACTTGTCCTATTTTGGTTGAATGAGAGAAAAAGGGATAGTTATTGTCCCTTTTACCCTCCCAAAAGCTCCTACATGGGTTTCTAGCTCAAGGGCCTTTAAGTCATTGCAACATTTAGGTATTATATGTGTTGGAGAAGCAAAATCATTTTCCTATTTGCTTGTTGTAGCCGAAATTTGGAGAGGAAGAAAGGGAGAAGAGCTCCCATGGAAGCTTGAAGGAGAATCAAAGAAGAAGGAGCCTTGTGGAGTCATCTTCTAGCCTCCCACCCTCCAAAACACTAGCATCCTCTTCATCTCCACATCCTAGAGGTAATGGAACTCTCTACTCATCTTTCCTCTTCATCTATTTCCTTGGGTTTTGGGTGAAAAATGGCTAGATGATGGGGGGTTGAGTAGAAATGATAGGAGATGGTGTTGATGATGAACCTTGTTGGATTTTGGTGAGAAATCAATAGTTGTTGGAGATTTTGAAGTAGGTTTGATTTGATGAATCCTTGGAAAACTTGTTTGTGGGTTGATTCCTACCATGGGTAGAGGAGTATTGGAGGATTTGGACTGTTTTGGGGGTTGGAAAGGGTAAATTTCTGGGTTTGAAGGTAGATTTTCGGAGTTTTGGAGCTGGAGGTTGAAGAAGGGCGAAACTGCCCTGGTGCGTCACGGATCCGTGACGGATCCCGTGACGGGCGACGTCACGGCTCCGTGAGGGAGTCCGTGACGGCACTCGTCACGGCTCCGTGAGGGTTGCCATCACAGATCCGTGACCAGATCCGCGACCCACCAGAGTGAGGGTTTCTTGGGGATTTGTCGAAGGGTTTACACCTTGGTTTTGAGATGAACTTTGGAAGGGTTTTGGGGGTCTTTCTTACTGTTTAAGTGGAACCTAATTAGTGCCTCTTTGTGTCCAAGACCTTGGGGATCGAGCTAGAGGAGCAAGGATCACACCGAGGCCCGAGGGAAGAGCGAGGTGGTGATCACCGGACTTCACCAAAGCGTTGACGAGGAGGACCTTGAGGTAGGGAAAGCCTTAACCTCTCGTTTACGATGCCTAGTATGCATGCTAGGTTAATAAAATTGGAAAAGGTCCTAGATATGCATATAGGATGCGAATAACTAGCTTAATCATCTTTCAATTGCTAATAACCAGAGTGTCTAGTGGTGACCGATTAGGAGGCCAATCACTAGTATAATTCGCTTTCAATACTTGGGATATGTTTGTCTGGTAGAGGAGCCTTGGCAAAGCCCTCGGATTAGTTGCGTGTTAGGATCACATGCTTGGTTGTTGGTTGCTTAGTGGATAGGCTAAAGAGTCTAATGAAACTAGTGAAATTGCATGTTTGAATGCTCTTTCGAAGGCTTTATGATTAATTGGTTGATCAGACTCGTACCTGCTCGTTGTTTGTATTCGAATGATTACTTGATTTACTTGATTGATTGTTGGGGGTATCGAGTATGACTGGTTGTACCGCGCGGCGCAATCAGGTGATCGATGCCCCGGTGGTTCGAAACTGGTAAGTGAACGGTAAGTTGGAATTGTGTGATTGGTGTGAATTGATCTAGCGATTTGTGTACTGTGTGCTATGGGAATTGGTGATGGGTGAACTATGTGTGTTAGTGGTTTGACTGTGGTTGGATTGGTTGGTGTTAAGTTTCGGTAAGCGTGTTGCTAAGATGTTATGGAATTATGGTTGATACGATATGGTACCTACACCGTTGAGGAGTCCGGTGTAGGGTGAGATAGAGTTGATTGTTGTTATGGTATGGTACCTACACCGTTGGGGAGTCCGGTGTGGGATGATATATTGGTTATTTATTAAATTGCCCACGTGTGCGCTCCTACGGGAGTATGGCCCTGGGTTCCCAATGACATAAAATCCTTTGGAGACGTTTCTGAGAATCCCGATGATAAGCGCCCCGAAGGGTTGTTTCCGGTCGCCTCAATGTTTTGCGTCTCCTCTGGATTTGAGGGAGAATCCGAGAGGACACATCATGTGGATCGGAGGGTGGTGACTTCATGTGCCACGGCATTGATTTGTTTACTTATTACCCTTGTTTTGTTAAGTTATTTTCTGTTAACTTTATTGTTGATCTTGTTCGAGTTAAGGTCTACCTTGTCATGCGTTTTCCCTACTGAGCGTGAGCTCACCCCTTTGTTTTGATGTTGTGTCTACAGGCTTGACTGAAGAGTAGAAGCTTGGGCGCTTCTCGGTGTGGGTTCATAGAGACTTCATGTTTATTTCCTTTATTTAAAAACAGTCTGGTAAAAACTTATTACCACACCCCCTGAGGGTTACTTATACTGTACTTGAGGTTATGGATTGGAGTACTCACTGGAGATTTTCGAGATTTAATATTGTTTCTTTGCTTTACTGTCTTCTCTTACCCGTCATGCCTCGGGTCCGGGCGATAACCGGATTTAGGGGCGTGACAAATTGGTATCAGAGCCTGGTTGCATTTGAAACAGGTGTCTTATGAACTGATTTTCAAACCTCGGACCGAAGTCAATTAGGTGGGTAGAGTTAGGGAGTTTGAGTCTTGAGTTGCTTTAAGGGTTGTCCTAATTGAAATCTTGCACTACAATGTTTGCATTACTTGATTGGTATCCTCTCACTAATGATCGGTGAGGCCGAATGGTTGAGATCGGAATTGGATTGACGGTCAATGACCAACCCGCTATGCATACATGATAGTGAGAGCCAACAGTTAGTGGTGTTTGCCTTTGGCGTTTTACTTCGAGAAATTTTCAAGTTGTGGTTTGGCCATGTTTAAGGGGAGATTTGTGTTTGACTGTTGAGTCTTGGGTGGCCATGAGAGCCGTGTGTTGATTTGTGTTGGGTGGCCATGAGAGCCGTGTACTAAGGTTAGTGTTATTTTGCTGGCCTCGAGGAGGTTGCGAGTGTTATTTTGCTGGCCTCGAGGAGGTTGCGAGTGTTATTTTGCTGGCCTCGAGGAGGTTGCGAGTGTTATTTTGCTGGCCTCGGGGAGGTTGCGAGTTTAGCTGGCCTATACGGTTACGAGTATTCTTTGGCTGGCCTACGTGGTTGCGGGTATAGGTTGGCTGGCTTACGAGTTAGGGTCTCGGTAAGTTGCGAGCGTGTGTTATGGTTGAGTTTGGGGCACGAGTACCCCGTAGTAATTGGGAGCACGAGGACTCCGTTTATTGATTGCGTTGTGTACCTTAGGAGTATGAGAACTCCATTATTTTGATTGTGTGATGCCTTGAAAGAGCATGAGAATTCTGTGTGCTTGTACCTGGTGAATTTGTATTGGTGGTTGTCCCGCTTAAGCGGAGGGTTAAGGAAAATACGAATGGGGCATGCCGAAATTTCAGTAGAACTAGAATGTTTACACCATCACGGGTTGACTCAGGGGCGCCACTGTAGTCGAGCGTGATGTTTTGATGTCAAGTTGTTACAATGAAGTTCGGGGACGCCTGAACCAGATTGTAACAACATGAGATCGACATGAAAAGGTTTGAGTAAAAGTTAAGAAATGGGAATTCATGAAAGAGAGGAAAAGGCTAAGGATGACTTTTAAATCGAGTTGTGTTAGGTACTAAAACCTCTTTGCGAAAGGATACCCGAGCAAGGGGTATGCCCGTTGTGTTGTGCCGCTTGTGTGATGTGCCTGAGAATGAATCCTCCTGTAGGAGTGGATTTCTTTGATTGATTGAATCCTCCTTTGGGAGTGGATTTCTTTGATTGATTGAATCCTCCTGTGCGAGTGGATTTCTCTGTTTGATTGAACCCTCCTGTGAGAGGTGGTGTTGATTGCTAAATCGCTGGTTGTTGCTGTGTGACGCATGGAGATGCGAACTTGGGTGTTATATTATATGAGTATATATATCTACTAGTGTGAGGGGCGTATCTGTGGGTGACTTGTTTGACGCGTGTGTGCGTCCTTGTAACGTGTGAGAACCGTTGTTGAACTGAGTAATGAACATGTGCGTTATCCGTGCAGGCGGATACACAACATGGCTCGTACGTACGTTCCTAGAGGTTCCCGGGGCCGCTCAGCTGGGGGTCCGAGGCAGACACCTGCTGCTGAGCAGGAGGGGGCAGCTGACGCCCAGGATGCTGCTTCCACAGATCATCAGAGTTTTGGAGGTGGACCGACAGGGTCGCCACCCAGGACAGTTCCAGTCGCAGAGCCGACGCAGGCGACCCCTCTCGAGGAGGTGGTTCGCGCTGTGCTAGCGGCCTTGAGCGCGCAGCAAGGGACTACTGCACCGGCACCAGAGCCCGTGCCTGCTGCTTCAGCAGATTTTGGAGAGAGGCCAGGCCAGATTGACAGCCTCACGACCCAGGCACTCAGAGAGTTTCGTAGACTTGGTACGCCGACCTACTCCGGGGGAGCGGACCCCGAGGCAGCTTCTGGTTGGTTGGAGCGGGTGACCCGCAACCTCGATACCTCTGGAGTATCGGAGGGGCGTCTGAGAGTTTCGTTCGCCACTTTTCAGCTTGAGGGAGAGGCCTACTACTGGTGGCAGTCAGTGCAGGGTAGGGTCGGCAGTGACTTCGAGTTGTTCAGCAGGCTATTCTTGGAGCAGTACTTCCCTTGCTCCATTCGGGATGACAGACGCCAGCAGTTTCTGGATCTACGACAGGGAGGCTTGAGCGTGTCGGAGTATGCTGTGAGGTTCACTTCGTTGGCCCGCTTCGCACCAGAGTTGGTGCAGACTGCGGATGACCGATGCAGGAGGTTTGAGAACGGGCTCGCCCCGTCGATAGCCGACAGGGTTATCGCTTTCAGAACCACGGATTACTCCACCCTCTTGGATCAGGCTTTAGCCATGGAGAGGCACTTCAGAGATACCATCAGGGTACGAGAGACCAGGCCTAGGCCGAGTGGCTTCTTACAGCCGTCTGACCGTCGGGGCCGACACCGACAGAGAGTTGCAGGACACTTTCAGTCTCAGTTTCAGCAGGCTAGCATGCGCCAAGCTGGGACTGTCGCGTCAGTCGGACCCGCCCCGGCGGCACAGCTGTGTCCTCAGTGTGGACAGCAGGGTCACTTGGCACGAGACTGCCCGAGGGGCAATGGACCCGTAGAGCGTTATGATGGTCGTCCCCAGGGGACCGGAGTCAGACAGACTGGTGCGCTGAGGGGGTGTTTTCACTGTGGCAGCACCGACCATCTCATGCGTGCGTGTCCTGAGGTAGCGCAGCTGAGAGGATGCTTCCAGTGTGGTCGATCTGATCATTTCATCCGGGCGTGCCCTGAGATAGTTGGCAGAGCGCCTGCACCGAGGCCCCAGCAGACTCAGATTCGCCCTGCGCCCCCTGGAAGACCACGTCAGGCACTGCAGCAGAGAGCTCCGCGTCCAGCGGCGGGAGCAGTAGGTCAGAGGCACCAGCAGAGAGCTGAGCAGCGGGTGGCACTTCCCCCACCACCTAGAGGAGGACCGCCGGCACGTCAGGGCCGAGTCTTTGCAGTTACTGATCCCAGGATTGAGAGGCCGTACGCCGGCCATGAGGCCACTCAGGGTACGTGTTTACTTTATAATGCGTGGACTTCCTTTTTGTTTGATACGGGAGCTTCCCATTCGTTCATTTCTTCGTCTATTGCTTCTTCTTTGGGTTTGCGGGCTGAGACTTTGAGTCAGCCCCTTTGTTTGGAGACCCCGACTACGGGTGCAGTGGTGTTGAGCACCGTTTGCAGAGACTGTGCGATTAGGGTGGCAGATTGCCCATTTCTGGGGGACTTGCTCGTTCTTGACATGAGCGCCTTCGACGTGATCCTTGGTATGGACTGGCTCGCGAGGTACCGAGCGACGATTGACTGCTACAGACGTCAGGTGACGGTGAGATCAGGTGATAGGGTGATCACGTGTGTGCTGGGGAGCAGGAGCGGAGTTCTTTTATCCGCCTTGACCATAGGTTTTGAGGCAGAGGTTGTACGGAGTAGCACTGAGTTATCGAGGGTAGTGCGGGAGTTCCCGGAGGTCTTCCCGGAGGAACTATCAGGCTTGCCACCAGCGCGAGAGGTGGAGTTCAGGATCGATCTGATCCCGGGTACGGCGCCGATCTCGATGACGCCGTATCGGTTCGCACCAGCCGAGTTGGTCGAACTTAAGCGACAGCTTGAGGAACTGCAGCAGAAGGGATTCATCCGACCGAGCGTATCTCCGTGGGGAGCGCCCGCCCTCTTCGTGAAGAAGAAGGGTGGAGCCTTGAGGATGTGTATAGATTACAGGAAGCTGAACCGGGTGACGGTGAAGAACCGCTACCCGATGCCTAGGATTGATGATTTATTTGACCAGCTGAGGGGAGCAAAGTACTTCTCGAAGATCGACCTTCGATCGGGGTACTACCAGCTGAGAGTCCGGGCTGAGGACGTAGAGAAGACAGCGTTCCGTACTCGTTATGGACATTTCGAATTTCTGGTGATGCCGTTCGGTTTGACGAACGCACCGGCCGCCTTTATGGACCTGATGAATGGCATCTTCAGACCTTATCTAGACCAGTTCGTGGTAGTCTTCGTCGATGATATCTTGATCTACTCGCCCAGTGAGGAGGCGCACGCAGAGCATCTGCGTACCGTTTTGACACTCTTACGCACTCACCAATTGTACGGCAATCTGGAGAAGGGCGAATTTTGGCTCGCAGAGGTGAAATTCCTCGGGCACATGGTATCTCGGGAGGGCATCTTGGTCGACCCAACCAAGGTCGAGGCAGTGTCGAAGTGGGCGAGACCCAACAGTGTATTTGAGATTCGGAGTTTCCTCGGGTTGGCAGGCTATTACCGGCGCTTCGTTCAGGATTTCTCTCGCCTTGCAGCACCTATGACAGCTTTGACCCGCAAAGGGGCGGAGTACATTTGGACGGATGAGTGTGAGCGTGCTTTTTGCGAGCTAAAGACTCGGTTGACTACCGCCCCAGTGCTGATCGTTCCAGACCGGGGAGTGGGCTATGACGTGTATTGTGACGCCTCCGGCGAAGGGTTAGGTTGTGTTCTGATGCAGGGTGGAAAGGTGGTTGCTTACGGCTCGAGGCAGTTGAAGGTGCATGAGCGCAACTATCCCACTCATGATCTCGAGTTGGCAGCGGTAGTATTTGCGCTGAAGAGTTGGAGACATTACCTGTATGGTGAGCGGTTCAGAGTATTTTCAGACCACAAGAGCCTCAAGTATATCTTCTCGCAGCGTGATCTGAACATGCGCCAAAGGCGGTGGATGGAGCTACTGGAAGAGTATGACTTCGAGTTGCTTTATCATCCGGGCAAGGCGAACGTGGTCGCCGACGCTTTGAGCAGGAAGTCGAGTCACTGCGTGGCCAGCATAGCAGTCCGAGAGTGGGACATGCTGGAGCAGTTGAGCCTGTTTAGACTCGAGTTGGAGGAGGTCACAGAGAGTATGGCCTTGTGCGCCTTAGTGGCTCAGCCCACACTCTTTGCTCGGGTGCTAGAGGCACAGGCTGAGGACGCCGAGACAGCAGGGATTCGGCAGAAGTTGATGGATGGAGTTGAGCTCGAGTGTTGGGAAATGGGCACCGATCAGGGTATCCGCTTTAGAGGACGACTGTTTGTACCCAGTGAGTGCAGAGACACTGTGCTGCGTGAGTGCCACCACTCCCGTCTAGTTGTACACCCCGGTGGCAACAAGATGTATAGAGACATGCGGCGACAGTTTTGGTGGAGTGGGATGCGTGGGGCAGTGGCAGATTTCGTTTCTAGATGCCTTACCTGCCAACAGGTAAAGACCGAGCACATGCGTCCCGCAGGCTTGTTACAGCCCTTACCGATCACTGAGTGGAAATGGGAGCACGTGACTATGGATTTTGTGTGTGGGTTACCCAGATCGTCGAAGGGGCATGACGCGATTTGGGTGGTGGTCGATCGACTGACCAAATCGGCCCACTTTTTGGGTATGAGGATGACGGATTCTGTGGACATGTTGGCTCGCTTGTATGTCAGAGAGATTATTCGTTTACACGGTGTGCCTGTATCAGTAGTATCGGATAGAGACCCCCGTTTCACATCCAGGTTCTGGAAGAGTCTACAGAAGGCCTTAGGCACTGAGGTACTGTTGAGTACAGCTTACCATCCCGAGACAGATGGACAGTCAGAGCGCACCATTCAGATTTTAGAGGACATGCTCTGAGCGTGTGTGCTTGACTTTCAGGGGTCATGGGAAGATCATTTGCCGTTGGCAGAGTTTGCCTACAACAACAGTTACCAGTCTAGTATAGGTATGGCACCATTTGAGGCCTTGTATGGCAGACCTTGCAGATCACCGGTGTGTTGGGCTGAAGTTGGTGACAGGAGCTTACTCGGGCCAGACTTGATTAGGGAGACGACCGAGAAAGTCACTTTGATTAGAGAGCGGCTAAAGACCGCACAGAGTCGACAGAAGAGCTACGCCGACAGGCGTCGTAGACCACTTGAGTTCATGGTCGGGGAGCATGTGTTTCTGAGAGTGAGCCCGAGGAAGGGTCTTGTGCGGTTTAACCGCAGCGGAGGCAAGCTGGCACCGCGGTTCATCGGACCTTTTGATGTGTTAGAGAAGATTGGAGCTGTAGCCTATCGGTTGGCCTTGCCGCCGCAGCTTGGGAACGTGCACAACGTTTTCCATGTG
This sequence comes from Erodium maritimum, assembly GCA_963921825.1. Classification (NCBI taxonomy): domain Eukaryota; kingdom Viridiplantae; phylum Streptophyta; class Magnoliopsida; order Geraniales; family Geraniaceae; genus Erodium; species Erodium maritimum. Next base: position 49,376,882 of record OY997588.1, read on the forward strand.
TCCCAGATGCGGAAGTACATAGCAGACCCTTCGCACATCATTGAGTGGTCAGACATCGAGATGGCAGATGATGTCACCTTTGAGGAGCAGCCCGTTGAGATTTTGGGTACGAAGGAGAAGATCCTGCGGAACAAGACGATTCCGCTGGTACTAGTACAGTGGGGACATCAGGGAGCAGAATCCACTTGGGAGCGCGAGGATGAGATCCGCGTGAAGTATCCCCACCTGTTCGACATTGAGGTATCTTGCTTTTAATTTCGGGGACGAAATTTCTTTAAGGGGGGTGGATTGTAAGACCCGCTTCCGGTCGAACCGGTAACTTCGGAAGTCACTCGGGACTTCTCCGGAACTCAAACGAAGTAGCCATTATCACGGTTGGCTTCAGGGAAGAAAACCCTTTCATTTGAATATAATATTGCATAAAGTCAATTTTGGTCAAAACGAGACTTCATATCGACTAAAGCTTCAATTTTTAAAAGTGCTGGAATTTAAATTGGGAAATTAAATGAGCTAGAGGGACACTTGTCCTATTTTGGTTGAATGAGAGAAAAAGGGATAGTTATTGTCCCTTTTACCCTCCCAAAAGCTCCTACATGGGTTTCTAGCTCAAGGGCCTTTAAGTCATTGCAACATTTAGGTATTATATGTGTTGGAGAAGCAAAATCATTTTCCTATTTGCTTGTTGTAGCCGAAATTTGGAGAGGAAGAAAGGGAGAAGAGCTCCCATGGAAGCTTGAAGGAGAATCAAAGAAGAAGGAGCCTTGTGGAGTCATCTTCTAGCCTCCCACCCTCCAAAACACTAGCATCCTCTTCATCTCCACATCCTAGAGGTAATGGAACTCTCTACTCATCTTTCCTCTTCATCTATTTCCTTGGGTTTTGGGTGAAAAATGGCTAGATGATGGGGGGTTGAGTAGAAATGATAGGAGATGGTGTTGATGATGAACCTTGTTGGATTTTGGTGAGAAATCAATAGTTGTTGGAGATTTTGAAGTAGGTTTGATTTGATGAATCCTTGGAAAACTTGTTTGTGGGTTGATTCCTACCATGGGTAGAGGAGTATTGGAGGATTTGGACTGTTTTGGGGGTTGGAAAGGGTAAATTTCTGGGTTTGAAGGTAGATTTTCGGAGTTTTGGAGCTGGAGGTTGAAGAAGGGCGAAACTGCCCTGGTGCGTCACGGATCCGTGACGGATCCCGTGACGGGCGACGTCACGGCTCCGTGAGGGAGTCCGTGACGGCACTCGTCACGGCTCCGTGAGGGTTGCCATCACAGATCCGTGACCAGATCCGCGACCCACCAGAGTGAGGGTTTCTTGGGGATTTGTCGAAGGGTTTACACCTTGGTTTTGAGATGAACTTTGGAAGGGTTTTGGGGGTCTTTCTTACTGTTTAAGTGGAACCTAATTAGTGCCTCTTTGTGTCCAAGACCTTGGGGATCGAGCTAGAGGAGCAAGGATCACACCGAGGCCCGAGGGAAGAGCGAGGTGGTGATCACCGGACTTCACCAAAGCGTTGACGAGGAGGACCTTGAGGTAGGGAAAGCCTTAACCTCTCGTTTACGATGCCTAGTATGCATGCTAGGTTAATAAAATTGGAAAAGGTCCTAGATATGCATATAGGATGCGAATAACTAGCTTAATCATCTTTCAATTGCTAATAACCAGAGTGTCTAGTGGTGACCGATTAGGAGGCCAATCACTAGTATAATTCGCTTTCAATACTTGGGATATGTTTGTCTGGTAGAGGAGCCTTGGCAAAGCCCTCGGATTAGTTGCGTGTTAGGATCACATGCTTGGTTGTTGGTTGCTTAGTGGATAGGCTAAAGAGTCTAATGAAACTAGTGAAATTGCATGTTTGAATGCTCTTTCGAAGGCTTTATGATTAATTGGTTGATCAGACTCGTACCTGCTCGTTGTTTGTATTCGAATGATTACTTGATTTACTTGATTGATTGTTGGGGGTATCGAGTATGACTGGTTGTACCGCGCGGCGCAATCAGGTGATCGATGCCCCGGTGGTTCGAAACTGGTAAGTGAACGGTAAGTTGGAATTGTGTGATTGGTGTGAATTGATCTAGCGATTTGTGTACTGTGTGCTATGGGAATTGGTGATGGGTGAACTATGTGTGTTAGTGGTTTGACTGTGGTTGGATTGGTTGGTGTTAAGTTTCGGTAAGCGTGTTGCTAAGATGTTATGGAATTATGGTTGATACGATATGGTACCTACACCGTTGAGGAGTCCGGTGTAGGGTGAGATAGAGTTGATTGTTGTTATGGTATGGTACCTACACCGTTGGGGAGTCCGGTGTGGGATGATATATTGGTTATTTATTAAATTGCCCACGTGTGCGCTCCTACGGGAGTATGGCCCTGGGTTCCCAATGACATAAAATCCTTTGGAGACGTTTCTGAGAATCCCGATGATAAGCGCCCCGAAGGGTTGTTTCCGGTCGCCTCAATGTTTTGCGTCTCCTCTGGATTTGAGGGAGAATCCGAGAGGACACATCATGTGGATCGGAGGGTGGTGACTTCATGTGCCACGGCATTGATTTGTTTACTTATTACCCTTGTTTTGTTAAGTTATTTTCTGTTAACTTTATTGTTGATCTTGTTCGAGTTAAGGTCTACCTTGTCATGCGTTTTCCCTACTGAGCGTGAGCTCACCCCTTTGTTTTGATGTTGTGTCTACAGGCTTGACTGAAGAGTAGAAGCTTGGGCGCTTCTCGGTGTGGGTTCATAGAGACTTCATGTTTATTTCCTTTATTTAAAAACAGTCTGGTAAAAACTTATTACCACACCCCCTGAGGGTTACTTATACTGTACTTGAGGTTATGGATTGGAGTACTCACTGGAGATTTTCGAGATTTAATATTGTTTCTTTGCTTTACTGTCTTCTCTTACCCGTCATGCCTCGGGTCCGGGCGATAACCGGATTTAGGGGCGTGACACATTACCCAAAGCCGACCCTATAGGGAAAGACTGGGGCCATGAACTGACAAGCCCGAAATATCCACATGGGCTTCCGGCCTTGAGTCCACCTTGTGATCTGGGCCTACCATAACAAGCCTAACCAGATTAACCACTGACTATGGATCCTGATTTGGACCTGCACACTACATGAAGCTTCAGGGTGGGCCTCAACAACCCGATCACCAACTGAAGAATCCACACTTTCAAATTAGTCATGATTGGAGCTGAGGGAGTAACTTGGTTAGAATGTAACTGATCAAGGCCCAAAAAGGAGTAAAGCAGGGGGGAAACCAAATGAGAGTGGCTAAGGGGTAATTGAGAGACAATAGGATTCAGACTAGAAGTGTTTTTCTCTAGAGTTTGGTCTAAGAAAGAGGGTTGAGGAACTTTGTTTCTTGAGATTGAAGCTTCATCATCTTGCTGAGACAATAGATTCACAGGATTGGTAAGAGGTAACTGAGAAACAAGATGTTGATCAGTAGGAGGGCTTGGAGGAACTTCTTCTTAAATCAAAATAGTAGAAGAAGAGATCTCATATATTTCCACATGATCTTGATGAGGAGGAGTATTGATGAGAGTATTTAAGTAAGGTTGAGCAATCCCAATCATTGGGGCATTAATTTCTCTCCAAGGTAGAGGAGGAAAATTATTTGCGGATAGAATGTTTGTGTCCTCTTGAAGTAAAGAGGGGAGATCAGCACTGACATCAGGGGTCCCAAGTTGGGAACTACGAGAATCAGATGACTTTGGTGAAGAAGAGAGAGATTGTGTAGGACTTTCGAACCCCTGAGTTGAAAAAGGGGAACTTCAGACACACTTGTAGTCTTGACTAAGACTGAATAGCTTTCATCTCCAAGCTTTAAGTTTATCTCTTTTAAAACTCCCTGAAGTTGATGAGTACGGACTAAGACATAAGCAATGTCGAAATGGGATCCATCTAAGGATTGAGGATGTGTGAATATAAGAGTACCAAACTGAGACAGAAAAGAAGAAAGAGATTCTTCACACCAACCATGAGCTGGTAGCCCATGAATAACAAACCAAAGACATCTCGCTCCTTGTAAACAAAGGTGTTGTTTGTCTGGAACTAAAGACAACCATTTCTTCAGCCACTTTCCTTCCTTGACTAATTCACTTGCAAATACATGATACAGACAATGAAGGAGAACTGTTCTGTTACCAAAGAGCTCAAGCTCACCTCATAAACTCCCTCTGAAGCAAATTCATTCAGGACTGATTGTAGATATTGGTTTTTGTGAAGGACTGCTAGAGAACTTTGATTGATTTTGTCTTTTATGGAGATTACCACCGATCCTCTAAAAAATGCTTGAGTATTTTTCTATGGTCGTATCCAAAGAGAGAGGGACCTTCTTCTAGATGGGAGCAAGTTGAGAATCTTTTTACTTCCTCTTGCCTTGGCCACAAAGATTTTACGACCTTGAAAAGTAAAGCCTCTAAATTTGGATATTGCTCTAACAATGCTTGCTTCTTCCTGAAAAAAGAACAAAGGCAAAAAAGAGACCATTAGAGTTTGGGTTCCTTGGACATTTGACATTCAAGACCTTCCATATAGAGGAGAAGACTTCAAGAAGGTTGTGGGTAGCACACACTTTAGGAACATTATGGATGAAAAGCCACGATCCACTTTCAATCTTAGATGCAAGATTAGATTGGACGTTTTCGAAGCCAAGAGGTGAACCTCCAGTTAAAGCTGATGAGGTTTGATGAGTTCTTTGTAGAGATGTGGATGAGGTTTTCCAGAATCTCTGTTTAACAACTTCAGAGCTTGATTGTCTTCCAAGGTTTCTTACAGGAGCAGGTTTTCCATGGGCTTGAGGGATCGGTCCCTAGTCCTTCAGGCCGTTGATGAGAGGCGTGGTGCCGTTTGGAGGCTAAGACCTTACGATTGGTATAGCACCCAAGAGGCGAAGTTCTTCTTCAGAATACTTACTCATGTCCTTTACCAATAATCCTCTTCGTCAAAAGATCCTGAAACAGACAATGATCAGGATAAAATGAGACACAACAATTTAAGGCATGGGTAACTTTACTGATGGACATCAAATTAAAAGAGAATCCAGGTAAGCTTAAGACCGAAGGTAAAGAAATGGATGGTGTGAGGTGGTCCGTCCCAGACCCGAGAATAGGGCACTGAGAACCATCAGCTAAGCTTACAGAAGAACATGAAGTACGAGGCTCAAAAGTGTCAAGTAATTTAGGGTTACCTGCCATGTGATCTATGGCACCAGAATCAAGGACCCATTGAGATGGGGATTGGGACGAAACGAGGCACTTAGGTAGATTACCTGACTCAGCGGTAGAGGTGACAGAGTGAGATGAGTGCGTGGATGTATCCCGGTACTAGCGAAAGCGGTCATACTCGGCTGCAGATATAGTGATGGTCTGATCGGAAGAAGTAGCAGCTACATTGGCAGATGATCGTGGGATCAATTTTGGGCACGATCTTTTGGTATGTCCTGATTCATTACAATAGAAGCAAATAACTCCCCCTGTGTCTTGATTTCCACTACTCCAACGACCAGGATTACTTGTTCATCCACTCCCCTTGTGAGCGCCTCTCTCATAAGGGCAAGAATTGAGAGGACCGCGTGAATGACTAATAAGAGCATTGTGAACCTCGGGGGTAGATGACACCTCTCCTTTCTGGGTATCTGTGCGAAGAACTCTGCTAAACACCTTGACCAACGAGGTTAGCTCTGTGGTAGAAAGGATTTGAGATTTGGCCGACTCAAACTGAGAGCCAAGTCCTGCAAGAAAGCTCATTATCGCCATTTGTTCTCGCTATGTCTGTTGAACCTTAACATCTGTGCTGAAAGGCATTACTGCATTTAGTTCCTCATAAGTCTTCTTGAAGTTCATGAAATAGGTTTGTAGGGATTGTCATCCTTGCTCAGCACGATAAAAGCCCTAACAAACATCATAAATACGAGCAACATTCCCTTTCCCAGAATAAACAAAGTCTAAATATTCCATCAACTCTTTAACATACTCACAGTGTTTAACCAAACTAACCACCTCCGGATCAATAGAGTTCCTGATTTGAAGGAACAAGCGTGCATCATCACGCACCCATTCTTTCTTAGATTCGTCATCAACAAGGGGGTCATTAGAAATGTGATCATCCTTTGAAATACTCCGTAAATAAATACGAACACTCTTTGACCAACCTGGATAATTGGGTCCAGTCTGTAAGAACCACCTCCGGTCAACGCCGGTCAAATCGGCAGAAAAACAGAAAATTTAAAATTTTGGGACAAACACCTAAATGAACCTAAAATTGACCCCGAGGGTCATATCGGACTTAAGTTGACCCCGATATCGACCAAAGTGAGTTATGGGTGACTCAGGGCAACTTTTTGACCAATTTAGGAAAAGTTGACTTTTTTCCGAAAAAGTCAACCGAGCGACGTTTTGGTCCGTTCGAGGCCCGATTTGGATCCAAAAAGCTTAGCCGTCGTCACAACGGTCTTAGTTGGGCCGTTTTCCTGTAGAACGCAAAGTTTCGTAAATTCTTGGAAAATGGGCCCGCACGGGGCCCGAGACGGCCGAATTTCGCGAATCTGACTGAAAAATATCTACAAAGATATTTAACTAACTAGTAGGATCCACATGACACTTGTCATGAAAGTGGGAGATTGTTATTCTTAGTGCCCATAGTTCAATCCTAAATGTCCAAATGTATATATCATCATTAGCAATAAAATCAAAACGGCTTTATATTACTTATGTGTTGGAGTAATATATCGATGTGTGCTCTGATCTATGCCCACCATGCGAATAGAACCATAGATTTAGATAGATCATACTCGATGGGTCCCTAGTCAACAAAGCTTCATTAGAAGTGACTATTATGAAAGATGGCTCTTTATGGCTTACGTTCTGTTAGTCATTGGAATGGGATTCCGGAGTCTGATCATAGATATCATGTGGGACATGATATTGGACGACCCGCCCTGAATATGTGCCATAGATTAAGTCATGAACATATTCAGTGTTGTAGCTTGTCATGTATCCTTAGACCAAGGAGTCTTTGTGATCGCTATGTAGTCAACAACTGAGTTTGACCTGAGCCTAACGTTGTCCGTAACAGGGCTTCCATAACGGCCAGGATTGGCTTGGGGACGGGCTACATGAGTGACACGAAAGACGGCTAATGGATTTATCCCTCATACTAAGGTATGGGAAATATATCGGTTCTCGGCCACTTGATCGAGAGTGACTGGAAGAATAGCATGGCCATGCACATGATACTGGGTATCATATCTTCAGTCATCTCACATATCAAGGAACGGTGATTGAGAATAATAAGGATGACGGCTCTATGCCTTATCTCAATCAGGATATCGGAGATAAAAGGATAATGACAGGGACGACGGAAAGGTTAGAATCGACAGGTTCGATTCGTTATGTAGTGTCAGGCAATACTAAAGTCTCGTTAGTTGCCACTTAAATAGGATCAAGTAAAATGGGATTTTACGTTGATCTATTGACATGCATAAACCTAAGGGTCACACCGGAGGATGAAACTCATTGACACATTTATGGAGAATGGCCAAAAGGGAGTTGTCTCGGGACATGACCAAAACTGGGTTTTGGGTCATGTGCCCGTAAGTGAATAGGACTTTACGGATCGAGACAAGGCTTGGAGTCTTGGGATTGATCGCGTCGGATAATGTTGGACATTTCCGGTATGGAAGGCATGGAGGCGATGAGCGAATCACGGGACCTCGTTGGAAATGGTCACGGGCCATGTTCCAAGAGGCCCATGAAAGGCCCATGCAACCAAGGCCCATGGAACTAATTAATCAAGTCTTGATTAATTAGTACTAAGTAAGCAAGACAAGGATTAAGGTGTTGGTGATTCACCACCTAACCCAATCTTGTCTTGCCATACTTTGTCCTATTTACACCTTACTTGACACCATACTTGTCCCATGCCTTTAGTTGGACAAGTATGGGTTTTGTTATGTTTAAGTCATCTTTTTTCAACATAACAAACACAAGACAAGAATAGGAAACACATTTTCTCTCCCTCTTCCATGGCCATTTCGGGTTTGGCTAGTTTCCACCTCCATGTTTGTGTTCTTGAGTCCTCAAAGAGAAGAACTACGTGGCTTTGATTCCCATGTGGATACGTAGGCGTCTTGGAGACTCAAGCCAATCATTCGTTAACCGGTGTTCTTGTTTTGGTAAGAACTAGTGCTGAATTTTTCTCTTGTGAATCCATTCTTTGTTAGTTGTTTCATGGTTTTAATCGTCTCTTGGTTTTCATTGATTTTCCGCTGCGAGTTGGTTCATCTCCAACCCTACCTCGAGACCCAACAAGTGGTGGAAGGTAGTTTTAAGGCAAAAGTACCCTTAATTAAAGGGATAAAGGTGGGGGCTTTTTGGTCATTTTAAGGGGTTTTGATTTTAAAACAAAATAAAAGGAAAGGTGGAGAGTGTACACGGCAAAATCAGAAGAAAAAAAAAGGAGGGAAGTAGAGAGAGAAAGAAGAGAGAGAAAGAAGAGAGAGAAGAGAGAGAAGAGAAGAGAGAGAAGAGAAGAGAGAAAAAAAGAGATAAAGTGTTGGAATTTTGAAGATTGTCGACGATCTGACCGTTGGATCGTGTTTTTCTTTGCATAATCGTCATCCCCTCATCGTTGCCTACGGTAAGAACCCAACATTTTCTTGTTTCGACGTGTTTGATTTCTAAGTGTTCGTTTAGAATTGATTAAATGATGAACGGCTGAGGTTTAGAGGTCGTTAGGAACATTTTGGGGCGAAAATGAGCATTCTCCGGTGTGGCCGGGTGGGGACTGCGTGTTCGGGTGTCGGGTTTTTCGTGTTCGGGTGGTCTTGGACGATCCCCGAGTCGATAATTTAAACACGTATAAAATTATGTAATTAAATTGGGAAAATTGGAATTATCGGGTTTAGAAACTTTAAACGCGAATTAAATCGCTCGGACGTCGGAATTTAGTTCCGTCGATTGCGTTGGAACACGCGAATTATTTTAAGATTGTAGAAACGAAAACGGGAATTTTCGGAGCCCCGGAAGGGCGTTTTCCGATCCCGGGCAGATTCGTCGGGCCGGGCGAATCGAGCCTTTCCGGGCCCATTATTGACAATGTCAAGTATTTGGGACGTTTGGGAGTGATCGAAATTGTCGGGGTTGCTTTTGGGCATCAAATTCATTGAATTTCAGCTTTGCCTGGGAACTTAAAAAGTGTTTTAATTGTGTTCTTGTTAGATTGTGCCGCCGATCGCGGAAAGGGGAGGCTAGGCGAGTGATCGCGAGCACGCCGGATCTTGGGCGTGGACTTTTGGGAAAGCGTTACGAGGTAGGGAAAAGTAGCCGGATCTCGGCCTTGACTAGGGAAAGCTAACATGAGAAACGCATGTGACACTTAATGGTGTCGTAGGATAAGTAAATTTATCGAACAATAGAAATGTAGGCGACACTTAGTGGTGTCGTAGGATACGTGAACGTATCGAACAATAGAAATGCATGTGACACTTAGTAGTGTCGTAGGATAAGTGAACGTATCGAACATTAGAAATACTTGTGGCATTTGGTTGTGCCCGTAGGTTGATTGAATTGCTTGTGTTTGTGAGTGGCCATGAGTGCCTGTGGGGAGTTGAACCCGTATTGGTTGACTGACTTGCCAAGTGGTAGTTAGTCGTGTTGTCGTCTTTTCTTTCTATTTGCGGGGTTTTGTGTGTTATTTGGTTGTGGGTGTGATTATTCTGGTGATGACTGTTGAGCTATGCCCGTGGGTGTGTCTTACCCTCCGGTGCGCGGTCGGTAAAGTGCTGAGGGATGTGGTTCCCGTCAGGTGCGTCGTACCTTCCGGCGCGTGATCGGTAAAGTGTGAGGTTAGAGCTGTGCCCAATGGGTGTGTCGTACTCTCCAATGCGTGGTCGGTAAAGAGCAGAGGGCTGTGGTCCTCGTAGGTGTGTAGCACCTTCCGGCGCGTGATTGGTAAAGTTTGAGGCTGGATTTATGCCCGAGGGGTGTGTCATACCCTCCGGTGCGCGGTCGATAAAGAGCAGAGGGACGTGGTCCCCGTCAGGTGTGTGGCACCTTCCAGCGCGTGATCGGTAAAGTGTTGAGGCTTGTGGTTGTGGTTTCCGTGACTTTGATCACTTTTGTATAGTTGTGTGCTTTGAGGTCGTCTTTACGGTGTCGGGTCTACATTACGGGTATGGGTGTTTAGATTGGTTGGAAATTGTGACAGTTTTCGTATGACAGTCAGGTTATTTGAGTTTGGGGATAGTAGTCCCCGGTGTTTTGTTTGTTGTCGGTGTTTCCGGCATTTCTGCTAGTATGCCGTAGTCAGTCTGGTATCCGTGGTGGTGAGAAAACGCTCACCCCTAGCTGCTTTTTCTACAGGTACTGGTCGCGAGGCGGACTATGGGAGCTCTCGAAGCTTGAAGAGCTGGGAGCGAGAGTTCGGGTTTTTGGGAGTTTAGCGACGTACGCTTTGGTTTTTGTCCGCTTGTTTTGGACGTATTTTAAGTTGTAAAATATTATTTTGATTATCTCAAAGTGGTGATTTTAAGCGGTTTATTAAAACGTTTGAAAATTGTTTATTTGTTTCACCGTTCGCGTTCCGGGTTGGGTTCTACTGAATTCGAGGTGTGACAGTTTGGTATCAGAATGCGATGTTTCACACCTCGGACTGTACGTCAATTAGGTGGGGAGAGTTGAGTCTTTAAAAGTCCCGTCGTGCGTTGGTTTTGCAAGTCAAAACCGTGTGTAGACCCGTAGTGTCCTAAGTCTTGGTTGTTGTTGTGTGTATGTGCAGTACGGTTATTACTGGCATACTAATTGTGTGTTGCTGCGTGAAACGTTTTTAAGCTGTCGCGACTCGACTCAGGGGCGCCCCTGTAGTCGAGCGTGACGGTGCTGATATCAAGTGTGTACAATTTAGTTCGGGGACGCCTGGACCGGGTTGTAACTATGTGATGTCAAAAATGAGATTTTATGATCAAAAGGAGAAGGTTTTGAAATTGGTTAGCCCGGTGGGCGTGTGTTTAAGTTGGTTGGCCCGGTGGGCGTGTTTTGAAATTGGTTGGCCTTGTCGGCTTGTGATTGAGGTTAGGTGACTTGAATTTGTCTGTGAATTGTTGTGCGTGTGTTTGTTAAATTGGTGATTGAACGTGTGTGGCCCTTAAGGTTGATTTTAGGGTAAAAAGGGGTAAGGATCGAGTTTGAAACGAATTTGGAAAACAGGCCTACGCGAGCGTCACGGACCCTGTCACGGATCCGTGACGGATCAGCGCGTTTTGGCGAATTTTGGACCTTCGTCACGGCTCCGTGACCCTAACCGTGATGGGGTCTGTCACGGGTCCGTGATTCCTGTCTTATTCCACCGTCTTGACTGTGCAGTTTGTGTGTTGTTTTTCGTGACTTTGTTCACGTTTGGGTCGGGTCGTTTGAGGTATTGATAGCGTGAGCAGTGTGGCGTTTTGGTAACGAGTACGCTAGAGTAGACGTAGGCTGTGTGAACGCTAGTATATTGAGCTTTTCGTCGTGGTATAAGTTCGCACACTAAGCATTTACGTGTATCCGTGCAGAGGATACCGACTACATGGCACGTGGCAGGAGAGGACGATCAGCACGGGCATCGGGACGGATGCCCACACGTGGCAGGAGGGGACGATCAGCTGGGGCACCGGGACGGATGCCCACTGTCGAACCCGCTGAGTCCACGGAAGCCCAGGGTACTCCCGTCGGGGAGGACAAGAGGAACGACGCAGGACCGTCTGCAGGCACGCCCAGCGTCCCACCGGTCGCAGACCTGTCCACTGCGGCCGCTCTGGGAGAGTTGACCCGGACGGTGCAGAGCTTGGTGGCGAGCATCGTCCGTAGGGAGTCTGCGTCGCCGGCTTCGGAGCTAGTACCTGCTGCTGTTGCAGCCGTTCCAGCGAGGCCCGTTCAGGCCGAAGGCCATACGGCCCGGACACTGCTGGATTTCCTGAAGATGGGCATACCTACGTTCGTCGGGGAACCGAACCCCGACATACCCGAGAGATGGCTGGAGCAGGTCACTCGGGACATGGACACGTCAGGAATAGAGGACGGTCACACCAGGGTGTCCTTTGCAGCTCATCAGCTGAGGGACAACGCCTACCACTGGTGGGGGCGCGTACGGGACAAAGTCGGGGACGAATACTGTACTTTCGAGGCGGTCTTCCTGGAGCAGTATTTCCCTGAGTCGGCCAGAGCAGATCGACATCAACAGTTCCTGGAACTGCAACAGGATGGGGCGTCAGTGGCAGAGTATGAGGCCAGATTCACGGCTCTGACCCGATTTGCACCAGAAATGGTGGCGACAGAGATGAACCGGTGTCAGCGGTTCGAGACGGGGTTGAGGCCGACGATTCGGGATCGAGTCATCGCCCTGAGGATTCGGGTGTATACAAAGCTAGTGGAGACGGCAGCGGTAGTGGAGCGGGGTCTCCGAGAGGCAGTGAGGACCCGTGAGGTTCGGCAGCGGCCGACCAGTGTTGCGGGACCGTCCGAGTTCCGAGATCTGAGGAGGCAGAGGACTGCGGGGTCCTTTCGGCCACAGGTTCAGCCGGGCGGATTGGGGCGGATGGGGTCAGTGGCATCGGTAGGGCCAGTTGCCTCAGAGCGGGTGCCGGTATGTTTTACCTGCGGGCAGTTGGGCCATCTGCGACGGGAGTGTCCGACCGGCGGAAGGACCGCGACACTACCAGTGATCAGCCAGACAGGCCAGGGCACGGGGCCGAGGGCCGACGATTTCAGGTGTTACCGGTGCAGCCGGGTTGGGCACACAGCTGCAAGGTGCCCTTATCTGATTGGGGAAACGTCAGTGCAGCGACCATAGTAGTCACATATAGTGCAGTCACCCAAGGGTCGCCTGCGTCAGAGTCAGCCGTCGAGGTTCTCATAGCCGTCCACGAGCGCGCCAGTTCCGAGACAGTAATAGAGGTCCGTACATCCAGTAGTCGGTGCGCCAGGTCAGAGGCAGTAAGCGTCACAGGGCAGAGTGTATGCAATTACCGACTCCCGAGCCCCAGGATCCGCTACCTACCATGAGACCATTCAGGGTACGTGCTTATTGTATCATTTGTGGGCGTTATTTTTATTTGATACCGGGGCGTCGCACTCGTTTATTTCGTCGAGTTGTGCTGAGAGGTTGGGGCTGAGTTTAGAGCCATTGAGTCCACCCCTATGTCTAGACACGCCGGTTGGGGGTGATGTGATGTTGACTAGAGTCTGTCGTGCCTGCGAAGTTAGAGTCGCAGATTGTCCTTACCCTAGTGACCTTCTCGTGCTGGGAATGACGACCTTTGACGTAATCTTGGGAATGGATTGGCTGGCGAAGTACCGAGCCAATATCGACTGCTATAGGCGACGAGTGACGGTGTCAGCAGGCAACACGAAGGTTTCGTGTATTCTGGGCAGTAAGAGCGAGGTTCTCCTGTCAGCTTTGTCCGCAGTGTAGGAAGCATCGGCCGTGCAGAGCCGAGAGTTACCGTGAGTGGTGTGCGAGTTCCCCGAGGTCTTTCCTGAGGAGTTGAGCGGGTTACCACCAGTTTGTGAGGTGGAGTTCGGGATTGACCTGATGCTGGGAACATCAGCGATATCGATGACGCCTTACAGGTTCGCGCCAGCAGAGTTGACCGAGCTGAAGCACCAGATCGAGGAGCTTCGGGAGAAGGGGTTTATCCGTCCGAGCACATCTCCGTGGGGAGCACCAGCACTCTTCGTGAAGAAGAAGAGTGCAGAGCTTCGGATGTGTATAGACTATCGGAAGCTGAACCGGGTTACGGTGAAGAACCGATACCCGATGCCGAGGATTGACGACTTGTTCGACCAATTGAGAGGGTCGACATGCTTCTCGAAGATCGATCTGCGATCCGGATATTACCAGTTGCGATTCCGGGAGGGGGACGTTGCAAAGACTGCATTCCGGACACGCTATGGGCATTACGAGTTCTTGGTAATGCCTTTTGGACTGACGAACGCACCTGCAGCGTTCATGGATCTGATGAACAGTATATTCCGGCCGTTCTTAGATCAATTTGTGGTGGTGTTTGTAGACCACATCTTGATCTACTCGCAGAACGAGGCGACACATGAGGAGCATCTGAAGGCTGTTTTGACCCTGCTGCGCACACATCAGCTATATGCCAACCTGGAGAAGTGCGAATTTTGGCTCGCTGAGGTGAAATTCCTCGGTCACATTGTATACCGTGACGGTATACTGGTCGATCCGGCGAAGATCGACGCGATTTCGGGGTGGGCGCGGCCCACGAGCGTCTTCGAGATCCGCAGCTTCTTGGGGTTGGCAGGATATTATCGGCAGTTCATCCAGGATTTCGCGCGACTAGCCGCACCTATGACTCTTTTGACGCGCAAGGGAGTCGGGTTTGTGTGGACTGAGGATTGTGAATGTGCGTTCACGGAGCTGAAGACTCGTCTGACTACCGCTCCAGTATTGATAGTGCCAGAGCGAGGGGTCGGGTATGAGGTCTACTATGACGCGTCCAGGGAAGGACTGGGTAGTGTACTGATGCAGTTGGGTAGAGTTGTTGCTTATGGCTCCAGGCAGTTGAAGACACACGAGCACAACTATCATACCCATGACTTGGAACTAGCAGCAGTCGTGTTCGCGCTAAAGGGCTGGCGGTATTATCTGTAAGGCGAGCGATTTCAGGTGTTCTCGGATCACAAGAGCCTCAAGTACATATTTTCACAACAAGACCTGAACATGCGACAGCGGCGATGGATGGAGCTACTTGAGGAGTACGACTTTGAGCTACACTACCATCCGGGTAAGGCGAACGTGGTTGCCGACGCCCTGAGTAGGAAGTCGGTTCCGAGTCTTGCTAGCATATCAGTCCGAGAGTGGGACATGATGGGGGTACTGGGCACGTTCGGGCTTGAGCTACAGGAGGTTACTGGTGGCGTGGCCATGTGCTCATTGGTGGCTTAGCCCTCACTACTTTCCTGAGTGATGGAGGCGCAGTCGGAGGATGTCGAGACGTCAGAGATCCGAGAGAGGGTCGTCAGCGGTGTCGAGGCGGAAGCCTGGGAACTCAATACTGATTGGGGGTTATGGTATCGAGGAGGTTTATTCGTGCCGCGCAACTGTAGAGACGACGTGTTGTGAGAGTCACATCATTCGCGTCTTACAGTGCACCCGAGTAGCACCAAGATGTACCGCGACATCAGGCGGCACTTTTGGTGGAGCGGGATGCGGAGAGAGGTCGCAGAATTTGTATCAAGATGTCTCACCTATCAGCAGGTGAAAGCCGAACATCAGAGTCCTGCCGGATTATTGCAGCCACTGCCGATTGCCCAGTGGAAGTGGGAGCACGTTACGATGGACTTCGTGAGTGGATTGCCGAGATCGCCAAGGGGACACGATGCGGTATGGGTGGTAGTCGATCGGTTGACCAAGTCGGCCCATTTCCTGGCCATGAGGATGACTGATCCGGTCGACAAGTTGAGCAGCCTGTACATTTAGGAGATAGTGCGTCTCCATGGAGTCCCTGTGTCGATAGTGTCTGACAGGGATCCTCGTTTTACGTCCAGATTTTGGCCGAGTCTGCAGACCGCGTTGGGGACCGAGGTTCTCCTCAGTACAGCACACCATCCCCAGACAGACGGCCAGTCCGAGCGCACGATTCAGATTTTGGAGGACAAGCTGCGGGCATGTGTGCTAGACTTTAAGGGGTCGTGGGAGACCCACCTACCGTTAGTCGAGTTCGCCTACAACAACAGCTTCCAGGCCAGTATTGGGATGGCACCGTTTGAAGCGTTGTATGGTAGGCTGTGTCGATCGCTAGTATGTTGGGCAGAGGTGGGAGACAAGAGTCTACTAGTGCTAGAGCTTGTTCGAGAGACGACAGAGAAGGTCGCGCTGATACGCGAGCGGTTGAAGACCGCGCAGGGTCGGTAGAAGAGCTACGCCGACAGACGACGCCGACCTCTCGAGTTCGCAGTCGGTGATCACGTGTTCCTGAAGGTGAGCCCGAGGAAGGGACTGGTACGGTTCAGCCGCGGCGGAGGCAAGTTAGCCCCGCGGTACATCAACCCTTTCGAGATCTTGAGTAGAGCGGGAGCAGTGGCATATCGTCTGGCATTACCACCGCAACTTGGGAGTGTTCATAACGTCTTCCACGTGTCCTAGTTGCGGAAGTACAATGCGGACCCCTCCCACGTCATTGAGTGGTCAGATATCGAGGTGGCTGACGATGTCTCTTACGAGTAGCAGCCGGTTCGAATCATGGACACACGGGAGCAGGTCCTGCGTGGCAAGGTTATCTGCGTGGTACAGGTGCAATGGCGACACCACGGGGCCAAGTCGACTTGGGAGCGCGAGGACGAGGTTCACGCGAAGTACCCCGATCTGTTTGACTCCTGAGGTACGTCTATTTTAAATTTCGCGGACGAAAGTCCTTTAAGGGGGTAGATTGTAAGAACCGCTCCCGGTCAACGCCGGTCAAATCGGCGGAAAAACAGAAAATTTTGGGACAAACACCTAAATGAACCCAAAATTGACCCGGAGGGTCATATCGGACTTAAGTTGACCTCGATATCGACCAAAGTGAGTTCTGGGTGACTCAGGGCAACTTTTTGCCCAATTTGGGAAAAGTTGACTTTTTGCCGAAAAAGTCAACCGAGCGACGTTTTGGTCCGTTCGAGGCCCGATTTGGATCCAAGAATCTTAGCCGTCGTCAAAGCGGTCTTAGTTGGGCCGTTTTCCTGTAGAACGCGAAGTTTCGTAAATTCTTGGAAAATGGGCCCGCACGGGGCCCGAGACGGCCGAATTTCGCGAATCTGACTGAAAAATATCGACAAAGATATTTTTCTAGCTAGTGGGACCCACATGACACTTGTCATGAAAGTGGTGGTAGGTAGTTTTAAGGACAAAACTACCCTTAATTAAAGGGATAAAGGTGGGGACTTTTTGGTCATTTTAAGGGGTTTTGATTTTAAAACAAAATAAAAGGAAAGGTGGAGAGTGTACACGGCAAAATCAGAAAAAAAAAAAAGAAAAAAAAAAGGAGAGAAGTATAGAGAGAAAGACGAGAGAGAAGAGAAGAGAGAAAAAAAGAGAGTAAGTGTTGGAATTTTGAAGATTGTCGACGATCCGGCTGTTGGATCGTGTTTTTCTTTGCATAATCGTCATCCCCTCATCGTTGCCTACGGTAAGAACCCAACATTTTCTCGTTTCGACGTGTTTGATTTCTATGTGTTCGTTTAGAATTGATTAAATGATGAACAGTTGAGGTTTAGAGGTCGTTAGGAACATTTTGGGGCGAAAATGAGCGTTCTCCGGTGTGGCCGGGTGGGGCCCACGTGTTCGGGTGTCGGGTTTTTCATGTTCGGATGGTCTTGGACGATCCCCAAGTCGATAATTTAAACCCGTATAAAATTATGGAATTAAATTGGGAAAACTAGAATTAAATCGCTCGGACGTCGGAATTCAGTTCCGTCGATTGCGTTGGAACACGCGAATTATTTTAAGATCGTAGAAACAAAAACGGGAATTTTCGGAGCCCCGGAAGGGCGTTTTCCGATCCCGGCCAGATTCGCCGAGCCGAGCGAATCGGGCCTTTCCTGGCCCATTATTGACAATGTCGAGTAATTGGGACGCTTGGGAGTGATCGACATTGTCGGGGTTGCTTTTGGGCGTCAAATTCATTGAATTTCAGCTTTACCTGCGAACTTAAAAAGTGTTTTAATTGTGTTCTTGTTAGATCGTGCCGCCGACCGCGGAAAGTGGAGGCTAGGCGAGTGATCGCGAGCAAGCCGGAGCTTGGGTGTGGACTTTTGGGAAAGCGTTACGAGGTAGGGAAAAGTAGCCGGATCTCGGCCTTGACTAGGGAAAGTTAACAGTAGAAATGCATGTGACACTTAATGGTGTCGTAGGATAAGTAAATTTATCGAACAATAGAAATGCAGGCGACACTTAGTGGTGTCGTAGGATACGTGAACGTATCGAACAATAGAAATGCATGTGACACTTAGTAGTGTCGTAGGATAAGTGAACGTATCGAACATTAGAAATACTTGTGGCATTTGGTTGTGCCCGTAGGTTGATTTAATTGCTTGTGTTTGTGGGTGGCCATGAGTGCCTGTGGGGAGTTGAACCCGTATTGGTTGACTGACTTGCCAAGTGCTAGTTAGTCGTGTTGTCGTCTTTTCTTTCTATTTGCGGGGTTTTGTGTGTTATTTGGTTGTGGGTGTGATTATTCTGGTGATGACTGTTGAGCTATGCCCGTGGGTGTGTCTTACCCTCCGGTGCGCGGTCGGTAAAGTGCTGAGGGCTGTGGTTCCCGTCAGGTGCGTCGTACCTTCCGGCGCGTGATCGGTAAAGTGTGAAGTTAGAGCTGTGCCCGATGGGTGTGTCGTACCCTCCAATGCGTGGTCGGTAAAGACCAGAGGGCTGTGGTCCCCGTAGGTGTGTAGCACCTTCCGGCGCGTGATTGGTAAAGTGTGAGGTTGGATTTATGTCCGAGGGGTGTGTCGTACCCTCCGGTGCGCGGTCGATAAAGAGCAGAGGGACGTGGTCCCCGTCAGGTGTGTGGCACGTTCCGGCGCGTGATCGTTAAAGTGTTGAGGCTTGTGGTTGTGGTTTGCGTGACTTTGATCACTCTGTGTTGTTGTGTGCTTTGAGGTCGTATTTACGGTGTCAGGTCTACATTACGGGTATGAGTGTTTAGATTGGTTGGAAATTGTGACAATTTTCGTGTGACAGTCAGGTTATTTGAGTTTAGGGATAGTAGTCCCCGGTGTTTTGTTTGTTGTCGGTGTTTCCGGCATTTCTGCTAGTATGCCGTAGTCAGTCTGGTATCCGTGGTGGTGAGCGAACGCTCACCCCTAGCTTCTTTTCCTACATGTACTGGTCGCGAGGCGGACTATGGGAGCTCTCGAACCTTGAAGAGCTGGGAGCGAGAGTCCGGGTTTTTGGGAGTTTAGCGACGTACGCTTTTGTTTTTTTCCGCTTGTTTTGGACGTATTTTAAGTTGTAAAATATTATTTTGATTAACTCAAAGTGGTGATTTTAAGCAGTTTATTAAAATGTTAGAAAATTGTTTATTTGTTTCACCGTTCTAGTTCTGGGTTCGGTTCTACTGAATTTGGGGCGTGACGCAGTCAATTTGTGATCGGTTATTCGGGACATTATGGGAATACTTTCCATCAAAGTAGTACTTTTATTCTCTTCGGCCATTCAAAGAAGTAAAGAGTAGAATCGAATAACATTAGATGGAAAATACCCGAACCAGGCTGGCCGAAGCAAGGAAACAGAACCTTTGTCTTTCACTGGGCGGGTGGCGGAGGCGGACGGTGGCGCGTAACCTCACGCGCGGCTGTGGGCGGAGGAAAAAAAATCCAGAAACCACCGGACGACAGGTTTTGCCCTGCTGATGCTTCACTCGCCGAAGGTGAGAGAAAAAGAACACTTGAACCTTGTAAAATGATACGAACAACTTCAAAAACTCCTTAACTTCTCTAGGCAAGTGAGATTTTGGTGGTGGTCGGATGGGTCTCAAATTTAAGATAGCGACAACCCAGAAAAATCTCTAACTTACGGAATAGGAGGTGAGAAAAGAGTATTAACGAAAAAGGATTAACCTGCACACCTGGGCAGTGAGAGTGCAGACCGGGGCACCAATGGAGGCTCACTCCTAAATTCCCTAATCCCTCAGAGCTGATAACCACAGCTCTGCTACATTGTTGAAATAAGAAGTTGTTCTTATTCCACTTGATATGAATATACATAGAGAATAGATATACATACACAATTACATGACTCCTCAAGTACCCCATTAATGAAAGGATCACTAATGGGTGACTCTTAGACTTCTAGGACCATTAATAGGTGACTCTTAGACTTCTAGGACCATTAATAGGTGACCCCTAGTCTCCGACATTCATTACACTAGAGAAATGTTAGTATCCATGCGATCTGGTGAACGACGGCCTCTAATCTATTCAGGGGACGATCTCCCTCATAGGGGAAGAGGGTGATGTCGATGGGGCCATTGTGGTGCTAGCAGCCTCTGCAGGAGACTCAGAAGGTTAGGTTGCCAATGAAAATTCTACAGAAAAATCTCGAAAAGAAGTACGAAACTCGGGACATGGTGTAGCTCTCAAGGCAGGCCCACTACACTTGTTAAGGGTTCTTTTTACAAGACCAATATGGACTTTAACAAAACTTAAGTACCTGAAAATCTAGTTTCTCTATTTTGTATTTTTAGTTGTTTAATCAATTATCAATTTACCAAGTAAAGTAGAGCGTTTGTACGAATCCCAAATGTCGGTACACCTATAATTATGTGCGGTTTTCATTTATAATCTAGAATTTAAAATAGTTTTCTTCTTATCATGTATTTGGTATATTAATATCGCCGGTATGGAATTCAAACACTTCTCTCTCGAGCCTTGAGAGCCTACCCTAGCCCTAGTTTGCCCTAGCCGATATGGAGCTTCCGTCTACCACCACCGTTGCTGCGCCACCTGGTATTGTCGTCTTTGTAGTCCCCGTTTTTGCCTATCCCATCCAATTGACATCCTCGCAGACCACACCTTGTGCAGGGTTTAAATATGGATGGGAATGGAGGACTGCCCCTCAACCCTCGGCGTCTTCGTTTCTCCCTGCATCCCTTGAGGTTTCGTCGCCTCTCGGCCCGGCCGCCATCACTCCCCAAACCCTTTCGCTGATGTCGTCTGGGTGTTGGGTCTCGAGGTAAGGTTGGAGATGAACCAACTCGCAGCGGAAAATCAATGAAAACCAAGAGACGATTAAAACCATGAAACAACTAACAAAGAATGGATTCACAAGAGAAAAATTCAGCACTAGTTCTTACCAAAACAAGAACACCGGTTAACGAATGATTGGCTTGAGTCTCCAAGACGCCTACGTATCCACATGGGAATCAAAGCCACGTAGTTCTTCTCTTTGAGGACTCAAGAACACAAACATGGAGGTGGAAACTAGCCAAACCCGAAATGGCCATGGAAGAGGGAGAGAAAATGTGTTTCCTATTCTTGTCTTGTGTTTGTTATGTTGAAAAAAGATGACTTAAACATAACAAAACCCATACTTGTCCAACTAAAGGCATGGGACAAGTATGGTGTCAAGTAAGGTGTAAATAGGACAAAGTATGGCAAGACAAGATTGGGTTAGGTGGTGAATCACCAACACCTTAATCCTTGTCTTGCTTACTTAGTACTAATTAATCAAGACTTGATTAATTAGTTCCATGGGCCTTGGTTGCATGGGCCTTTCATGGGCCTCTTGGAACATGGCCCGTGGCCATTTCTAACGAGGTCCCGTGATTCGCTCATCGCCTCCAAGCCTTCCATACCGGAAATGTCCAACATTATCCGACGCGATCAATCCCAAGACTCCAAGCCTTGTCTCGATCTGTGAAGTCCTATTCACTTACGGGCACATGACCCAAAACCCAGTTTTGGTCATGTCCCGAGACAACTCCCTTTTGGCCATTCTCCATAAATGTGTCAATGAGTTTCATCCTCCGGTGTGACCCTTAGGTTTATGCATGTCAATAGATCAACGTAAAATCCCATTTTACTTGATCCTATTTAAGTGGCAACTAACGAGACTTTAGTATTGCCTGACACTACATAACGAATCGACCCTGTCGATTCTAACCTTTCCGTCGTCCCTGTCATTATCCTTTTATCTCCGATATCCTGATTGAGATAAGGCATAGAGCCGTCATCCTTATTATTCTCAATCACCGTTCCTTGATATGTGAGATGACTGAAGATATGATACCCAGTATCATGTGCATGGCCATGCTATTCTTCCAGTCACTCTCGATCAAGTGGCCGAGAACCGATATCTTTCCCATACCTTAGTATGAGGGATAAATCCCTTAGCCGTCTTTCGTGTCACTCATGTAGCCCGTCCCCAAGCCAATCCTGGCCGTTATGGAAGCCCTGTTACGGACAACGTTAGGCTCAGGTCAAACTCAGTTGTTGACTACATAGCGATCACAAAGACTCCTTGGTCTAAGGATACATGACAAGCTACAACACTGAATATGTTCATGACTTAATCTATGGCACATATTCAGGGCGGGTCGTCCAATATCATGTCCCACATGATATCTATGATCAGACTCCGGAATCTCATTCCAATGACTAACAAAACGTAAGCCATAAAGAGCCATCTTTCATACTAGTCGCTTCTAGTGAAGCTTTGTTGACTAGGGACCCATCGAGTGTGATCTATCTCGATCTATGGTTCTATTCGCATGGTGGGCATAGATCAGAGCACACATCGATATATTACCCCAACACATAAGTAATATAAAGCCGCTTTAATTTTATTGCTAACGATGATATATACATTTGGACATTTAGGATTGAACTACGGGCACTAAGACTAACACTGGGCTCCCTGCTCCGGAGAGCAGGCCGCTTCCACCATCGCGTGCGCCTCCCCTTCTGTGCGTATCACTTGTATCTCCCCCGCAAGGATTCCCCCAAACGGCCTCGTTCTAGTCGTTTGTCCCATTCCTGCCTCCACAGCATGGCGCCCTAAATCGGGATGCACTGGTGTTGGGGGATCAGATGCCTTCCACCTCACGCCATGGAGTAACGCACCGAACGAACCCTAACCCTTCCTCCGGAGATCACCACGACCTTGCTCTGGTGGATGGGTTAACGTAGTCACATCGTGGAGATGCGCGGCCGCTGGTTGCCCCCCTCGTTTTGTGCAAGCAGGGATGCTTTAGGACGTGACTGAGACCTCGTCGTTCTCCTTGGTCACCCTGATGGAAACCCGGTCTCAACGCTTGGTTTTCGACTTCTATGGGGTGAAAAGGAGCCACGAGGCGACGCCACTTCGGCCGAACCCTAAACAATCTCCGTGGGCGAACCACGACCTTTCTCTGGTGGCTTGGGTGCATGGGGCACGACGTGGAGGTGCGCTGTCGCAGGAGACCCCCTTGTTCTTTGGCTTTGGGGACGAATAAGGAGGTCATGGAGACCTCAGAGTTTTCCTCGATCACGGTCACGAAGACCCGACTTCTGCATCTAGTTCTTGATCGATTTGGGGTGCGAAGGAGTACGGTGGAAGTCTCCTACACGTTCGTCCGGCGTGGCTGGACACGGAGGCGGAGGAGACTGTGGATTCCTCTCAACGGAACCGACCTCGATCCCGCTAATGGAGTAGGTGGCTCAGCCCGGACATCGCTGTCGACCTGATACCTTCAGAGGCATCTCCAGATACACCAACGAGGACTGTTGCGCCTCAATGCGGCGCGAGGGCCTCGTCCACGCACCCGACGTCCGGCTGGGGTGCTGCCGCACTCGGTTGGAGGAGAGGCAATGACAATGGACCCGTTACCCAAGTCTCGGTTGTCTCAAGGGATGAGGACCGGGGTAACAATGGACCCGGTACCTAACCCGGACCCTCGAGCTTTCACCTAGGAGACCGGGCACGTTCTTGAGATAAGCCCCCCTGGGTGGTCCTATACGAGAGCCCCAACTTTTGTACACGGGAACATCCGGCGGGCGGCTAGTGGAGATCAGCCCTCTGCTGATTCGATTGATGTCCTGCGGTCGAGGGAGTAGAGTGGAAGTGGAGGTGCTGGCCGTGCCCACCCAGGAGTGCATGTTGTGGAGGCCCCAACCTTATTGTCTAAGAGGAGCGCAGCTGCTAGTGGATGGGGATGGATGATGTTTGCGTCTGGCTGGCACGACAACTCACAGGCGGGGGAGATGCCCCGCTGGGAGGAATGAGGCAACAGCGGAGCGTCAGGGACTGACTTTGGGAGGGGTCCCTAGATGATGCATTGCCTCCCACCAACGCTACTACTGTCGAGGTCCCTCAGGATCTCCGGTACCCCGTTCCCCCTCTCCGCCTTCTATCTTTGCCCATAAGGTGTCAAAATATCATCCATGACGGTTCTAGTTCCTATAAGGGTCAGTGAATCATTGTTCGATCATACTGCCCTTTCATGATCGAGGAGCATGTTTCTCGAGGCATTTCGATATAACCAATCTTAAATAGTAATAAAATTGCATCATCGTTCAAACAAAATGCCGCCGGTACGAGATTAATTAACTGATCTTATATTAACAAGCGAAAGAAACAAGTTTGACCCTGTATCTATTATATTCTGTACGGGAGAACTTAATAATATATGTTAGAAGATAATGTATTTTTAAATACAATGTTAATGGCTTGTGGACCCTCCACCCGCCCCCAGTTGTGAACATGCGACAGAATGGAAGATGGTTGATGAAGTTATTTCTATGTTAGGCGGCGATTAATTACCTAATTATTTGTTTGAAGTCTACGCTTTATATGGAACACAGAAGCTTCCATGTCGAACGACCTTGTACCGTATATTCTAACATGCGTATCCTGATCATCTCGTGGAGGTGTAATTTAGAGCAACCGCAGAGTTCGGAAAACAAAGTTGACGGTTTAGTAAATCGCGAGTAGTATGTTGCAATGTGCAGTTTGTTCGGTTCGATTTATTAAATCACGAATCGGAACTGTAACTTGTGATTTACGGTTCACAAACATGAAACGTAAGCCGTGCGGTTCATGAACCTCGTCCGGTCAATCAGAGGCCGCCATATGGCGCTTGCATGACAAAGTCGGTTGTGGGTCTACCAATGGCAGTTTTTTAATAAAAAAATCTGAAATAACATTAAAATTTTCAGTTTTCACTATCCGTAAATAACCATCATCCCATTCATCTATCGACCAACGACTTCTCTTCACCTCAAAAGTTTCTCTCTGAAGTTCTACTTTCGCGAAGTTTGCATTCCGATCATTTTTTTGTTCGAGCTATGGATGATTCAGAAGTCTACGTTCGTTAAATGGCGGATTATGAACGAGAAAAAAGACATCCAAAATTCTACGCAATGAGGCGAATGCTCGAAAGTGGGGAACCTTCTCGAAGACATATTAATAGAGACATTGTCGACGGCCACAACCAAGTAAAACATGATTATTTTGTCGAGAACCCCACCTAAGAACCCGACCTATGGGGCCGAGATGTTTAGGCGCCAGTACTGAAGAGTCGACCGCTTTTTTATTCAGGTGATGGAACAGATAGCAGAGCATGACGATTATTTCGTTCAGAAGTCGGACACTTGTGGACGCATAATCCCTACGACCGACCTTATTATTTGGTTGACAACATTTACGCAACATGGATTCGGTTTGTGAATTCGATTCGACATCCCACACAACGCAAACACAAATTGTTTGGTAAAGTCCAAAAAGGTGCTCAGAGAGATATTGAGCGAGATTTTGGAGTTCTCCAAGTATCCAAGTATGGTGGCACATAATTTCGTGACCCGCTCGTGTTTGGGACAGTTGGACGTTGAATGATATCATGCACGCTTGTATCATTCTACACAATATATTGTGGAGGATGAACGCGACCAATATAAAAAGAAGCTGAAGAATGGTATTACGACGCCGCCCCGAACATACCTTATTAGAAACCACATGAAAAATGGCATTAGGGTGGGCCCTACCCTTCCAACAAAACTTGGCCATTCGATCCGAGGTCAGAAAGGATAACACCCACTGGACACTCCAAGCGGACCTTATTGATCACATATGGGATTGCTTTAAAGCGAATTACAAACCATGCGAGTGACAAAGCTCTCCGCACTCCATGCTTTCATACAAGAATTGTCTTGTAACATAGAATAATTAATGTAGTTAATTTATTTTATTGTTCATTTATTTTATTATTAAGTTATTTTTTCAATTAATTTTAAATTATTTTTAGTATTTACTGTTTTAAATCAATATTTAATAAATTCAGCAAAACAATATTAAATATACAAACAACATCTAGTCAGAGGGTTCCTCTACAAGGGGTTCAGATTCACTATAGTGAATCTGAACCCCTTATATGAACCCCAACATTGTACATACTCTTACGTTGACGAATTTTCAAAATTAATTGGATGCTAACTAAGCTCAAAAACCCCAAATCATGCAATTAACACCACGAACTCAAATTAACCATAAACTCATGCATCAATTTAAAGGAAATCAACATTTACACAACACCCATGACCTAAGATTTGAATCCAAAGTCATGGAATCCAAATCCTACTCAAGCATACCAAAAAAACAAGCTTTACAACAAAATAGAAAAGAGTAGAGATTAGAACCGTGATTGGGTTGAAAAACACAATCGAAAACTCCTCTAGTTTGCAAACCCACCATCTCCAACTCTTTAAAGCTTAAATACATGAAAATGTAGAAGTTGGAGATGGTGGGAGGCTCATGGATGCTCGAAACCTCCTTGGATCATCTTAGCTATGGCCTCAAGTGGTAGAAATTGCTCTCAAAATTAAGAACTGTAAAGAACAAATGAACAACAAGAGAGAGAAGAAGAGAAAAATAAAAATAAAAACTTGTATTTGATCTTTGTAAGGTGTAAAAATCCGATGTTCATATGTTTTTTTAAGAGAAAGTTGCAATATTATTAATCAAAAGGCAATTACATTATTGTGCGTCGAGGAACAGACTCCCCAACCACGATGAAAAGGACAGATTGGATGAACAATGGTTCTCTAATCCTTGTAGTACCATAACCATCACAAGCGGTATTGTGATGCATCATGGGCAAAGATAGAATACAAAGAAGGGGAAAGGGGTACCATGGATCCCGAGGGACCTCAACAGTAATGGAGATGATGGGAGGCAAATCATCGTCTTGGGACCCCTCCCTAGGTCGATCCCCGATGCTCATCTGGCCTCTCATTCCTCTTGGCGGGGCTGCTTTCCCACCCTGACCTGATCCTCCCGAGGAGCTCCAGCTGGTGATCTCTTTAGCGTTCCATTACTCTCACAAACTCCAGTAGGACCAGGAAGCCGGACAAACTTTTCTTCCGAGCCCTCATAAGCTCCCCCACTCATCTGTCTAGAAGGTGGTGGAGGGGCCACCAGTGCCGAGATAACTTGGAACTAAGCAGGGGCAACTCTGGTAGGACCCTGAGGACCCAGACCAGAAGGCATAGAGGTCCGAGGGGCCTTACTCAAAGCCAATGAGCCTTTCGGGACGAAGCCCGATGGAGCAGACGAGCGGTCACTCTCCCCCAATCCGTTGCATAGGCTTTGACCTGCTTCTCCCTCTGATACTCCAGCAAGGATGAGTCAAACCTCGGGGAGCCTTTGACCGCCCACTTACATTCCTTCAAGACATGGCCGGCCGACCACAATTGTAACATAAGCTCAAAAGCTTTGAGTAGGTGAGTTCCACATGGATCGGCTCAGGGAACTCCTTAAACCGAAGGACCAGTCCCCTACGTAGTGTCATCCCGACACATGCCCCACTAGTCACATGGGACAACCACACACACTCCCAACACGTCCCCGATGTGTTAGTCTTAATGCCCGTAGTTCAATCCTAAATGTCCAAATGTATATATCATCGTTAGCAAAAAAATTAAAGCGGCTTTATATTACTTATGTGTTGGAGTAATATATCGATGTGTGCTCTGATCTATGCCCATAATGCGAATAGAACCATAGATCAAGATAGATCACATTCGATGGGTCCCTAGTCAACAAAGCTTCACTAGAAGAAACTAGTATGAAAGATGGCTCTCTATGACTTATGTTCTGTTAGTCATTGGAATGGGATTCCGGAGTCTGATCATAGATATCATGTGGGACATGATATTGGACGACCCGCCCTGAATATGTGCCATAGATTAAGTCATGAACATATTCAGTGTCGTAGCTTGTCATGTATCCTTAGACCAAGGAGTCTTTGTGATCGCTATGTAGTCAACAACTGAGTTTGACTTGAGCATAACGTTGTCCGTAACAGGGCTTCCATAACGGCTAGGATTGGCTTGGGGATGGGCTACATGAGTGACACGAAAGACGGCTAAGGGATTTATCCCCCATACTGAGGTATGGGAAAGATATCGGTTCTCGGCCGCTTGATCGAGAGTGACTGAAAGAATAGCATGGCCATGCACATGATACTGGGTATCATATCTTCAGTCATCTCACATATCAAGGAACGGTGATTGAGAATAATAAGGATGACGGCTCTATGCATTATCTCAATCAGGATATCGGAGATAAAAGGATAATGACAGGGATGACGGAAAGGTTAGAATCGACAGGGTCGATTCGTTATGTAGTGTCAGGCAATACTAAAGTCTCGTTAGTTGCCACTTAAATAGGATCAAGTAAAATGGGATTTTACGTTGATCTATTGACATGCATAAGCCTAAGGGTCACATCGGAGGGTGAAACTCATTGACACATTTGTGGAGAATGGCTAAAAGGGAGTTTTCTCGGGACATGACCAAAACTGGGTTTTGTGTCATGTGCCCGTAAGTGAATAGGACTTTACGGATTGAGACAAGGCTTGGAGTCTTGGGATTGATCGCGTCGGATAATGTTGGACATTTCCGGTATGGAAGGCTTGGAGGCGATGAGCGAATCATGGGACCTCGTTGGAAATTGCCACGGGCCATGTTCCAAGAGGCCCATGAAAGGCCCATGCAACCAAGGCCCATGGAACTAATTAATCAAGTCTTCATTAACTAGTACTAAGTAAGCAAGACAAGGATTAAGGTGTTGGTGATTCACCACCTAACCCAATTTTGTCTTGCCATACTTTGTCCTATTTACTCCTTACTTGACACCATACTTGTCCCATGCCTTTAGTTAGACAAGTATGAGTTTTGTTATGTTTAAGTCATCTTTTTTCAACATAAAAAACACAAGACAAGAATAGGAAACACAACTTCTCCCTCCTCTCCATGGCAATTTCGGGTTTGGCTTGTTTCCACCTCCATTTTTGTGTTCTTGAGTCCTCAAAGAGAAGAACTGCGTGGCTTTGATTCCCATGTGGGTACGTAGGCGTCTTGGAGACTCAAGTCAATCATTCGTTACCCGGTGTTCTTGTTTTGGTAAGAACTAGTGCTGCATTTTTCTCTTGTGAATCCATTCTTTGTTAGTTGTTTCATGGATTTAATCGTCTCTTGGTTTTCATTGATTTTCCGCTGCGAGTTGGTTCATCTCCAACCCTACCACAAGACCCAACACGATGGAAGTACCCGTTTCACACGTCCGGACAGGGGCGGTAGACCCCTTGCACGTGGCCATAATCGCACTCGGTCGAGAATTAGCATCTCCCGAGCACACAGATCCAAGTCACCCAGCAACAGGGCCCGTTCATCAAAGCACCAAGGCTCGTTGCCTCGGAACCATGACCGAGCCTCAGGGGACCGAAAGTAGAATCCAAACAACCCCGGCCCTAGGTCTTTGACTACGAGACCCTCAGCAACCTTCCCTCATGTGTTGGTAATGATATATAGGAGTGTCTCCTTGCGGGGAGTCTTTGGGTACCACAGCCTCCCCAACATCCCCAATTGTTGGCGGGCAATGGCCGTCGATGTCGCCCGAGAGGACGGAACCACCACTTCGACCTCTTCGTCTTCTTCCAAAGAACAGGACGATAACTCGTCTTGAAGACTTACCATGGAAGCTTGAAGATTCGAGACTAAGTCGGTCGGAGCAAATTCCTCCGTATCCAAATGCCTCGACCGGTCTCGCGCCATCCTTTCCGGAGTAGTGAAATACGCCGGGATGATCGGGATCTTGGCCTGATCGGGGAAGCAGTGCCCTAACCCCAAATCCATCACCGTAGTCCTAGGTAGCTCCTCCATGGGTGCTTTCCCCTTCGATGGGTCTCGCTGCAGCGGCGGTACCCCACTAGTGCTAGAGCCTGAGGCACCAACGGTAGTAGTCACTACCTTAGCCCATGTATCCTTTGTGGGGGAAACTAAGCCAATGTCGTGACATGAGGGAGAAGGAACCCTAGAAAGGGTTGGAAGGGAACCGGTTGTCGGCGGAACCCTAGGAACCGCACCACCCTGTAAAGGAGGAGCCAGAGCGAGGTCATGGCTATTGTGGGGGCAGCGAGCTAGAGTTTGGAGGGGGGAGAGCGAGGAGGTCGTTTCGTGGAGAAGAAGCCACCGAGTGGCGGCGTGAAGTTCTCCCTCATCTCGGTTTTGCGATCGGATCTAGAGAGGATGATCCTAATGAGAAGGAGACCTCATCCGAGATCTCTCCAAGAGGAGGGAGAGTCAGCATCGGCAGCACGAGCGGAGATAAAGAGGGAGCTAGGAGCGGTTTGGGCTTTCGCCGACGTCGACTCTTGTCTCCAGCACCGGGAGCGGGTTGTAGAAGGAAAGGTAACGCAAGGGGATCATCACCAATAGGAGCAGCGGCGCCAGCCAAAGGCAGAGCCACGACAGAGAGCATGTAGGCGGTGGGGGTGGAGCAGAGCACCATAAATGTAGCGCGGCTAGGGCTAGGAGGGGATCTTAAAAGTTGAGGGAGTTTTTGTATAATTTTAGTTTCATATGTTAAACACAGAAATATATTTGTAATGCGGGTAAAAAATATGGCCCTTCTTCAAAATAACGAGATTTGGGCTTGGACGTGCGCTGGCTAGCTAAGTGGATCAGGTGCGGGCTGTTAGTCTTAGTGCCCATAGTTCAATCCTAAATGTCCAAATGTATATATATCATCGTTAGCAATAAAAGTAAAGCGGCTTTATATTACTTATGTGTTGGAGTAATATATCGATATGTGTTCTGTTCTATGCCCACCATGCGAATAGAACCATAGATCGACATGGATCGCACTCGATGGGTCCCTAGTCAACAAAGCTTCACTAGAAGCGACTAGTATGAAAGATGGATCTTTATGGCTTATGTTCTTTTAGTCATTGGAATGGGATTCCGGTGTCTGATCATAGATATCATGTGGGACATGCTATTGCACGACCCGACATGAATATGTGTCATAGATCAAGTCATGAACATATTCATTATCGTTAGACCAAGGAGTCTTTGTGATCGCTATGTAGTAAACAACTAAGTTTGACCTGAGCCTAACATTGTCCGTAACAGGGTTTCCATAACGGCCAGGATTGGCTTGGGGACGGACTGCATGAGTGACACGAAAGACGACTAAGGGATTTAACCCTCAAACTACGGTATGGGAAAAATATCGGTTCTCGGCCGCTTGATCGAGAGTGACTGAACGAATAGCATGGGCATGAACATGATACTAGGTATCATATATTCAGTCATCTCACATATCAAGGAACAGTGATTGAGAATAATAAGGATGACGACTCTATGCATTATATCAATCAGGATATCGGAGATAAAAGGATAATGACATGGGCGACGGAAATGTTAGAATCGATATGGTCGATTTGTTATGCAGTGTCAGGCAATACTAAAGTCTCGTTTGTTGCCACTTAAATAGGATCAAGTAAAATGGGATTTTACGTTGATCTATTGACATGCATAAGCCTAAGGGTCACATCGGAGGGTGAAACTCATTGACACATTTGTGGAGAATGGCTAAAAGGGAGTTTTCTCGGGACATGACCAAAACTGGGTTTTGTGTCATGTGCCCGTAAGTGAATAGGACTTTACGGATCAAGACAAGGCCTGAAGTCTTGGGATTGATCGCATCGGATAATGTTGGACATTTCCGGTATGGAGGGCTTGGAGGCGATGAGCGAATCACGGCACCTCGTTGGAAATGGCCACGTTCCATGTTCCAAGAGGCCCATGAAAAGTCCATGCAACCAAGACCCATGGAACTAATTAATCAAGTCTTGATTAATTAGTACTAAGTAAACATGACAAGGATTAAGGTGTTGGTGATTCACCACCTAACCCCATCTTGTCTAGCCATACTTTGTCGTATTTACACCTTACTTGTCACCATACTTGTCTCATGCCTTTAGTTGGACAAGTATGGGGTTTGTTATGTTTAAGTCATCTTTTTTCAACATAATAAACACAAGACAAGAATTGGAAACACAATTTCTCCCTCCTCTCCCTTGCAATTTCGGCCTAGGCAAGCTCCCACCTCCATTTTTGTGTTCTTGAGTCCTTAAAGAGAAGAACTACGTGGCTTTGATTCCCATGTGGATACGTAGGCGTCTTGGAGACTCAAGCCAATCATTCGTTACCCGGTGTTCTTGTTTTGGTTAGAAATAGTGCTGAATTTTTCTCTTGTGAATCCATTCTTTGTTAGTTGTTTCATGGTTTTAATCGTCTCTTGGTTTTCATTGATTTTCCGTTGCGAGTTGGTTCATCTCCATCCCTACCTTGAGACCCACCTTGGGCTTGAGAACTTTGTATAATGATGTTTATATGTTAAACACACACACATATATATATAATGCGAGTAAAAAATATGGCCCTTCTTCAGAATCATGAGATTTGGGCTTGAAGGTGCGCTGGCTAGCTGAGTGGATCAGGCGTGGGGTTGAGAACTGGTCCAGCTCTATAACTGTCTTCTAGAGCCTTCGGATCAGCGTACACGTGCAAGTCAATGATCAGATGGACCAGGGCGCAGTCAACGTGAGCAGAATGGACGGTGGGATTTGGTCAGATGTACATTCAGCACATCAAAGGGCTTAAAACGTGCAAGTGCACGGATTGTAGTGGTCTACCGCTGCAACAGATCATATCTGGAGTACCTTTTCATTTTGTAAATTCTTTTCTTCTCTTGCTCATTCTCTCTCCGTCTGGCCTTCGGTCAATCTCGTTCTTGAGTCAATATTTTTCTTTTGACGAGGCCTACAAAACAAGACCGACGATGAATATATTTGGAGCATATGATAAATATCGACTATGAACGAGGTTTAACGCATTTATTAAATAAAACTAAAATATAAAAACGAAGAACAAACAAGATAAAAATATAGGGAAAACTAGCCAAATTAGTTATGACATATTTACGCTCATCATTAACCTAAGATAAAAACCAAATGAAAATAATTAACCTAACTAAATATAATTCAAGAATTCATAATTTCTATACAACAAGTCCTAATGTCTAAACATGTAATCTTAAACTCAACTTCACAAATTCACTTCCTAACCTACCAATAATAATTACATAAATGAAACCCTTAAACCTTCAACAAAGTTTTCATTAATTCATTATATATCTTTGGAATTCCTTGGTTTCATAAATTCTTAAACTATCAACAACAATTTCCTAGTTTATACTATAATCAAACCTAACTTCATAATCTAATTACATGAACCTAAATAGAGAACGCATACTTACCTGAACATTTAAGGCTCGAGACGGTGGAACAATGATGTATGGGCAGGGAAGGCGGGGGATGTGACGAATGTCGGTGGATTTGATGAAACAAGCGAGATAGAAAGAGATACGAAGTAGTTGCAACCAGACGGGGAAGGATATATGGTGTAAAATGACCAAAGGAGCTACAAGTGGACGACACAAACATACTCGGCTGGATGGACGAGATGAAGACGTCGAGAACGGGAATCACCGAGATAGGGAAAAACGCGGAGAAGAAGAAGAAGAAGAAAAATAACTCGAGTATGAAGCATAAATAGGGACTTCACCGAAAAATTAAACATTTCATAAGTGACGATAATTATTACAGACAATATCATTGTTCCATTAGTAAAGAATTTTAAATAAGAGGCATTTTCTTCGGTTTAGTTTCCTAGATAAAAACACAATCTGGTCTAGCATGAGAAAAGACCCCTTTAATACTCTACTTCTTGTGAGCAGAGTTGGTACCCCTTACATTCCAAGTGAGGAGTTTCATGGTTTAGTGAATAGAGAGTGGAGAAAAGGAAGATATATCTTGCAAATCCTTTAAATCACAAAGATCTTTAGAGTCTTCATCATCCTCCACTTCCAAGTCCAATCTTCTAGAGATCTCAGCTTCCAAATTCTCAAATTGGTCTATTACAAGAGCTCTTGATTTTATCTCTTTTACACCAACATTATTCAAATAATCTCAAATATCTCTTTTAAAGTCGCGCTTAAAGCTCTTCGCACGTCTCTTAAGTTTAATGAGCTTCATCACGGACCTCAAAGACTCTGATTTACAAAGTCGGAGTTGGTAGTTTGCTGAGAAAGAAGAAACGTGTTTCAGACGACACCCCAAAGAAGAGAACATTTGAAGATTCTGTTTTGGAAAAGATTCCTTGTTGGAAGGGACAACCGTTGTTGTTGACAAGGATAATCCAAAATCCAAAACTTGGAAATTATCTAATCCCAAAGAGGATTCAAAAGTATTTGACACGTGATCTGAATCATCTTTTTCAATATCGCTAGAATCAAAATTTTCCCAATCCTTATCCTCATCAGGGATTGGTGTAGGCGTCTCCGACTAGAACCAAATCGGCACTTCAGATATAGTCAAGGGTTGTAGATGCACGAAGAAAGAAGAATTACCCAAAGTTAAATACAAATAACTAGGAGTTAGTTTAATGTTGTTGTGGATTAATAAGAACACTTTTTCAAATGAAGCTGAATCTGGTTCAGTATCACATACAACTTTCAAAGTCGTTTCCAGCGATTTACCAACATTCATCGCAGTGTCCAAGTTCTTCCTTGAAAAGGTATACCTTTAATGGCTATCTATTGGAAGAAGCCTCCCAAAGTTATGAGAGCTCCCGAATTACTAATGATATCAGACCAAGGACAAATAGAAGACAAATCATTCGATTCCAATTCATCCCTTAAAGTTGGATTCACCATAGTTATCAAAAAACTGTGACTTCCAAAAGAGTGCAAAACAATATCAACTAGACTGATAGTAATTAACATGGACTTCTATTCAAGAATAGGACAATCAAACTTAGGCAATACCAGGATACCTGATATATCTATAATCGCTCAACCTTCCACGCTATTTCCTTTAATGGACTCAACACTTGCAACCTCTTTAGCTATCTTAGTTCCCACACCTTTTTTAGGCACCCACACCTGTCTAGGACATACAGTCTTAATCTTTTTGTCCTTCCAAACACACTTCATGAAGATAATATGACCTTTGTGTATGCCACCATTGAGAGCCCAATTGACAACTTAGCCTGACTGTTAAACATCCTCATGAAACCAAAGAATTTACCTTTCTAAGTTGGTCTTTGACAAACAAAGCTCGAGAGGATTACCCCAAAACAATCATACAAGCCAGATAACCATTGTGCATCTTTCTAAGGTGGGAGATGACGCCCTATGGGTTTAGCACATAAAATAGCACGACAAGAGTATCGATCATCAAGTAGTATTTTGGAATTTAAGTTCCGGTTTATCGTACCCAAAGGAGAACAAGACAAACAATTCCTATCTTAAGTTCGTTATTAAGTTGTTTTGGTAAAAATGTGGTTTTGGTTTTAAAACATGTAATGTAAACAATAATGAAAATGTGAGCAAGTATTCAGGTAAATCAGAAGAGATTAGAGTTAGAGAAAAAGCAATCCAGGGTATGAGTTCATAGAGATCATTCTCATATATTGAATAACGGTAATTATTGAGAATTTTTACTATTATAGGGGCAACGTATTATCTCTAAGCTAGTCCTAACTTCTCCCGAATGTTTCGGACCCTGATGGAATCTAAATACTTATTTCTCCCGAAACAAGGTGTAGGAAGACCCAAAGCACGACGTTCTTTGATAATTTCTAACTTCCGAAATAAATCTATGGCTATTGCGATTGTGTTAACCTAGCTATTCCTAGTCTAGCTTTAAAACCCAACTTATTATTGGTTTTAGACCAATTGCAATCCTCATCTCCCGAGTATTGGATTGCAATTCCCATCACATATTAAGCCTACACGGGAGATAGAGCATTAAGAGTAAACCAACAACAAACCCTAACCTAGAGTCAACTTTCACATCATTATGCATTTAATACATGAAAATTCAAACCTCTAATATTCCATAACCCTAGATTATGAAGTTTAGCTACTTATGGAGAAAGAAGAAGATGAAGTAGAAGAAAAACAACAAATGAAAAATCATTATATTTGAAGAGTTGGAGAAATAATACCAATGTAGGATTACAAATGATGAATTGAAGCTCTAAAAATCTATTCTCACACTCTCTTCTCACAAATTTCTTGCCAAAGTTGGTCCCCCTCGTTTAAGCTTCAAGGATCTCCACTCTCAACCTTCTAGCTCTCTAAGACTATGTCCAAAACAAGTTATATCTCTCTAATGTAGCTCTCTCCTATTTATAAGACTCTAGGTAGCCATTTTCTCCTTAAAATCGGAATTGAAAAGAGGAAATTTGCCTCTTTTCCCTCTTAAAATCATATCTGAAAACCTCTGTCTATGTGCGTGGCAGGAAACGAGCCAGCTCCGCATGCTTTTCCATGCCGGGTTTGGTCCCGGATCCGTATGGGAACCAATGACGGGCTTCGTCACGGTTCCGGGTAGTTTCCCGTATCTAGAAAGTGACGACCCCGTGTCAAAAGTTGTAGATCTTATAATTTCCATCGATTTGATATATTATATGAGGCAACTTGGAGTTCAGATGAGGAAGTTATGCCCTTCGCAAGATCAGCTAGCTTTCAAAATACCTTAAGCCGATTTTTTCTCCATTCTAACTATTTTTTCGATCAAAGGACCTATAAAATAAAACGAGAGACATAATACGAGTAACGAGAGAAAAATGGACCAAACTATCCAATCTCAGGACTAATATGCTCAAGAATGTGGGCTAAAAACATCTAGAATCGATACAATTTATGTCCACATCAGGAGATTACAAAAGAAAATCTTATGCTCCTTACTTACGGCTTGTAGAGACTAGGAAGAGATTTTTTGGGAGTAGGATACGTTGTTTGATTATTAAAACGACCGACAAAAGATGTAACTCGAGGGAATGAAATTATTGGACCTCCTACCCGTTCTTCAAAAGAACCCAGATCCTCACCTGAGCCAGACATCTGCCAACGATCCTTTACAATATTAGATCGAGATATGTTATCTCCCCTAAATAAACCTCTATGTTTTCTTGCCCATCCCATCACCAATGATTCCCCTTTCCACTAAACACCTAAAGCATATTGTTGTACAAGTTGAATCTTCATGGGAAAAACTTCTTCCTTCTTTTGTAGTTTGATCTGTGAGAGTTTCCTTTTTGTTTTTGATTTATAAAACTACTAAAGAGACTCGTTCATCAACATAGACACAGATCTGAACATAACACACCGACGAGAACCCTCTCGGTTGTTAGAATATAACTCACAATCCGTAATTTAAATTTTGATATCCATTAGTTTCATCATTGTCTTAAATATCTAATTATTGTATTTAATTGCAAAGAAGATGTTGATTTAGCGAATAAATTGTTAAGAAAAAAAACATAGCATTTGCTTTCTATTAGAATAACTAGGCCGGCGTTCATGTATAATGTCGGTAAAGTTAATCATTACCAATGAACTATTGATTGTGTTAGCCATCTAATGTTCCAAAGTTGAAATCCTTTCTAAAAAAATTCTTCATAAAACGACCCCTCATCATCAATGAAATCTTCTTCGTCATCAGACTTATCATCTTCATCATTAGACCGCTCATATTCATTATTAGACCGCTCATATTCATCATCCCTCATATCAAGCACCACTACACCATTATCGACATTCATATGTTGAGACTATTCAATTCAATCACTACTAATGGTAGAATAGATGAAGTTGAGGCTATTGGTATGGGTCTTGAATCTTGTCCTTGCTTGGGCTCAGCCTTGGAATAATCATGTCAACAACACTGTCTTTGTACATTCGTCGATGTGCCATCATGTTCATGATCGTCGCATAAAATACCCTATACAATACACAGAAATATAATTAAAAAATTAGGATGTAATTAATTTAGTTTTAATTAACTAATATATATATATAAATACTCAGTATCAAATGTGAACCAAAGCCTTATTGTGCGAACTGCGAATTCACAAGAGAGCGACACGTGGCCTTTTCCCTCGTGCGCACACAGCTACTGTTCACACACGCGCAGCTACTGTTCACGCATCCGATTGGTGGGTCAACTTGGCGTATCGGCTAGTTAGTCTCACCGAATAGTGGGTTAAACCTGGCCGATCAGCTGGTAGTCATATACATGTTGTACAAGCACCCATGTATATAACGTACCAGCACTTGTGCATGTAATGTACCAGCATTGTGTGCTTATTGTGCCAACAATGTGTATGTATTGAATCGGCATAATTGAACCAGAGCTAGAGTCCGTGTCAAAATTTGACAAAACCCAAGAATTTTATTGGGTGGAAATGGCCTGGGAAGCAATACTCACTGCTATGCTATGATGTACGATGTTTTTCGGCCATCCGAGGTCATCTAGAGGGTTAAAATCGTTATTTTAGATTCTGGATTTTTTTGGGTTTTCTGT
The DNA here is from genome assembly GCA_963921825.1 of Erodium maritimum. Lineage (NCBI taxonomy): Eukaryota > Viridiplantae > Streptophyta > Magnoliopsida > Geraniales > Geraniaceae > Erodium > Erodium maritimum. The sequence continues at coordinate 49,415,116 of OY997588.1, forward strand.
TTTCTTTTATTCATATTAGGACTTTAGGAATACTTTCCTTAGAGTTTAGGGTTTAGTTTTAGGGTTTAGGGTTTTAGTTTTAGGGTTTAGGTTTAGTTGTACCAACACTGTGTGCGTATTGTACCAGCACTGTGTGCGTATTGTACCAGCATTGTGTGTGTATTGTACCAATAAAATCCGCACGCTACCAGCAGGTTGTGTGCGCGCTACCAACAACATGTGCGCGCATGACCAAAACGCGCCCGCGCGAAAATGACACGTGTCTCCCTTCTATGCGTTCGTAGTTCGCACAATTAGGGCGGTTTTCACGTTATCCTAACCATATATATATATATATATATATATATGGGCACTTTCATGCGTTACCATAGTCAGTTTTGTTACTTGTTAACTTATTATGAACCTTTAGATGTATTATATCCAATGGCTCTAGATTTTCAGCTTCAATTATCTACAAATAAAATAGAAAAATAATAAAAAGGTAATCTAGTAAATCCATCTCCCTTAATTGTTTTGCTGCAAATTTTTTTTACTTTTCAAATCTGATTTTTTTAGAGTAATTTTCAAATTTGATTGTTTATTCGTATTTTATTATTAGAGTTACATAATATCATGTCTATCGTTACAACATTTTATCTCGGATATTACTGAAAATTCGTAACAATGTTCTTATTCAAAAAATAATGTTACAATTTTACAGAATTATATATCATATGTTACAGAAATCTACACCTACAGTTATAAAAACTGATGTTATAGATTTTTACAACCAATGTTATAGATTTTGTAATCGACATTACAAATTTTTTTAATTCCAAATATAATGATAACATAAAAAATACGGAAAATTTACATAATAACACTTAAAATCACATACAATTACAGAAATGTACACTCATCATTATAGAAATTCGTACCTACTATTACAAAAACTACCTTTACAATTACATAAGCATATATGAACCAAATACAAATTACTCCTATTACAAAAAACTACTTAACAATTACATAACCAAATATGAACCAAATACAAAAACAACCTAAAAACAAAACCAAACTGAAAATTAAACGGTTACAAATTACTACAATGTTACAAAAAACTACCCACAATGTTATATAATACTACCATAAATGTTACAAAATAATACTACCAAAATCAACCCACAAAACCAAAACCAAACTGAACATTAAACTGTTACAAATTAATATCCTGTTACAAAAAACTACCCTCAATATTATATAATACTAGCATAAATGTTACAAAATAATACTACCAAAAACATCTTAGAAAAACAAACCCACACTGAATATTAAACTTAAACTGTTACAAATTACTACCCTATTACAAAAATTACATAAACATGCTCTAAGAGTTACATAAATTTATACTGAAAATTACAAAAAATACCCTAACAATTAGTTGCAAAAATACATCCTAATAGTTGTGATTCGAAACTAAATAAATATGATTATGTGATATTGGATTATAAATTATATAGAATCTGATTCAAAATACTTAGAACGTAAAACACAAAATTATATAGAAAAAATCATATGTGATTCATAACTAAATAGATCTGATTCAAAAAAAATGAAAACTAAAACAAAAAAATCAGATAGTGAAACACTAAAAAAATCATACTTAACAAAAAAACAATCAAACACCTACTTTAGATCTAATTCAAGGAGCTTCGACGTCTCGGAGAACCACACACGGAGGCGTGCTGTGGCGGCGTGTTGGGGTAGCGTCTTCTCCGGTGACGGTGGCTTCGCAAGCATTTTCTCTTGCGAGGGCAAGCACTAAACACGCGGTGGAGCACGACTGCAATCGCCTTGTTCGCTGCTTGCACGACGAGCTTCTGCACGGTTGAGTTGCTGATCTGTGCGTGGTCGTGGATCTTGGACTCCCACGGTGCAGATCTGTGCGGTCGTGTCACGCCCCAAATTCAGTAGAACCGAACTCGGAACGCGAACGTTTAAAACAATAAAAAATTTGTAAACCTTTTAAATAAATCGCTTTAAACCATCAATTTGTTTAACAAAATAATAATTTACAACTCAAAGTACGTCCCAACAAGCGGACAAAATACAAGGTATACGTCGCTAGACTCAAAAGTAAACCCGGACTCCCGCTCCTAGCTCCTCAAGCTTCGGAAGCTCACCTAGTCCATCCCGCGACCAATACATGTAGGAAAAGCAGCTAGGGGTGAGCGTTCGCTCACCACCACGGATAACAGACTGACTACTGCATACTTAGCAGACAATGCCGGTAACACCAACAATAACCGAACACAGGGACTACTATCCCCAGACTCGAGTAACCCGACTGACACACAAACCGTTACTTTCCTCAACCAACTCAACACTCGGACTCGTGATGTAGACCCAACACAACGATTGAAGACTTCCTCCAAAGACACGACAGATAACCACGCAACACCCAAGATCACTAAGGATCGCACACCAAACAAGATTACAAAGGATCACACTCCAGCTGCTCAGTAACCCCCTCACGCCCTTTACCGATCCCTGTCAGGCTAGGCGGTCGACCTGTCGCACTTTTCCCGACACAAAGTCGGATCAGGCTGTCCACCTGTCACCCCAATCCACGCACGCGCGGCCAGGACCCCTTTCCTCACGGGCAGGCCCCCTACCCCGTCTGAACATGCAGACGCGTGCGATCACAGGACCCCCGTTATTATGAAGCGGGCCCCCAACCTCAGGTAACCACAATCACAATCACAAACAAAGTTCAACAAACAGCAACAAGACCGGTCTAACACTTCACAGGCACTCATGGCCACCCAAGACCCACCAACAGTAAAAACACCGGCTCAACAACCCCACGGGCACTCAAGGCCACCAAAAACACACCAACTGTAAGGACACGGGCTCGACAACCCCACGGGCGCTCACGACCACCCAAAACACACCAACTGTAAAGACACGGGCTCAACAACTCCACGGGCACTCACTGCCACCCAAAACACACCAACTGTAAAGACACAGGCTCAACAACCCCACGGGCACTCACGGCCACCCAAAACACACCAACTGTATAGTTGACCCGTTTCCTTATAGCCCGTGAAGTTTCGTAATTTCTTGGAAAAAGTGCCCGTTCGGGGCCCAAAACAACCGAATTTCGCGAATCTGACTGGGAAATATCTAGAAGATATTTTCCAAAAAGGTGTGGGACCCACATGACACATGTCATGAATGTGGTGGAAGGAAAAAGGGAGGACAACTTTACCCTTGACTTTAAGGAAAAGACAAAAGGAAAAGGAAGGGCATTTTGGTCTTTTTGCTATGTGTTAGTTTTTGAATCAAATTAAAAGTGAATGGTGGAGGTGATACACGGCAATTCAGCAAAAATATAGGAAATGGAGAGAGAAAGAAGAGAGAGAAAGGGAAGGAGAGAAAATAAAAGAAAGGGGAGATTTTGGTGATTTCCCGACGATCCGACCGGCCGATCGACTCAACGATTGAAGATTCGTCATCCCGTCGTCATCCCCTACGCTGAGGACCTAACCGTTTTTCGTTTTGGTACGTTTAAATTTTAGGGTTTGAGTTTAAACGGTTTGATTATGGTTGGGTTTTGGTTAGAATTGGTTTAAAGATGAATGGTTGAGGTTTGGGGTTCGTTAGGAACGTTTTGGGGCAGAAAGGGAATTTTTCCATTGTGGCCGTGTGGGGCCCACGTGCTCGGGTCACGGGTTTTCGTGTTCGGGTGGTTTAGAACGTTCCCTGAATCATTTATCCTTAACCGAATCGAATTTTGGAATTAAATTGGAGAAGTTGTAATTTATCGGGTTTAGAAACTTTAAACGTCAATTAATTGACTCGGAAGTCAGAATCCGATTCCGTCAAGTACATTGGGACCCTTCATTTATTCTAAGACCGTAGAAACGAAAATGGGAATTTTTGGAGCCCCGGAAGGGCATTTACAAAACCCGGGCAGATTCGCCATGTCGGGCGAATCGGGCCTTTACGGGTCCCTTATCGAAAATGTCGAGTAATTGGGAAGTTTTGGAGTGATCGACATTTTCGGGGTTAAGTTTGGGCATCGAGTTTAATGATTTTCAGTTTATTCCTGCGAGTTGTTAAGTGCCTTTAAATTGTGTTCTTTTAGATCGTGCCACGGACCGAGGCAAGGGAAAGCTGGGTGAGTAACTGAGATCATCACCGGAGCTCGTTGGTTGGCTTTTGGGAGAACACGCACGAGGTAGGGAAAAGTAGCCGGATCTCGGCCCTGATTAGGGAAAGTTAACAGTAGAATTGCATGTGACACCGGGGTGTCGTGGGTTGAGTAGGTTATCTTTTTAAATATTAGAAAAGCATGATACGGGATTGTAGCGTTTATGAGAAAAGCATGTGACACTTAGTAGTGTCGTAGGAACAGAGAACTTAGCGATATTAGGACTACTGGAGGCATATGACCATGCCCGGAGGTTGACTGTTTAATTTCTGTCTTGGGTGGCCATGAGAGCCCGTATTTGATTGTTGGTGTCTTGGGTGGCCATGAGAGCCCGTATTTGATTGTTGGTGTCTTGGGTGGCCATGAGAGCCCGTGTTATTTAAATTGGTGTCTTGGGTGGCCATGAGAGCCCGTAATTGATTGTTGGTGTCTTGGGTGGCCATGAGAGCCGTGTTATTTAAATTGGTATCTTGGGTGGCCGTGAGTGCCCGTGTTTTACTGTTGGTGTTTTGGGGTGGGCGTGAGTGCCCGTGTTTTACTGTTGGTGTTTTGGGGTAGTCGTGAGTGCCCGTGGGGTTGTTGAACCCGAGTCTTGACCGTGGGTGTGTCTTGAGTGGCCGTGAGTGCCCGTGGGGTTGTTGAACCTGAGTCTTGACCGTTGGTGTGTCTTGGGTGGCCGTGAGTGCCCGTGGGGTTGTTGAACCCGAGTCTTGACCGTGGGTGTGTCTTGAGTGGCCGTGAGTGCCCGTGGGGTTGTTGAACCCGAGTCTTGACCGTTGGTGTGTCTTGGGTGGCCGTGAGTGCCCGTGGGGTTGTTGAACCCGAGCCTTGACTGTTGAGGTGTATTGAGTGGCCTTGAGTGCCTGTGTGTTTGAACTTGCCTGTGATTGTGATTGTGGTTACCTGAAGTTGTGAGTTCGAAAGGTCGACAGCCTGATCCGACTTAGTGTCGATGAATTGCGAGTTCGAAAGGTCGACAGCCTGATCCGACTTAGTGTCGATGAATTGCGAAAGGTCGACAGCCTGATCCGACTTAGTGTCGATGAATTGCGAGTTCGAAAGGTCGACAGCCTGATCCGACTTAGTGTCGATGAATTGCGAGTTCGAAAGGTCGACAGCCTGATCCGAATTCGTGTCGATGAATTGGGATAGGTCGATCCCTGACCTGATTGAGATTGGTTACTGAGCAGCTGGTGTGCGATCCTTTGTGATCTTGTTTGGCGTTGTGTAGTCTTTCTATCGTGTCCTTGGAGGAGGTCGTCGATAGTTGTGTCGGGTCTACATTACTTTATCAAGTGTTGAGTCTGTTGAGGAAAGTAACAGGTTGTGGGTCAATTGAGTACTTGAGTTGGGGACTGTAGCCCCGGTGTTGGGTTTGGTTTTGGTGTTACTGGCTTTATCTACTAATTATGCCATAGTCAGTCCGTTATCTGTGGTGGTGAGCGAACGCTCACCCCTAGCTGCTTTTCCTACAGGTACTGATCACCGGACGGATTAGGTGAGCTCTTGAAGCTTGTGGAGCTCGGAGCGGAGTCTGGTCTTTATTTTGTTGAGTCTAGTGACGGATATTGTACCTTGTCCACTTGTTGGGACGTTTTTGTATTGTAAATATTATGCTTTTTTGATGACAATTGGTAATTTTTTAAAGTACCGATCCAAAGCAGGTTTCAAATGTTTTATGATTTTAAAAGTTCACGTCCTGAGTTCGGTTTACTGAAATTGGGGCGTGACACAGGCTCAACAACCCCACGGGCACTCACGGCCACCCAAAACACACCAACAGTGAAACACGGGTTTAACAACCCCACGGGCACTCACGGCCACCCAACAACACAAATAATAAAACACGAGTTTAACAACCCCACGGGCACTCATGGCCACCCAACAACCCATATAATAAAACACGGCTTTAACAACCCCACGGGCACTCAAGACACAAACTAAACAAACAACCTCCGGGCATCACCTAATGCCTCCAGTAATTCTCATATCAATAAGTTCACTGCTCCTACGACACTACTAAGTGTCACATGCAATTCTATTGTTCGATACATTCTCGTATCATACGACACCACCCGGTGTCGCCTGCCTTTCTATTAATCGATAAACTTACTTAACCCACGACACCCAAGTGTCACATGCATGTCTACTGTTAACTTTCCCTAGTCAGGGCCGAGATCCGGCTACTTTTCCCTACCTCTTGAAGCGTGTCAAACCCGATACTCTTACTCCGGAAAAGCTCCATAATTTCCGCTTAGCCTCCTATTTCCACGGTAGGCGACGCGGTCTACAATAATTACAATTAACACACTTTTTAAGTAAGCATGCGAAACCCGAATTTAAAGAATTAAACGTCCAAATGCAACCCCGACAATGTCGATCACTCCCAAACTTCCCAATTACTCGACATTGTCGATAATGGACCCGGAAAGGCCCGTTTCGCCCGACCGAGTGAATCTGCCCGGGATTGGAAAACGTCCTTCCGGGGCTCCGAAAATTCCCGTTTTCATTTCTACGGCCTTAGAATAATTCAAGGGTTCCGAAAACTAGTAGTTCTTGGTGATGTTGAGACCCACACCTCAACATCACCAAGAACTACTAGTTTCAAACCAAACCCTAACTTTCAACTTAACCAAAACGAAATTCGGTTAGGTGCTCACCGTAGAGAATGTCGATGGGTACTCGGTTCTTCTATCTTTGAGACGATCCAATGGTTTGATCGACGAGGAAAGGTAAAACCCTAGCCAACTTCTTCTCTTTTTCTCCCTTTCTTCTCTCTTCCTTCTATCTACTTTCTCTCTCCAAAAACACCACTTTTTCACCCTTATGGCCGAACCCCTCTATCCCCTCATCTTTGTCTCTTTTCAAAAATACCTAACACCACCACATATTAGACATGTGGCAAGTGGGTCCCACACCTTTTTGGAAAATATCTAGGATATTTTCCAATCAGATTCGCGAAATTCGGATGTTTCGGGCCCCGAACGACCACTTTTTCCAAGAAATTACGAAACTTCACGGGCTACAAGGAAACGGATCAACTAGGATAGTTGTGACGACGACTAAGCTTTTTAGATTTAAAACGGACCACGAACAAACCAAAACGTCGCTCGGTTGACTTTTCCAGCGAAAAATCAACATTTCCCAAATTGGTCAGAAAGTTGCCCTGAGTCCCCCGGAACTCACTTTCGTCGATATCGGGGTCAACTTAAGTCTGGTATGACCCTCGGGGTCAAATTTAGGTTCATTTAAGCGTCTGTCCAAAATTTTTAAATTTTCTTGTTTTTCGCCGATTTGACTAGCGTTGACCGGGAGCGGTTCTTACAGGTCGTCTCAGAATAGAGCAGCGGCGGCTTGAGGAATAGCAGGGAGGATGGTCGGAGCTTCTGCGTGCAAGAGGGTTGGCCGGAGCTGCTGCGTGAAGGAGGGTTCGTCGGAGCTGCTGCGTGCAAGTGGGTTGGCCGGAGCTACTGCATTTTGGAGTTGGCTGCGTGAATGGGGCCAGAGAATAAGCAGAGAGTGTAACATAGGGTTTTTAAATATACATTGCATAATTACTCTTTTGTCCCTCGGTAGAATAAAATGATATAAAAGAATTTAAATTTCATATTAATTACAATTTATACCAGTGATATTTATAGTCATTAGGTCAATCAGATCCAATGATCTATAATGAGGTAACAACTAACAAAATAAAATATGGTAACACATGAATGTATACATATATATATATATAGGGTAGCTATCCAGTACAAAAACCTATTATTGTGCAAACTACGAACTCACGAGAACCACATGATGCGGTTAAAGTGACGTCAACAGAGCGCCCCAGATGCTGACACGTGACCGGGTCGCTGCTGGTGCACGTACACAGTGCTGATAGTTTACATAGCACGGTGCTGATAGTTTAGTACAAATGTGCTGATAGGTTGCTATCATTACATTTGTATTAACCTATTAGCACATTTGTACTAAACTATCAACACCGTGCTGTGTAAACTATCAGCACTGTGCGCACACACACCAGCAATGCGCGCGCCCACGTGTCAGCATCTGGTGCGTTCGTAGTTTGCACAGTAAGGTGCGCTGTTTTTATATTTAATTTTCCACGTGTCAGCATCTGGTGCGCTCTACTGACATCACTTTGGGGGATCCTATGGCTCAGATTGGTTCGTAGTTTGCTCAATAAGCCCCTGTTTGTACTTGATACCAGTCCTATATATATATATATATTTGGTATCAGGTACAAACCACCCCTAATTGTGCAAACTACGAACCAATCTGAGTCATAGGATCCCCCCAAAGTGATGTCAGCAGAACGCACCAGATGCTGACACGTGGGCAACTAAATATATAAAACACCGCACTTTATTGTGAAAAATACGAACTCACCAGATGCTAACACGTGGGCGCGCGCGCGCAAAGTGCTGATAGTTTACATAGCACGGTGCTGATAGTTTAGTACAAAAGTGCTGATAGGTTACATTTGTACTAAACTATCAGCATTGTGCTGTGTAAACTATCAGCACTGTGCTATTTAAACTATCAGCACCGTGTGCGCGTGCACCATCACTGTGTGTGCGCGCGCTGCTGGTGCACGCGCGCCACGTGTCAGCATCTGGGGCGTTCTGCTAACGTCACTTTGACCGCATCCTATGGCTTAGATTGGTTCGTAGTTTACACGATAAGTGTGGTTTTTACTGGATAGCTACCCTATATATATATATATATATATATATGGTGGGTATCCAGTAAAAACCACCATTATCGTGCAAACTACAAACCAATCTAAGTAATAAGTTGCAGCCAAGATGACGTCATCAGAGCGCGCGCGATGCTGACACGTGGCCACTTCGCGCACGCCTTTGCCCGCACAGTAGCGCGTGTTGACCATGCCCGCATCGCGAGTGCTGATAGTTTACATAGCACGATGCTGATAGTTTAGTACAAATGTAAACTATCAGCACAATGTGTGCTAAACTATCAGCACCTCTCTCATCTTTCATTCTTTGGAGAATTTGGTTGTGCAGGAATAAGGTCATTTTTCAAGACTCTCTTCTCACTCCAGATGTCATCTTGCAACAAGTACAAAGTGATACTTATCAGATTTGTTGGAATAAATTCAACTCTGATATTCACTTTTCCTTCCTGGCTTGGATCTCTGGCCCTCTTAGTTGTTTGGATCACAGTAGACTTGCTAGGGTGGCTGTGGTTCATTCTTGATGGTTGGGTTTGTTCTTAACCTGATTGTTGATTTTGGTTCTTGGTTTTGGGTGGTTTTGGGAGGGGTCTGGGGTGGGTTTGGGGGCTTAAGAGTACTTTGGTGAGTCTGGAGAGTTAATTGGGTCAGAAGTAGGACTGAGTGTGGGCTTCTTCCTCTCTTCTCTTTACCTCTATTTCTGGAGTGTGGGTTAACTACTTTTTTGGGGGTTTTTTTGAGTGTTTTGTTAGGTTGGATTTGTCTCTTTGTTGAATACTTTGTTGGATCCACATTTTGGGGTCTTGGGGTAATTTGTTCTGCAGATTATGCAGTACTGTGACCTGTTTTGTACTTGTATTTTGGGCTGCCTCTGATTTGGCTTTGGAGGAGTGGTGGTTGCTCTGGTTCTCTGGGGAGGTGGAGGCTTTTGGCTTCGGTACTGGTGTTGATTAGTTGCTTCAGAAACACTGCAGTTTCATTAGGGTTGGATTTTGTTTCTTTTTCTGTTGGTTCGGGCTCAACTTGTGGGTTAGCTGGGTTGCGGTGCCTTGCTGGTCAACGTATTTGGTGTTGTGTAATTTAGCTTCTATTTAATTAGGGGTGGAGGGGGTTTATTTTTACTTGGGACGCAAGTATTATTAGATGACTTTGGTACTTTGGTTGTAACAATTTGAGGGTAAAACCTTGACCTTGTATCTCACTTAGAGATCTTGGTTTTTGAATGAAAAATCTGCTGATCAAAAAAAAAACTATCAGCACCGTGCTATGTAAACTATCAGCACTGTGCGCACAAGCACCAGCAGCGCGTGCGCCCACATGTCAGCATCTGGTGAGTTCGTAGTTTACACAATAAGGTGCGGTGTTTTATATATTTAATTGCCCACATGTCAGCATCTGGTGCACTCTGCTGACATCACTTTGGGGGATCCTATGACTCAGATTGGTTCGTACTTTGCACAATAAGGGATGGTTAGAGGCCCTATCCATCGTAATTGACCAATGTGTTGTAAATTAGGAACAATAAAATGTAACATAAGGAATAGCACAATATAACATAAGAAATAACAAAATGAAACACGAGGAGTAGAAAACTGAAACACCAAATTTTGGGTTCAAAAACTCCAACAAATGTGAACCCAAAATTCTGTATATGAAATCCAAAATATAAAATGTATCATAAGGAACAACAAAATGTAACACGAGGATGCCTACAGAATTTTGGGGGTTTAAATACATAATCAAGTTTAGGTTCACATTTGCTACAGAATTTAATAGTTAATATTCCAGAAATATTTAACCCAAAATTTGATGTTCTATTTTTTTAGTCCTTGCGTTACATTTTATTTTTCCTAATTAACAATATAAAGATCCATCTTCAACAATTAATTATAAACTTTGGAGCGCCCAAAATTGAAACGTAGCTTCTCTCTCTAAGCGTGACCTAGCATCTACAACTCTGCTGCCCCTCTTCCTTCCGGCGACGGTCGACTCCTCCGGTCATGGCTGTCGCCGGCGGTACCTTCTCTCTATCTTCCCTCTCCACCCTTTCCCCCCTTCTTACTTTGTTTGATCTTTCTCACATTCTCCTCGCGTCTCTTACTCTGTTTTTGTTCGGCCGGACTTGTTCGTCATCCAACCTTCTTTCTTTCTCCTCTGCTCGTTGAGGACTAGTGTGTCGAGTTCTGGCCCTAGGGTTAAAGATCTGAGATCTGGTCATCCTGGTCAAGTGCTCCGTCAATCATGTGGGAGGGCTCTTGGATCTCTGAGAGTTTACTGAAATTGCAATTTCAAAGACTCTTCCATTTAAGTACACAAAAAAATGCTTAGTTCAAGATTTTTGGAGGGATGGACAATGGATTTTCATTTTCAGAAGAAAGTTAAGAGGTTGGGAGCTTGGAAAATTCAGAGAGCTAGGGAATCTCCTTCACTCTTGCTCTCTAAATATTCTCAAGGAAGACTCAGTTTTGTGTGGAATAGACAACAAAGGCTTTTCAGTAGGAAGGATGTATACTCATCTCTCTAATTCTCTTTCAGATTGCAGTGGAGCAAATTTCTGTAGCTTCCCAATCTCCCTCCTAAGATTGCAACATTCTCATGGCTGGCTTCTATTGGAGTTGTCCCAACATAAGTTTTCTTAGAGGCCAGAGGCATACCAATACCCATAGCTTATTCTTGGTGCAAATTCTGTGGAAATCATTTTGAGGACCTCAACATCTTTTTATTCAGTGTAAGAGGGTTTGGGTAATCTGGGCTGAAGTGATGCAGTGGTAGGGTATCTCTTGGTCAATGCCCTCTAATATAACTTCCTTCATCATTTCTTGGGATCAACTCTGCCCTTCTAGCAAATTATGGAGGAATTTATTCTCCATTTGTTTATGGGAGATCTGGCTAGTTAGGAATTCCATGGTTTTCAACAATGTGCAGGTGGATGTCAAGGAGATTCTCCCCAGAGTGCAACATTCTTCTTATGCACTGGAGTGGGCACTATTCAAATCCTACTACGCTTTCTCATTTCAGATGTGGTAGTTCTCTTCTCAGTTATGCAAGAGGTTAAGGAAAAAGTTATTGGGGGTTTTGTGGGTGGGTTATGTTTTAGGTTGGTTTGGGGAGTGTGGTGAGAATTAGACTAGTCACTTGGGTTTGTCTTGCTTGGGTCTAATGTTTTCTTGTCTTGCAGGTGTGTGTGGGTAGATTTGACACTAGTTCTCTAGATTATTGAGTTGTGAGGTGTGGGGGTAGTACAACTGTAAGGGTCTTTTTTGGTTAATTGCCTTGCGGTTCTAGTTTGCTGGGTATTGGTTGCTTGGGACACAACATATCTCTGTTTGTCTTTGTTTTGGTTGTATTTGTCTCTCTCGGTGGTGTATTACCTCTCCTTGAGGGCTGCTAGTGTTTGGTTTTGCAGTATTGGTTCTGTTGTCTGGGATTCTGGGGTTCTGACATTCGGGATTGTGGGTATTTAGTACACCTATGTGTTGGTGTGTTTTATCATTTCATGGGGAATTTTGCAGTACTACTGGTTTGGTCTTGTATTTTTGCCCGATATTTTTGGCACTCTTCTGAGTTTTGTAGGGTGTTCATTGGGGTTTTTGTGGTCATGTTTGGTGTATTGAGGTGTATTTGTCGGTTGATTTTGTGGCCTCCTAGGTGAGGTGTACGGCATTGTAATATTGAAGGGTTTGCTTGTTAAAACCCTCTGATTTTTAATTCCAGCTAGCTTTAAAAAAAAAAAGGTAATCCTAATTATTATGCATCATTCTTGTGTTTGAGTGACATAATTTGGACGAGACAACATGTGTAACCCTATCATTTAAATGACTAGGTCAATCACTAGGACAAGATACCTCATTCATGACCGTGGTGGTGTTTCCTATTACTATATTCCTCGTATCCCTATACTTAACTTTTTTGTCTTTTCTTTTCCCAAGAAGCATTTTTCCCTCCTAATATACTTGTCGTAAATGATGTTTCTTGGAACTGTTCTTCATTTTTATGGACACTATAATTTTACAATTATAAAGCTATTTTTTTAGGGAAAATATCATATGGGTACCCTTAACTATACGTGTTTAACACATTGGTACCCTTAACTAATTTAATCACTAAAAAAGTACCTTAAGTTTCCAATCAGTAACACTTTAGTGTTTTCCGTCTATTTTTGGACGGAAAATGGTCATGGTGATGGAGATGAAGGATGGGGAAGAAACAAAATGAAGGAGAAACAGAATGAAGGAGGCGTATGTATGAAATAAAATGGGGGAGAAGAAGGTTGCGTAGGAGAAATAAGGTAAAAGAATAATTAGGGTTTGAACTTAGAGGGGTATTTTTGTCATTTTTTGAAAGTTTAAGGTCATGTGCATTGCACATGACCATTTTCCGTCCAAAAATGGACGGAAAACACTAACGTGTTACTGATTGGAAACTTAAAGTACCTTTTTAGTGATTAAATTAGTTAAGGGTACCAATGTGTTAAAAACGTATAGTTAAAGGTATCAATCTGATATTTTCCCTTTTTTTTATCAGCAAATGGCTTGTATCAGGTCCAACCCTTTAAAGTAAAGGAGAATAACAAAGAGATTACAAGATCCTTCAAATGAACTTAGAGCATTCCATATGAAGATCCTAAAATCCCAAATTCCTCGTAATGCAAGCAAAAGATATAGACATGAATAACAAGCTTAACTACCTTCACTCAAACTGAAATTCGAGAGCCTTTAAGTGACTTGTACCCCAAGAAAAACTCACCTAGTCATGAACAACATATAAGCACAACAAAGGGAATCAATGCTGCAAATGAGTCATGATGTGAGGTATGGTAGAATTGGATTTGTGAGTAAAGGATGAAATAGAGACAACATATGAGTCAGAAATGTACATTTGATTGGTTTCTTCTGATTCTGAAGTCCTTTTGGTTGAGTGTTGCTTAAATCTTTTGTACGACTTGGGCTTTGTTAGAAAAACTTGAGGGTTTGGAATTGGTAACTAAAGCTTGCTGGTTTGGCCAATACTGGTGGCTTCACAATTGGGATTGGTTCGAATTGTAGCTTAAGGCTCCATTGTTGGGATGGTTTGGAATTATAGTTTTTAGTTTTGGGTTCCCCTAAGGTTTTGGGAAGTTTACTTGCTTTGTAAGTAAGGTTGTATGGGTAGCTTGCACGACAAGTTAGGTTGTGTTGGAACATTTGTGTTCCTTTGTTTTTTTATCAGCGAAAGCAAATTGAAATTAACTTTTATGGAAAAAGTTACACTTCAAATTTTCCAACCTAGCTACAGATCGAGAAAAAAAGCCAGACAAAAAAACAACAGAAAGCAGAAGCCTAAACACAAGCTACACATCCCCAAAACCAAAGTACGATGAAGTGCAACCCTGCATGAATTCCCCTGTGAGGCCTGTGTGTATGCAGATGGATGGGAATGTAACTGGATTCCCCTGCGAGGCATGTGACTGCAACCTAGCGAATGAGAATGTAAAGGATTCTCCTAGGCTTATGATTATGTAGCCCTATGAGCGCCAGAGTAGATTTAGAGGGTGCAAAGATGAGAGGGAATGAGGATGAGAGAGTGGACTTTCCCTTGGCCAGAGTCTTCATTTTCGAAGATTCGGTTTATAAAATTTCAAAAACTTGCTGATAAAAAAAAGAAATGTACAATTTGATATAGCCCAAGTCAAATCAAATTAGTTTTGGCCATAAATATTTTTATTAAAAATCAATCCATATATTTCAAATCAGACTATATAATAAAAAGAAAAAAAATCTATTTGTAAGACCAAGGAAAGGGGATTAATATTAATGAAAAGAACATTAAGGAAGTAGTCATGGCATAATCTTAAAGCCAGCTAGTAAGGGGGCCACTAAAACACCATGTTTACAAATAAAGAATAGGTCAACTCTATCCTCGACAGACAGGCACATAATAATGTGGTGTACACGTAGAAAGTCTAAGTAAGAAAAGGCATATTAGGTAGAGCAACAACGAGATAGGAACTACTTGTACATTATTTTAGTAACACCTTAAGGAGTTGGTAGCCTTAGAACAAATACTAACTACCGTGGTTTGTTGTCGTTGTTGACTTTTTCCCTCTCTCTCCATTGCCGTTTCAAGTCTATATAAACACAAGACACATTGATCCAGATTCTTAATTTGCTCTTCTATCTCTTCTCCGTCCATATTTTGTTTCATTTACTCATTGTAATTCGAAACTAATTGCTCAATAGAGTTATTACAAAATGAACATGGGATTGGGATTGTTGGTTAAGGTTGTGGTGGTGTTGGGATTTGCTCTGCCGGCGGCGTATGCAGTTCAATACACGGTCGGTGACGGTGCTGGCTGGGACTCTGGAATTGATTACACTACTTGGCTTTCCGGCAAAACCTTTAACGTCGGGGATACTCTTTGTAAGCGTGTTGTTTTTCTTATACTTATGCGTATTATATAAGCACACACTAACGTTTTGAAATTAGGAATGCCTATGTATTATCTTATGTGTTAACGTTAAGTTACAGATACATACACTAACCTACGATAACCTATGTATGTAGTGTTCAACTACGGAGGAAGTCACTCGGTGGACGTTGTAAGCAAATCAGGCTACGACAGTTGTTCATCGAGCAATGCCCTAAAATCCTACAGCGATCGAAACACTGTCTATACCCTGGCCACCCCTGGCGCTGTCTACTTCCTCTGCCCCACCGCCGGCCACTGTCAAGGAGGCATGAAGCTGGCTGTCACGGTGGCCGCCGCCAGCAGCGGTGGAGACACCCCTAGCGGCACCCCTCCCAGTTCCACCACTCCCAGCACTCCCAGCACTCCCACCACCACCCCTCCCAGTTCCACCACCCCGTCACCCGCCACCGGAGCAGCTACTGGTTTCGGAAATCTCATCATTGGTTCATCTCTCGCACTCGCTGCGGCCTTCGGGATGATCATGGTTTAGGGAAGAGGCAGTGCTATCGTTTTTATTTCCTGTGTTTGTTGAATCTTGGTTTGTGTCTTCTTTTTCTTCCATGGATTTTAGATTATTCTAGGTTTTATGTCTATATGGATTCACATGAAATAATAATGCTCTCTTTATCAAAACAATGCTAGGTACGACGGAGGAATATTATACAAAAAAAATAAATAAATATACTGGGATTGAGTTACGATTTTATATTATCAACTTCACGAGATTATCATTTCATTATGGTGAATTTCTATGGTGTCAATGTGCTAAAATATGAATAAGGTGACATGAGAAAACCGATTTCATTAATAATACAAAACTAATTAATAAACTTCAAATTTCATTGATAATCAAATATTACAATGCTTTCTAGTACATCAAATTTATTAAAGGAATCATCTCAGTCGTCCGAATCCGTGTCGTTGTTTGAGCCACGATAATTCGCTCCAAACCGAGTCCATATGTGCTCCATAAGGTCATGTTGGAGTTGTCGATGGGTCTCATCATTGAGGACACTGACTCGAGCACGCAACTCATCTCGGTATGGCAAGGGCCCTCCTTGATGCCATCGTTGAGGTGGTGCCCAATCTGGTATGTCCGGAGGGGCCTCGAAATACAATTCGTCATCCCCTGCTTCGTAGCGGTCGCGTTCATCCTCCACAATCATATTGTGTAGAATGATACAAGCATGCATCATGTTAGCCAAGGTCGACTTCTTCCAGACAGGAGTCGGCCTTGATATTATGTGCCACCGTGCTTGGAGAACTCCAAAAGCCCGTTCAATATCTTTCCGAGCACCTTCTTGACATTTGGCAAACAACATTTGTTTGCGAGTATGGGGATGGCGAATCGTATTCACGAATCACCTCCATGTGGGGTAAATGTCGTCAACTAAATAATATGGGCGGTTGTAGCGACGCTCGTTGAGCTCGTAATGCACGGACAAATCACGACCATGGAAAGCGTCGTCGAACAAGTGACCGGCGTGGGGGACGTTAATGTCGTTGTTCGAGCCAGCCATCTCGAAATACGCATGCCAAATCCATGTATCACGGGAAGCAACCGCTTCAAGCATATGGTTGGATTCCCGTGATCTCCACGTTCGTGTGCTCCTTGCGATGCGACTGGGCAATTCTTCCACTCCCAATGCATGTAGTCAAGACTGCCAATCATACCGGGGAACCCTCGGTTGTGCCACGACTCGAGTAATCGCTGCATGTCCACCTCATTCGGCTTCCGCAGGTATTTCTTCCATGAAAACCTCAATAATGGAAACGTCTAACACATTTAAGCATAGTACTTACCCCCATACGTAGTGTGTCGTCCAATGAATCGGCAGAGCACCCGTACGCTAGCATTCGTACCGCGGCGTTGCATTTCTAGTGCGTTGATAACCTCATTCGTCTCGCACCGTCCGGCTTCTGCACAAAATAATCGCCATGAGCCGCTACCGCATCCATAACCCGTAAAAGTAATGGTCTGGACATGCGAAATCGATGCCTGAACAGTTTGGGCCCATAGGTCGGGTTCTCGACAAAATAATCCGCCATCAGTTGCTCGTGGCCTTTGGCACGGTTTCTGTCAATCTCTCATGGGGAACCTTCCCCTCTTTCGAGCCTTTGTCGTATTGCGTCAATTCTTGGCATTGCTCTCTCTATTATTCTGTCGGCCCTCCGCCGGATTCCTTCATCCCGAGCACGAAGTGCCACTTCGTACTCGCGTTCTGCGGCTTCGAGCTCCTCCCTCATTTGAGCATCATCGTCGCATATTTCTTGTTAAAAATAAAATATGCAAAATGGAGAGAATATGTTGAGAGAATATGTGGAACATGATATTGGACGACCCGACATGAATATGTGCCATAGATCAAGTCATGAACATATTCATTTTCGTAGCTTGTCATGTATCTTTAGACCAAGGAGTCTTTGTGATCGCTATGC
This sequence comes from Erodium maritimum, assembly GCA_963921825.1. Classification (NCBI taxonomy): domain Eukaryota; kingdom Viridiplantae; phylum Streptophyta; class Magnoliopsida; order Geraniales; family Geraniaceae; genus Erodium; species Erodium maritimum. The sequence goes on from OY997588.1 coordinate 49,432,897, forward strand.
AGTAAAGAACTAAGTTTGACCTGAGCCTAACGTTGTGCGTAACAGGGATTCCATAACGACCAGAATTGGCTTGGTGATTGACAGCATGAGTGACACGAAAGACGGCTAAGGGATTTCTCCCTCATACTACGGTATGGGAAAGATATCGGTTCTCGGTCGCTTGATCGAGAGTGACTGAAAGAATAGCATGGCCATGCACATGATACTAGGTATCATATATTCAATTATCTCACATATCAAGGAACAATGATTGAGAATAATAAGGATGATGGCTTTATGCCTTATTTCAATCAGGATATCGGAGATAAAAGGATAATGACAAGGACGACGGAAAGGTTAGAATCGACAGGGTCAATTCCTTATGCAGTGGCAGGCAATACTAAAGTCTCGTTAGTTTCCACTTAAATAGGATCAAGTAAAATGGGATTTTACGTTGATCTATTGACATGCATAAACCTAAGGGTCACAACGGAGGATGAAACTCATTGACACATTTATGTAGAATGACCAAAAGGGAGTTGTCTCAGGAGATGACCAAAACTGGGTTTGGGTCATGTGCCCGTAAGTGAATAGGACTTTACGGATCGAGACAAGGCTTGGAGTCTTCGGATTGATCGCGTCGGATAATGTTGGACATTTCTGGTATGGAAGGCTTGGAGGCAATCAGCGAATCACAGGACCTCGTTGGAAATTGCCACTGGCCATGTTCCAAGAGGTCCATGAAAGGCCTATGCAACCAAGGCCCATGGAACTAATTAATCAAGTCTTGATTAATTAGTACTAAGTAAGCATGACAAGGATTAAGTTGTTGGTGATTCACCACCTAACCCCATCTTATCTAGCCATACTTTGTCATATTTACACCTTACTTGTCACCATGCTTGTCCCATGCCTTTGGTTGGACAAGTATGGGGTTTGTTATGTTTAAGTCATCCTTTTTCAACATAACAAATACAAGACAAGAATAGGAAACACAATTTCTCTCCCTCTCTCCCTACAATTTCGGGTTTGGCAAGCTCCCACCTCCATTTTTGTGTTCTTGAGTCTTCAAAGAGAAGAACTACATGGCTTAGATTCCCATGTTGATACGTAAGCGTCTTGGAGACTCAAGTCAATCATTCGTTAACCGGTGTTCTTGTTTTGGTAAGAAATAGTGCTGAATTTTCTCTTGTGAATCCATTTTTTGTTAGTTGTTTCATGGTTTTAACCGTCTCTTGGTTTTCATTGATTTTCCTCTGCGAGTTGGTTCATCTCAAACCCTACCTCGAGACCCAACAGTGGTATCAGAGCCGTATTACCTTCGGGATTCACAAGACGGTGTTGAAAGTTTCGGTTTTGACATGTTAATTTGCCAAATTGTTTGATAACATGCTTTAAATTCTTGTGTATGGATTTAATGCATGTAAAATGAAGTTTTGAACATTATTTCAAATCTGGAAATTTTGAAGGAAAAAAAAATGATTTTTCGGGTCTCGGGAGCGGGACTCTCGGGGAGCCGAAACTGGGACCGAACGGGGCTCCGTTGGACGAAGCTAGGCCAAGCATGACCATTGGATGGTTGATATGCCAAGGCTAAACCGTTTTGTTAGGTATGATGAGTTTGGAACCGTCATGACGAACTCGAAGATCAAATGTTCAAAAGTTTCATTTTTGAACGGTTTTGATAAACCGAGCATCAAAAAATTTCGGAACTTGGCTATTAATTAAAACCGGAAAATCACATGATGTTTGATAACATGCTTGTTTGATAACACGATGTGTGATGTGATGTTGACATGGTGTACATAATTGCCCCGAGCTAGATTTAATTATTTATCGCTTTTCACGGTCTGCGAGCCGTTAGAGTTACCGTGTAATTTATTCTTTCGAGGTGTGGTCGTCGAACCACTATTTGTATTATTTATTAATTCCCGACCTGCAAGTCGTGTATTAAATTGTAATTTTTTATTCAAGACGAAGAAAAGGCGAAAAGGTCATTTGGTGGCTTTTTGGGTGTTGACATCGACTTGGAGTTGGTGGAGCTCAAGAAGCTAGTGGGAGTTAGTTTAGAGGGCTATTATGTGCACATTTATCGCTTTATGCTTGGTTTATTTTGTCCATGATTAATTCTATGTGTTCTAGAATTGCATGCTTAACTTTATTTACCGAGCATATCACCTCACATGGAAAGATAAAATTGGAATTTTAATCCTTGTGTGTGAGCGCTTAGAATCGTCATTACATTGGATGTAGTTGACGGGTTCGAAGGAAGAATTACATTGGATGTAATTGGAGGCATCATTAAATTTGGAATGTAGTTGATGTGCTCATCGCATCTAGGATGTGCCAAAAGTTTTAAACACAACCGGACAAGTAAAAACGGTTCATGTTTGATACCTCCCAATTCTCAACACCTTACTACCTCCCCGTCCTATGGGTTTCGTGCGCCTTAGCGGAGCATCCATGGGAAAGCGGGGTAGTAGGTTTGGACGACATATGTGTGTGTCGTGCGCCTTAGCGGAGCACCTACATAGTGGCGGGTCAGAGTTAAAAATTGGTGGACCCGACTACAATTCTCCGCTAGGGTTGAGCTAGGGTATCAGATAGGGTAAGCCGTGTACTTAAGTACATACCCTAGCCAGGAGTCACATTGGATGTGATTGGACGGTGTCCTACCTACATAGCTCGATTGAGTGGTGAGCCTTCGTTCAGCTTGATCGAGTGAATCAAGGATCTTGGTTTTAGATTCTAAAGGTATAGAATCGATTGTTGGTGTTTAAGCTTGATCTTCATAAAATTTATTAAGTTTACTGATTGAACTTTATCTGTTGTAGATCAAATGGAAAATTCAGCGAACATTAATAGTTTGTCATTAAAAACCATTCTTGACAAGGTCAAGCTAAATGGGACAAACTATTTGGACTGGTACAGAATTTTGAGGATAATCCTCAAGTCTGAACGCAAAGAATATGTCCTTGACAAGGCTGTCTCTAAGACCATATCAGAGTTACATGAAGTGTCATTAATTGATGAGAAGAATATCACGGATCTGGGATCCAAGGATATTCTGATGGCCAACAAGGGAATTGGAAGTGGCAAGGGTGGGGCCCATGCGCACTTGGTGGGAAAGATGAGACATCTGAGAATGTTTGCTTTTACTGCCAACAGCCTGGTCATTGGAACCGGGATTACAGGAAGTTCACAGATGATCTGAAGAAGGGCAGTGGGATTGCGCCTTCATCAAATAGCTTGGATGATCTGAATAAGGGCAGTAGGACTGCGCCTTCATTAGGAAACCTGGATGATCTAAGGAAGGGTGGTGGGACCATGCCTTAATCTGGTATTAACTCTATAGAGCTACATCTCTCTACTTCCAAAGATTCATGGGTATTAGATACTAGGACTGAATCTCACGCATGCACTAACATATAGTGGCCAAAAGTAGGAGAGGTTTGGAAAGCACGAAGTGTACCTTAGAGTTGTGACAACTGTTATAGGATCCATGAGTCTTGCTTTCCAAGTGGCCTTGTCTTAGTACTGTATAATGTATATTGCATACCTACTTTTAGTAGGAATATTATATATGTATCCGTGTTTGACAAGGAAGGATATACTGTTAATATTGGAAATGGAGTTTTCAATATTCTATGCAATGATATGTTTTATACCAGTACTGACTTGGTTGGAGGATTGTACATATTAGATATGGGTAACAATGCCTCAAGTTCTATATATTACGTTAATACTAAGAGGTCTAAATCCAACGATTTAAACCTAACTTTGTTAAGGCACTGTCATTAGGGTCGTATAAACAAAAACGCGTATCAGCACTTCGGAAGTGCGGACTTTTAAGTCCGTTCGAATTTCATTCGATTGATAGGTGCGAGACTTGTTTGATGGACAAAATGACTAAAGCGCCCTTCATCGGTTGAGGTGAAAGGACGGGTGAATTATTGAGGCTAATACTCTCGGATGTGTGTAGACCAATAAGGTCGCTTGCCCAGGGGGGTTTTAACTACTTTATCACATTTACTGTTGATTACAGTAAATATGGTTATGTCTATTCGATGAGACATAAGTCTGGAACTTTTGATGAATTCAAAGAGTTTAAGACTGAAGTACAAAACCAGCTCGGGAAAGGTATTAAGGCACTTCGATTGGATCGAGATGGAAAATACTTGACCACAGTGTTATTAGATCATCTAAAAGAGAATGAGATCCTTTTGGAATGGACTCCTCCTAGGACACTGTAATTGAAAGGTGTAGCTGAACAGAGAAATCGGACATAGTTAGACAATGGTCCGTTCCATGATTAGTTGGACTGATCTCCTGATTTCTTTCTGGGGTTATGCTCTGGAGACGGCCGTGTTGATGGTGAATAGGGCTTCGACAAAGGGTGTGGAAGGGACACCATTTTAGAAATGGTATGGGATGATGCCCGCTTTGTCCTTCCTATATATTTGTGGTTGTGAAGCTTATGTGAAACATTTGGTTTCGACTAAGCTTGAACCAAGATCTGAGATATGCACCTTCGTGTGGTATCCCAAAGCAACAAGGGGATACTACTTCTACAAACCCAATGAGAACATGGTGTTCGTCGCTTTGGGTGGGGTCTTTATGGAAAATAAATTTTGTTTCCAAAGACGTCATTGGGAGGACTGTGCATCTCGAAGATATTTAGGATGGTACAGATCTGTCTAAACCAATTGAAAACCCAGTAGAAAGGGAGCCAGAGATGGTCGTAGAATAAATACCATTTCATGTTACAATTCCGGAAGGTCCAAGGCGATCTGAAAGGATCAGTCGTCCACCTCCAAGATATGGTATCCGGAGGTAACAATGAAGTCATGGTGGATCAAGATGATCCAGCCACCTTTCAGGAATTCGTGGATGGGCCCGACTCCAAGTTATGGTGTAATAACCACTCCCGGTCAAAGCTAGTCAAACCTGCGAAAAACAGAAAAATTTAAAAAATTTAAGACAGACACTGAACTGAACCTAAAACTGACCCCGAGGGTCATACCGGACTTAAGATGACCCCGACATCGACCAAAATGAGTTCCGGGGGACTCAGGGAAACTTTCTGATCAATTTGGGAAAAGTTGACATTTCGTTGGAAAAGTCAACCGAGCGACGTTTTGGTCCATTCGAGGACCGTTTTGGATCCAAAAAGCTTAGCCGTCATCGCAGTGGTCTTAGTTGAGCCGTTTCCTTGTAGCCCGTGAAGTTTCGTAATTTTTGGGAAAAAGTGCCCGTTCGGGGCCCGAAACGACCGATTTTCTCGAATCTGATTGGAAAATATCTAGTAGATATTTTCCAAAAGGTGTGGGACCCACCTGGCAACTTGTCCAACAAGTGGTGGTGCTAGTTTTGGGGGGAAAATGAGAGGTGGGGGTGTTATAGGGTTCGGCCAACACATAAAGAAAAGAAAAAAAACTAGAAAAGGAAGAGAGTGTTTTAGAGAGAGAAGGAGAAGGAGAAGAAGAGAGAAGGGAGAGGAAGTTAGGGTTTGGAGCACTATTCACGTCATCCATCCATTGGATCGTCTCAAGGCTAGAAGAAATCGAACTCCCCTCGTCCTCCTCTACGGTAATCACTAAACAGATCGTCGATTTGATTAATTTTGAAAGCTAGGGTTTGAGTAAAACTATTAGTTTAAGGTTGTTTTGATGTTGGGGGAGTGTTGGAGACGTTTTGGGGACGTTTGGAGGTGAAGGAGGACGTTTTCCGGCGACCGGGAGCTCGGGAGGAGCTCCGGCCACCATGGGGGGTGGCCGGCCCCCATAGGGGGTGGCTGGCCGGAGCTAGGGCCGGCCACCACCATGGTGGGCCGGGCCCCAATGAACCCTAGCCACCCACGGCCTAGCTTGGCCGGGTGGGGCCCATGTGCTCGGGTGATCGGGTTTTGTGTTCGGGTGGTTTAAAATGTTCCCCGGATCATTTATCCATAACCGAATCAAAATTTGGAATTAAATTGGAAAAATTGTATTTATCGGGTTTGGAAACTTTAAACGTTAATTAAATGACTCAGAAGTCGGAATTCGATTCCGTCGAGTGCCTAGGAACCCTTGAATTATTCTAAGACCGTAGAAATGAAAACGGGAATTTTTGGAGCCCCGGAAGGGCATTTACAAAACCCGGGCAGATTCGCCATGTCGGGCGAATCGGGCCTTTACGGGCCCTTTATCGACAATGTCGAGTAATTGGGAAGTTTGGGAGTGATCGACATTGTCGGGGTTACGTTTGGGCGTTAAGTTTACTGAATTTCAGTTTATTCCTGCGAGTTTAAAAGTGCCTTAAATTTGTGTCCTTTTAGATCGTGCCGCGGACCGAGGCAAGGGAAAGCTGGGTGAGTGACTGAGGTCACGCCGGAGCTCGTTGTTTGGCTTTTGGAGAACACGCACGAGGTAGGGAAAAGTAGCCGGATCTCGGCCCTGACTAGGGAAAGTTAACGGTAGAATTGCATGTGACACCGGGGTGTCGTGGGTTAAGTAGGTTGTTGATTATTAGAAATGCATGATACGGGAACGTAGCGAATATTGGAATTGCATGTGACACTTAGTAGTGTCGTAGGAGCAGAGAACTTAGCGTTAGTAGAATTACTGGAGACATATGACCATGCCCGGAGGTTGATTGCGAACTTATCGAGATTAGGAGTACTGGAGGCATATGACCATGCCCGGAGGTTGATTGTGAAACTGTTGGTGTTAGGACTGTTGGAGGCATTGGTTATGCCGGAGGTTGATTGTGTACTGTTGTGTCTTGGGTGGCCATGAGAGCCCGTATTTTACTGTTGTGTCTTGGGTGGCCATGAGAGCCCGTACTTTACTGTTGTGTCTTGGGTGGCCATGAGTGCCCGTGGGGTTGTTGAACCCGTGTCTTTACTGTTGGTGTGCCTTGGGAGGCCGTGAGTGCATGTGGGGTTGTTGAACCCGTGTCTTTACTGTTGGTGTGTCTTGGGAGGCCGTGAGTGCCTGTGGGGTTGTTGAACCCGTGTCTTTACTGTTGGTGTGTCTTGGAAGGCCGTGAGTGCCCGTGGGGTTGTCGAGCCCGTGAGTTACTGTTGGTGTGTCTTGGTGGCTGTGAGTGCCCGTGGGGTTGTTGAGCCCGTGAGTTACTGTTGGTGTGTCTTGGTGGCCATGAGTGCCCGTGGGGTCGTTGAGCCCGTGAGTTACTGTTGGTGTGTCTTGGGTGGCCATGACTGCCCGTGGGGTTGTTGAGCCCGTGAGTTATGGTTGGTGTGTCTTGGGAGGCCGTGAGTGCCCGTGGGGTTGTTGAATCCGTGTTTTACTGTTGGTGTCTTGGGTGGCCATGAGTGCCTGTGGAGTGTTGAACCTGTGTTGTTGCTGCTTGTTGAACTTTGCTTGTGATTGTGATTGTGCTTGCCCGAGGTTAGTGACCCGACTGTGTGTCGGGAAGTGGTGTGGAAATTGGCTGGCCTGACCGAGTTCGAGTCTCGGGAGGTTGCGAGCGTTCTTTGGCTGGCTTGACCGAGTTCGAGTCTCGGGAAGTTGCGAGCGTTCTTTGGCTATCCTGACCGAGTTCGAGTCTCGGGAGGTTGTGAGCATTTGTAGGCGATGAGAGGGAAGCTCCCATTCCGACTAGCTATCGGAAAAGCAGCGCTGTATATATTGCCAACAGGTCGACCGCCTGGAGCATGACAGGGATCGGCAAAGCGTGTGGGGGCAGGCTCGAGCCCAGCCGGTTAGCAATCGGCACTGAGCAGCTGACAGGAGTGCGATCCTTTGTGATCTTGTTTGGTGTGCGATCCTTTTTGATCTTGTTTGGTGTGTGATCTTTCGTGATCTTGGGTGTTGCGTGGTGGTCTATCGTGTCTTTGGAGGAGGTGGTCAATCGTTGTGTCCGGTCTACCTTACGTGTCCGAGTGTTGAGTCGGCTGAGGAAAGTATCAGTGTGTGGGTGTCGGTCGGGTTACTTGAGTTTGGGGATAGTGATCCCCGGGGTTGAGTTGGTTGTTGGTGTTACCGGCATTGTCTGCTAATTATGCCATAGTCAGTCTGTTATCCGTGGTGGTGAGCGTTCGCTCACCACCACGGATAACAGACTGACTATGGCATTTGCTTTTCCTACAGGTACCGGTCGTAGGTTGGACTAGGTGAGCTTCTGAAGCTTGAAGAGCTAGGAGCGGGATTCTGGGTTTATTTGAGTCTAGCGACGGATACCATACTTTTGTCCACTTGTTGGGACGTGTTTTAAGTTGTAAATATTATTTTGTTGAACAAACGGTGATCTTAAAGTGATTTAATGTAAAAGATTTCAAAATGTTTTATTGTTTTAAAAGTTCACGTCCTGAGTTCGGTTTACTGAAATTGGGGCGTGACATATGGCTGAGAGCCATGAGGGAGGAAATGCAATCCATGTCGGACAACCGAGTCTGGGAACTAGTTGATCCCATCAATGGTGTGAGGACTATCGGATGCAAATGGATTTTCAAGGTGAAGATGGACATGGACGGCTAGCCTCTGACCTACAAGGCTCAACTTGTGGCGAAAGGTTATAGGCAGATCCAATGGATTGACTATGAGGAAATCATCTCCCTAGTGGCTATGGTCAAAATCGATCCAAATTCTTCTTGACATAACTACGTATCATAATTACGAGATATGGATAGTGGATGTCAAAACCGCTTTCCTAAATGGAAATTTGACTGAGTACGTTTGTATATCTCGGCCCAAAGGTTTTGACGATCTGAAGAATAAGGGAAATATTTATGAGTTGTTGAAATCCATTTATGGATTGAAACGAACTTCTCGGAGTTGGATCCTTCGTTTTGATGAAGCTGTAATTCGATTTGGCTCAATCAAGAACGAGGATGAATCTTTCCTTTATAAGAAGGCTAGTGGGAGCAAGATTACCTTTCTGGTTCTCATTGAAAACGACATCCCAACCTTGCACGAAACTAAAGCTTGTTTGAGGAAGTGTTTTTCAATAAAGGACTTAGGCGATGCTTCTTATATCTTAGGGATTAAGATATGTAGAGATCGCACCAAGAGCGTCTTGGATTTAAGTCTGGGAACCTATGTGAACAAGGCATTGAGTAGGTTCTTAATACTCGATTCAAAGAAAGGACTCTTACCCACTAGTCATGGCATTCATCTCAGCAACACTCAGTGTCCTAAGACACCTTATGAGCTGAAAAGGATGATGAGAATCTTATGCGCCTAGGGGCAGGATCGATCATATATGTCATGACATGTATGAGACCGGACGTCTCGTAAGCCTTATGTTGTACCAGTAGACATCAGTCTAACCCGGGGGAAAGATGATGCTGAACTAGTCGTCGAAGGATGAGTAGACGCTAGTTTTCCAAGACAAATCCAGTTGACTTTAGAAGTCAGCCAGGATATGTGTTTACGCTGAATGGCAGAGCTTTAGCTAGGAGAGCGTAAAGCAAGATACCATTTCCAAATCTACGATAGAGGCCAAGTACATGGATGCTGCAGAGGCAGCTAAGGAGGCTATGTGAATTTGGAAATTCACGGCAGGGTTGGGTGTAATTAAAAACTCATCCAGCCTGGTGAATCCATTTTACGACAACACAAGGGCCATTGCGCAAGCTAAAATCCCAGATCGCATAACAAATCCAAACATGTACTATGGCGTATCCACCTCATCAGAGAAATACTGAACTGAGGTGAAGTGAAGATAACATATATTGCAACAGATGATAACATAGCCAACCCTTTGACTAAGTAGTGTCGCTGCCTAAACATGTTAGACATGTAAAGTCGATGGGGACATATGGGAGTTTAGATTGGAACTAGGGCAAGTGGGAGATTGTTAGTCTTAGTTCCCGTAGTTCAAATCCTAAATGTCCAAATGTATATATCATCGTTAGTAATAAAATTAAAGAGGCTTTATATTACTTATGTGTTGGCGTAATATATCGATATGTGCTATGATCTATGCCAACAATGCGAATAGAAACATAGATCGAGATAGATCACACTCGATGGGTCCCTAGTCAACAAAGCTTCACTAGAAGCGACTAGTATGAAAGATGGCTCTTTATGGCTTACGTTCTGTTAGTCATTGGAATGGGATTCCAGAGTCTGATCATAGATATCATATGGGACATGATATTGGACGACCCGACACGAATATGTGCCATAGATCAAGTCATGAACATATTCATTGTCGTAGCTTGTCATGTATCCTTAGACCAAGGAGTTTTTGTGATCGCTATGCTGTAAAAAACTAAGTTTGACCTGAGCCTAACGTTGTCCGTAACAGGGCTTCCATAACGGCCAGGATTGGATTGGGGATGGATTGCATGAGTGACACGAAAGACGGCTAAGGGATTTATCCCTCATACTACGGTATGGGAAAGATATCGGTTCTCAGCCGCTTGATCGAGAGTGACTGAAAGAATAGCATGGCCATGCACATGATACTAGGTATCATATATTCAGTCATCTCACATATCAAGGAACAGTGATTGAGAATAATAAGGATGACGACTTTATGCCTTATCTCAATCAGGATATCGGAGATAAAAGGATAATGACAGGGACGACGGAAAGGTTAGAATCGACAAGGTCGATTCGTTATGCAGTGGCAGGCAATACTAAAGTCTCGTTAGTTTTCACTTAAATAGGATCAAGTAAAATGGGATTTTACGTTGATCTATTGACATGCATAAACCTAAGGGTCACAACGGAGGATGAAACTCATTGACACATTTATGGAGAATGGCCAAAAGGGAGTTGTCTTAGGACATAACCAAAACTGGGTTTTTGGTCATGTGTCCGTAAGTGAATAGGACTTTACGGATCGAGACAAGGCTTGGAGTATTGGGATTGATCGCGTCGGATAATGTTGGACATTTCCGGTATGGAAGGCTTGGAGGCAATCAACGAATCACGGGACCTCGTTGGAAATGGCCACTGGCCATGTTCCAAGAGGCCCATGAAAGGCCTATGCAACCAAGGCCCATGGAACTAATTAATCAAGTCTTGATTAATTAGTATTAAGTAAGCATGACAAGGATTAAGGTGTTGGTGATTCACCACCTAACCCCATCTTATCTAGCCATACTTTGTCATATTTACACCTTACTTGTCACCATGCTTGTCTCATGCCTTTAGTTGGATAAGTATGGGGTTTGTTATGTTTAAGTTATCATTTTTCAACATAAAAAATACAAGACAAGAATAGGAAACACAATTTCTTTCCCTCTCTCCCTACAATTTTGGGTTTGGCAAGCTCCCACCTCCATTTTGTGTTCTTGAGTTCTCAAAGAGAAGAACTACGTGGCTTTGATTCCCATGTGGATATGTAGGCGTCTTGGAGACTCAAGCCAATCATTCGTTAACCGGTGTTCTTGTTTTGGTAAGAAACAGTGTTGAATTTTCTCTTGTGAATCCATTCTTTGTTAATTGTTTCATGGTTTTAATCGTCTCTTGGTTTTCATTGATTTTCCGCGGCGAGTTGGTTTATCTCCAACCCTACCTCGAGACCCAACAGAAAGATGGTAAGGGTATTTATAGGTGTTGGAGAATTGATATTTGTATTTAATTTTTATTAAAAAAAAGTTGTTAAAATAGTCGTTGGAGGATTGGTGTCGTGCGATGAGAAGGCGCGTTCCTGCCTCTCGCATCGCCCTCGCCTGCCCCCCCCCCCCCCCCGCCCCTCAACTTCTCTCCCCCCCACATCATGCGAGGCTTGAACCCCACACCCTCAGCCCCGCGCCCCCGCCCCCCTTCTTCCCTCATTCGATGTACATGCTCTAAGTCTGGGAGGAGATGGCTATGGCATTGAGGAGATGTATGAAGGGGTTCCTGTAAAGCTTGCGCGAATTGCAACTCTTGAAGGACTATTGAATCAAAAAATGTTCATACACAATTTACTGGAAGGTATGTGGAAGGGGTTTGAGCAATTTTTGGAATGATAGATTAGGTTGCTTGCATTCACCTCCCTAGTGAATCTTAGGGATGAGGTTACAAGTGGAGGAGGTCACAGAATTCTTAGGGTGTGGGAAATGTGATATTCCTTTTCCTTATTTGGGCTTTAATTTCAGAGCGAATCCTAAGAGGCTGAAGAATGGGGAGCCAGTTATATCCGCTTACAAGAAGAAACTAAGTTTGTGGCAAGGAAAGTTTTTGAGTTTTGGAGGCTGATTGACTTTGATTAACTCGACTCTGGTTGTCCTTCCTTTGTATTATATGTTCTTTGTATCATATGATTCTCTAATGGCCATGTTTCCTCATATATACCATTTATCGGTAAAGAAGTCAACATCATTTTCTAAGGTCTAGTGTGGAGATAGGTGGTAGTTGGGCTTCCTAGGATCTCTGAGAGGTCAAGAAATTCTCCTTCATGATCAGTTGATTGGCCTGCTTGACTCGGTGTTGTTACGGACTGAGGTCGAGGATTCTTTTATTTTGGGCTTGGATGCGAAAGGATATATGGTTGGGAGGTCTTATAACGCTCTACGTGAGAGGTGCACGAAGGTGGCTTGGGTGAGAGTACTTTGGGTCTTGGGCATCCCTCCCAAGATTAGAGCTTTTGTATGGCTTTGTTGTCATAATACTATCCCACTTAACTTTTTTTGGAGAGTCATGGGATCCTTATCCTGATTCATAAATGTTGTTGTTACTTCTTTGGTTTACATTTTGAAGAAACACGACATTTACTGATTCATTGTGGCTTCGTGTGGCTCGTTTCGGCAGGTGTAGTGAAGTGGTGGGGATTGAGTTTGTCATGTCCTTCGTTTGTGCGTGAGATGCTTGTTTATTGGTCGGGCCTTACCCTGAGGTGGTGTAGTATGCTTTGGATACCTATTTGTGTCGATGTCTTGTGGGAAGTGTGGTTGGCAAGAAATAGTTTGGCTTTTAAGGGCGAGGTCCCTTCAGTTGAGTAGGTGATTTTGTGGGTTCAAGTAAAGGCTCTCAAAATTGGGAGCATTCTTTGTCCGGGTTTGGTCTCGACTCCTCTCACAGAATGGCATAGGTACCCATTATTGAGTTGCAGGAGCTCCATTCGATCCAAATCTGGGAGGTCGTAGTATTTTTGGCATTGTTGGTGTTAGTTGGCTTTTGAGCTTTTCGTTGTGTTTGCGAGATTTAGTTCGTTGTTGTGTTTTTTTTTAGTTTGGACTCTTGTTGTGTAGTCCGTGTTTCTAGTCTACCCTCGTGTAGACCGCTTTTTTTCTCATTACGAGAATAAGACCTTTTTAAAACTTCTCTGATAAAAATTTTTTTATCAACAACAAGAAAAACTCGGACCGAACATTTAATTAGGTCAGATAAAGATGATTTTGACATTTGAAGAAAAATAAATTTTAAATCTAACAGATTGACTTCAAAAATTAACGTTCTTATTCAGTGTATAGGTTAATGTAGCCATCTATAATTCTAAGAAGTTAGCAAAGACGTGTATATGTGAGCGTAGACATGCATAAATATTTACTAAAATAATCTCTATTAATCTTTTCAGTCACAATTTCATAAAAAACACCTTTCATCTTGGTAGATCCGAAGGTTCCTCTCACATTACATATTGTACACAAAAGCAATCACGGCTAAAAAACTTGTTTTCTTTCGAAAGTTCCTAGATCTCCATAAGTATAAGATCTCCTTCCTCCCAACTTTCTATAAATAATGCATTTTCCACTTTAGGCCAATACACTGAAGAAATGTAGGTTTGGGAGGAGTATTCACACTAATAAGAACAAATGGTTTCTACTCTAACATGCTCAAGATCAAGTATATCTCATTTACGTTCAAAAAAGTTCTCTCTCTAGCCTCAGCCTCGTTTCTGAAACCCTAGTTCGCTTTCACCTTCCTCTTCCCTCACCGGTGACGGCGCGGCTCCGGCCAAACCGTTGCCGGTGAGGCTTTGCTGCCCCCCCCCCTTTCTCTTCTCCTTCCTTTGCTCCCCCCTCATCTTCTCCTCCACCCGACTCTGACTCTGGCTTTTATCGCCGCCTTATACTCCGCTTCGCCCGTCTCCGGCCGCCGCGCCTCGCCCTGCTCTACCTCCTTGGCCCTCGACTCCGCCTCTGACTCTGCCGCCCCCTACTCCGTTCCGCCCGACTCCGGCCGCCGCTCCTCGCCCAGATCCGCCCATTCCGACCCTCGGCTCCTCTGCTCGCGTGGCCACTCCGGCGCCGCACACCGTCCTCCAACAAGCCGGCCACACAAGCCGGCCACTCCTCCACTCTAGATCTGACCTCCTTGGCCCGGCCGCCGCTCCTCGACCCTCGACTTCTCTGCTCGCGTGGCCACTCCGGCACCGCACACCGTCCTCCTACAAGCCGGCCACTCCTCGACTCTAGATATGGCCTTGGCCCAGATCTATGAGCTCCTATGCCCAAATTTGTCTATGCTTTCAGATGTGTGTGAGCCTTGCTTGGGGCATTCAAGAGGGATGTCTCTGAAAAGTCGTTAAAAAAATTTGAGATCTCGATTCTGAGACAGGTTGGGCACGATTGGGGTTTGAAGGTAAAATTTATGTCTCCCCCCTTCTCTGTTTGTTTTCTCCTGCTCTTTCCTTTGCATGCAAATCCTAATGGAGTGGTCTTCTTTCTCTCGATCACAACTGTGGTTCGAACTCGTCGGTTCAAGGCTCGGGCCGCCGGCGGGAGCTTAGGGCTTTTTCAGCCTACCTCTGAAGCCACTCCTTTTAGGTTTGTTTGTATTGAAAGGGGTTATGGTGGTCTCCACCGGAATCTTCTCTGCTGATTGTGGTGTAGGCCGACGGCGTAATAATTCTTCCCTTTGCTCTGATTGAGTCGAGGTGGTTTTATTGAGAAGAGAGTTTGGTAGATTCTGCAAGGTGGGGGTGTTGATGGATTTGGGGTGGTCACTCTACTAAACCTATGACTTCTTATTCTCTTGGCTGCTCAAGACTTGTGTTCTTCAGGGTTGGTTACTTTTGCTCCTCTTAGACTTCTACTGCGGGGTGGATACTCTTGCTTATTCCGGTTCTCATTAACTTTTGTTGGGGAGGGGGTTTCTCTTTGCTGTTGTTCGTTGACAATCTGTTGTTTGATTGGGCAATCTGTAGTGAGATTGTTTGTTTTTGTAATCTTTTCTTCCTCGGAAGAGATGAATTTAAATTTGCTTTCACCGATCAAAAAAAATGGTTTCTACTCTCATCCTGAATAGTGCAAAACACATCAGTATTAGATACTCATCCTTGTCAATCTTTCTCAAGGTCAAAGTGTGCCATGACTCATCCACCAAAAGATTTTTGTTATCAAAATGAAAGAAATTCATAATAAAAAAAAAGGTGTTGGTCTCAAGGTAGAAACCGCAACCCCCAAAGCAATCTAACAAAAGTTCCAAAAGAAAAGTTGGAAAAGAAAAGATACACAATAAAAGGTTTACCCCGGCCCTTAAGAGTTAGAGACTTCAGATAAGAATAATGAATAGTGACATAAAGGTCCGCAAGGTGTTCCCAACTAGACTAGTTAACAATATTACAAAAGACCTCACAGATGGATCCTAGGTCTCAAAGAGACTAAGTAATATGCCATATTTCCAACTATTGAACAAAATCTCAATAGGCCTTACGTGGAAAACTGGAACACCTAGTGCGATGAGGGACAAAGGCAAGCAGCCGAGAAAAAAGAAACTAGAGAAACCATTTGGAAAGTTGCAAAATAATAGTTGTAGGATACTCCATCTATTCAAATATGCTAATCTACTACACGGAAGCACATAGTCTAGAAAACGCCTCATGCTGAACACAAACAAGAAGCAGAAAAATATGTTAATCCATTCATTATTCTTCGTCCTCGATGCTATAACCACATAATGGGGAATGTAAAGGATGGTCACTACTTGAGCTGGATCACGAACATGTCTGTACAGAAACGCAGACCTTGAGTGGAAACTGAACGCCTTTTTCTTTGTTATTAGCAACAAATTCAAACATCCATATCCATAAATAAAGCTCTTATGGTTATGGAGCTATAATCTCAAGGTTCATATTAAAAATTACAATAATCAATGATAAAATAAAAGACTAGTGGATACTCAAGTGTGAACTGTAGAACTAACGCACAAAACCCAAAAACACATTCTTCTTCACTCTATCTTCTTCTTACTCTTAGATCGTTTGACCTACTTTTACTCTCCTTGCCTTCAATGGCTAGATATTTTTCACCATGAGTAGAATCTCCTATTCTTTCTCTTGGATTCAACCCTCGAGGGTTTCTCTCTTTAGGAATTAAAGATTTTATTGGTGAAGCTCTATTTTTCGCACTCAAGGGTTTCTTTTGTAACTGTCCAGACTCATAGGTCAACGTCCACTTCCATGCAATGAAGGTCGTTGTGGAGGGTGTTCCACGGTGCCTTCCATTGTTACTTTCATGCTAGTGGACGCTCTCGAGAAATTTAGGCAAACGTTTGGAGAAATATCCACGGCATGGAATCCATCGTGGACTCCCCTCCACACCATGGAACATCGTGTCTACACCGTGGTGGTGTACGCACCCTAAAAACCTAACAAAACCCTAACACCTCAGGTATCCACACCGTAGAGCTTGTCATTTCCGTGTCGTTGAGATGTAGAGCATGCTACATCGAAATCCTTTATCCGCTTCTTTTTCGCTCCGACTCGATTCTTGAGGTCCTCATCCAAATATGTTGTCGGGCTCCTACCACGTGCTTTGGGACTAAACCAGCATACGAGACCAAGAGGATCACACATGAAAATAAAAACCAAAGAATGTAATATATACATTTAGAAGATAAATAACAATAAAAATTGGAGTATAGACACCCAAATACACATATGAGACGTGGTCTCATCATAATCAGTTTATGGTTGTCATAACAAAAGATATTATCTTGAAAACAATCGTAAGAAAATGAGGAATAAAGATTGGTCAAGCCTATATGAGAACTCTGGTTATGCACACGTGTATTGTGTAGCATCCTAGAGATCAAGCGGATGAGCGTATATTTGACTCACTTAATTTGAATATTTTCCCTTGTTTTTTATCTTGTTTGATCTCCTTTTATATTTTTAGCATTTATAAATAATTTCCTTAATTCCTCATAGTTTTCGATGATTTTTGGTGCTCCATATATACTCAATATTGGGCTTGTCAAGAAGCCCACGGAAAAAGAAAATTGTAGGTACAAGAACGAAGCAAATCGAAGTCCAAACGAATCGAGAATGAGAAATATAGTTAAAGTTATCAAAGTGGAGAGACTCAATCATATCATGACACATGGTAGCACTACCTCTTCAGATTTGGAAAGATAAAAAACCTTCGTTGGTCCGCGCCATACCAGATCCGCGATTCACTGGTGCACAGTTGCATTGCGTGCCATGCACGCACGATCTATTCCACCCTCTGCCACTACATCTCATGTTGCCTCGTAAAACATTTGTTGTTGCCCACACCTGATCAAAGAGAGTAGCTTGCATCGACTTCTACTTCAGCAACACATGAATAGTAATACCCACACTAAGACATTTTCCAAAATTGGTTTTGGAGGCATCGACTTTGAGGAGCGAGATCTCCTTTATCTAGCCACCTCCAAGGAAAATATGGCCATCCACGTGAAGCTCTCACTTCCCTTTACCTAGAGCTTCTTTTGGTTTCAGATGTTGAGGCTTTGAAAGGCAAAAATTGAGCTCCAAAGTAAGTTGAATGTCAATTTGGCTTCAAGCCAGTTTGGAGATTTAAAGCGATTTTGAGCTAGTTATGGATGATTTTTGCTACGCAACATCATTCCTAGCACGAGTTTAGCTTCATATTATCATTTTATTTGCTTAATGTTGTTTTCAAGGCTTGATTTCATAGATCTTAGTTTCATGGCTAGAGAGTAGGCCCCTTTAGTCATGGATGTCGTTCTAAATACATTTTAGTGTAAATAATACATGAGGTTATTCAATTGTTGTGTGAAATGATGATTTTGTGAGATTGAATTTGTTACTCATGTTGTGCTTAGTACCCGATTTAATTGATTTAGGTTGATTTATGTATGTCAATCGAATTTTAAGTTAATTGAATTGGTAAAAATAATGTGTACTTATTAATTGCATGTTAAAGGTGAAATTTTGGGTATGAACTCATGTTTGAATATTTTCAATCTGTTGGGAGAATATCAAGTGCTAGATTTACATTACTTGTATCATTCGTTAACTAATATTTTTAGCACTTATTATGGATTCTTGATCTTATCATCGCATTCTATATGAAACTGATTATTTTTCGATGATTGCTATTTTTGACATGTGTTTTTTGAAATAAATTGATGATTTGTGGCGTGGATTGCTGTCACGCCCCAAATTCAGTAGAACCGAACCCGGAACACGAACGTTTAAGACAATAAAACATTTTCAAACCTTTTAAATAAATCGCTTTAAAACCACCATTTAGTTAATCAAAATAATAATTTACAACTCAAAAGTACGTCCCAACAAGCGGACAAAATACAAGGCGTACGTCGCTAGACTCAAAAGAAAACCCGGACTCCCGCTCCCAGCCCTTCAAGCTTCGAGAGCTCACCTAGTCCGTCCCGCGACCGGTACTTGTAGGAAAAGCAGCTAGGGGTGAGCGTTCGCTCACCACCACGGATACCAGACTGACTACGACATACTTAGCAGAACATGCCGGAAACAACAACAACAACCCTAAACACTGTGGACTACTATCTCAAAACTCAAGTAACCCGACTGACACACGACTATTACTTTCCTCAAACGACTCAACACTCGGACACGTAATGTAGACCCGACACAATGATTACGACTTCCTCCAAGTACACGAAAGATAACCACGCATCACCCAAGATCACAAAGGATCGCACACCAAACAAGATCGCAAAGGATCGCACTCCAGCTACTCAGTAACCCCCTGCCCTTTTCCCAACACGACGGTTGGACCAGGCGGCCGACCTGTCGCACTTTTCCCAACACGACGGTTGGATCAGGCTGTCAACCTGTCGCACTTTTCCCGACACCCAATCGGATCAGGCTGTCGACCTGTCGCACTTTTCCCAACACGGCGGTTGGATCAGGCGGTCGACCTGTCGCACTTTTCCCGACACAAATTCGGATCAGGCTGTCGACCTGTCACTCACCAACCCTAGGTAACCACAATCACAATCACAAGCAAAGTTCAACAACAGCAACAACACCGGTTTAACACTCCACCGGTACTCATGGCCACCCAAGACACCAACGGTAAAACACGGGTTCAACAACCCCACGGGCACTCATGGCCACCCAAGACACCAACGGTAAAACACGGGTTCAACAACCCCACGGGCACTCAAGGCCACCCAAGACACACCAACGGTAAAGACACGGGCTCAACAACCCCACGGGCACTCATGGCCACCCAAGACATACCAACAGTAAAGACACGGGTTCAACAACCCCACGGGCACTCAAGGCCACCCAAGACACACCAACAATAAAGAGACGGGCTCAACAACCCCACGGGCACTCATGGCCACCCAAGACACACCAACAGTAAAGACACGGGCTCAACAACCCCACGGGCACTCATGGCCACCCAAGACACACCAACAGTAAAGACACGGGCTCAACAACCCCACGGGCACTCATGGTCACCCAAGACACACCAACAGTAAAGACACGGGCTCAACAACCCCACGGGCACTCATGGCCACCCAAGACACACCAACAGTAAAGACACAGGCTCAACAACCCACGGGCACTCATGGCCACCCAAGACACACCAACAGTAAAGACACGGGCTCCACAACCCCACGGGCACTCATGGCCACCCAAGACACACCAACAGTAAAGACACGAGCTCAACAACCCCACGGGCACTCATGGCCACCCAAGACACACCAACAGTAAAGACACGGGCTCAACAACCCCACGGGCACTCATGGCCACCCAAGACACACCAACAGTAAAGACACGGGCTCAACAACCCCACGGGCACTCATGGCCACCCTAGACACAAACTAAACAATCAACCTCCGGGCATAACCAAATGCATCCAGTAATTCTAATATCGATAAGTTCACTGCTCCTACGACACTACTAAGTGTCACGTGCATATCTATTGTTTGATACGTTCATGTATCATACGACACCACCCGGTGTCGCCTGCCTCTCTATTATTCGATAAACTTACTTAACCCACGACACCCAAGTGTCACGTGCATTTCTACTGTTAACTTTCCCTAGTTAGGGCTGAGATCCGGCTACTTTTCCCTATCTCGTATGCTTTCCCAAAAGCTCACAACCAAGCTTCGGCGTGATCACGATCACTCGCCTAGCTTTCCCTTTCCTCTGTCGGTGGCACGATCTAATAAGAACACAATTTAAAACACTCTTAAGTTCGCAGACATAAACTGAATTTTAATACACTTGACGCCCAAACGCAACCCCGACAATGTCGATCACTCCCAAACTTCCCAATTACTCGACATTGTCAATGATAGGCCCGGAAATGCCCGTTTCGCCCGACCCGGTGAATCTGTTCGGGATTGGAAAACGTCCTTCCGGGGCTCCGAAAATTCCCATTTTTGTTTCTACGGTCTTAGAATAATTCAAGGGTTCCTAGGCACTCGACGAAATCGATTTTCGACTTCCGAGCAGTTTAATTCGCGTTTAAAGTTTCTAAACCCGTCAATTACAACTTTCACAATTTAATTCCAAAATTTGTTCCGGGTGTGGATTAACGACTTGGGGATCGTCCTAAACCACCCGAACACGAAAACCCAATACCCGAGCATGTGGGCCCCACTCGGCCATCAAGGGAAAATTTCATTTTCGCCCCAAAACGTTCCTAACGAACCCCAAACCTCAACCATTCATCTTTAAACCAATTCTAACCAAAGCCCAACCATATTTGAATCGTTTAAACTCAAACCCTAAAATTCAAACGTACCAAAACGAAAATCGAAAGGGTACTCATCGTAGGGAATGACGGTGGGAGCTCGATTCCATGATCGTTGAGACGATCCACCGGTTGGATCGTCGGGAAATAACAAAACCCTAACCTTCTCTTCTCTTTTTCTCTCCTTCTTCTCTCTTCTTTCCTCTCTCCACTTTCTCTCTCCACTTCCTTTTTTTTTAGAATGGCCGAACACACCACACACAATTCCTTAACTTTTGTTTTAAAAACCAAATCTATCCCTTAATTACAAAACTACCATCCAAGTCTTCCTTTGTTTTGTTCAATGTTACCTAACACCACCACATTGGTGACATGTGGCAAGTGGGTCCCACACCTTTTTGGAAAATATCTCCTAGATATTTTCCAATCAGATTCGCGAAATTCGGCTGTTTCGGGCCCCGAACGGGCACTTTTTCCAAGAAATTACGAAACTTCTCGGGCTACAAGGAAACGGCTCAACTAAGACCGTTGTGACGACGGCTAAGCTTTTTGGATCCAAAACGGACCTCGAATGGACCAAAACGTCGCTCGGTTGACTTTTCCTACAAAAAGTCAACCTTTCCCAAATTGGTCATAAAGTTGCCCTGAGTCCCCCGGAACTCACTTTGGTCGATATCGGGGTCAACTTAAGTCCGGTATGACCTTTGGGGTCAAATTTGGGTTCATTTAGGTGTCTGTCCAAAAATTTTAAATTTTCCTGTCTTTCGCCGATTTGACTGGCGTTGACCAGGAGTGGTTCTTACAATTGCCCTTACGTAATTTATTGCCTTTGGTGTGGATTGCCTCGTAAATTGTTAGTTGACACTATTTAAGACATTAAATTGTATCATTGCTTTACTTGATGAATTATCTACTTTGGATGATACTAAGTCCCTCATTAGTGGACTTATGTAGGTCATACTCTAACCTAGACGTTTATGTGGAAATTGGAATGGTTGAGTTAGAGAAGTTGATCTAGGCGTAGCTAGATAATTCACACTTTCTAGAGGTTATTTTATGTGATTGAGTATTACTAGAATCATATTCTTTTTAGTTCCACTAGATCATTGGTAACCATCTTGATTGGTGGTGTTCGATATTCTAAACGTCAATGAGGCATAGCCAAACATATCCATTATGTGTGTGTCACGCCCCAAATTCGGCAGAACCGAACTCGGAACGCGAACGGTGAAACAATAAAATACTTTTCAAACATTTTAATAACCGCTTAAAATTACCACTTTGAGTTAAACAAAATTATATTTTACAACTGAAAACACGTCCAAAACAAGCGGACAAAAACAAAGCGTACGTCGCTAAACTCCCAAAAACCCGGACTCCCGCTCCCAGCTCTTCAAGCTTCGAGAGTTCCCCTAGTCCGTCTCGCGACCAGTACCTGTAGGAAAAGCAGCTAGGGGTGAGCGTTCGCTCACCACCACGGATACCAGGCTGACTACGGCATACTAGCAGAAATGCCGGAAACACCAACAACAAACAAAACACCAGGGACTACTATCCCCAAACTCAAATGACCCGACTGTCACACGAAAACTGTTACTTTCCCCAACCGACTTAAAACCCGGACGCGTAATTGAGACCCAACACAACGGTTATGACCCCCACCAAAGACACAAAAGATAACCACGCAACACCCAAGATCACAAAAGATCGCACACAACAATCAAGATCACAAAGGATCGCACTCCAACTACTTAGTGCAGGTTGCTAACCGGCTGGGCTTGAGCCTGCCCCACGCAACTTTCCCCGAACGCAGTCAGGCCAGGCGGTCGACATATTAGCGATATATACAGCGATACTTTTCCGATAGCTAGTCGGAAGGGGATCCGCCCTTCATCGCCGAAGAAATGCACAACTTTACTGATGGTTAGTCGGAAGGCTAGCCAACCCCCACACGCGCGACCACAGTACCCCTTTATCACAGAAGAATGCACAACTTTACCGATGGTTAGTCGGAAGGCTAGCCAACCCCCACGCGCGCGACCACAGGACCCCTTTATTGTCAGGCGGGCCCCCAACCTCCAACAATCACAATCAACACCCAAGGTTCAACAAATAGTGACAACACAGGTTTAACACCCCACAGGCACACATGACCACCCACGACACACGAAACAGTATCACACGGGTTCAACACTCCAAAGGACCACCCACGACCCACAAACAGTAAACACACGGGTCCAACACCCCAAAGGTACACCTGACCACCCACGACACACAAACTAACTCATGCCTATGACACTACTAAGTGTCACATGCCTATCTATTGTCGTAGGTTCACTTAACCTACGACACTACTAAGTGTCACATGCCTATCTATTGTTCGATACGTTCACGTATCATACGACACCACTAAGTGTCGCCTGCATTTCTAGTGTTCGATAAACTCACTCATCCTACGACACTACTAAGTGTCATATGCATTTCTACTGTTAACTTTCCCTAGTCAAGGCCGAGATCCGGCTACTTTTCCCTACCTCGTAACGCTTTCCCAAAAGTCCACGACCAAGCTCCGGCGTGCTCGCGATCACTCGCCTAGCTTCCCCTTTCCGCGGTCGTCGGTACGATCTAACAAGATCACAATTAAAACACTTTTTAAGTTCGCAGGCAAAAACTGAATTTAAAGAATTAGACGCCCAAACGCAACCCCGGTAATGTCGATCACTCCGAAAATTCCCGTTTTCGTTTCTACGATCTTAGAATAATTCAAGGGTTCCAATACAATCGACGGAATCAATTTCCGACTTCCGAGCGATTTAATTCGAGTTTAAAGTTTCTAGACCCGAAATTCCAACTTTCACAATTTAATTCCAAAATTCGTTCCGGGTGTGAATTAATGACTTGGGGTTCGTCCAAAACCACCCGAACATGAAAACCCGAGACCCAAACACGTGGGCCCCACCCGGCCATCAAGACCCGTGGGTGGCTGGACCGGTTTTGGGCCGGTTCACCACCGTGGTGGCCGGTCCTAGCTCCGGCCAGCCACCACCCATGGTGGCCGGAGCTCCCCCGAGCCTCCGGTCATCGGAATCCGGTCATTTTTCGCCCCAAAACGTCTCCAACAAACCCCACACCTCAACTCATCCATAGTTAACTCGTTTTAACACAAACCCTAACTTTTAAACGTACCAAAACGAAAATCGAATAGGTGCTCACCGTAGGGAATGACGACGGGAGCTCAATTCTTCAACCGTTGAGACGATCCGTTGGTTGGATCGTCGGGAAATCCCTAAACCCTAAAATTTTCTCCCTTTCTTTCCTTTTCCTTCTCTCCTTCTCTCTTCTTTCTCTCTCTATTTTTCCCTTTTTTTTGAACTATGGTCGAACCCTACACCACCCTCATCCTTTTTTTTGTTCAAAATCACCTAACACCACCGCTTATGTGACATGTGGCAAGTGGGTCCCACCCTTTAAACAAATATCTTTGTAGATATTTTTCTGTCAGATTCGCGAAATTCGGCCGTCTCGGGCCCCGAACGGGCCCATTTTCCAAGAAATTACGAAATTTCACGGGTTACAAGGAAACGGCTCAACTAAGAATGCTGTAACAACGGCTAATCTTTTTGGATCTAAAATGGGTCTCGAACGGACCAAAACGTTGCTCGGTTGACTTTTCCAACAAAAAGTCAACATTTCCCAAATTGGTCAGAAAGTTGCCCTGAGTCCCCCAGAACTCACTTTGGTCGATATCGGGGTCAACTTAAGTCTGGTATGACCCTCGGGGTCAAATTTAGGTTCATTTAGGTGTCTGTCCCAAAATTTTAAATTTTCCTGTTTTTCGCCGCTTTGACTGGCGTTGACCGGGAGTGGTTCTTACAGTGTGTTTATCTATTTTAGCATGTGTATTACTAAGATAATGGTAAAGCACTACCTTATCCTACGTAAACTAGCTTGCTTGGATTATATTTATCCATATGGTATATTATCATGGTGAGAAAAACCTCAGAGAATGCAAAAGAGATGCATGAGAGTTCGAGGTTTGGTTTTACACGAACCATAGAATATCATACTTGTACATTTTTTTCGATTATTAGTTTTCGATCCATGACGGGAGCACTTTCTTCATCATTATCACATTGTGGACCTTATGTATATATTGACTTTATTTATGAGAACGACACCCATAGTTGTTTGTTTTATCAAAACTTTTAATTTTTATTTTCATTCTTGTCTTACTTTATTGCTCATCTACATATATGATGACCATTTTCTTTTACAAGCTCACTATTTGAACCAATTGCTTAATTTTAGAGAAGTGTGTTTAGTGATGTTTATACACTTTTCGACTTTTTACCATTTCGCATTGATTTTTTCATCCATTGGCCCGATTGCTCCCTTGTGTTCAACCGGTTATTTACCATTATTATATATTGTTTGAACGGCCTGTATGGAAGCACGTTAAAAAGGGTATGTAAAAACTCCATCTTCAAGATGTATGTCATCCCTTTTCTGATAAAGTACGAGTGCCTTAAACGGAAAGAGAGTACTTGACTATGACCTGGTAGGGGACCACAATGTCGATACTTGGTGGAGCCAATGCCACCATTAGGCTAATGGGAAGGGAGTATCCATGGACCCTATTAACCTCTAAGTCTCTAATGAGTATAGGCGAAGTTGTTTACCCCCCCCCCCCCCCCCCCCCTCACATGGCTAGAAAATATGCCCCAAACTTAGGTCTTCCCGAGTGGATTTTGGTCTTATGGTTCAGTCATCTTAGCCAACGACTCTATTAAAATGCATTCCTATTCTTGAGACGCAACACTCCCCTGTTTCACATCCCATTGTAACTCTGCTTCAGAATTGCCTACTATTCTTAGGTTAAGTAAGGATATTTGAGACAAGGATTGACTTTTAAATTTCAAGAGCCCCGACTGTCGGTGTTGTAACTCGTCCCACTCATCCCTAGCATTTGTTGATAGAACAAGAAAGGAATCGTACGAAACTTTCCCTTATCCCTTTCTTATATTGGACTTCGAATACGCCATCTGCGTATTATTAAACCACCACTCTGGAGGTCTCCTCCTTCCACAAATATACGATACGTCGAGAAGCCACATTCATGTTAGCCACCTGCATCCATCGCCATAGCCACAAACGTGTTGTGAAAAATCCGATGAAGTGTGGAAGCGGTTTTTATTTTTTCCCTTCTTTGCAGATTTAAGATGAGAACAATAAATTGCAAAGTGAATTAGAATAAGAACACAAAAATATTTTATGTAGAAAACCCAAATCCGGAAAAATCACGGTGGACTTCAGTTTGTAATTTCTTCACTATATATGAGATTACAAA
Source organism: Erodium maritimum (assembly GCA_963921825.1). Classification (NCBI taxonomy): domain Eukaryota; kingdom Viridiplantae; phylum Streptophyta; class Magnoliopsida; order Geraniales; family Geraniaceae; genus Erodium; species Erodium maritimum. The sequence continues at coordinate 49,459,032 of OY997588.1, forward strand.
GGATTCTCTCTAGGATCGACTAATGTGCAATTCACAAATTCTCACTCTCTCAAGTGGATCACTTTTTCTATCTTCAAGACGAACCCACAATTTTGTCTCTTTGATGGATGCTCAAATTTCTCCCAAATGCATCTATTTATACTATTAAATGAGAGGTTCTAGAAATAACACCTTCCAACTATTTCCAACATATTCTAGAATGTGTGGTAAGATATAGAGTTCTCCAACACACTCTACAAAGTGTGGTAAGATGTAGAATTCTCCAACGTATTCTAGAAGATGGGCTCTTCTAGAATTTGGGATTCACTTTGGACTAAGCACAAATTATGGGCTTCTCTAATTATGGAGGAATACCCAAAAAATATCACCATTCCGACTTAATTAGGGAGAATCACCATGCTAGCACTATTGCAACATTCTTCAAGTTTCTTGGCCAAAATTACCTTCTTCATCATATCTGGCCAGTTGTCATTTGTATGTACCTTATCAAGTTACAGAACTTTCTTTCCAACACATCCTGAATCCAATGATATCAAACATCAATGTGTTTTGACCGGGAGTGCAAATTAGAGTTCATGTCCATATGTATTACACTTTAATTATTGCAATAGAACACATACTCTTCTTGTTTTTGGCCTAACTCAAGCAAGAGATTCTCCATCCATAACATCCTTTTCATGGAGGTTCGTGTGCATGAGCTTTGACCTTCGATGGTTGAGTTGGGGTCTCTAATTGCGGCAGAGACTAACACGCAGCCCAATTCAGCCGATCTTAGAGTTCACCATGGTACGAGTCCAACTAAGATTGTTGTTTCGGAGTACTTGGCCTCACCTACCGAGGGTCAGGGAAACCCTTGGAAGACTGCCCTTCTTAAACCTTCGACATATAAGGGTCGTGTTACTAAGAAATATTCATCGTCTGACTCTACTATGGTTTATTCCAGACCTATAACTTGTTCTTTGAGTCGAGGATGTGGTATCAAAGTTGCAACATCGACTGTGGATGTGTGGAATCAGGCGGTACCTTAAGGACCAAAGTGCTCTCTCGGACGTCAAGGAGAAGGCCTTTGTCGATGCCAACTTGACCTTGTAAGGTGAAGAACGGATCAAAGATGGCAGTTGATTTTGTTTTCTATTTGGCTTGTTTTTTTGGGACTTGTCATCTCTTTTTTCAAGGTTATTCCTTTTAGCTCCATTGTTGGGAGCTCTTTTGTAATCACGCATTTGAACCTTAGAGCATCTACAATGGTTAGACACTGCGCAGTGTTAAGGAGCAGTGTCAGGGAGTGGTTTTTGCCTTCCTGGACACTGCTTCCTGACACTGCTCCTCCAATGGTGGTGTCAGGAGCAGTGTCAAGAGCAGTGTCAGGATAGTTTCAATAAATAAAAACAGACCCCAAATATTTGTAAAACTTTTAATTAAAACCAAATACGAATTACATAACAATTTTTTATTTCAAACCAAATAGGAATTACATTAACGTTGATTGCGGCCGCCATCTCCAAATTAAGCCCAAATATGTTCGATGAGATCATCGTGGAGTTGGTGATGAACATTCCGATCTCGAATCCTTTCTCTATAGCCCAGGATACTTTCCCTGGTCACCGCTGGTGGTGGTCCTCTACGGACGCTTGGGTCCGGGACACCAATATCTGCAAACGGATCAGTGGGCCACGGCCTCCGCTCATCCTCAACGATCATGTTGTGTGGGATCACACAAGCAGTCATGATCATTGAGAGTGAGCCCCTATCCCACATTCGGCCCGGGCGAGTAACGATGTGAAACCGGGCCTGTAGAACTCCAAACGCCCGTTCGATGTCCTTCCTACACGCCTCTTGGTATCTAGCAAAGCATCGTTGTTTCGGCGTTTTTGGAGCAGGTATGGACTTCACAAATGTTGCCCAAGCAGGATAAATTCCATCTGTCAAGTAATACGGCGTTTCGTATTCTCTACCGCTGATCTTGAACTTCACATCTAGGGCGAAGCCTTTTACTGCTTGGGAGAATAGTGTAGACCTATTGAGCACGTTGATGTCATTGTTGGAGCCCGGTGTCCAGAAGAAAGCGTGCCAGATCCAAAGGTCTTGGGATGCTACGGCTTCGAGCATGATTGTGGGGACGTTCCCGTGGTCCCTACTTGCGAACTGTGCAGCCCATGCCATAGGACAGTTCTTCCAATCCCAATGCATGCAGTCCAGGCTCCCTATCATCCCCGGAAATTCGCGCTCTTCGTTGATTCGCAACAACCATTTTGTATCGTCCACGGTCGGGCGTCGTAGATAGGTCCACTCGTAAACCTTGATGACGCCAATGCAAAACTTTTTCAGGCAGTCCAGCGCAGTGGTCTCTGCCATTCGCAAATACTCGTCGCAAGCATCGGCTGGACTTCCATAACAGAGCTGACGAAGTGCTACCGTGCACTTCTGGTGTGGAGTGAAAGAGGCTCTCCCTGTAGCATCCTTGCTGTTCCGGAAGTAGGCGTACCGGCCACTCAAACCATTCATGACCCGGATGAACATGTCCCTCGACATCCGGAACCCCTCGTCGAAATTGTTGGTCGCTGTACACCGGTTGAGACGCGAAGTAGTCACGGATCAACTCTTCGTGTGCATCTTCGCGGTTGCGCTCAATCACTCTCCGCTTGGGTCTCGGCGCCGACATTGAGCTCTCGGCCTCATCATCATCCCGAACTAGTGGCTGTATGGATGCCTTCAGTTGATCCTCTAATGCTTGCTGTGTTGGTCCAGGAATCTATCCATCGCGACATCTATTTCTTGTTCTGTCATTTGCTGCATTTCCTCAAGCGTTGAAAGATTCGCCATCGAAAAAAAAAGAACTAGGAAAAAACTATAGGATTTGGAGAGGAATAGAGGAATAGAAGTTTCAAAGAAGAGAGGAGAAGTGAAATTTCAATTGGGGTAGATATGAATTTATAGGAAATTGTTGGGCACTTTGGGAGTCGGCGTCGCCACGTGTCGGGTCGTGAATGGCCAACCGACTAGCCGTTGGCGCCTGACACGACCGGCTGCGTCGTTGCCAGAACCAGACACGCCCAGCAGCAACGCCCCCGCAGACACAACCCGCTGACACGACCAGTCGTGCCTACGCGTCGTGTTAGGGCCGTGCCTACGCCAGACACGACGCGTAGGCACGACCCGTTGGAGCTGCTCTTAGATGCTTTCCTCTCAGATTAACTGTCTATTTTTAATCAAAACAGAGTTGATCAATAAACTTTTCTTTGTAGGGTTGATGAGCGTAAATTTGTTCTATCTAAATAGACTAGTTTTTCCTATATTTTTTTCTTGTTTGCACCTCGTTTTTATATTTTTAGTGTATTCTAATAGATGCGCAAAACTTCGTTCTTGGTCGATATTTTTCAAGTATTCAAAATATATTCATGATTTGTCTTTTTTTGTAGGCCGCGAAAAAAATAAAATTATTGACGCAAGAACGAGGTCGATCGGAAGCAAACGCAGCGGAAAAGAGCGACAGAAGTTAAAAAGCTACAAGTGGAATAGATGAGGACACATGGCGTGCTCATACTTGGCCACGTGTCGATCCGGCCGGATCCCTCCACCAGCCCTCTCACGCGTCCCTCTCTGTGCGCGCGTCAATTCCCCTTTAATTGGGCGCGCGGATTTCCTATGTGGGCTTACTATTACAACAACATATGGCCCAAAACTTATCAGTTAATGTGGGGTATACATAGGCCCGATTTCGTCAGCTGCCAGTCCAGATCCAGCTCCATATTGCGTGATTCCAAAGCAGCAAATCAATATTTTTTTTTCTTTTATTTATTTCCATCCTTTATATATATGTAGGTGTGGCATGAGAACACTTTTGGTATCAGATTTTTTACTTTATAGAATCAAACATTATCTTTTTTTTCTTTTCTCTCTTTTCTCCTTAGTGTTCTTCAAGTGTTTTTGGTGTTCTTCATCTAAAGAGCATTTTCTACCATCTAAGGCCATAACCAAGACAATCCAAGGAGTTCTCATGCATCCATGAGCCTCCCACCATCTCCAACTTCTCCATTTTCATGTGTTGAAGCTTTGGAGAGTTGGAGATGGTGGGTTTGCAAAGCTAGAGCAGATTTCGATTGAGTTTCTCAACCCAATCCCGGTTCTAATCTCTACACTTCTCTAGTATTGTTATAAAAGTTGGTTTTTTATGGTATGTTTGAGTAGGATTTGAATTCCATGACTTTGGACTTCAATCTTTGGTCATGGGTATTGTGTATATGTTGAGTTCATTTGATTTAATGCATGGATTGATGGTTCATTTGAGTTTGGTGGTGTTTTTGGCATGATTTGGGGTTTTTGAGCTTAATAGCATCCACTTGCTTGTATGAGTATTTGTCTATATTTTAGCTAATTAATGTTTAAGCATGATTTTCTTACTTTGTGTTCGAAACTTTCATGATTTTAAAACCGGATTTCATGTGCTAGCTATTTCATCTCTCGGGTGTATATCAAGTTCTAGGTTAGAGTTCGTAAAAAATGTAAACGTTAGCCATTTAGTGAACTTATTTAGGGTTTCCGATATTTTTATGTCTTGATTCCCTATTGACGGGATAAAAATATGCTAGGATATGTTTTCACGATTCTCTTGTGTGTTTCAAGTCGACCGAACGATTTTGGGAATTTCCCTAATTGTTGTGTGCGCTATGTAGATTGATGTTTGGAGCGATCCATGAATCGATCTAGTGTGAGACGGGATTTCACATTTATAGAATTTACTTACGCTTGAGTATTACTATAACAAGGTTCTATTTAGTTCAACTCGATTAACGAACTCATCTTGACCGGCGGTGTTTGATATTCGAGAAGTGAACTAGGCGTAGCTAAGTAGATTCGTTTATTGTTTTTGAGTTTACTCATGCTTGTGTATTACTAGAGCTTCGTGATTCGTTGCTCTAATTAGTTCACCTTGATGACCGATTTATGTTATCGTCAGGTTGATTGAACTACGCGTAGCTGAGTAGATTCAACATTTATTTAGAGTCCTCTCATGCTTGTGTAGTACCAGAGTATCGCGATTCGATACTCTATTTAGTTCTACCCGATTTCCGGTGTTCATTGATATTGATGGCATTTGAGAATTAGGAAGTGAACTAGGCGTAGATGAGTTGATTCGCTGAGTGGTGTAGCTATCTCTACTTGTGGTAGTTGGTAGCGAGAGTGACATGCATTCGTTGTCGTTATCTCTCGTTCGATGATTGATCGAGCTTCGCTCAAGATCATAGAACTATACCCTAGTTTATTGCTTTCCGATGATTGGTGGTTCGCGTATCGGTCCGGGCAATGGTCTTGTGCCCTCTCCCCGTGACTAGTATGTAGTTGATTTCTTGATACCGCATACATATGAACTTAAGTCTTCTAAGACCATAAGGAAGACATTATTTGATTTCACCCTCATTAACCAAACCATGCGTTAATTGGAATTCATATTTACTTGTACCCGTGACCGGCTCTTTGTGTGAATCGAAAGTTACGTGTCTTAGGTGGTAGCATGTATATAGATTTTATTTCTATCTAAACTTAAACAACTATTTTAATTTCCTCCCTTTATTTTCCCTTTCGGGGATGTGGAAGTGACAGCCCACGTCCCCAGGTTTTAGCAAAATACTAGTGATACCTCTACTCCCTGTGGGATCGACCGATACTTAACCGTCTCTATATTGCTTGATGACCGTGTCTTGATGCACGTTAAAAGAGGGATTTGACGCATAATCATCCCCACTCATCAAGGGTTTAGTTGTTGCAATGTACATGGCTTCAGTAGTAGATAATGCCACACATTTTTTCAGCTTTGACTAGTATGATACACCCCCCTGCAAAAGTAGTCAAATATCCTGATGTTGATTTTCGAGAGTCAATATCACTAACCAAGTCTGCATCAGTATAGCCCTCTAGGAGACTGTTTCTTCTTCCAAAACATATGCAGCTTCTTCTTGTCCCACGCAGATACCGAAATACCCACTTCAACGCTTCCCAATGTTCTTTTCCATGATTGGATAAGAAACAACATAAGCAATGTCAGGCCTTGTTCATATCATAGTGTGCATGTCACGCCCCAAATTCAGTAGAACCGAACCCGGAATGCGAACGGTAAAACAATAAAACAATTTTCAAACCTTTTAAATAAATCGCTTAAAATCACCATTTAGTTAATCAAAAGAATAATTTACAACTCAAAAGCACGTCCAAACAAGCGGACAAAAGACAAGGCGTACGTCACTAAACTCAAAAGGAAACCCGGACTCCCGCTCCTAGCTCTTCAAGCTTCAAGAGCTCACCTAGTCCGTCTCGCGACCAGTACCTGTAGGAAAAGCAGCTAGGGGTGAGCGTTCGCTCACCACCACGGATACCACACTGACTACGGCATACTAGCAGACAATGCCGGAAACACCAACAACAAAACAAACACCGGGGACTACTATCCCCAACTCAAGTAACCCGGCTGACACATAAACTGTTACTTTCCCCAACCAACTCAACACCCGGACACTTAATGTAGACCTGACACAACGATTACGACTTCCACCAAAGACACAAAAGATAACCACGCAACACCCAAGATCACAAAGGATCGCACACCAAACAAGATCGCAAAGGATCGCACTCCAGCTACTTAGTGCCGGTTGCTAACCGGATGGGCTCGAGCCTACCCCACGCAACTTCCCCGATCCCTGTCGGGTCAGGCGGTCGACCTGTCTGCGATATACAACGCAACACTTTTCCGATAGCTGGTCGGAAGGGGAGCAGCCCTTCATCGCCAAAGAATGCTCAACCTTACCGATCTCTGTCGGGAGGCTAGCCAACACCCACGTAACTTCCCCCGATCTCTGTCGGGCCCCCAACCTCAGGCAACCACAATCACAACCAAAGTTCAACAACAAGCGACAACACAGGTTTAACACTCCACAGGCACTCATGGCCACCCAAGACACCAACAGTAAAACACGGGTTCAACAACCCCACGGGCACTCATGGCCACCCAAGACACACCAACAGTAAAATACGGGTTTAACAACCCCACGGGCACTCATGGCCACCCAAAACACCAACAGTAAAACACGGGCTCAACAACCCCACGGGCACTCATGGCCACCGAAGACACAAACAATACAATCAACCTCTGGGCATAACCAAATGCCTCCAGTAATTCTAATATCAATACGTTAACTGCTCCTACGACACTACTAAGTGTCACATGCATTTCTATTGTTCGATATGTTCCCGTATCATATAACACCACCCGGTGTCGACTGCCTTTCTATTGTTCGATAAACTTACTTAACCCACGACACCCAAGTGTCACATGCATTTCTACTGTTAACTTTCCCTAGTTAGGGCCGAGATCCGGCTACTTTTCCCTACCTCGTACACTTTCCCTAAAGTTCCCAACCAAGCTCCGGCGTGTTCACGATCACTCGCCTAGCTTTCCCTTTCTTCGGTCCGTGGCACGATCTAATAAGAACACAATTTAAACACTTTTTAAGTTCGCAGGCACAAACTGAATTTTAATACACTTGACGCCGAAACGCAACCTCGACAATGCCGATCACTCCCAAACTTCCCTATTACTCGACATTGTCGATAATTTGCCCGGAAAGGCCCGTTTCACCCGACCCGGCGAATCTGCCCGGGATTGGAAAACGTCCTTCCGGGGCTCCGAAAATTCCCGTTTTCGTTTCCACGATCTTAGAATAATTCAAGGGTTCCAACGCAATCAACGGAATCAATTTCCGAATTCCGAGAAATTTAATTCGCATTTAAAGTTTCTAAACCCGTCATTTACAACTTTTACAATTCAATTCCAAAATTCGTTCCGGGTGTGGATTAACGACTTGGGGATCGTCCTAAACCACCCGAACACGAAAAACCGAGACCCGAGCATATGGGCCCCACTCGGCCATCAAGGGCCGTGGGTGTCTTGGCCGGTTTTGGGCCGGTTCACCACCATGGTGGCTGGCCCTAGCTCCGGCCAGCCACCCACCAACTCTAGCAGCCACCACACACGGTGGTCGGAGCTCCCCCGAGCCTCCGGTCACCGGAAAACGATCATTTTTCGCTCCAAAACGCCTCCAACGAACCCCACACATCAACCCAACCAAAAGTCTACTCGTTTTAACCCAAACCCTAACTTTTAAACATAACAAAACGAAAATCGGATAGTTGCTCACCGTAGGGAATGATGACGGGAGCCCGTTTCTTCGATCATTGAGACGATCCGTTGGTTGGATCGTCCGGAAAACCCTAAACCTCCAACTCCTTCTTCTCTTTTCTCTCCTTCTTCTATCTCCTTTTCTCTCTATAAAAAACCCCATTTTTTCCTATGTATGGCCGAACACCACCCCCCCCCCCCTCTCATCCTTGTCTTGTTTCAAAAATTACCTAACACCACCACATAATTGACATGTGGCAAGTGGGTCCCACACCTTTTGGAAAATATCTTCTAGATATTTTTCAGTCAGATTCGCGAAATTCTGCCGTCTCGGGTCCCGAACGGGCACTTTTTCCAAGAAATTACGAAACTTCACGGGCTACAAGGAAACGGCTCAACTAAGACCGTTGTGACGACGACTAAGCTATTTGGATCCAAAACGGACCTGGAACGGACCAAAATGTCGCTCGGTTGACTTTTCCAACAAAAAGTCAACATTTCCCAAATTGGTCAGAAAGTTTCCCTGAGTCCCCCGGAACTCACTTTGGTCAATATCGGGGTCAACTTAAGTCCGGTATGACCCTCGGGGTCAAATTTAGGTTCATTTAAGTGTCTGTCCAAATTTTTTAAATTTTCCTGTTTTTCGCCGATTTGACTGGCGTTGACCGGGAGTGGTTCTTACAATCTACCCCCTAAAAGGAATTTCGTCCGCGAAATTTAAAAAAAACGTACCTCCGGAGTCGAACAGATCGGGGTACTTCACGCGAACCTCGTCCTCGCGCTCCCAAGTCGACTCAGCCCCGTGGTGCCTCCACTGCACCCGTACTAGGCGGATAACCTTGCCACGCAGGACCTGCTCCCGTGTGTCCATGATTCAAACCGGATGCTCCTCATAGGAGACATCGTCAGCCACCTCGATATCTGCCTACTTAATGACGTGGGAGGGGTCCGCATTGTACTGCCGCAACTAGGACACGTGGAAGACGTTATGAATTCTCCCAAGTTGCGGTGGTACGCCAGACGATAGGCCACTGCTCCCACTCTGCTCAAGATCTCGAAAGGACGAGTATCGCGGGGCTAACTTGCCCCCGCTGCGTCTGAACCGTACCAGTCCCTTCCTCGGGCTTACCTTCAGGAACACGTGGTCACCGACTGCGAACTCAAGAGGTTGACACCGTCTGTCAGCGTAGCTCTTCTGCCGACTCTGTGCGGTCTTCAACCGCTCGCGTATCAGCGCGACCTTCTCTGTTGTTTCTCGGACGATCTCTGGCCCCAGCAGGCTCTTGTCTCCCACCTCTGCCCAGCACACTGGCGATCGACACGGCCTACCATACAACACTTCGAACGGTGCCATCCCAATACTGGCCTAGAAACTGTTGTTGTAGGCGAACTCGGTAACGGTAGGTGGGTTTCCCACGACCCCTTAAAGTCTAGCACACATGCCCGCAGCATGTCCTCCAAAATCTGAATCGTACGCTCGGACTGGTCGTCTGTCTGGGGATTGTGTGCTGTACTCAGTAGAACCTCGGTCCCCAACGCGGTCTGTAGACTCGGCCAAAATCTGGACGTGAAACGAGAATTCCTGTCAGACACTATCAACACAGGGACTCCATGGAGACGCATTATCTCCTGAATGTACAGGCTGCTCAACTTGTCGACCGGATCAGTCATCCTCATGGCCAGGAAATGGGCCGACTTGGTCAACCGATCGACTACTACCCATACGGCGTCGTGTCCCTTCGGCGATCTCGGCAGCCACTCACGAAGTCCATCGTGATATGCTCCCACTTCTACTGGGCAATCGGCAGTGGCTTCAATAATCTGGCGGGACGCTGATGTTCGGCCTTCATCTGCTGACAGACGAGACACCTCGAAACCAATTTCGCGACCGCTCTCCGCATCCCGCTCCACCAGAAGTGCCGCCTGATATCACGGTACATCTTGGTGCCACCCGGGTGCACTGTAAGTAGCGAATGATGTGACTCTCGCAACACATCGTCTCTACAGTTGCCCGACACGAATAACCCTCCTCGATACCGTAACCCCCAATCAGCACTAGGTTCCCAGCCTACCACCTCGTCACCGCTGAGGACCCTCTCTCGGATCTCTGACGTCTCGACGTCCTCCGACTGCGCCTCCAACACTCGGGCAAGTAGTGAGGGCTGAGCCACCAATGAGCACATGGCCACGCCACCAGTAACCTCCTCTAGCTCAAGCCCGAACGTGCCCAGTTCCCCCATCATCTCCCATTCCCGGACTGATATACTGGCAAGGCCCGGAACAGACTTCCTACTCAGGGCGTCGACGAGCACATTCGCCTTCCCCAGATGGTAGAGTAGCTCAAAGTCGTACTCCTCCAGGAGTTCCATCCATCGCCGCTGGCGCATGTTCAGGTCTCGTTGGGAAAAGATGTATTTGAGGCTATTGTGATCCGAGAAGACCTGAAATCGCTCGCCATACAGATAATACCGCCAGCTCTTCAACGCGAACACGACTGCTGCTAACTCCAAGTCATGAGTAGGATAGTTGCGCTCATGTGTCTTCAACTGCCTGGAGCCGTAAGCCACCACTCTACCCAACTACATCAGTACACAGCTCAGTCCTTCCCCAGACGCATCACAATAGACCTCAGACCTGACCCCGCGCTCTGGCACTATCAACACTGGAGCGGTAGTCAGAAGAGCCTTCAGCTCCGTGAACGCACGTTCACAATCCTCCGTCCACACAAACCCGACTCCCTTGCGTGTCAAAAGAGTCATAGGCGCGGTGTAATAACCACTCCCGGTCAACGCTAGTCAAATCTGCGAAAAACAGGAAAATTTAAAAATTTTAGACAGACACTTAAAGGAACCTAAATTTGACCCCGAGGGTCATACCGGACGTAAGTTGACCCCGTTATCGACCAAAGTGAGTTCCGGGGGACTCAGGGCAACTTTCTGATCAATTTGGGAAATGTTGACCTTTCGCTGGAAAAGTCAACCGAGCGACGTTTTGGTCCATTCGAGGACCGTTTTGAATCGAAAAGGCTTAGCCGTCGTCATAGCAGTGTTAGTTGAGCCGTTTCCTTGTAGCCCGTGAAGTTTCGTAATTTCTTGGAAAAAGTGCCCGTTCGGGGCCCGAAACATCCGAATTTCACGAATCTGACTGAAAAATATCTAGAAGATATTATCCAAAAGGTGTGGGACCCACTTGCCACATGTCACCAATGTGGTGGTGTTAGGTAACTTTGAACAAAACAAAAGGATGAGGGGTAGTTTGTAAATATGTGTTAGTGTTGTTTTTTTTAAAAAACAAAATAAAGAGAAACAAGATATGTTGGTCTCAGCCAAGCTTTTCAATTAGAAAAAAAAGGAGTTTTTAGAGAGAGAAAAGAAGAGAGAAGGAAGAGAGAAAAAGAGAAGAGGTTGGGGAATTTGTGACGTTTCTCGTCGGTCAAACCAGTGGATCGTCTCAACGATAAAAGAATCGAGCTCACATCGACATTCCCTACGGTGTGAACCTAACCGATTTTCATTTTGGAACGTTTGAATTTTAGGGTTTGAGTTTAAACGGTTTGATTAAGGTTGGGTTTTGTTTAAGATTGGTTTAAAGATGAATGGTTGAGGTTTGGGGTTCGTTAGGAACGTTTTGGGGCGAAAAGAAAATTTTCCTAATTGTGGCCGGGTGGGGCCCACGTGCCCGAGTATCGGGTTTTCGTGTTCGGGTGGTTTAGGACGATCCCCAAGTAGTTAATCCACACCCGGATCGAAATTTGGAATTAAATTTTGAAAGTTGTAATTAACGGGTTTAGAAACTTTAAACGCAAATTAAATGACTCGGAAGTCGGAAATTGATTCCGTCGAGTGCGTAGGAACCCTTGAATTATTCTAAAACCGTAGAAACAAAAACGGGAATTTTTGGAGCCCCGGAAGGACGTTTTCCAAACCCGGGCAGATTCGCCATGTCGGGCGAATCGGGCCTTTCCGGGTCCGTTAGTGAAAATGTCGAGTAATTGGGAAGTTTGGGAGTGATCGACATTGTCGGGGTTGCATTTGGGCGTTAAATACTTTAATTTCGGGTTTCGCCTGCTTACTTAAAAAGTGTGTTAATTGTAGATTGTAGACCGTGTCGCCTACCGTGGAAATAGGAGTCTAAGCCGGAATTATGGAGCTTTTCCGGAGTAAGAGTATCGGGTTTGATACGCTTCAAGAGGTAGGGAAAAGCAGCCGGATCTCGGCCCTGACTAGGGAAAGTTAACAGTAGAAATGCATGTGACACTAGGGTGTCGTGGGTTAAGTAGATTTATCGAATATTAGAAAGGTAGGCGATACCGGGTAGTGTCGTATGATTCAGGAATGTATCGAACATTAGAATTTCATGTGACACTTAGTAGTGTCGTAGGAGCAGAGAACTTAACGATGTTAGGATTACTGGAGGCATATGACCATGCCCGGAGGTTGATTGTGAACTTATCGATATTAGAAGTAATGGAGGCATATGACCATGCCCGGAGGTTGATTGTGAAACTGTTGATATTAGAACTGTTGGAGGCATTGGTTATGCCGGAGGTTGTTTGTGTAAATTGTGTCTTGGGTGGCCATGAGAGCCCGTGTTACTGTTGTGTCTTGGGTGGCCATGAGAGCCCGTGTTACAGTTGTGTCTTGGGTGGCCATGAGAGGCCGTGTTACTGTTGTGTCTTGGGTGGCCATGAGAGCCCGTGTTACAGTTGTGTCTTGGGTGGCCATGAGAGGCCGTGTTACTGTTGTGTCTTAGGTGGCCATGAGAGCCCGTGTTACAGTTGTGTCTTGGGTTGCCATGAGAGCCCGTGTTACTGTTGTGTCTTGGGTGGCCATGAGAGCCCATGTTACAGTCGTGTCTTGGGTGGCCATGAGAGCCCGTGTTATTGTTGTGTCTTGGGTGGCCATGAGAGCCCGTGTTTTACTGTTGCTGTGTCTTGGGAGGCCGTGAGTGCATGTGGGGTTGTTGAGCCCGTGAGCTATTGTCGGTGTGTCTTGGGTTGCCGTGAGTGCCCGTGGGGTTGTTGAGTCCGTGTTTTACTATTGGTGTGTCTTGGGAGGCCGTGAGTGCCTGTGGGGTTGTTGAGCCCGTGAGTTATTGTCGGTGTGTCTTGGGTGGCCATGAGTGCCTGTGAAGTGTTGACCCTGTGTTGTTGCTGTTTGTTGAACTTGCTTGTGATTGTGATTGTGGTTACCTGAGTGAGAGAGGTTACTGAGACAGGTCGACCGCCTGGCCCGACTTTGTGTCGGGGAAGCGCGTGAGTGAGGGAGGTTACTGAGACAGGTCGACCGCCTGGCCTGAGTGGTTCGGCAAAGCGCGTGAGTGAGGGAGGTTACTGAGACAGGTCGACCGCCTGGCCTGAGTGGTTCGGCAAAGCGCGTGAGTGAGGGAGGTTACTGAGACAGGTCGACCGCCTGGCCTGAGTGGTTTAGCAAAGCGCGTGAGTGAGGGAGGTTACTGAGACAGGTCGACCGCCTGGCCTGAGTGGTTCGGCAAAGCGCGTGAGTGAGGGAGGTTACTGAGACAGGTCGACCGCCTGGCCTGAGTGGTTCGGCAAAGCGTGTGAGTGAGGGAGATTACTGAGCAGCTGGCGTGCGATCCTTTGTGATCTTTTTTGGTGTGCGATCCTTCGTGATCTTGGGTGTTGCGTGGTTGTCTATCGTGTCTTTGGAGGAGGTCGTCAATCATTGTGTCATGTCTACCTTACGTGTCCAGGTGTCGAGTTGGCTGAGGAAGGTCACCGTGTGTGCGTGTTAGTCGTAGTACTTGAGTTGGGGATAGTGATCCCCGGTGTTGAGGTTGTTGTTGGTGTTACCGGCATTGTCTGCTAATTATGCCATAGTCAGTCTGTTATCCGTGGTGGTGAGCGAACGCTCACCCCTAGCTGCTTTTCCTACAGGTACTGATCACAGGACGGACTAGGTGAGCTCTCGAAGCCTGAGGAGCTAGGAGCGGGGTCCGGGTTTTATCTTTTGAGTCTAGTGACGGATACCATGTACATTATCCAATTGTTGGGACGTTTTTGAGTTGTAAATATTATTTTGATTAACTAAATGGTAATTTCAAAGTGTTTATTCAAAACAGGTTTCAAGTGTTTTATGATTTTAAATGCTCGCGTCCCGAGTTCGGTTTACTGAAATTGGGGCGTGACACGCGGCTAGACGCGCAAAGTCCTGGACGAATCGCCGATAATAGCCTGCCAACCTCAAGAAGCTGCGGATCTCGAAGACACTCTTGGCCCGCGTCCACTTCGAAACCGCGTCGATCTTCGCCGGATCGACCAATATACCGTCACGGGATACAATGTGACCGAGGAATTTCACCTCAGCGAGCCAAAACTCGCACTTCTCCAGGTTGGCATATAGCTGATGCGTGCGCAGCAGAGTCAAAACAGTCCTCAGATGCCCCTCATGTGCCGCCTCGTTTTGTGAGTAGATCAAGATGTCGTCTACGAACACCACCACGAACTGATCTAAGAATGGCCGGAATATACTGTTCATCAGATCCATGAACGCTGCAGGTGCGTTCGTCAGTCCAAACGGCATCACCAAGAACTCGTAATGCCCATAGCGTGTCCGGAATGCAGTCTTTGCGACGTCCTCCTCCCGGACTCGCAACTGGTAATATCCGGATCGCAGATCGATCTTCGAGAAGCATGTCGACCCTCTCAACTGGTCGAACAAGTCATCGATCCTCGTTATCGGGTATCGGTTCTTCACCGTTACCCGGTTCAGCTTCCGGTAATCTATACACATCCGAAGCTCTCCACTCTTCTTCTTCACGAAGAGTGCTGGTGCTCCCCACGGCGATACGCTCGGACGGATAAATCCCTTCTTCTGTGGGCGCAAACCTGTAAGGCGCCATTGATATCGCTGCCGTTCCCGGCACCAGGTCAATCCCGAACTCCACCTCATGAAACGGTGGCAACCCGCTCAACTCCTCAGGAAAGACCTCGGGGAACTCGCAGACCATTCGCGGTAACTCTCGGCTCTACACGACCGATACTTCCTCCACTACGGACAACGCCGACAGGAGAACCCCGCTCTTACTACCCAGCACACACGAAACCTTCGTGTTGCCTGCTGACACTGACACTCGTCGCCTATAGCAGTCGATATTGGCTCAGTACTTCGCCAGCCAATCCATTCCCAAGATCACGTCAAAGGTCGTCATCCCCAGCATGAGAAGATCACTAGGGCAAGGACAGTCTGCGACTTTAATTTCGCAGGCACGAAAGACCCTAGTCAACAACACATCACCCCCAACTGGGGTGTCCAGACACAGGGGTGGACTCAACGGCTCTGAATTCAGCCCCAACAACTCGATGAAATAAACGAGTGCGACGCCCCGGTATCAATTAAAAATAACGCCCACAAATGATACAGTAAACACGTACCCTGAATGGTCTCATGGTAGGTAGTGGATCCTGTGGCCCGGGAGTCGGTAACTGCGTACACTCTACCCTGTGACGCCTACTGCCTCTGACCTGGCGCACTGACTGCTGGCTGTCCAGACCGCTACTGCTGTCTCGGAACTAGCGCGCTCGTGGACAGCTGCGAGAACCTCGACGGCTGACTCTGACGCGGGCGACCCCTGGGTGACTGCACTGTATGCGACTGTTGCGGTCGTTGCGCTGACGTTGCCCCAATCGGCTCACGGCACCTTGCAATAGCGTGCCCAACCCGGCCGCACCGGAAACACCTGAACTCGTCTGCCCTCGGCCCCGTGCCCTGACCTTTCCGGCTGATCACTGGTAGCGCCGCGGGCCCTCCTCCCATCGGACACTCTCGATGCATGTGGCCTGGCTGCCCGCAGATAAAGCATATCGGCCCTCTCTCTAAAGCGACTAGCCCTACTGACGCCACCGACCCCATCTGTCTCGCTCCGCCTTGCTGAGCCTGTGGCCGAAAGAACCCCGTAGTCCTCTGCCTCCTCGGATCTCGGGACTCGGACGGCCCCGCAACACTGGTCGGCCGCTGTCGAACCTCACGGGTCCTCGCTGCCTCTCGGAAACCCTGCTCCACTGTCGCTGCAGTGTCTACGAGCTCTGAGTACTCCCGCAACCTCAGGGCAAGAACTCGATCCCGAATCGCCGGTCTCAGCCCCGCCTCGAACCGCCGGCAACGGTTCAGCTCTGTCGCCACCATTTTTGGTGCAAATCGGGTCAGGGCCGTGAATCTGGCCTCATACTATGCCACTGACGCCCCGTCCTGTTGCAGTTCCAGGAACTGCTGATGTCGGTCCACCTTGGCCGACTCGGGGAAATACTGCGCCAGAAAGACCGTCTGGAAGATACTGTAGTCGTGCCCGACTTTGTCCCGTACGCGCCCCCACTAGTGGTAGGCGTTGTCCCTCAGTTGATGAGCTGCAAAGGACACTCTGCTGCAACCATCCTTGATGCCTGACGTGTCCAGGTCCCGAGTGACCTTCTCCAGCCATCTCTCGGCTAGGTCGGGGTTCGGTTCCCTGACGAACGTAGGTATGCCCAGCTTCAGGATGTCCAGCAGTGTCCGGGCCGTATGGCCTTCGGCCTGAACGGGCCTCGCTGGAACGACTGCTGTCTCTGGAGCTGGCGATGCAGACTCTCTACTGGCGATGATCCCCACCAAGCTCTGCACCGTCCTGGTCAGCTCGTCCAGAGCGGTCGTAGTGTGCTGGTCTGCGACTGGCAGGACGTTGGGCGTGCCCGTAGATGGTCCCGCGTCGCTCCTCCTGTCCTCTCCGGCGGGAGTACCCTTGGCTTCCGCGGACTCAGAGGGTTCGGCGGTGGGCATCCGTCCCGGTGCCCCAGTTGACCGTCCCCTCCTGCCACGTGTGGGCGCCCGTCCCCATGTCACGACTGATCGTCCTCTCCTGCCACGAGCCATGTGGTCGTATCCTCTGCACGGATACACGCAAACATTTAGTTTGCGAACTTACACAACGACGACGTGCTCAATATACTAGCGTTCACACGGTCTACGTCTATCTCTAGCGTACTCGTTACTAAAACGCCACACCGCTCACGCTATCAATATTTCAATTTTCAGAACACGTAAAGGAAAACTCAAAACGACCCGACGCAATCGTGAACGTCACTGAATAAAACCACACAACTGCACGAGACTCACAAACGAATTCAAGTCACCCAACCTCAATCACAAGCCGACATGGCCGACCAACATCAACACACGCCCACCGGGCCAACCAAAATCAAACCACGCCCACCGGGCCAACCAAAATCAAACCACGCCCACCGGGCCAACCGAAATCAAAACACGCCCACCGGGCCAACCGAAATCAAAACAAGCCCACTGGGCCAACAAATTCAAAAATACTACCACAAGGCCAACCAATTTTAAAACTTTCTCCTTTTCATTATAAAACCTCATTTCTTGACATCACGTAGTTACAACCCGGTCCAGGCGTCCCCGAACTACATTGTACCCACTTGATGTCAACACCGTCACGTTCGACTACAGGAGCGCTCTTGAGTCGAGTCGCGACAGTTTAAAAACGTTTCACGCAGCAACACACAATCAGTATGCCAGCAATAAAATACTGCACATACACACAATCACAAACATGACTCATGTCCCTATGGGTCTACACACGGTTTCCGACTTGCGCATCCAACGCACGACGGGACTTTACTGACTCGACTCTCCCCACCTAATTGACGTACAGTCCGAGGTGTGAAACCTCGAGCTCTGATACTAAGCTGTCACGCCCCAAATTCAGTAGAACCGAACCCGGAACGCGAACGGTAAAACAATAAAACCATTTTCAAACCTTTTAAATAAATCGCGTAAAATCACCATTTAGTTAATCAAAAGAATAATTTACAACTCAAAAGCACGTCCAAAAAAGCGGACAAAAGACAAGGCGTACGTCGCTAAACTCAAAAGGAAACCCGGACTCCCGCTCCCAGCTCTTCAAGCTTCGAGAGCTCACCTAGTCCGTCTCGCGACCAGTACCTGTAGGAAAAGCAGCTAGGGGTGAACGTTCGCTCACCACCACGGATACCAGACTGACTATGGCATAATAGCAGACAATGCCGGAAACACCAACAACAAAACAAACACCGGGGACTACTATCCCCAACTCAAGTAACCCGACTGGCACACAAACTGTTACTTTCCCCAACCAACTCAACACACGGACACGTAATTAAGACCCGACACAATGGTTACGACTTCCACCAAAGACACAAAAGATAACCACGCAACACCCAAGATCACAAAGGATCGCACACCAAACAAGATCGCAAAGGATCGCACTCCAGCTACTCAGTGCCGGTTGCTAACCGGCTGGGCTCGAGCCTGCCCCACGCAACTTCCCCGATCCCTGTCGGGTCAGGCGGTCGACCTGTCTGCAATATACAACGCAATACTTTTCCGATAGCTGGTCGAAAGGGGAGCTGCCCTTCATCGCCAAATAATGCTCAACCTTACCGATCTCTGTCGGGAGGCTAGCCAACACCCACGCAACTTCCCCCGATCTCTGTCGGGCCCCCAACCTCAGGCAACCACAATCACAACCGAAGTTCAACAACAAGCGACAACACAGGTTTAACACTCCACAGGCACTCATGGCCACCCAAGACACCAACAGTAAAACACGGGTTCAACAACCTCACGGGCACTCATGGCCACCCAAGACACACCAACAGTAAAATACGGGTTTAACAACCCCACGGGCACTCATGGCCACACAAGACACACCAACAGTAAAATACAGGTTTAACAACCCCACGGGCACTCATGGCCACCCAAGACACCAACAGTAAAACACGGGCTCAACAACCCCACGGGGACACATGGCCACCAAGACACAAACAATACAATCAACCTCCGGGCATAACCAAATGCCTCCAGTAATTCTAATATAAATACGTTCACTGCTCCTACGACACTATTAAGTGTCACATGCATTTCTATTGTTCGATACGTTCCCGTATCATACGACACCACCCGGTGTCGCCTGCCTTTCTATTGTTCGATAAACTTACTTAACCCACGACACCCAAGTGTCACATGCATTTCTACTGTTAACTCTCCCTAGTCAGGGCCGAGATCCGGCTACTTTTCCCTACCTCGTACGCTTTCCCAAAAGTTCCCAACCAAGCTCCGGCGTGTTCACAATCACTCGCATAGCTTTCCCTTTCCTTGGTCGGTGGCACGATCTAATAAGAACACAATTTAAACACTTTTTAAGTTCGCAGGCATAAACTGAATTTTAATACCCTTGACGCCCAAACGCAACCCCGACAATGTCGATCACTCCCAAACTTCCTAATTACTCGACATTGTCGATAATGGGCTCGGAAAGGCCCGTCTCGCCCGACCCGGCGAATCTTCCCGGGATTGGAAAACGTCCTTCCGGGGCTCCAAAATTTTCCACGATCTTAGAATAATTGAAGGGTTCCAACGCAATCGACGGAATCAATTTCTGACTTTCGAGCAATTTAATTCGCGTTTAAAGTTTCTAAACCCGTCATTTACAACTTTTAATTCATTCCGGTTGTGGATTAACGACTTGGGGATTGTCGGGAAAACCCTAAACCTCCAACTCCTTCTTCTCTTTTCTCTTCTTCTTCTATCTCCTTTTCTCTCTCTAAAAAAACCCCTTTTTTCTATGTATGGCCGAACACCCCCCCCCCCCCCCCCCATCCTTGTCTTGTTTCAAAAATTACCTAACACCACCACATAATTGACATGTGGCAAGTGGGTCCCACACTCTTTGGAAAATATCTTCTAGATATTTTTCAGTCAGATTCGCGAAATTCGGCCGTCTCGGTCCCCGAACGACACTTTTTCCAAGAAATTACGAAACTTCACGAGCTACAAGGAAACGGCTCAACTAAGATCGCTGTGACGACGACTAAGCTTTTTGGATCCAAAACGGACTTCGAACGGACCAAAACGTCGCTCGGTTGACTTTTCCAACAAAAAGTCAACCTTTCCCAAATTGGTCAGAAAGTTGCCCTGAGTCCTCGGAACTCACTTTGGTCGATATCAGGGTAAACTTAAGTCCGGTATGACCCTCAGGGTCAAATTTAGGTTCATTTAAGTGTCTGTCCAAAATTTTTAAATTTTCCTGTTTTTCGCCGATTTAACTGGCGTTGACCGGGAGTGGTTCTTACAGTGCATGAGACTCTAATCCTTGATAAGTATGTAACATCTCGCATTTCAGTCTTATCTTTCTCATTTGTTAGACTTTGTTGTTCAAACAACTTTAAATGTCATGCTAATGGTGTTTTAACCGGTTTCGCCTTGTGCATGTTGAATCTTTCAAGAACTTTTTTAATGCATTGTCCTTGAGAAAGCCACAAAGCCTTCTTGGTTTGATCCCGAGTAATCTTCATTCCAAGGATTTTTTTTGTCGGTACCAAATCTTTCATGGCGAAGGATGCGCTTAAACCTTTCTTCAGGGCATTGACGTACCTTTTTAGAAGACGCAATGATCGGTAAAAGTCTTCTTGCAATCGTGTGTTTCCATGAATGAGTCAAATGTCATGTACAACTGTTTTGGTTCTTGCTTGAGACTATATAGGCTCTTTTTGAATCTGCAAACCAAATGTTCTTCAACTAGAACCACGAACTCTTCAGGTTGTTCCATGTAGATCTCTTCATCCAGGTCTCCATGTAGGAAGGTAGTTTTAACATTAAGTTGCTTAATCTTTAACTCTAGGCTAGCAACTAGACTTATGACCACTCATATAGACAACTATCCAGGCTCTATATTTGGGCTTTGAGTTATTTTCTTCAACCTTTAGCATGTACACCCATTTGTTCTTGAGAGCTCTTTTTCCTTTAGGCAACTCCACTATATCACAAGTGTGATTTGTTGGGTCTCAAGGTCATGGAAAAAAGGAACACAAAACACAGCGTAAATGAACCATGAATCACTTGAGAAGAAGCTACCAAATATTGAAGAACAAAACTGAAAATTCAGCAAGAGTTTGTGTTCATCACGTTCCAGTTTTGATGAGAATTGAGAAGTGAAACACCAATCTTTGAATGGCTTGATCCCCTTGGACGCCTACGTATCCTTAATGGAATCAAAGTCAACGTAGTTCTTGAGTTTGTAGACTCAAGAACATGCAACAATGGAGCTTGCTTCTCTTTGGAGTGTTCGGCCAAGCTGGGAGAAAAAGATGAAGTTGTGTGTAATATTTCTCGAGCTTTGCATGTTATGAATTGCCAACACTTTTGCAAGGAGAGTTAAGTGGAAGAGGTCATCTCACTTAATCTCGATCAAGTTGCCAAGTGTTCATGCTAATTGCATGGTAGACTTAATAAACTAACAATGTTTATTAAGTAGTGGAAAATGGGTCCTACCCACTTTTGACCAACAACACTACTGAGATGAAATCAAATAGAAACCACCTCTTAACCTAGTAACCATGAGAACCCATCCAAGCCATCCATTTTAAGAATGGATGGATGAGATGAAATTGAGTTGTTGACTGCAAAGCATTTTTTAATAAGTGGTAGAGGCTTTTTAGTAAAACTGACATATTACTTCTTTTTTTACCAATTCACTAATTTAATTTTTTCCGCTTCATTTGAACTCTGATTGCCTTACAACTTGCGCCAATATTTTTGTTTTTTCAAGGGCTTTCTATCAAGATCAGTCATCAATATATTTTGAAGCACGAAAAAAAAATTGGGGTTGATTTAAAAAAAATTATACTGGGGTAATTTTTATCAACACTTTACACTGTTTTTATCAACACTGGACACTAGGTTTATCACCTCATTTTTCAAAACTAAACATGATTTAATTTTTTCCGCTTCGCTTGAAACTTCGATTAGCTTAAAACTTGCACCAATATCTTTATTTTTTCAAGGGTTTTCTATCAAGACCAGTGGTGAATATGTTTTAAAGCAAGAAAAAAAATTATTTCGGGGCTAATTTAAAAAGAAATTATGTCTGGATAATTTTTATCAACACTTTACACTAGTTTTATCAACACTTTACTCTGGTTTTATCAGACTGAACACTAGTTTTATCACCTCATTTTCCGAAATCGAACATGATTTTTATCACCTCATCACATGTTTTTTTATGAACGCTAAACACTTGTTTTATCAACACTAAACACTATGTTTATCACTAAATTACATGTGCTTTATCACCCAGTCACATGTTTTTTATCAACACTAAACTCTAGTTTATCACACTTATTATCAAAATTGAACATGTTTTTTATCACCTTAGTACATGTTTTTTTATCAACATTTAGCACTAGTTTGATACCCCGATATAAAACATTTATTAGTGAAGATTTATCAACACTCAACATTATTTTTATCAACCCGATATAACTTTTTTATTTTCGTGCTTCAAAATATATTCATGACTGATCTTGATTTAAAGCCCTTGGAAAAAGAAAAATATCGTTGCAAGTTTGAAGCTAATCGGAGTTCAAACGAAGCGGGAAAAATTAAATTAATGAATTGGTAAAAACAATATGGACACTTGTCCACATGACACCATGCTATTACAATTGTGCCCTTGCTTGTGTGAGAAATGCTGAAAGTGGCGTGCAATTGGGGTGGAATTGGGGTGATGATGTGGCGTCTTGATGAATGTTGGATCATAGGTGTGTGTGGCTAGGAAGTTCTCATGGTTACTAGGATAAGAGGAGTTTCTAGCCGATTTCTCCTCCAACACTACTTGGTCAATGCAAGACCTTTGGTTCTTGTTGGGCCTAAGATATATGGGCTGGTCATGGGCCTCCCAAAGAGAGCCCATGCCGAGCCCATCATGTCCTAGCCCATCCAGTATGGCAATTCCTGACACAACTCCCTCCAAGCCAAGTTACATTGCGTTCTTATCGAGTTACAAGATTTTGATGTGACCCTTAGGTCTATGCATGTCGGTAAGATCAACGTAAAATCCAATTTTACTTGATCTTTCATGTATGGAAACTAACAAGACTTAGTATAGCCTAACACTGCATAAAGAATCGACCCTTGTAGATTCTAACATTTCCATCATCCTTGTCACTATCCTTTTATCTCCGATATCGTAATTGAGATAAGGCATAGAGCCGTCATCCTTATTATTCTCAATCATTGGTCCTTGATATGTGAGATGACTGAATGTATGATACACAGTATCATGTGCATGTCCATGCTTTTCTTTCAGTCACTCTCGATCAAGCGGTCGTGAACCTAATATCTTTGTCATACCATATTATGAGGGATAAATCCCTAAGCCGTCTCTCATGATGCTCATGTAGTCATTCCCTAAGCCAATCTTGGCCGTTATGGAAGCCGAGTCACGGTGCAACGTTAGGCTCAGGTCAAACTCAATTGTTTGCTGCATAGCAGTCATAGAGACTCCTCGGTCTAAGGATACATGATAAGCCACGACTCTGATTATGTTCATGAATGGATCTGTGGAACATAATCAAGTCGGGTCGTTCAATATCATGTCCCACATGATATATATGATCAGACTCAAGAACGCATTCCAATGACCAATAGAACGTAAGTCATCAAGAGTCATCTTTCATACTAGTCACTTCTAGTGAAGACTGTTGACTAGGGACCCTATCGCATGGTGGGAATAGATCGGAAACACACATCGATATACTACTCCAACACTTGAGTAATATGAAAGCCTCTTTATTATATTTCCAACGATGATATTTATAGTTGGATGTTTACGATCGAACTACGGGCACTAAGACTAACATGATTCTCATGCAATGACCCTATCTTGTCTTGCATGGCTTTCATCCATTCTTTTGTGTGTTTGTCAAGCACAATTTTCTCATATCTTTACATCCCTCCCTCATCAGTAAGAAATACATAATATTTTGAGTTTGGTATGAGGTTGCATGTTCCTCTCGGGTCGGCCTTCTTGTTGTTGCACTAGATCCTCTAAGGTGGCATTTTCTGGCTTAGTTAATTGTTGGCCTGCAGATTCCTCTGAAGGTGATTCAGAGTTATCTACATTGCTTCCAATATCTTCTCTTTGGATATCTGGAATATCTCCTTATGAGTTGTCATATAGCTCATGAACAGGACAACACTAAATATTTCCTTTTGTTCTAGTACTTTCTGGCCTTTTGTAGTCTTCATTGGTTTGATCCTCAAAAAACACCATATCACGACCTTCTTGTCTTTTATGTCCCATAGACGATATCCAAAGTCGTCCTTTGGTGAGCCAAGGTAGATGCAATGCTTTGTTTTGTAGTCTAGTTTAGCTTGCTCATCTTTACGGATATGAACAAAGGCTAGACAACGAAACACTTTCAAATGGTTGACTGAAACATTCTTTCTTGACCAAACTTCTTCTGGGATATTTCCATCCGAATGTGCTAATAGTGAGAGATTGAGGATATCAACAGTAGTCTTGACAACCTTACTCTAGAGTGTCTTCGATAGCTTGGTGTGGAAAAGCATACATCACATTCTTTCTTCGATGGTGTGGTTCATTCTTTCAGCCACACCATTCAATTGAGGTGGCTTTGGAGGAGTCTTCTCGAGCTTAATTCTATATGACCTACAATATGCTTCAAATAGGTCACGATAATATCCACCATTATCGGATCGAAAATATTTTAGTGTTAGTCCCGTCTCTCATTCAACTTTCTTATGGAACTCCTTGAATTCTTCAACCACCTGATCTTTAGTTTTAAGGAAACAAATACTCAAATTCTTTAATGTTGGGTAGTATTTCTTTTCATGCGAGAATTCATAGTCTCTTCTCGGTCATGTGTCCCAGCCTCTTGTGCCATAACTCCATGTTTGAGTTGTCATGTGAACATTTTCCTCCCCTTTTTATAGCTTTCCTTGTGTGACATATAAGGATTCTTCCTTTCTTCCTCGAGTTATGATCATATTGCCTTTAGTGAGCTTCCATTTACTATCACCAAAGTGGCTCACCAGTCCTACATCATCGAGCTTTCCGACTGACATAAGATGTAGACGCATATTTGATACATGTCTTACATTCTTTAGGAGTATCTTGCTTCCTATAGCCATCACCGTTGTGATATCTCCAATGCCAATAATCTTGCTTGTGAATTTTTTTGTTTGATAAATGATGGTTTATTGATAAAACTCTGGATTACAAGAAAATAAATCAGAGGCATAATTATACAACCCTCATAATAGAAAGGGGATCAAACTGAAAACCTTGAAATGGAAAAAAACCAAAAATACATCTCCCACAAAGCAACCTATTGGATTAAAGGGCCAAGATTCCAGAGCTAATGAGAGTCCTAGATCCCCAGCTTCTTTGCAAACAAACCAAGAATGAGACTGAATTTTGAAAAAAGTTTCCTCCAAACTATCCTCCCTGCCTTTAAACAACAAAGCATTCTAGCACATCCACAAGTGACACAACACCAATTAAACGGTTTTTACCCAACCTTCCACCACTTCTTCAAACCCAAACCTCGCCAACATTAAATTATGGCCTCCCCATCTTTAAGAACTATGGATTCAAAGGACCACCACTTGAACACCTTACACCATAACAACTAGGTACTCTCACAATGAATGAATATATGAGGAACGTCCTCAAATACCTTCTTGCACCAAACACAAAACATCTCGTTTAAAGTAATTTGCAAACCCCCGCCCTCTAAAAATGTTAGCGTGGGAATGGAATAATGCACCATGAGCCACACCCACGCATTATACTTTGGAGGCAAGTCATCTACCCACAAAAAGTCAACCCAAGGATAGACCCTATCAGACTCCTCCAAGAGCAAATCAAATACCACAACAACCAAAAATCCCTTTGAACTCTTAGTCCAAAACAGTTTGTCTCTCTTATTAGGATACACATAAATCATAGCCAGCCTCTGCATAAGATCCCCAACAAAACCACCTTCCCCATAATAGCTTGCTCTACGAAAACCAAGGCTTCAAACTCCATTCTCCCAAACCTCCGAAATTCGCTTGCCTTTAGAAGTGGCCACATCATATAAATGAGGAAAACAAAACCGAAGGGCAATACCCTAACCAGATGTGTTCCAAAAAAAGAATTTGGGACCCGTTCTTAGATTCTAATGAAGAGCCTGACCTCCAAAAAGAGACCGAAATCTAGGATCCCTGGCCAAAAGACATTATATTACCAAAAATGTAAGAGCTACTTGGCCTTTCAATAAATGATAAATTCCACTCCCTCCAGTCCCAACCATATGTTGGACAAATAATGTTCTTCCACAAGGAATCAGTCTCATCAGCAAAACGCCAAAACCACTTTGCCAAAAGGCTAGCATTAACCACTTCCAACCTTCCAACCTTCTAATCCTCAACCCTCACTCCTTCATAGAACGACATACAGTTTTCCAGTTTACCTTACATAAAACCCTCTTGTCCACACTACTGTGCCAGAGAAACCTTCTTTGTCAAGCTTCAAGACAGGAAATAACAGATTTAGGAGCTCTAAATAAAGTCATATAGAAAACAGGTAAAGTTGAAAAGATAGATTTGATCAGAACTATACGACCTGCAAAAGTAAGGGTCTTCGACTTCCATAGGGACAAAAAATTCTTAAAATTCCGAACGAATGGTTGCCAGAAAGAAGCTCTAGAAAGCTTAGCACCCAGTTGAAAACTGAGATACGGAAATGCGAGATCACCCACCACACACACCAAAGTCGAACTCACCAATTTATTTGATATAGTCGCCCCATTCAACACTACGACTTTTGATTTACCAAAATTCACCTTCAAACCTAAACACAACTTAAAAGCCAATAAAGTTATTTTAAAATAAGTCAAATGATCATAATTTATCATAATAAACAACAGCGTATCATCTGCGAATTGCAAATGAGACACCATAGGGCCATCTCTCTCAACCTGCACACCCCCAAACTTTGCCTCCTACAAACCTTTCTCCAAAACTCGATGGAGACCTTCCGCAACAATTAAAAAAAATGGATAAAGGAAAACCCTGTCATAGACCATTAGCAATATCAGATTGGGTGAGACATTAATCAAGATTGCCAAAGAAGTCTTGAAAGAAGACAACATCCAACTCCTCCATCTGTCCCGCATACCATCATCCTCATCACATCAAGAAAGTAATCCCAATGAACCTTGTCATATGTATTCAAGAACCTCTGGAGCAATCAGGACCCCATCCACCAGATGCCTAACTGTAACAAAACCACTATGGCAATCGCTAATAATGTCAGGAATTACTTTCTTCAAACGATTAGCCAACAATTTTTCCAGTACCTTATACGAAGCAGAGATGAGACTAATGGGTCTATACTACTACATAATCTCAGGAGATGAGGATTTGGGGGTTAAAGTAACAAAAGTCGAATTAAGACCCTTTCCGTTGATCCCAAAAGCAAAAAAAAAATTATTCTTGCACGAAAAGCATCACCTCCGGCATAACAATTTCCCAACACCTTTTAAAGAAAAATGACGTGAAACCATCGGACTTGGATATTTGTCACTCCCACAATCACTAAATGCCTCCCACCCTTCTGATTCCGAAAAAGGAACTCTAGACTAGGTGGTGAATTTCTGAAATACGACTAAAAGGGATAATCAGAATGCTACTAACACCTACACTCAACCTGCTAAACCAAGCTTGTAAATGCTCATGTGCATGACACTTAATCAGCTCAGAATCCGATAACACTCCAGAATTAGTCTGAATGTTGCTGATTCTGTTTCGAGCTGCTGCAACATTCGCTACTCTATGGTAAAATTTAGAACACTGATCCCCATCTCTGAACCATGGTAAAATTTCAATATAATACTCTGGTAAACATTTATTTTCAATATAATATCCGATACTTTTTTTTGCTATATAATACCCTAGCAAACATTTATTTTCAGTTTAATACCTATGGTTACTTTTTCATCAAATTTGGATGGAAAGTGGTCATGTGTGTAGCACATGACCCTCAATTTGCGGAACCTCATGTAAATTTGCGGAATTTTTTTTAATTTAATTTTATTTTAGAGATATTATACTTTTTTATGTAAATAAAAAATAGGATAGTCTAACGTAAATGTAAATCTACAGAAATAATTTGTAAATACATTTTATTTCCGCAGATTTACATGTTTCGCACAGTTTGTATTTCAAGGAAATTTGCACCTGAAAGCTATCCTATAAGGGCACTTTCAAGCGTTACCATAGTGAATTTTGTTACTTGTTACCAAAATCTAAACCATTGAATTTTAAAATCTAATGGTTGTAGATTTTCAACTTCAATTATCTATAAATTTAATAGAAATATCAACAAAAGGGTAGAGTTGTAATTGATTCTCTATTAAAAAAAAATCTACAGAATTATTTTTTTAATGCCTCATCTGATTTTTTTTAAATAATATATTTTTTAATTTAAAATAATATATTTTTTAATTTAAAATTTTAATCGCTACTCAAATTTCATACGAATTATAGGATTTTATGTACAATATTACAGAAATTTGTATAGAATATTATAGAAATTTAATATCGAAGATATCAGATTTCGATGTTTCATACCCAACATTCCAAAATTATATATCGAAAGTTAAAAAAAATTATACCAAAAGTTATAGAAATTTGTGTTAGATGTTATAGATTTTTAAACATGGTATTATAGAACTTACAACCTTGAGTTACAGAAATAAATACATTATATTACATAACTTCATATCCAATGTTACAAAATTGTACATCAAGTGTTACAGATTCCTAAAAAGTGTTTACATAATAATGTACGAAAACTAACAAAACAAAGAAATATAATGATATGTTACTATGTTACATGATTTCATACCGAAACATACAGTACATAAGATGTTATTCTAACAAACTTTTTATTGAATATCATACAAACCATTACAATACGCATCCATTTGAAAGCAAATTTAAATATAAACCCAAACAAATCAGAGCAATAATTCAAAGTTAAAAACAAATAAAATCTAATAAAATATGGTTTTAAAACGTTACACCTAACTTGTATGAGACCATGTTTGCAGTCAATAAAAACCCACTCAAAAATATTACAACAATATACACATTGAATTACAAAGTTTTCGCAAGATTATTTCAAAAATTATGCTAAAACAAATGGTTGGGTGCCAATTAATCTGGTTTCAAATAAAACAGTCATGTTCTTTGCTGAACTTCCCTTGAAAAATCAAGAATATGATTGACCTCCAAAAAATATGGTTTCAAATCAAACCCATTAGCTTTGCTGAAGTTTTCCACAAAAAAATAAAAAAGAACAGAAAATAAAAAAGGTCCAAACATCAGATCTGTACCACGGCGAGAGTAGGATGTCTGGAAATGATTAACTTTGTTCCTTATCTCCGCTGCAGGCTCACGATCTGATGTGTCGGCGGTGGTTCATACGGGGGAAGATAGACGGGACAAGGTGGCTTTCACGGCAGCGGGAGCTCACGCAGAATGACGTCGGCACTGTGGAGAACGACCATGAACTGCGATGTGTCCTCCGTGTTAGTTGCAGCACGTCAAGGGGACGTCTGGAGATGGAAGCACAGTGACGAACCACCATGTGACGCCGGTAAGCTCGCTGCGACGCTGTGGAGAACGGCTAGGAACGGCGCTCGTGTTCATTGCTGCATGCCGAGGGGACGATGGGAGAAGGAAGCACACAGAGCATCGCCGGTGGGCGATGGACGACGGTAAGAGCACTGGTGGACGGCACAACATACATTTGGTCGGAGAGAGATAGGGTAGTGAAAGAAAGATAGATACAAATGAGGTGTAACCGTGTAAAGTGGTTGGATTAGGGTTAGGGTGAAACAAATGGAAAATGACGTAGTTGCCCTCATAATTATT
Source organism: Erodium maritimum (assembly GCA_963921825.1). Taxonomy (NCBI): domain Eukaryota; kingdom Viridiplantae; phylum Streptophyta; class Magnoliopsida; order Geraniales; family Geraniaceae; genus Erodium; species Erodium maritimum. Next base: position 49,488,978 of record OY997588.1, read on the forward strand.
AAATTACAAAAATATAATAAAAGTTATAGTTATTTACGTATGTCTGCCATTGACTTTGTAGCCATTGGATTAAATCGATCCAATGGTTTATAATCTGGTAACAAGTAACAAAATGGAGTATGGGTAACGCTTGAACATATACCTATATATATATATATGATAACAATTAGGTACAAACTTGTATCTTTCGTCAGAACGTAGAACTATCAATCTGGGCCTTTGGATCGTAGAATTAATGGCCAAGATTTAATGCATATCTTTTAATATCTTTTTAATTAATGCATATCTTGTAATTGATTTCGTAATCAATCACCACCCCCCTGAATTTCGGTGGCCATTCAATCTGAGTAATCAATGGCCCAGATTAGTTCTACGTTCTGACCGAAATAAGGTTTGTACTTGATTGTTCCCATATATATATATATATATATATATATGGGGGCTATCAAGTACAAACCTATTTTCGGGTCAGAACGTAGAACCAATCTGGATCATTGATTACCCAAATCGGATGGCCACCGAAATTCAGGGAGGTGGGGGTGATTGATTACTAAATCAATTACAAGATATGCATTAATTAAAAAAGATATGCATTAAATCTGGGCCTTTAATTCCATGATGCAAGGGCCTAGATTGATAGTTCTACGTTCTGACGAAGTTATAAAATTTGTACCTGATAGCTATCTTATATATATATATATATGGATAATCTATTGAGAACCACTCTTAACATAGGAACCGTGAGAACCAATCCTAGCCACACTCATTTATGATCCAACACTCATCAAAATGCCTCATCATCACCCTAGCCAAATACACGCCCACTTTCATACTTTCTCACACAAGTAAGGGCATAATTGTAATAGCATGGTGTCATGTGGATAATTGTCCTTTTTTAACCAATTCACTAATTCAATATCTCCCGATTCGTTTGAACTCCGGTTAACTTCAAACTTGCATCAGTATATTTCTTTTTTCAAGGGCTTTAAATCAAGATCAGTCATGAATATATTTTGAAGCACGAAAATAAAACTTTATATCAAGGTGATAAAAATAATGTTGAGTGTTGATAAATCTTCACTGATAAATTTTTTATATCGGAGTACCAAACTAGTGCTAAAATGTTGATAAAAAAACATGTAATGAGGTGATAAGAAAAAATAATGAGGTGATAAAAACCATGTTCAATTTTGATAATAAGTGTGATACACTAGAGTTTAACGTTGATAAAAAAAACTTGTGATGTGGTGATAAAACACACGTAATTCATAAAAAGCATGTGATGAGATGATACAAATCATGATCAGTTATGGAGAATCGGGTGATAAAACCAGTGTAAAGTGTTGATAAACTCAGAGCAAAGTGTTGATAAAAATTACTCAAATATAATTTCTTTAAAAACCAGCCCCGAAATATTTTTTTTCGTGCTTCAAAAAAACATGTGATGGGGGTGATAAAACACACGTAATTGAATGATAAATCTAGTGTTTAATGTTGATAAAACTAGTGTTCATAAAAAGTGCACGATGAGGTGATAAAATCATGATCAGTTTTGGAAAAATGAGGTGATAAAACCAGTGTAAAGTGTTGATAAAACCAGTGTAAAAGTGTTGATATACCCAGAGCAAAGTGTTGATAAAAATTACTTAGATATAATTTCTTTAAAAACCGGCCCCGAAATAAATAAATAAAAATTCGTGCTTAAAAAAAAGTGATGGGGGTGATAAAACACACGTAATTGAATGATAAACCTAGTGTTTAGTGTTTATAAAACTAGTGTTCATAAAAAGCACGCGATGAGGTGATAAAATCATGATCAGTTTTGGAAAATGAGGTGATAAAACCATGTAAAGTGTTGATAAAACCATTGTAAAAGTGTTGATAAATCCAGAGCAAAGTGTTGATAAAAATTACCTAGATTTTTTATAAAAAAAAATCAACCCCGAAATAATTTTTTTCGTGCTTCAAAATATATTCATGATTGATCTTGATAGAAAGCCCTTAAAAAAACAAAACTAATGGCGCAATTTTGAAGCCACTCGGAGTTCAAACGAAGCGGGAAAAATTAAATTAGTGAATTGGTTAAAAAAAAGTAATATATGCTAGTTTTACTAAAAAACCCTTACCACTTACTAAAACGTGCTGTTTTTTTGCAGTCAACAAGTCAATTGCATCTCATCCATCCATTCTTAAAATGGATGACTTGGATTGGTTCTTGCGGTTCTTACGTTAAAACATGATTCTCACCAGATTTCTCCTATATATATATGACTTTTTTTAAAATGTATTTTGAAATAAAAACTGATTATTTTTGAAATAAAAGTTTATTTAAAAAGAATACAAGTGATTTTTTTAAAAATAAAAACTAATTTTTTTTTTCTAAATAAAAACTGATGTTTAAAAAAAGAATGATTTTGATGGAAATATTTGAAATTGAAGATAAATGAAGGATAATTTAGATATTTTTCAAATTGCATGGTTTGAAGAACCAATGGCATGCTTTTGAAAATTTGATTGTTAGGGAGGGGTATTTTGGACTTTTTACACTCGTTGGATAGAAAAATAACAACAAAGTGATGGTTAGGTACTAAACTGAAAATAAATGTATGCTAGGGTATTATATTACGAAAAACTATATTGGGTATTAAATTGCAAATAAGTGTTTGCCAAGGTATTATATTGTAAAAAACAATCTCGGGTGTAAGAACCACTCCCGGTCAACGCCAGTCAAATCGGGGAAAATCAGGAAAATTTAAATTTTTTAGACAGACACTTAATTGAACCTTAATTTGACCCCGAGGGTCATACCGGACTTAAGTTGACCCCGATATCGACCAAAGTGAGTTCCGGGGTACTCAGGGCAACTTTCTGACCAATTTGGGAAAGGTTGACTTTTTGCTGGAAAAGTCAACCAAGCGACGTTTTGGTTCATTCGAGGTCCGTTTTGGATCCAAAAAGCTTAGCCGTCGTCGCAGCGGTCTTAGTTGAGCCGTTTCCTTGTAGCAGCCTGTGAAGTTTCGTAATTTCTTGGAAAAAGTGCCCGTTCGGGGCCCGAAACGGTCGAATTTCGCGAATCTGATTGGAAAATATCTAGGAGATATTTTCCAAAAAGGTGTGGGACCCACTTGCCACTTTTCAAACAAGTGGTGGTGTTAGGTTTTTTGGGACAAAACAAGAAGACTACATGAGAGAGGGGGTTCGGCCAACACTTCAAAAAAAGGGAAAAAAATAGAATTTAGAGAGAGAAAAGAAGAGAGAAGAAAGGGAGAAAAAGAGAAGAAGGTTTGGAGATTTGTGACTTTTCTCGACGATCAAACCGGTGGATCGTCTCAACGATCAAGGAATCGAGTTCACACCGTCATTCCCTACGGTGAGCAACTATCCGATTTTCGTTTTGTTAAGTTTGAAAGTTAGGGTTTGGGTTAAAACTAGTAGTTTATGGTTGAGTTGTGGTGTGGGGTTTGTTGGGGACGTTTTGGAGCGAAGATTGAACGTTTTCCGGTGACCGGAGGCTCGGGGAGCTTCGGCCCCCATGTAGGGTGGTTGGCCGGACCGGTGGTGGCTGGCCGGAGCTAGGACCGGCCACCACCATGGTGGACCGGCCCAAAAAAGCCCTAGCCACCCACGACCAAGTATGGCCGGGTGGGTCCCACACGCTCGGGTATCGGGTTTTCGTGTTCGGGTGGTTTAGGACGATCCCCAAGTCGTTAATCCACACCCGAATCGAAATTTGGAATTAAATTGTGAAAGTTGTAATTGACGGGTTTAGAAACTTTAAACGCAAATTAAATTACTCGGAATTCGGAATTTGATTCCGTCGAGTGCATAAGAACCCTTGAATTATTCTAAGACCGTAGAAACGAAAACGGGAATTTTTGGAGCCCCGGAAGGACGTTTTCCAATCCCGGGCAGATTCGCCGGGTCGGGCGAAACTGGCCTTTCCGGGTCCATTATCGACAATGTCGAGTAATTGGGAAGATTGGGAGTGATCGACATTGTTGGGGTTACTTTTGGGCGTCAAGTTTATTAAAATTCAGTTTATGCCTGCAAGCTTAAAGGTGTTTTAAATTGTGTTCTTATTAGATCATGCCACCGACAGAGGAAAGGGAAAGCTAGGCGAGTGATCGAGATCACGCCGGAGCTTGAGTGTGAGCTTTTGGGGAAAGCATACGAGGTAGGGAAAAGTAGCCGGATCTCAGCCCTGACTAGGGAAAGTTAACAGTAGAAATGCATGTGAAACTTGGGTGTCGTGGGTTAAGTAAGTTATCGAACAATAGAAAGGTAGGCGACACCGGGTGGTGTCGTATGATACGGGAACGTATCGAACAATAGAAATGCATGTGACACTTAGTAGTGTCGTAGGAGCAGTGAACTTATCGATATTTGAATTACTGGAGGCATTTGGTTATGCCCGGAGGTTGATTGTTTAGTTTGTGTCTTGGGTGGCCATGAGTGCCCCTGGGGTTGTTGAGCCCGTGTCTTTACTGTTGGTGTGTCTTGGGTGGCCATGAGTGCCCGTGGGGTTGTTGAACCCGTGTCTTTACTGTTGGTGTCTTGGGTGGCCATGAGTGCCCGTGCGGTTGTTGAAACCGTGTTTTACCGTTGTGTCTTGGGTGGCCATGAGTGCCTGTGGGGTTGTTGAACCCGTGTTTTACCTTTAGTGTCTTGGGTGGCCATGAGTGCCTGTGGAGTGTTAAACCGGTGTTGTTGCTGTTGTTGAACTTTGCTTGTGATTGTGATTGTGGTTAATTGGGGTTAGGGTGTGACAGGTCGACAGCCTGATCCGACTTCGTGTCGGGAAAAGTGCGACAGGTCGACCGCCTGATCCGACTTCGTGTCGGGAAAAGTGCGACAGGTCGATCGCCTGATCCAACCGTCGTGTTGGGAAAAGTGCGACAGGTCGACAGCCTGATCCGATTGGGTGGCCGGAAAAGTGCGACAGGTCGACAGCCTGATCCAACCGTCGTGTTGGGAAAAGTGCGACAGGTCGGCCGCCTGATCCAACCGTCGTGTTGGGAAAAGGGCGTGGGTACTGAGCAGCTGGAGTGCGATCCTTTGTGATCTTGTTTTGTGTGCGATTCTTTGTGATCTTAGGTGTTGCGTGGTTATCTTTCGTGTCCTTGGAGGAAGTCGTAATCGTTGTGTTGGGTCTACATTACGTGTCCGAGTGTTGAGTCGGTTGAGGAAAGTAACAGTTTGTGTGTCAGTCGGGTTACTTGAGTTTGGGGATAGTGGTCCCCGGTGTTTGGGTTGTTGTTGTTGTTTCCGGCATGTTCTGCTAAGTATGCCGTAGTCAGTCTGGTATCCGTGGTGGTGAGCGAACGCTCACCCCTAGCTGCTTTTCCTACAGGTACTGGTCGCGGGACGGACTAGGGGAGCTCTCGAAGCTTGAAGGGCTGGGAGCGGGAGTCCGGGTTTCCTTTTGAGTCTTGCGACGTACGCCTTGTATTTTGTCCGCTTGTTGGGACGTACTTTTGAGTTGTAAATTATTATTTTGATTAACTAAATGGTGGTTTTAAAGCGATTTATTTAAAAGGTTTAAAATTGTTTTATTGTCTTAAACGTTCGCGTTCCGGGTTCGGTTCTACTGAATTTGGGGCGTGACATCGGGTGTTATATTGTAAATAAATGTTTGCCAGGGTCAATTTTCTTTTTGAAATATTCCCCTTAACCATTTGGATCGGGATTATTGGCACCAGAGTCTAGCCAACTGATTCTATTTGAAAATTAATTCCAGACGTAACAAGGAATGTTGAATACATTCATCAGTGCTCAGGTTCCTAACATCTAACAACATGTCTAGGCTCTCCAACCTAGTAGAAAAAGCATCAACTTCTTATTCACACAGCCAAAACCATTTAAGTTCCATTCCTGCAAATCTTGTCTCAGGTATTTCAGCTTAAACCACAACATATAAGATCCTACTCCTTGACATTCATAAGAATTCCAAAAACCTTGCACAATTCACTCAAAATCAACATGATCTAGCCAAATATTCAAGAATTTCAACAGCTTAGGTCCCTCGTCTCTAAACAATGGGACTGTGATGGGCCAAGTCTCGAGGCAAACAACGTTGAAGCAATTCACCAAAACAAGAGAGATATTTAGGAGAAGATAAAAACTTGTCTAACCTAGACGCCTTAGAGCCACCAGTGTACCAAGTGTACTTACTTCCTGGGAGATGGATATCGAAAAAATCCATTTGCACGATGAAATCATTGAACGCCTGACAGTCTACGGCTGAAGTGGAGCAATTCCTCATTTCCTCTTCTGATGAAATTGCTTCCTCAAACTACCACCTCACCCAACGATTCAGTCTCTTGAATAATAAGTGACCATTGTTGTAATAACTACTTCTGGTCAACGTCAGTCAAACCTGCGAAAAACAGGAAAATTTAAAATTTTTAACACAGACACTATTTTTAACCTAAATTGACCCCGAGGGTCATACCGGACTTAAGTTCACCCCGTTATCGACCAAAATGAGTTCCAGGGGACTCAGGGCAACTTTCTGATCAATTTGGGAAATGTTGACTTTTCGCTGGAAAAGTCAACCGAGCGACGTTTTGGTCCATTCGAGGACCGTTTTGGATCCAAAAAGCTTAGCCGTCGTCGCAGAGGTCTTAGTTGAGCCGCTTCCTTGTAGCCCGTCAAGTTTCGTAATTTCTTGGGAAAAGTGCCCGTTCGGGGCCCGAAACGTCCGATTATCGCGAATCTGATTGGAAAATATCAACTAGATATTTTCCAAAAGGTGTGGGACCCACCTTGACACTTGTCAATTATATGGAGGTGTTAGTTTTGGGGGGAAAAGGTGTGGTTGTTAGAGGTGGCCGAACATGGGGGTTAAAAAGGGGGAAAATGGGTTTTGTTGTTACTTGTTTTAAATTAGAAAAAGGAAGAAGAGAGTTAGAGAGAGAAGGAGAAGGAGAAGAAGATAGAAGATTAAAAGCTAGGGTTTGGGAGATTATTCAACCATTGGATCGATTTAAAGCAAAGAGCAAACCTCTTCCCCTCGTCTTCCTCGTCGGTAAGACCTAAACCGATCGTCGTTTCGTTTATTTTTCAAAAGCTAGGGTTTGGTTATAAACTATGATTTAGGGTTGTAGTGAGTTTGGGGGTTTGTTGGAGGTGTTTTTGAACGTTTTCTGGCGACCGAGAGCTCGGGAGGAGCTCCGGCCACCTTGGGTGGTGGCCGGCCACCATTGGAGGTGGCTGGCCGGGCCTAGGGCCGGCCACCACCATGGTGGCCGAGCCTATTGGAAACCCTAGGGCTCTCGGCCCAATGGGACGGGTGGGGCCCACGTACGTGGGTGCTCGGGTTTTAATGTTCAGGTAGTTTAAAACGTTCCCCGGACCATTTATCCTAAACCGAATCGAAAATTAGAATTAAATTGGAGAAGTTGTAATTAACGGGTTTTAGAAACTTTAAACGTTAATTAATTGACTCGGAAGTTCATGGAGCTTGGAGCGGAGTCTGGTCTTTATTTTGTTGAGTCTAGTGACGAATAATGTACCTTGTCAACTTGTTGGGACGTTTTTGTATTGTAAATATTATTATTTTTGGTAACTAAATGGAAATATCAGAGTTTTATTCAAACAGGTTTTAAGTGTTTCATGTTTTAAAGGTTCGCGTCCCGAGTTCGGTTCACTGAAATTGGGGTGTGACAGCTTGGTATCAGAGCTCGAGGTTTCAAACCTCGGACTGTCCGTCAATTAGGTGGGAGAGTCGAGTCAGTGTAGACCCGTCACGTCCTGAGTCTTGTTTTTGGTTGTGCGTATGTTACATTATTTTGTTGCTGGCATACTGATTGTGTGTGATTGCGTGAACTGTTTTTAATCTGTCGCGGGTCGACTCAGGAGCGCTCCTGTAGTCGAACGTGACGGTGTTGATGTCAAGTCAGTACAACGTGGTTCGGGGACGCCTGGACCGGGTTGTAACTACGTGATGTCAAGGAATGAAGTTTTAAAATAAAAGGGTGAAGGTTTTAAAATTGTTGGCCCTGTTGGCGTGTGTTTGATTTTGGTTGGCCCGGTGGGCAAGGTTCGACTTTGGTTGGCCCGGTGAGCGGGGGTCGTCGTGTTGTGGTTGTTGTTGTTTGACCTTGTCGGTTGATGTTTTGATTGAGGTCGGTTTTTAGTTGCCCTACAGTGTTATGTTTTGGGTGGTCGTTGTATGCGACGTACTAGTGGGCAGATCGTTATTAGCCGGTAAGGTTACGATTACCCTAGGGTAGACACAGCGGGTGTAAGTAGGGCGGTTTCATCATCGTTAGGAGATCGGAGTCACTAGTGTGATCCGATAGGTGGAATGGCAGGAGTTGGATGCCGGCCCCGAACGGGGCACGGCAGGAGCTGGCTGCCGGCCCTGAATGCAGTCCGGCAAGTGCTGGCCGCCGGCCAGGAAGGCAGTCCGGCAAGGGCCGGATGCCGGCCCGGTAAGCCGTCCGGCAGGGGTTGGTCGCTGGCACGGATTGTGGCCCAGCAGGGCTCGGGTTCCGGCCCGGTTTGGGGCGCGGCCGGTCCTCTGTGCCGGCCCGGTTTGAAGCATGGCCCGACCTGGTTACCGGCCCGGAGTGTGGCACGGCCCGGGTCGTGTACCGGCCTGGTCCAGCGAGCCGTTTTCAAACTTTTGGTGGTCGTTGCTTCGTTTTGTGGGTCGGTTTGTCGTCGCTTGTTTGGTGCACGTCGGTGCGGTCTCGTTGAGGTCTCGTTTACTAATGCTAATATCTAAAGTATGTTTGTTTTTGAACTGTCGTCTTTATTTGAGTTCGCAAACTGAACGTTTGCGTGTATCCGTGCAGAGGATACTGATTATGGCTCGCGGTAGACGCGGACGAGCAGCAGGAACACGGGGTCAAGCACCCACGCGAGGCCGGCGGGGACGGTCAGTAGGGGCACCAGGGAGGGTGCCAACCGTTGAGCCCGCCGAGTACGTGGAGGTGCAGGGCACTCCTGTCGGAGAGGACAGGAGAAGCGACGCGGGGCCGTCTACAGGCACCCCCAGTGTTCCGCCAGTTGGGGACCCTCCGGTGATGACTGCCTTGGATGAGCTAACCAGGACAGTTCAGAGTTTGGTGGCGGTCATCGCCAGCCGAGAGTCAGCTTCGCCAGCACCAGAGGCAGCTGCGGTCCCGGTGAGGGCCGCTCAGACAGAGGATCATACCTCCCGAGCACTACTAGATTTCCTGAAGCTCGGGATACCTACTTTTGTCGGGGAGCCGAACACCGACCTAGCCGAGAGGTGGCTAGAGCAGGTCACGGGAGACCTGGATACATCGGGTGTCGAGGATGGCCGTCGCAGGGTGTCCTTCGCGGCCCATCAGCTGAGAGACAGCACCTACCACTGGTGGGGGCGCGTGAAGGACACGGTCGGATACGACTACAGTATCTTCCAGGAGGTGTTCATGGCACAGTACTTTCCCGAGTCGGCTCGGCTGGAGCGACATCGGCAGTTCTTAGACCTGGAGCAAGGACGGTTGACGGTAGCAGAGTACGAGGCGGCCAGGTTCGCGCCAGAGATGGTGATGAGCGAGACGAACCGTTGCCTACGGTTCCAGGGAGGACTGAGGCTGGGGATTCGGAACCAGGTCCTCGCCTTGAGGCTGCGGAAGTATACGGACCTCGTGGACACCGCGACGACGGTGGAGCAGGGTATTCGAGATGCGGCCAGGACCCCCGAGGTTCGACCGCGGCCGACCAGCTTTTCAGGGCCGTCAGACTCACGAGACTCGCAGAGGCAGAGGACCGCGGGATTCTTCCGACCACCGCCTCATCAGAGTGGATCGAGACAGCAGGGGTCAGTAGCATCGGTAGGGCCAGCCGTCTCAGAGAGGGGGCCGACATGTTATCTCTGCGGGGAGACAGGCCACTTGCAGCGAGGGTGCAGAGCGAGAGGAGGACACACGGCACCACCATCGACCAGCCGGACATGCCAGAGCTTGGGGTCGAGAGACGACGAGGCCAACTATTTCCGGTGCTGCCGGATGGGACACACTATGGCATGGTGCCGCGAGCAGTTGGGAGAGACATCAGCGCAGCGACCGCAGCAGTCGCGGACAGTACAGTCGCCCAGGGGTCGCCCTCGACAGAGTCAGCAGCCGAGGCCGTCACGGCCGTCGACGAGCGCACCGATTCCGAGACAGCAGCAGAGTGACGAGTATTCAGCAGCCAGTGCGCCGGGTTAGAGGCAGCATGCCTCGCAGGGGAGAGTATATGCAGTCACCGACTCCAGAGCCCCGGGACCTAGCACGTACCGCGAGACCATCCAGGGTACGTGTTTATTGTATCATTTATGGGCTTTATTCTTGTTTGATACCGGGGCGTCGCACTCTTTTATTTCGTCGGGCTGTGCCGAGAGGCTGGGGTTGAGCTTAGAGCCGTTGAGTCCACCCCTATGCCTGGACACCCCAGTTGGGGGTGGTGTATCGTTGACTAGAGTATGTCGTGCCTGCGAGATTAGAGTCGCAGACTGTCCTTGCCCTGGTGATCTTCTCGTGTTGGGGATGACTACCTTTGATGTGATCTTGGGAATGGATTGGCTGTCGAGGTACCGAGCCAATATCGATTGCTACAGGCGACGAGTGACAGTGACAGTGGGTTGCACGAAGGTGACGTGTGTTTTGGGTAGTAAGAGCGGGGTCCTCCTGTCAGCATTGTCCGCTGAGGAGGAAGTGTCGGCGGTGCAGAGCCGAGAGTTACCGAGAGTGGTATGCGAGTTCCCCGAGGTCTTCCCGGAGGAGTTGAGCAGGCTGCCACCGGTTCGTGAGGTGGAGTTCCGGATTGACCTGGTGCCGGGAACGGCGGCGATATCGATGGCGCCATACAGGTTTGCGCCGGCAGAGTTGACTGAGCTGAAGCGTCAGCTAGAGGAGCTTCAGCAGAAGGGGTTTATCCGTCCGAGTGTATCGTCGTGGGGAGCACCAGCACTCTTCGTGAAGAAGAAGAGTGGAGAGCTACGGATGTGTATAGATTACCGGAAGCTGAACCGGGTTACGGTGAAGAACCGATACCCGATGCCGAGGATCGATGACTTATTCGACCAGTTGAGAGGGGCGACCTACTTCTCGAAGATCGATCTGCGGTCCGGTTATTATCAATTGCGAGTCCGTGAGGGGGACGTCGCAAAGACTGCATTCCGGACACGCTATGGGCACTACGAGTTCCTGGTGATGCCCTTCGGACTGACGAACGCACCTGCATCGTTCATGGACCTGATGAACAGCATCTTCCGGCCTTACCTAGATCAGTTTGTGGTGGTGTTCGTGGACGACATCCTGATATATTCGCAGAACAAGGCGGCACATAAGTCACATCTGAGGGCTGTTTTGACACTACTGCGCGAGCATCAGCTATATGCCAACCGGGAGAAGTGCGAGTTCTGGCTCTCTGAGGTGAGATTCCTCGGCCACATCGTGTCCCGTGATGGTATCCTGGTCGATCCGTCGAAGATCGACGCGGTCTCGAAGTGGGCACGGCCCACGAGTGTTTTCGAGATCCGCATCTTTCTGGGGTTGGCAGGCTACTATCGTCGATTCGTCCAAGTTTTTGCACGACTAGTCGCGCCGATGACTCTGTTGACGCGCAAGGGTGTCGGGTTCGTGTGGACAGATGACTGTGAGCGTGCATTCGCGGAGTTGAAGACTCGACCGACTATAGCTCCAGTGTTAGTGGTGCCCGAGCGAGGGATCGGTTATGATGTTTACTGTGATGCGTCCGGAGAGGGACTGGGCAGCGTGCTGATGCAGTTGGGCAGAGTTGTGGCTTATGGCTCCAGGCAGCTGAAGACGCACGAGCGCAACTATCCTACCCACGACTTGGAGCTAGCAGCAGTTGTGTTTACGCTAAAGAGCTGGCGTTATTATCTGTATGGCGAGGGGTTTCAGGTGTTCTCGGATCACAAGAGCCTCAAGTACATATTTTCCCAGCGAGACCTGAACATGCGTCAGCGATGGTGGATGGAACTACTCGAGGAGTACGACTTCGAGCTACACTACCATCCGGGCAAGGCGAACGTTGTCGCCGACGCCTTGAGTAGGAAGTCAGTTCCGAGCCTCGCCAGCTTAGCAGTCCGAGAGTGGGGCATGATGGGGGAGCTGAGCACGTTCGGTCTTGAGCTAGAGGAGATTACTGGCGGCGTGGCCATGTGCTCACTGGTGGCTCAGCCCTCACTACTTGCCCAAGTGTTGGAGGCGCAGACAGAGGACGTTGAGGCGTCAGAGATTCGCGAGAGAGTCGTCAGGGGTGACGAGGTGGTGGGCTGGGAGGACAGTATTGATTGCGGATTACGGTACCGCGGGAGGCTGTTCGTGCCGGTTAATTATAGAGACGCCGTGTTACGAGAGGCACACCATTCGCGTCTTACAGTGCATCCGGGGGGCACCAAGATGTACCGTGACCTCAGACGTCACTACTGGTGGCGCGGGATGAGGAGAGAAGTCGCAGAGTTTGTGTCGAGATGCCTCGTCTGTCAGCAGGTGAAGGCCGAGCATCAGCGTCCAACGGGATTGTTACAGCCACTACCGATTGCTCAGTGGAAGTGGGAGCACATTACGATGGATTTCGTGTGCGGGCTACCGAGATCGCCAAAGGGAAACGACGCCGTGTGGGTGGTAGTTGACCGGTTGACCAAGTCGGCCCACTTCCTGGCGATGAGGATGACTGACCCGGTAGACAAGTTGAGCAGCTTGTATATTCAGGAGATAGTGCGTCTCCACGGGGTCCTTGTGTCGATAGTGTCTGACAGGGATCCCCGCTTCACGTCCAAATTTTGGCCGAGTCTGCAGAAGGCAATGGGGACCGAGGTTCTACTCAGCACAACACTTCATCCCTAGACAGACGGTCAGTCTGAGCGTACCATTCAGATCTTGGAGGACATGATGCGAGCATGCGTGCTGGATTTCAGGGGATCTTGGGAGACCCACCTGCCATTGGCCGAGTTCGCCTACAACAACAGCTTCCAGGCCAGTATCGGGATGGCACCGTTCGAAGCGTTGCATGGGAGGCCGTGTCTGACAGGGATCCCTGCTTCACGTCCAGGTTTTGGCCGAGTCTGCAGAAGGCATTGGGGACCGAGGTGCTACTCAGTACAGCACATCATCCCCAGACGGACGGGCAGTCTGAGCGTACCATTCAGATCTTGGAGGACATGCTGCGAGCATTGTGCTGGATTTCAGGGGATCTTGGGAAACCCACCTGCCTTTGGCCGAGTTCGCCTACAACAACAGCTTCCAGGCCAGTATCGGGATGGCACCGTTCGAAGCGTTGTATGGGAGGCCGTGTCGGTCACCAGTGTGTTGGGCAGAGGTGGGGGACAAGAGTCTGCTGGGGCCAGATCTTGTCAAAGAGACGACGGAGAAGGTCGCACTGATCCGCGATCGGTTGAGGACCGCGCAGAGCCGACAGAAGAGTTATGCCGACAAGCGACGTCGACCTCTTGAGTTCACAGTCGGGGATCACGTGTTCCTGAAGGTGAGCCCGAGGAAGGGGCTGGTGCGGTTCAGGCGCAGCGGGGGCAAGTTGGCTCCGAGGTACATAGGCCCGTTCGAGGTTTTGGGCAGGGTGGGAGCAGTGGTTTATCGTCTGGCGTTGCCACCGCAGCTTGGGAGAGTCCATAACGTCTTCCACGTATCGTTTCGTTTGCGAGATTATTCAACCATTGGATCGATTTAAAGCAAAGAGCAAACCTCTTCCCCTCGTCTTCCTCGTCGGTAAGACCTAAACCGATCGTCGTTTCGTTTATTTTTCAAAAGCTAGGGTTTGGTTATAAACTATGAGTTAGGGTTGTAGTGAGTTTGGGGGTTTGTTGGAGGTGTTTGGAGGTGTTTTTGAACGTTTTCCGGCGACCGAGAGCTTGGGAGGAGCTCCGGCCACCTTGGGTGGTGGCCGGCCGGACCTAGGGCCGGCCACCACCATGGTGGCCGAGCCTCTTGGAAACCCTAGGGCTCTCGGCCCAATGGGCCGGGTGGGGCCCACGTACGTGGGTGCTCGGGTTTTAATGTTCGGGTAGTTTAAAACGTTCCCCGGACCATTTATCCTAAACCGAATCGAAAATTGAATTAAATTGGAGAAGTTGTAATTAACGGGTTTTAGAAACTTTAAACGTTAATTAATTGACTCGGAAGTCGGAATTCGATTCCGTCAAGTGCGTTGGGTTCCTTGAAATGTTCTAAGACCGTAGAAACGAAAACGGGGGCTTTTAGAGCCCCGGAAGGCAATTAACAAAACCCGGGCAGATTCTCCATGTCGGGCGAATCGGGCCTTTACGGTTCCTTTATCGACCATGTTGAGGAATTGGGAAGTTTGGGAGTGATCGACATTGTCGGGGTTACGTTTGGGCGTTAAGTATATTAATTTTCGGTTTATTCGTACTAGTTTAAAAGTACTTTGAATTTGTATTCTTTTAGATCGTGCTGCGGACCGAGGCAAAGGGAAGCTCGGCGAGTGACTGGGATCATCTCGGGTTTTAGTGGAGCGCTTTTGGAGTGTTTACAAGGTAGGGAAAAGTAGCCGGATCTCGGCCCTGATTAGGGAAAGTTAACAGTAGAATTGCATGTGACACCGAGGTGTCGTGGGTTGTTTAAGTTTATTTAAATATTAGAAAAGCATGATACGGGATTATAGTGTTTAAGATAAAAGCATGTGACACTTAGTAGTGTCGTAGGAACAGAGAACTTAGCGATATTAGAATTACTGGAGGCATATGACCATGCCCGGAGGTTGACTGTTTAAATTTACGTTTTGGGTGGCCATGAGAGCCCGTGTACTTATTGTTGAGTTTGGGTGGCCATGAGAGCCTTTGTGTTTGTTGTTGAGTTTGGGTGGCCATGAGAGCCCGTGAGTTATTATTGGTGTCTTGGGGTTGTTGAGCCCGTGAGTTAAGTGGTTGTGTTTTGGGAGGCCATGATGGCCCGTGGGGTTGTTGAACCCGAGTCTTGACTGTTGAGGTGTCTTGAGTGGCCTTGAGTGCCTGTTTGTTGAGCTTGCTTGTGTTTGTGGTTGTGTTTGCCCGACCCGACTGTGTGTCGGGGAGTGGTGTGGATTTTGGCAGGTTACGAGCATTCTTTGGCTGGCCTGACCAAACTCGAGCCTTGACAGGTTCTGAGCATTCTTTGGCTATCCTGTTCCGTGTCCGGATCCCGAAAGGTTATGAGCATTCTTTGGCTAGCCTGATCCGTGACCGGGTCTCGGCAGGTTACGAGCATTCTTCGGCTGGCCTGATCCGTGTACGAGGCTCGGCAGGTTCTGAGCATTCTTTGGCTAGCCTGATCCGTGTTCGTGTCTTTGGGGAAGGTCATTGTTGGTTGTGTTTGTTTTACTTTACGAGTTTGAGGTTGAGTCTGTTGTGGAAGGTAACGAGTTGTGGTTCAGTTGAGTACTTGAGTTGGGGACTGTAGTCCCGGTGCTGGTGTTGGTTTTGGTTTTGGTGTTACTGGTTTTATCTACTAATTATGCCATAGTCAATCTGTTGTCCGTGGAGGTGAGCGAACGCTCACCCCTAGCTGCTTTTCCTAGAGGTACTGATCACCGGACGGACTAGGTTAGCTCTTGAAGTTCATGGAGCTTGGAGCGGAGTCTGGTCTTTATTTTGTTGAGTCTAGTGACGGATAATGTACCTTGTCCACTTGTTGAGACGTTTTTGTATTGTAAATATTATTATTTTTGGTAACTAAATGGAAATATCAGAGTTTTATTCAAAACATGTTTTAAGTGTTTCATGTTTTAAAGGTTCGCGTCCCGAGTTCGGTTCGCTGAAATTGGGGCGTGACAACTGTAATATACGAGCAGCCAAGGAACTCGAGCCATATACATTGATAAAACCGACTTCGGTATGACTAGGAAGCCATAGACCGAACCAAAAAATAACTCATCCCACTGGTATGAAAGTAGTAAGAGAGTAGGTCAACTCCTTCCAAACTGAAAATACACCGCCGAAAGCGCCAGAAGCTGGGATATCATAGTATGTTTAGTCAAGATTGAAGCCACAACTCCTTAGAAAGCCTAAGGATATTTCATCCACTTTTGTATCCTGCAAAAACACTAAATTCGGTCTCACCTTCAGAATTACATGTTTAATGTTTTGTTTCTTCTGACCAGAATTCGCTCCTCTCAGATTCCATAAGAGGAGATTCATTTGAATAGGGATTAAGTAGACACAGGGAATTAAGAACTCCTCCAACCGGTCTGAAACCGATAAGAGAGAAGGTCGACTCCTTCCAAGTTGAAAATATACCCCGGAAGCGCCAGAAACATGAATAACACGGTATGTTCAGCCAAGATTGAAAGCCACAACTCCTTAGAAAACCTAAAGATATTTCATCTACTTTTGTTTCCTGCAAAAACACAAAATCCGGTCTCTCTTTCAGAATTACACATTTAATGTTTTGTTTCTTCTGACCGGTTATAGGCAGATCCGTGAAGCTGTCTCACTCTTCGTACTTGCCCGAGGAGACGCGTGGCCCGAGAAGATCTATGGTCAGAGCGCAGAGGGTTTAGCGTTGGAGAAGAAGCCCACGCGATCCATGTTCGTGTTCTGCTATGAAAGGACGAACCACGACGAAGTCTGGTGGAATCGCCGCAACTCGTGGTCCCTTGTCGTGAAGTCGTTGCCGCCATTAGCTCGCTGAAGTTTTAAATGAACGAAAGATTTCGATTAATGTGACTGTGTTAGAGAGAAATGGAAGATGAACACTCAGTTATTTGCATTTGTATTTTTCTTCAAAATTTTCTTATAATATATCATTTTAGGTTAAACATTCAATTAGTTTTTATACTTCAAATTATTATTTTTCAACGTAAAATATATGTTTTTGAAATATTAAATTAATAAATATTTGAAAAATATTAATACATTTATTGCTGATTTTATTAAAAAGAGGCAAATTTAAGGTTGCAACGGTATGAGGTGTAAATTTAAACAATAATTGAGAATAATTTTGTAGAAATAAAAAGTTGTTCTTATTCACTTGATTAGAATGTACAAAGGTACTAGGTATATATACATAATTACATGACTCCTCAAATACCCTACTAATGGTATGATATTAATGAGAGACTCTTAGACTTCTAGGACCATTAATGGGTGACCCTTAGTATCCCACATTTATTACACTCCCCATCAATCTGATGCATAGATGTTAATCATGCCCATCTTGTTACAAAGATAATCAACCCGAGTACCTGGAAGAGCTTTGGTGAACATATCTCCTAATTGTTCTCCGGTCTTTACATACGCGGTAGTAATCAAATTCTGTTGAAGCTTTTCACGGACGAAATGACAATCAATCTCGGTATGCTTGGTTCGTTCATGAAATACAGGATTTGAGGCAATATGAATAGCAACTTGATTATCACACCATAATTTTGCGGGCATGGAGACTTGGAGACCGAGTTCTGAAAGTAGTTGATAGATCCAAATTATCTCAGCAACCGATTGAATCATGGCTTTATACTCTGATTCTGCACTAGAACGTGAGACAACGTTTTGTTTCTTACTTTTCCACGAGACTAAGTTTCCTCCCACAAATACACAATATCCTGACGTGGATCGTCGATCAATCTTGGATCCTGCCTAATCTGCATCTGTGAAGCATTCTATATGAGTATGATTGTGGTTTTGGTAGAGTAAACCACGTCCTGGTGCTCCTTTTAGATATGCCAGAATATGTTCAAGAGCAGTCCAATGTTCAACAGTAAGGGAGGACATAAACTGACTTACAATGCTTACGGAGTATGCAATATCAGGCCGAGTCACCGTAAGGTAGTTCAGTTTCCCCATAATTCTTCTATACCTCTCTGGATTCTCCAATAGTTCACCTTCTTTCACGAGTTGCATATTTTGAGGTAATGGGGCAGAACATGGCTTGACTCCTAGCTTCCCAACAAATCCAGCACATAGTTTCTCTGAGATAAGAATATGCCCTTCTTGCTCCTTGATATTTCAACTCCCAGAAAGTACTTCAAGACTCCCAGGTCTTTGGTATTAAACTGGTTGTGGAGAAAAGAATTTAGAGAAGAGATGCCCAATTTATCGCTGCTAGTGATAACAATGTCATCCACATATACAACTAGAAGAATAACACATGTTGGAGATTTCTTGGTTCATTCCAAACTTTTCAACTACTTGGCTAAACTTTCCAAACCAAGCTCGAGGACTCTGTTTGAGACCATATAATGATTTCCGAAGGTGGCATACCAGTCCACACTCCCCCTGAGCAACAAAACCAGGAGGTTGCTCCATATAGACTTCTTCATGCAAGTCCCCGTCCAAGAAAGCATTTTTTATATCCAGTTGGTATAAAGGCCAATCATAAGTGGCTGCCAAATAGATAAACAATCGCATAGAGGTTAGCTTAGCCACAGGGGATAAAGTATCAGAGTAATCCACTCCATAAGTTTGAGCAAAGCCTTTGGCCACGAGTCGAGCCTTAAGGCGGGCTAAAGAGCCATCAGAGTTAAATTTAACAGCAAACACCCACTTACAACCAATAACCTTCTTCCCAGGAGGCAACGGGGTCAACTGCCAAGTACCATTCGCATCCAGTGCACTCATTTCTTCTATCATCGCTGAACGCCAGCCAGAATGGGATATTGCCTCATTAACAGTTTTATGAATCGAGACTGAATCAATAGAAGCTATGAAGGAACATGATGAAAGAGACAATTGATCATATGACACAAAGGAAGGGATAGGATACGTACATTGTCATTTACCTTTGCGGAGGGCGATGAGGAGGTCGTCAGGATCTGGTGGCGAAGAGGAACTTGGCTCCGGGCATGCAACGGGAGGTGCTTGGCGACGGGAATAAATGTAACGGATAGGCAGTGGTGGTGGTGGTGGTGGCGGGTACGGAATAACCGGTGGTGTTGGCGTGGTGGTGGGTAGTAAAACAGGAGGTGCTGGTACAATCGGTTCTCGATGAGAGATGTGGTAGATTAACAAGTCATCGGTCTCCCCCTTGTCTTGGAGTGTGAGGAATTGCCGAATAAAAGAAAGGACAATGTTCCATAAAAGTGACATCAATGGAGACAAGGTATCGATGAAGATCAGGACAATAACAACGATAACCGTTTTGTACCCGAGAATACCCCAAGAAAACACATTTAACAGACTTAGGATCCAGTTTCGTACGAGTATTACGAACATCACGAACAAAACACGTACTCCCAAAGATACGAGGAGTAATAGGAAAAAGAGGTTTGGTGGGAAATAATACTTGATATGGGATGTCACCTTGAAGGACAGATGAAGGCATACGATTGATGAGAAAACATGCAGTTGAGACAGCGTCAGCCCAAAAACATTTTGGTACATGAGTCTGAAATAAAAGTGCTCTTGCAGTTTCAAGAAGATGTCTATTCTTTCTCTCAGCAACTCCATTTTGAGACGGGGTATCTACACAAGATGACTCATGAAGAATATCATTCTGGGCCATGTAAGTAGTAAATGACTCAGAAAAGTATTCTTTGGCATTATCACTTCTCAAAATACGAACATTAGAACCAAACTGAGTTTGTATTTCAGCACAACAGGCAGTAAAATGGGAAAACAACTCAGAACGACTCTTCATGAAATAAAGCCATGTAGTTCGAGAAAAATCATCCACAAAAGAAACAAAATACCGAACCCCAGTTTTAGACACTACAGGGGATGGACCCCAAACATCAGAATGGACTAATTCAAACGGAGAGCTGACTCTTTTCTTGACTCGAGGAGTAGATGGGAGACGAAGATGTTTAGCAAACCGACATGCTTCACAATCGAAAGATTGTACCTTCTTAGACTAGGGATAAAGCTTCTTCAAGGTTGGAAGAGACGGATGGCCAGAGCGATAATGGACTTCAAGTAAGGTTAAGGTGGCTGAACAAGCGACTGATGCTGCGGGTTTCTCGGTATTAATGATGTAAAGCCCCCTGACTCATGTCCTTTATCAATAATCCGCTTCGTCAAAAGATCCTGAAACAGACAATGATCAGGATAAAATGAGACACAACAATTTAGGGCACGGGTAACTTTACTGATGCACATTAAATTAAAACAGAATCCAGGTAAGCTTAAGACCGAAGGTAAAGAAATGGATTGTGTGACGTGGACCGTCTCAGACCTGAGAACAGGAACTGAGAACCATCAGCTAAGCTTACAGAAGAACATGAATTACGAGGCTCAAAAGTGTCTAGTAATTTAGGGTTACCTGTCATGTGATCTGTGACACCAGAATCAAGGACCCATTGAGAGGGGGATTGGGACGAAACGAGGCACTTAGGTAGATTACCCGACTCAGCGGCAGAGGTGACAGAGTGAGATGAGTATGTGGATGTATCCTGGTGCTGGCAAAGGCGGTCATACTCGGCTGCAGACATAGTGATGGTCTGATCGGACGAAGTAGCAGCAACATTGGCAGATGATCGTGGGATCAATTTTGTGCACGATATCTTGGTATGTCCTGGTTCATTACAATAGAAGCATATAACTCCCCTTGTCTCTTGATTTCGACTACTCCAACGACCATGATTACTTGCTCGTCCACTTCCCCTGTGAGCGCCTCTCCCATAAGGGCGAGAATTGAGAGGACCGCGTGAATGACCAATAAGAGCATTGTGAGCTTCGGGGGTAGATGACACTTCACCTTTCTGGGTATATGTGCGAAGAACTCTGCTAAACACTTCGACCAACGAGGTTAGTTTTGTGCTAGAAAGAATTTGAGATTTGGCTGACTCAAACTGAGAGCCAAGTCCTGCAAGAAAGCTCATTATCGCCATTTGTTCTCGTTGTGTCTGTTGAACCTTAACATTTGTGCTGAAAGACATTACTACATTTAGTTCCTCATAAGTATTCTTGAAGTTCATGAAATAGGTTTGTAGGGATTGTCCTCCTTGCTCAGCACGATAAAAGCCCTGACAAACATCATAAATACGAGCAACATTCCCTTTTCCAGAATAAACAGAGTCTAAATACTCCATCAACTCTTTAACATACTCACAGTGGTTGACCAAACTAACCACTTCTGGATCAATAGAGTTCCAGATTTGAAGAAACAATCGTGCATCATCACACACCCATTCTTTCTTAGCTTCGTCATCAATAGGGGGGTCATTAGAAAGGTGATCGTCCTTTGAAATACTCCGTAAATAAATACGAACACTCTTTGACCAACCCGGATAATTGGGTCCAGTCAATTTGTGATCGGTTATTCGGGACATTATGGGAATACTTTCCATCAAAATAGTATTTTTAGTCTCTTCGGCCATTCAAAGAAGTAAAGAGTAGATACGAATAACAATAGATGGAAAATACCCAAACCAGGCTGGCTGAAGCAAAGAAACAGAACCACAGTTACTTACTGGGCGCGTGGCGGAAGTGGACGGAGGCGCGTGACTTCACGCGCGGCGGCGGACGGCGGCGCGTGGGTCCCACACGCGGCTGTGGGCGGTGGCGAAAAATCCAGAAGCACGTCAAAGGCCGGTTTTGCCCTTCTGAAGCCTCACTCGCCGGAGGTGAGATAAAAATATTACTGGAAGCTTGTCAAACGATCCAAAACAGATTGAAACACCCCTTAGCTTCTCTAGGCAAGTGAGATTCCGGTGGTGGTCGGATGGGTCTCAAATTTCAGATATAGACAACCCAGAATATCCTCTATCTTATGGGATAGGAGGTGAGAACAGAATATCAACGAAAAAAGACACACCTGCACACCTGGGCAGTGAACATGCACACCGGGGCACTAATGGAGGCTCACTCCTAAATTCCCTAACCCCACAGAGCTACGCTCTGATACCATGTAGAAATAAGAAGTTGTTCTTATTCACTTGATTAGAGTGTACAAAGGTACTAGATATATATACACAATTACATGACTACTCAAATACCCCACTAATGGTAGGATATTAATGAGAGACTCTTAGACCTCTAGGACCATTAGTGGGTGACCCTTAGTCTCCCACATTTATTACAAATTTTAACGCTTCAAAAAAATGGATAGAAAATTAGATGTTAAAACTCGATAATTAGGGTAGGCATTAGCTAAGAAAGTAGCTAGCTGTAGGTACAAGATAATTGTGGATACAATTGGATAATTCAATAGATTTAGATAGTTCAATGTAATTTACCATTGAAATTCAGAAAGTTGAGTTTTCAAGTCCAAATCAATGTTAAAAGGTAAAACCGTAACACTCAAGTTCTATTAAACAAAGACATAAAATATCTCAGATCAGAAACTCAACGTCTTCAGAGCTCATAGAGAAGGATGATTCCGGAAAAAAAGTCTAGTGATCTTAATATTAGCACCAAACCAAGAAGCTTGGACCTTCTTGATGGATTGAAACTGAATAGCATCATAGTGTCCTCCAATCCACCCAAATATTCTCAAAACCGATGCAACCACACCAATATTCTCAAATGACTACCTTTAAAGACAGAATCACAAAGAAAACAGAATAATGCAGAGCAGCGACAATTCTTCTTATATAGGGTTGATCTTGAAGTGGAATTGGATGAGATGAAACACAAAGCACTTCAAATCCTGCAATCATGTAAATTAGAAATAAAAACATTTTGTGTGGCACTTCAAGAGAGATAAACAGAATAATGCAAGGACATCTCTGTAGTCTTATAACCTTAAATGGGGAGAAGCTTGCTCTACAACCATGAAAATAGAAGATCCAAAATTGCAGGCCGAGTTTAAAAATCCCCTTAACAAACAAAGTTGTTAAACTCTCGATGGTTAGCATCGCCTAAGGTCCATCCTAAACTCCCATGTCAAGGACGGGATGGACTGCAGTCCCTTAGAGCAGCTCCAACGGTCGTGCCTACGCGTCGTGTCTGGCGTAGGCACGGCCCAGACACGACGCGTAGACACGACTTTTCGTGTCTGTAAGCCGTGTCTGCGGGGGCGTGGCTACGAGTCGTTGCTGGGTCTGGCAACCCGGTGCTGGTCGTGTCTGGCGCCAACGGCTAGTCGGCTGGCCAGTCACGACCCGCCACGTGGCGACGCCGACTCCCATAGTGCCCAACAATTTTGTATAAATTCAGATCTGCCCCAATTGAAATCTCACTTCTCCTCTCTTCTTTCAAGCTTCTATTCATCTATTCCTCTCCAAATCTTATAGTTTTTCATATTCTATTTTTTCCGATGGCGAGTCTTCCGACGCTAGACGAGATGAAGCAAATGACAGAAGAACAAATAGACGCCGCGGTGGATAGGTATCTGGAGGCAACACAACAAGCATTGGAGGATCAACTGATGGCAGCCGTACAACCAATGAGTGATGATGATGATGAGGCCGAGAGCTCATTGTCGGCGCCGAGACCCAAGCGGAGAGTGATTGAGCGCAACCGCGAAGATGCACACGAAGGGCTGATCCGTGACTACTTCGCGCCTCAACCGGTGTACATCGAGCAACAATTTCGGCGACGGTTCCGGATGTCGAGGGACATGTTCATCCGGATCATGAATGGTTTGAGTGGCCGGTACGCCTACTTCCGTAACGGAAAGGATGCTACGAGGAGGGCCTCTTTCACTCCACACCAGAAGTGCACGGTAGCACTTCGTCAGCTCTGTTATGGAAGTCCAGCTGATGCTTGCGACGAGTATTTGCGAATGGCGGAGACCACTGCGCTGGACTGCCTGAAGAAGTTTTGCATTGGCGTCATCAAGGTGTACAGGCGGACCTATCTACGACGCCCGACCGTGGACGATACAAAACGGTTTTTGCGAATCAACGAAGAGCGCGGCTTTCCGGGGATGTTAGGGAGCATGGACTGCATGCATTGGGATTGGAAGAACTGTCCTGTGGCATGGGCTGCACAGTTCGCAAGTAGGGACCACGAGAACGTCCCCACAATCATGCTCGAAGCCGTAGCATCCCAAGACCTTTGGATCTGGCACGCTTTCTTCAGGACACCGGGCTCCAACAACGACATCAATGTGCTCAATAGGTCTACACTATTCTCCCAAGTAGTAAAAGGCTTCACCCCAGATGTGAAGTTCAAGATCGGCGGTAGAGAATACGAAACCCCGTACTACTTGACAGATGGAATCTATCCTGCTTGGGCAACATTTGTGAAGTCCATACCTGCTCCACAAACGCCGAAACAACGATGCTTTGCTAGATACCAATAGGCGTGTAGGAAGGACATCGAATGGGCGTTTGGAGTTCTACAGGCCCGGTTTCACATCGTTACTCGCCCGGGTCGAATGTGGGATAGGGGCTCACTCGCAATTATCATGACTGCTTGTGTGATCCTACACAACATGATCGTTGGGGATGAGCGTAGGTCGTGGCCCACTGATCCGCTTGCAGATCTTGTTGTCCCGGACCACACCGTACGTAGAGGACCACCCCCAGCAGTGACCAACGACAGTATCTTGGGCCATAGAGCAAGGATTCGAGATCGGAATGTGCATCACCAACTCCACGATGATCTCATCGAACACATTTGGGCAAAATTTGGAGATGGCGGCCGCAATTAAATATTAATCAGCAACGTTAATGTAATTTCTATTTTGTTTGTAATAAAATAATAGTTATGCAATTCGTATTTGGGTTTAATTAAAAAGGTCACAAATATTTGGGTTCTTTTTTTAATTTACTGAAACTGTGTAGACACTGCTCCTGACACTGCGTAGACACTACCATTGGAGGAGCAGTGTCTGAAAGCAGTGTCTGGAAGCAAAAAACAATGGTTAGACACTGCTCATACACACTGTGCAGTGTGTAACCATTGGAGATACTCTTAACAGGCCAAAATATATCGACAAATAAAGCCATCTGTAATTTTCTTTAGTTAGTAATTTATGATATTCCCTTCCCAGATCTCAAATACTCTTTTGTAAGTAGTTCACTTCGGTTCTAAGGTGAGCATATTTATGGGACATCTCAATATAGCAAAGACTATCTGAAATGAAATAGAAGCATTACTAAAAACAGTGGTCCTGAAAACCTAACAATTTAGGCAAAACACACTAATGAACAACGTATGTATACAATTATACCCTGTCACCAACTCATACAAAACAGGTATTTAAATTTAACCAATCACACAGGGAGTTGATCTTTTTGCAGATGATGACAAGACTACTAATCAATGAAACCAAGATGCAACATTAGTTCACACAAGCCATACTCTCACAATTCATATTATCATCAGGTCTCAAGGTCAACTATAGCAAGTCCTCTCTAATCCCCCTCAATTTGACAGCAGAAGAGGGCCAAAATTATGCAGACATTCTGGAGTGCTCATATGACTCCCTCCCTCTTCCTTATCTTGGCTTCTCATTAGGAGCCAATCCCAAGAGAATTATTACTTGGCTTCCCATTATTCAGAAATTTAGAAAGAGCCTTGGACTGTGGCAAGCAAAGTTTCTTTCCTTTGGAGGAAGGATCACCCTCATCAAATCAACCCTCAGTGTTCTACCCCTTTACTACTTCTCATTGCTCAGAGCTCCAAAATCTGTCCTCAAGGAAATGGAAAGATGGAAAAGAAGATTCTTATGACATGGGTCTGCTCCTTCAAAGGTGTTCTGCAAGGTGGGCTGGAATCAAGTCTGCAAGGCTAAATCAGCAGGAGGGCTTGGAATTAAAAATCTCAATCTGATGAATATCTCCCTTTTGGCTAAATGGTGGTGGAGATTTGCCTTGGAAGAAAATTCACTCTAGAAACAAACCATTTGTGCAAAAATGGGATGGACTTATAATGAATGGGATCTCTCCAAATTTACTGAGATTGTCAAACCAAGCTTTATAGCCCATTTCTTAAAACTGTTACAAGATCCAAGATTTGCTGAATGTTTTAGGGATAAAGGTCTAACTTGGGTTCTTGGCAAAGGGAACATGATACTTTTCTGGCAGGATCATTGGTGGGGGGATATACCTCTTAAGAACCTCTTCCCCATGATTTATTTACTATCAAATGCCAAAAACAAGTTCATTCAAGCAATTTGGGAAAATGGCTCCTGGGATCTAAACTTAAGAAGATCTCCTTTGGGAAGGGAAGCTCAAGAATGGGGAGCTCTTTCATCTATCTTAAATTCAATTCAATTGACTTCTGAGGAGGACAAACTTTGCTGGAAACTAAATGAAAAGGGCTTCTTTGTCAGTAGAATTTACACATTACTTGCCCAACAAGGTAACTCCGAGGTTGAATGGGCCTCAAGAGTTTGGATGGCTGGGGTCCCTCCTAAGATTTGTGCCTTCTCTTGGCTGGCTTGCCTTGAAGTTATCCCCTCCAAATGCTTCCTTGAAGGGAGGGGAATGGAGTTCTCTCTTCAGCAACTGATCTGTCCTCAGTGCAATTGGGACCTTGAGGATGGTGCCCACATTCTGTTACACTGCAAAAAGGCTTGGGGGATTTGGAACAAAATTTGCTCATGGTGGGGGATTACTTGGGTCTGCCCATCTAATGTCAAAATGCTATTTTGCTCTTGGTTCTCTCTGGTTCCTGCTAAGCTTAGGAGATGCTGGGGAGCCATCCTTCAAGTCACCATTTGGCAAACTTGGCTTGCAAGGAACTCTCTCTTATTCAATGGGATAGAAGAATCCATAGATACTATTGTCAATTGAATTATTAACAAGGTCTATGGTTGAGAATGGTCTTCATTCAATTCATCCTACCACTTCACAGTCCTTGATTGGGTTAATTCCCCAAGATCTTGTCCCAGAAAATAGACTACTTCTCTTATTTGGCTCCTCTTCAACTGGTTATGAGCCTTCTCCCCATTCTACTTATCTTGGGGTTTGGGTTTTGGGCTGGGTCCTTTGGGAGGGTTTGGGGGTGAGTATTTTAGGCTTTGGTGAGGCGTAGGAGTGACTTTGGGTTTCTTCTCCCTTCTGTGTGTGGGTTTCTTCTTGCCTTGAGTGTGGGTTTTTCCTTTGAGTGTTTTCCTTTTTGTTTCTCTTCTCTTGTTTCAGGTGCTGAGTTAACTTGGGGCGCAAGGCACTTATTCTCTTGCTTCTACACAGCTTCTCAACTCTGAATCAGGAGCTCATGCCTTTGATTTCCTTTTGGTGCCTCTCACAGTCTCATCCAGCTTCATTCCAACTTCATTCTCAGCCTCATTTTCAACTGAGGTTCCAAATCAAACTCAGCAAAAGCAAACCTCTTCAACTAGCCAAGGACAATCATCCATGACCCTTTTGGCTCTCACAACTTATTTATCGTTGCTTCTGTTCTTTTTTGGGGCTACTTTGGATGCTTAGCTGCTTCATTCCATTACTGGAATCTGCATCACTACTTTGAACATTTGTTAGCACTCACTGAAGCTCATCTCCTCGGTCTGCACCCTTTGATTCTTCAACTACTCTCCCCCTCTCACTTGGTTCACTCTACTCAAAGCTGACTTTCTTTGTTTTCATTTACTTGTTATTTTTGCTTGTTATTTTTGCTAATTTATCCTCTATCTGTTGTCAGATGGGGGTTTTTTGTAACCGTTTTCTACTTCAAAAGAGGGTCTTTAATATATCGTCTTCGCTGATCAAAAAAAAAATATCTAACACTTACCTGAACAGATCAATATTAGTAACATTTTCATTTCAAATTTGCTCTTTTAAATGAAATGATTGCCAAGCAGCAACTATCTTTCACAAGTGTCTTTTATTCCTAGCGTGCATACTAGAGTAGGTCGAACGGTAACATTCAGTATGGTGAAACAAAAAATCGTATTACTGAGCATATTATCTCTTGATCGAAGACAGAAAATACTAACACGAACAAGATCCACCGTAAAGTAATATGTTTGTTATAATCATCTGACCTGAACAAGATCATAGAAGATGTGAAGCCCATCAGGATCCTTGCTACCCTGGACATCAACAAGTGATCCAATCTTTGAAGTAGTGAATGAGATATGTTCATTCCCCATCACAATCTCAAGTTCTTGCCTCCCAACACGATCAGGTTCTGGCCAGTTGTTATCATCCTCCTTCAATATCTGAACAGCAGTGATATTACTAAACCAAACCACAAAGCAAATAAGAACAATGCTTTCAATAAACCCGCACAGTCCAACCCCTCCTAGCTTCTATTGACTGAAATACGAGAAAGATGTTAGTCCAATAAGTAATAACATTATTGATTTTAAAGGTACGTTCCTCTCTTGCGGACAGCGAAAGCCAAATGCTTATTCAATTATCAAAAGTAAAAACAACACTTCCAGACAAGCGAATTTAGGTTTCTTATACATGAAGTACTCGAGAGAAAATATTCAATTAGAACTTTCTTGTTTTCGGTAGAGAGCTTTCTTGTTTTAAATAGTGCCAGTTTCATCATCTAAAGATCATTAAGCAGCAATCACAAGTACATGAAGTTGTCGTGCCAAAATCACTATTGCTCCATCACAGGATTCAAAAACCCCACTTGATGTTGGCTGAGTTGACTATATTTGTGTTTTAGTCCATAGTTACTTTAAATTTTGAAAAAAGTTTTTGATGCAATAGTAAATTCCAAATAAAGTGAAGGTAGTGGAATCCGATCAGGCCCAACCTTAGAGCTATAAACAAATTCGTAATAAAAACAAGCAAAGGAGTTATGTCAAAAACCCTAGAGCTATAAGCAGAGAAAGAGGCAGACCTCGCTTGCAGAGATGATTCGGCGGCACTGAGTGAGGACGGCAGGGGAGAGGAAGACCTCCTTGCGGATCATAGTATCGTTCTTGTAATTAGAGTTGTTGGCGTAGCGAAGCTTGCCGTCGAGTCTGAACTCGAACTCCAGGAACTCGTGCCCGAACTTCCCCTTGTGCCCTGTTGGAAAAATGACTTGCCAAGGATATTTCGTAACAGTTCGGAATTAAAACGTGGTTTAATTCTTGAAACCGAAAATCAGATTTTATTGTGTGGTTTAATTCTTGAAACCGAAATTCAGTTTTTATGGTGCTTTTAATGGGCTTTATTGGGTTTGTCCTTTCTTAGCCTATATAAACTCAGCTTTGGTTTCATTTGAGATATAGACTTTTCAAGCGATTTATATAGCTAGAAGTATACGTGTTTTGCTCTTCTTCCTCTTTCAATTTACTACACCCTGGTTCTGGTACTTTTCTGTTGTTTCCACATCCAGTAGAGCGAGTGGGCGCGCTACTGGGTAGAGCTGTGTAACCTTGGGGAGCAATCGCTGCTGATCGCCACCTCGGTCACTCGGAAATATTGCTTTCAAGTCAGTGGCCTCCATACCACGCCACAGCGGATAGTTTACAACGCAACTGCTAATAATTTGTTCAACCAGCTGCTAATAGGGTGTTCAATCAAGTGTGAATAGTTCACCACGCCATGCCACAGTTTGAATCATCAATTCGATAAGTCTTTCTTTTCTCAATCTTGTTATAGGAACGTTTATTTCCAACAATTTGAAAGCAATATTTAGCATAACATGATTTGATTTAACCTTTATTGTCTATTATACAAATGTGGTGACATATATAGACATGCGTAAAAGAACTATATGCATCATATAAGTTCTGAAAACGAAGAAGAAAACAAAATGTGTTAAGTCCTACAGTGGCCTCGGATTCAATTCGGTATAATATGACTGTTTCTGTGGTGGGTACTGTATTAAACTGATTTACATATATTCCTATGTGATGTTGTCATGAATGTTTAATACATGAAGTATATAACGTGCTTTGCCTTTATGTGCTTCTGTTGTATGGATGGTTGCTGAGAAGTTCAGCAAAACAAAAACTTATTATTGATTATGAATGTGACTATGAGGGTTAAGAACTAAATGGAAACCCTTGTTCTCGCCTTCCTTGTTGCTTCGATTTTCTGGTTTCAACCATGAGAGGCGGCAAGCTCCAGTTCCACTATTGCAGACATGTTTGGGCGTCGTGTCGGTCCAGACGTTAATGGCGATGACCAGGAACACCGGAGGTTAGAATCGAATGGAAAGATCAACATGGTTACGGTTGGTCTGATCCTGCGGCAACGATTCCGAAGTCCTCCTCGTTTTTTCTTTCTTTCGGTTTTGACGGAGATATGGTGAGTGGAGTCGTTAGAATTTTATTTTGGGTTAATTGTTGAAACTTGCCCTTATGTATTGGTCACGAACACTATGCTACCCTCCTTTTCAAAATGATATTTGCGCTACCTTATCTATTGGTCACGCGATTACATTAGGAAAAATAGACGGTAAAATGCCGTTTTTTCCATTCCGTTAGTCATATGACCTCAAGTGTCATATAATGGATGGTAAAATGACGTTTTTTCCTTCATTATTTGACTTTTATACATTTTATGGGTTAATTGTTGAAACTTGCCCTTATGTATCGGTCACGAACACTATGCTACCCTCCTTTTCAAAATGATATTTGCGCTACCTTATCTATTGGTCACGCGATTACATTAGGAAAAATAGACGGTAAAATGCCGTTTTTTCCATTCCGTTAGTCATATGACCTCAAGTGTCATATAATGGATGGTAAAATGACGTTTTTTCCTTCATTATTTGACTTTTATACATTTTATGGGTTAATTGTTGAAACTTGCCCTTATGTATCGGTCACGAACACTATGCTACCCTCCTTTTCAAAATGATATTTGCGCTACCTTATCTATTGGTCACGCGATTACATTAGGAAAAATAGACGGTAAAATGCCGTTTTTTCCATTCCGTTAGTCATATGACCTCAAGTGTCATATAATGGATGGTAAAATGACGTTTTTTCCTTCATTATTTGACTTTTATACATTTTATAAGGAACATTATCATTGCACCCTCGTTGTTGTTCCTTAAAAAAATATATAGAGGTCAAATACTTGAGGGGAAAAAACGTCATTTTACCATCCATTATATGACACTTGAGGTCATATGACTAACGGAATGGAAAAAACGGCATTTTACCGTCTATTTTTCCTAACGTAATCGCGTGACCAATAGATAAGGTAGTGCAAATATCATTTTGAAAAGGAGGGTAGCATAGTGTTCGTGACCAATACATAAGGGTAAGTTTCAACAATTAACCCTACATTTTATAAGGAACATTATCATTGCACCCTCGTTGTTGTTCCTTAAAAAAATATATAGAGGTCAAATATTTGAGGGGAAAAAACGTCATTTTACCATCCATTATATGACACTTGAGGTCATATGACTAACGGAATGGAAAAAACGGCATTTTACCGTCTATTTTTCCTAACGTAATCGCGTGACCAATAGATAAGGTAGTGCAAATATCATTTTGAAAAGGAGGGTAGCATAGTGTTCGTGACCAATACATAAGGGTAAGTTTCAACAATTAACCCTACATTTTATAAGGAACATTATCATTGCACCCTCGTTGTTGTTCCTTAAAAAAATATATAGAGGTCAAATACTTGAGGGGAAAAAACGTCATTTTACCATCCATTATATGACACTTGAGGTCATATGACTAACGGAATGGAAAAAACGGCATTTTACCGTCTATTTTTCCTAACGTAATCGCGTGACCAATAGATAAGGTAGTGCAAATATCATTTTGAAAAGGAGGGTAGCATAGTGTTCGTGACCAATACATAAGGGTAAGTTTCAACAATTAACCCTTTTATTTTTGATAGGTAGAATTAAATGGTAATGACTCCTGTATTTGCGGCTTCGGTTTGGCTGGGGGTTGAAGGAGCTGTGAAATTATTATTTTTGTTTGGACCATATTTTGGTGCCCCTGCACAAGCCCAAAAGAAAATTTGTTTTAATTCTGGGCAAAAGGTGTGTTTAATTTTCTTTTAGCCCATCAAAAGGCGGATCAGCCCAGCATTCCTAGCGCACAGCACATGAGAGACGCGCGGGTCTAGACCCGGTCAGGAGCGGACGCGGGTCGAGTGCAGTCCGGGTTGTACACGCGGGTCAGGATCCAGGCCAGCCACGCGGGTTAACAGCTGGAGCAGTCCGAGTCGGGTCTCGGGTCATCCGACCCGGATGGACAGATTTAAAAAGAAAAAAAAAGGAAATTTAATTTCTTTTTTGCCTCCCTGTTGTTGGACTTGATTAATGGTAATCTAATTTTAGTTATGAGCTCACTCCATTGTAGGAGATTGGGGAAACCCGTTTGATTTGGAATCGATTTTCGATTTTCTAATCACGTGAGAGAAACGGATACGATCCTGGAGCTTGAGGTATAATAATGAATCGTTGAATGGATAAAAGATTTATACATATAAGATTGTGGGGGTCTGTTGTATATATGTATATATTTGCAATTCTCGTGGTTTCAGAGTATGATGAAACCGGTGCTTGCTCTCCAATCAAGTAAGTGATTGTATTTAATTAATATGTTCGTCGGAGTATAATTCTTAAACTTGAATTATTTCGTTCATATTATTTTCTCCTTGTTTTGGATATCGAGACTCCAATATTAAGGATAACGAGCATCTGATAAAGGAACTAATTTCCTCTTTAAATTGAAACGATTGGGTTTCAAATTTGGTGACCTTTGTGTTTTTGAAGGTTCAATTCTTTCCGATGAAATGTGGGGGGAAACGTGGGGGTTGTTCGGGTAAACTAAACCACCAAGAAAACTGTCGATCATGTTCATTGGTTAGCCCTTAATAGCGGTGTACCCGTTATTGCTCCTATGCATGTATAGTCTAAGGTGTGACAAATTGCATGCTAGTACATTCATTCTATTATTTATGTTGACGAACATAGAAAGTAGTGGAAGGCATAAATTAAGAAATTCTAGGGAGATGAATTTCCAATAAACATTGTGAGAAATGTTTACATTACGGGCAATCTGATTCATATATGTATTATGAATTTATATACATAGGCTAAATGATTATTGGCCTATGTTGGTGACATGTTAATTTGGTAGTAATGTTGTTGTGAACGAAACCAAAGAAGTCTTCATGTCAATTTGGTAGTAATGTTGTTGTGAACAAAACCAAAGAAATCTTCATGTTAATTTGGTTGTAATGTTGTTGTGAACAAAACCAAAGAATATTTTGTCATCAAAGAATAATGTCTGAATGAGACGAAAAGACTAATTCAAATTAGACACTTTGTGGTGTAAAAACTCTTAAATTTAGTGAGTAATTTCCATATACTACATACGAAAGAAAGCTAGCTAACTCTTTCACTAAGGATCAACCAAGAAGAGTACTCCTTGATGTGTCTAAAGGGATGGGACTCAAGCCCACAGGTCAAGAAAGTATGGATGACAAGTAGTAGTGGCCATATGCAGCCATACTAGTCTTGATGCACTACATCTCTCATTCCTATGACACTAGTAGTGCGTGATGATCTATAACAAGTTTTGGTGGTGCTTTGAGACACACTTGATAGATCTTGTTAATAATCTATAACCAGTATTGGTGGTGCTTGTGAGACGCACTTGATAGATTGTAATCCATAACCAGTTTTGGTGGTGCTATAGAGACGCACTTGATGGATTATGTTGACAGGATGGACTCTATGTCCTTAATAGCTCAAGACTCAATGAGTCAGTGCTAGTGAGAAGCACTTGATGAAGCTACCAACGTGTGTGTGATGGAGGGCCGCCATCTATGAAAGACTTGGGGCAAAGTCTTCCTAGAGCACTCATTAGAACCAAGGTATACGCATGGCCTTTAATAGCGTTTCTGATAGTCTTGCGGATTCAGTGGAATCTGAAGTATGGTATGTGTTCTGTGACGTATCAACCGAAGCTAAGTAAGCTCAAGATTCTATTCACTTACTTTAAGTAAGTTGTTATCACATCTCACTATGCATCAATTCAAATCGAAAGATATTGATGTTTAAGTACCGCACCTTCTAGTAACCAGAACATTTGTGGTGTCTTCTTTTATTTAAAATTTGATTTTCATATGTTCTCGGCCTTTGTCGCCCTTTGTGGGGGATTGTTGGAAAAATGGCTTGCAAAGGATATTTCGTAACGGTTCGGAATTAAAACGTGGTTTAATTCTTGAAACCGAAAATCAGATTTTATTGTGTGGTTTAATTCTTGAAACCGAAATTCAGTTTTTATTGTGCTTTTAATGGGCTTTGTTGGGTTTGTCCTTTCTTAGCCTATATAAACTCAGCTTTGGTTTCATTTGAGATATAGACTTTTCAGCGATTTATAGAGCTAGAAGTATACGTGTTTTGCTCTTCTTCCTCTTTCAATTTACTACACCCTGGTTCTGGTACTGTTCTGTTGTTTCCACATCCAGTAGAGCGAGTGGGCGCGCTACTGGGTAGAGCTGTGTAACCTTGGGGAGCAACCGCTGTTGATCGCCACCTCGGTCACTCGGAAATATTGCTTTCAAGTCAGTGGCCTCCATACCACGCCACAGCTGATAGTTTACAACGCAACTGCTAATAGTTTGTTCAACCAGCTGCTAATAGGGTGTTCAATCAAGTGCTAATAGTTCACCACGCCATGCCACAGTTTGAATCATCAATTCGATAAGTCTTTCTTTTCTCAATCTTGTAATACGAACGTTTATTTCCAACAATCCCTACATAGTATCGCAGGTAAAATTCTCCACCCTTCTCTTCTTCCATCTCCGCCCCTCTCTTACTGATGATCAATATGTCTGCTTTCAAACAGAGAACTGTATAATATGCAAGCACCTTTATAACATGATCTCGGCAGAATCCATTTTATTTCTTTCTTAATTTTTTAAGTCAAAAACCTTGAAAAATACCATAATTCCCTTAATTGAAACCTACTATCTTTTTTTATGTTCTTCCTTCTCCGGTTTCTCTTCCTTCCCTCCAAATACAAAGCTCCCAACCATGGTTGTAAAAGACGGCTTAGGCGACGCTTAGGCGCGAAAATCACCCTTTTCGCCGTGATTAATGTAAGTCGGGCAGGATTAGTCGACCATCCGATTTGACAGCGTCTAGGCGGCAAAAGGCGGAGCTAGGCGGCCGAGTGAAGTCTTCTTCTCCGGGTTATTTTTCTGCAAATCGTGAA
This sequence comes from Erodium maritimum, assembly GCA_963921825.1. Taxonomy (NCBI): domain Eukaryota; kingdom Viridiplantae; phylum Streptophyta; class Magnoliopsida; order Geraniales; family Geraniaceae; genus Erodium; species Erodium maritimum. The sequence continues at coordinate 49,523,831 of OY997588.1, forward strand.
CAAAATTGAAAGACTATATGCTTACAACTTGTGGAGAAAATAGAAAGAGAAGAATGGGAAGAGATTTTTTGAAACAGAATAACGGAAAGAAAAAGGTTATTTATCTAGGTAATATAATATTTTTAGCGAAAGAAATAGTTACATTTAATAATCCAAACTACATAAAAGTACATCGAGGAACAAGCTCCTCGACCACTAAGCCAGGGTCAGATAGAATGAACATAGGTTCTCTGACTCTTTTAGTACCATAACCGCCACCGACGGTGTTTTGATGCCACACGGACAATGAAAGAAGATAAACGGAGAGACAAGAAGACCGGAGATCTCTATGGACATCAATAGTAAAAGTGATGGGGGAAGGCAACGCATCATAAAGGGACCCCTCCCAGATCCAGTCTCAGATGCATGTACCAGTACTCATTCCTTCTAGCGGGGCTGCTTACGCACCCTAGCTTGATCATCCCGGGGATCCCCGATCGCTGGCCTTTTGTGAGTACTTTGGCCAATCCCCAGGTCAGCCGCTCCAACTAATATTACCCCCGTTGCTCCCTCGTCCACACGAGCTCCTGCAACCTGAGTGGGTCGCTGCAAAACCTCTAAGCGAGAGACCGGAGGCTGAGGTGGAGCCCTATTAGTCGAGCCCTCAAAATCTGAACAGGAAGTAGGGGGCTGATGTGGGACCCTACTAGGCGACCCCTTAAGCTTCAACCGAAGGGGCGTAGGAGTCCGGGGAGCCTCAGACAGCTGTAGATACCCTACCAGGCCAAAACCCGGGGGGTGTAGGCAAACTGGGCGTTTCCCTCAGTCTGTGGCATACCGGTTGACCTGCTTCTCCTTATCGTATTCCAACATGAAAGATCCAAGTCGAGGTGCGTACAGTCCTTCAGGATATGACCTATCCGGCCACAATTATAACAGATGTTTGGAAGCTTTGAGTACATGAGTTCCACACTGAAGGGGTCTGGAAACTTTGGGAATCGGAACACCAACCCTTTCCTTAGGGGCCGTTCCAAAAGACGCCAGAATCAGACCTTGACAGTCCCTTCCCAGCATATGCCCCACTGGTCACATGGGACCTCTACACACATTCTCAGGGCATCCCCGATAGAGATACCCGTCTCCCTTGTCCGAACCAGGGGCGATAGTCCCCTTGCATGGACCCACAACTACACTCGATCCAAGGAGGGAAACTCCCGAGCACAAGGATCCAAATCTTCCAGCAATAGGACCCGGCCATCGAAGCACCATGGTCCCAACCCTATGTCCTTGATCACTAGCCCTTCCGCAACCTTTCCCAGTGCATTGGTAATGACCCGGAGGAGCATGTCCTTCCGAGGGGGTTTGGGTGACCACTGGCGATCTAGCAGGCCCCACTGTTGGCGAGCCAGTGTCGCTGTCGTTGTTGCCCGGGATATCGGGACCACCACCTCAATCTTCCCCTCCTCGTCCAAAGAACAGGATGAAAGCTCGTCCTGCAAACCTTCGAGGGATGCTTGGAGCTCAGCCTCCTTGGAGGTCCCAGTTGAAGGGAATTCCTTTGCAAGAAGGTGTTTCGCTCGGTCCCGGGTCATCCCTGGCGGAGTAGTCAAGGCCGCTGGTATGATCCGGCGGTTGGCCGGGTTGGGAAGACACCGCCCTAGTCCCAAAGCCAGATCCGTCGTTCTAGGGAGCTCCTCCATATGGGTCTTTCCTTTCGCATGATCTCTCTGTAGGACGGGAGGTTCCTGTGGTTGAATCACCACTTTATCAGATGTAGGAATGACCACTTGTGCCCATGTAATTTTGGGAGTCGGTGTCCGAACCGGGTCAGGGTTCGGAATGGGCGCAACCCTAGGTAAGATCGGGGTGACCTCAAGAATGGCCGAACCCTAGAGTCCCCAATACCTGAATCGATACGTACCCCAGCCTTAGACTTTCCTATCTCCACACCATTGGCCATAGGAACCCTAGGGTTCCCGTCCCCACAAATCGGAACCAGAGTAAGGTCATGGCCGATTGGGGAGCTAACAGAGAAGGGTTGACGGGCAGAGGGAGTAGGGTTTAGGGGTGGTAAGGCCAAAAGGCCATTACTTGGAGACGAAGGTACCCTAGGTTGGCACAACGGCCGACCTCTCTTCGGCTTAGGAACCGATACCAGAGGTGCCGAACTAAAGGAGAAGCCTCATGTCGGGATCAGACCCAGGGGTAAAGGGGTCGTAGGGTGGTGAAGTCATGATAGTCTTGGGTTTACGGTGAAGATGGACCTTCTCCCCCACCACAAAGCAGGGCAGGGGTAAGGAGAGGGAGGAAAGGACCACTGGTAGGAGCAGCGGCTTCCGGAGCAAGCATCATGGCGGTAGTAGACGTAACAACGGTGGAGGTAGAGATAGAAAGCACTATAACAGCAGATGCGGGCTAGGGCTAGAGAGGATCTAAAAGGTGAGAGAGGAATTTGTGTTTTTTTTACTTGGGGCTTATTTCTAGGTAATATAATTAGTTCTGGAAATACATTAAATGCTGATTAAAAGACGTTTCAAATATCTAGGTAATATAATTAGTTAAGGAAACGACATAAAGATTAATTAAATGTTGTTTTAAAAAGGTTCAATTAACAATAATTAGTAGGCGTGATTAGATGTCCAATAAATGACAACATCGGTTGATAGTGTGTGATTAGAATTAGTAGTTAATTTTTTTAGGGAAAATTTCAGTATAATACCCTTCCAAACATTTAATTTCAGTATAATACCCTGGCAAATTTTTTTTGCACTTTCACTTTAGTACCCAACCGTCTGTTTTTAAAAGAATCCGTTAGTTTGCCCTGTGAAATGACTGAATTGCCCTTTTATGTTTTATTGCCTATTTCCATTTCATTTCCTTGATTTATGAAATGACACAACTACCCTTCTCATCTTTACTTACCATTTTCACTTCGTTGACCAAATCATTCAGACCCAAAACTCAAACTCGCGAAGAAGAAGACCAAGAGGCTCGAGACGTTGAGCTTGGTCGGAGAAGAAGAAGGCGAACCTCCCTACGTTTCTGGTCGGAGAAGAACGAATCTGAGCTTTCCGGAGTCTGACCGATGGGTCGAGTAAGTAATTTTCCCCAAAACTTTCGTTTCTGTAGAAAATCGTAAGGTTAGGGTTTTAGGGTTTCTGTACAAACTCGTCATTTTCGTTTCGTTTCTGTTGATTCTCTCTTACACGAGTTATGTGCAAAAACGTTCTCGTGAAAAACCCATAAATGGGTCAAACTTTCAATCCAAAGATGAAGCTAGGGTTTGCTTCCAAATATTTAAAGGGGGGGGGAGTTTGTTGGACCTAGGCATCCGTATGTCGGTGGTACTGTGAAGTCATTTGTGCTGGCTGTTGATGAAATTAGCTATTTCAAAATCATGTTTACGGTGCATAAGCTGTGGTCCGATCAAGTAAGAACCCTCCATTATAGGAAGAAGGATAAACTGGTGGAGATATGGAGTGACCGATGCTTAGATAGGATCATGAAGCAGCATAAGTGGAAGGTGGACTCTGTCCCTTTATACTTAGTGGTGGGAAGAGCAGCAATTGCCATTGTAAGACGATGTGGGAAGATAATAGGAGGCACCCTTGCGAAGAAATACGGGCGTCTTGGGGAATACATGTGGCCTAAGATTGAGAGGCCTAAAGTGAAGTTCTATGACGATGAGACAGAATTTTGGATGGGTGCCACTTGAAGGGCAGGTTTGGTGGGCAGCTCTTAGCAGCTGTGTGGTTCGATGCTAATGGAGGCATGTTCCCATTAGCATTCGCTATAGTGGAGCAAGAAAACAAGACTTCATGGAGGTGGTTCCTCGAGGATTTTTTTGATGATTTTGGGGTAACTGAGCTGAGAGAGTGGGTGTTTATATCAGATAGACAGAAGGTAACATTACCACTCTAAATTCTTATGTTTTTCAGTTTCATACCTAGTATGTTTTTTCAGATTACTACCTAGATTAATACCTAGTTTAACACCTAATGTCCCATGTCACATGCAGGGTTTGGTTCAGCTGTTCAAGGACTGGCTCCCTAATGCTGAACATCGAGTCTGCATGAGGCACGTGTATGAGAACTAGTACTTGAAATTCAAGTGTCCGGAGTTGACGTCACTGATGTACGGATGCTCTAGGGCCACCACAGTTGAACACTTTGAAGAGCGGATGGAGGAGATCAAGAACCTGAATGAGGAAGCATACAAATGGCTACATGGTCTAGACCCAAAAGGTTGGTGCAAGGCTTATTTTTCTAATAGGGCTAGGTCAGATACCCAAGTAAATAACATGAGTGAATGTTACAACAAATGTATCTTAAAGGGTAGGGATAAGCCCATATATGAACTGTGTGAGTATTTACGGGGTAAACTGACCAAACTGTTCTACAAGAGACACCACATGTTAGATGCATATACCGGTAGCCTGTGTCCAAACATCCAACAAATCTTAGATGTCAACAAAGTGAATAGTTCTAAATGTAGTGCCGTAAACTGTGTGGGTGGTGTGTTTGAGGTCAGGGAGGGTAAGAGAACCCGTCAAGTGGACGTGGTAGAGAAATCTTGTTTTGGGTGGTAGCTAACTGGGATACCATGTCGACATGCCATATCTGCCTTTGTAATTCTTAGGACTAAACCAGAGGATTATGTTCACAAGTATTACCATGTGGACACCTACAACAGGATTTACTCAGATTTTCTGAAACTTATACCTAGTATGGATGAGTGGCCTAAAAAATGTAAGTACCCTAAAATTGCCCCTCCTAATGTGCACATCCCTCCGGGTAGACCTAGGACTAGGAGAAGAAAGTCACAAGCTGAAATTGAAATAGAAAAGGGGAAAAGGAAGCAGTCAACATGCACAAGGTGTGGTCGTTCAGGCCATAATTTGAGATCATGTTCAGCCAAAGACTTTGGGGAGAGTACTAGTCAGCGAAAGACAAGACTAGGGCAGAAATCAGGCCACTACAGCACACCAGAGAAAAGGGAGGATCTCATGAGGAAGAGGAAGAAAGTAGTTGCTGCTGCAACACAAAAAAGGTCAAGAAAACAGTGCACACCAGCTGAAATTGAAGCCAAGAGGTTGGCAGCAGTAGAAAGGTTGAGTAAGAGGACCAAAGCCACTCATGATGGCATCGGTGTAGCCCAATCAGAGCTGAATGTGATGAGGAATACCCAACAGGTATGAAACTGAAAAATGGTTTTCATGTTATATGTAGATCTGGGTTGTGCTGAAATTGAAATAGGTTATGATGTCGGGTATTAAACTGAAAATAAGAACTAACCTTTCTTCATCTTTTGTAGAGTCCCTTTGTAGTTCTTCAGCCATCTGTCAGGAAAACCATCTTCAACAAGGGATGATGTGATGTTTTACGTTCCTCCTGCTAGAGGAAGAGGAAGAGGAAGAGGGAGAGCAGCAGCTGGAGCAAGGGGAAGGGGAAGAGGGAGAGGAAGGAACCACCCATCCTCAAGTCAAGGTTCTGCAGCATCTCAACCACCAGCCTTCACACCTCCACCTACTAGCAGCACCCAACCCTAAATGCTAGGTTTTATTTTGTGGCTGTTATGCAACTTGTGCATGTGGGTGCCATCCACTTTTTTGGACTTTTGTGGTAGTTAATTACCATTTAATGTGTAAAGTCATTGTGGACATCAATGATGGGGGACAAGGAATCTCTTTTGCTAGACTTTTGTATCTAGTGGATGGAACATGTACTTTCACTTTTATTGTCTAGACTTCTCTATTTTCAGTTTCATACCCAACTTTGTGGTCCTGGAATTGCATATGTACTTGCTACTTTTACTTTGTGTTGTAAGAAATACAGGTTACACACAAATTGCAGTTGGTTCATGCCAAAATTTCAAATAAAACCATCATTTTCAGTTTGGTTTGATGTCCATTTACAGGGTACTATGTATGCCAAAACCTATAAAACACTCCTTTTCAGTTTCATACTCATGCACATATTTAACCCCATCTTCATTCATGTCAAATTATTGAAGTCTTTTATGATCCCAAAGTCATAACAACACCACCTAACTCAATACATTTGCATTTTCACTTTGGTACCCATGCACAGATTTAAACCACAACACCAAACTTCCTTCATTTCATCCAACACATTCAACAATAACAACATACAAGCTGCAAGTTCTATTCCTTAGACAAACTCATAATAACCTACTTATCAACCAATTCAACACAAATCCTAAAACAACTTAAATAATCATTCTTCTGCCCTTTTCTCTTTGAGCATCCACATCACATTGGAGCTTCATAACCCTTTCTTCACTAATTTTTTGTTGTTCAAACACAGTAGATATGTCATCTTCCATCCTTGCAATTTTATCTTCAACATCTTTCACTTGCTCAAGCAGGTTCAATTTATCATCTTCCATCCTTCGAACCCTTTCTTCTAATTGTTTGAACTGCTCTGACTTTGTCCCAGATTCGCATTTGCCTCCATCAATCCACCGAAAAAATTCGCACTTTCCATCACTCTAACAAAAACAGAAACCCTAATTTCAGCTGAAATTTCCCCAAATTTCCCAAAACTGAAACCCTAATTAAATGCATCACTTACCTTGAAATTCCCACACCCAACGAACCTTCTTCCTGGATTCAGCTGCGTAGTTGAGGTTCGTACAGGAGTTTCGACTCCACAGTCGCAAATCCACTTCTTCGTGTACAACCTCTTCATCACCACGACCCGAAGGTTCAACTCCGTTCAAGTTACGCACCAACCTTCGATTTCGTTCTCCACCGAAGATTCAACACCCACCCTTCTCCTTCTTCTCCAGTGGACCCTCGAGCCTCTTGGTCTTCTTCTTCGCGAGTTTGAGTTTTGGGTCTGAATGATTTGGTCAACAAAGTGAAAACGGTAAGTAAAGATGAAAAGGGTAGTTGTGTCATTTCATAAATCAAGGAAATGAAATGAAAATAGGCAATAAAACATAAAAGGGCAATTCAGTCATTTCACAGGGCAAACTGACGGATTCTGTTAAAAACAGACGGTTGGGTATTAAAGTGAAAGTAAATGTTTGGTTTAGGTATGAAAGTGCAAAAAAAATTTGCCAGGGTATTATACTGAAATTAAATGTTTGGCAGGGTATTATACTGAAATTTTCCCATTTTTTAAAAATTAATATTTAAAGCAATTAAACTCTCACATGTTTAAATATCAATTGAAAGATTTTTTTAAAATAATTATCCAATTTACAACAAATAATATGGGTAGTGTAGGCTTGCTACCCATGTAATGGAAGTTATATGTTAGTTTTTTTTTTGAGGAAGAACGATCTTATATTATAATTGAAAATTGCTTACAAGAAAGAAATACTGAAATGCAACTAATTGAAATAGCAATAGCTCTGAAATTAAACTTGCTCTATAGAGATCAAGGGTAGTTTGGAGGAGGATATTGCGACAGCGTCTTTCGATCACCGATACAACGGTTCCAAACTGATTGGCACGGGCCGAGCATGCCCAGTGTTGAGATTTTCGATTGGACATAAATCGACTCTGAGGTTCGCTCCAGTAGAATACTGAGTCCTTAGAGTGACGCCCCAGACAACCCTGTAACCAAGAACTGAAATGGCTTAGTTGGACTTTACATTCTCCCGAGGAACCAGCAGACGTCGTCCCCCCTCTGATGATAATGAGGTCCTTTAAAAACGTATAATTGCTAGTTCCCGGTCTGATTGAAGAGTGTCGCGCCGGTAATTGGTGGAATCGATGCCACCCTACGTCCAGTGAGGCGGTATTTTTCACGCCCCAATTTCAGTAAAACCGAACTCGGGACACGAACATTTAAAACCATAAAACATTTTGAAACCTTTTACATAAACACTTTGAAATTACCAATTAGTTAATCAAAATAATATTTACAACTCAAAAACGTCCCAACAAATGGACAAAGTACAAGGTATCCGTCACTAGAGTCAAAAGATAAAACCCGGACCCCGCTCCTAGCTCCTCAAGCTTCGAGAGATCACCTAGTCCGTCCTGGGATCAGTACCTGTAGGAAAAGCAGCTAGGGGTGAGCATTCGCTCACCACCACGGACAACAGATCGACTACGGCATAATTAGCAGACAATGCCGGTAACACCAACAACCAACTCGACACCGAGGATCACTATCCCCAACTCAAGTACTCCGACTGACACGCACCCACTGTTACTTTCCTCAACCGACTCAACACTCGAACTCGTAATGTAGGCCCGACACAACGATTGACGACCTCCTTCAAAGACACGACAGACCACCACGCAACACCCAAGATCACAAAGGATCGCACACCAAACAAGATCACAAAGGATCGCACGCCAACCTCTCAGTAACCCCTCAATAACCTCCCTCACGCCTTTTACCGATCACTATCAGGCCATGCGGTCGACCTGTCGCCACTTTTGCCGATCCCTGTCAGGTCAGGCGGTCGACCTGTCGCACTTTTCCCGACACAAAGTCGGATTAGGCGGTCGACCTGTCCCACCACGCACGCGCGGCCAGGACCCCTTTACTGTCGGGCGGGCCCCCTACCCCGTCAGAACATGTAGACGCGTGCGATCACGGGACCCCCGTTTAATGAAGCGGGCCCCCAACCTCAGGTAACCACAATCACAACCACAAACAAAGTTCAACAAGCAGCAACAACACAGGTTCAGCACTCCACAGGCACTCATGGCCACCCAAGACATCCACAGTAAAACACGGACTCAACAACCCCTTAGGCACTCACGGCCTCCCAAGACACACCAACAGTAACTCACGGGCTCAACAACCCCACGAGCACTCACAGCCTCTCAAAACCACCAACAGTAACTCACGGGCTCAACAACCCCACGGGCACTCACGGCCACTCAAAAGCACCAACAGTAACTCACGGGCTCAACAACCCCACGGGCACTCACGACCACTCAAAACCACCAACAGTAACTCACGGGCTCAACAACCCCACGGGCACTCACGGTCACTCAAAACCACCAACAGTAACTCACGGGCTCAACAACTCCACGGGCACTCACGGCCTCCCATGACACACCAACAGTAAAGACACTGGTTCAACAACCCCACAGGAACTCACGGCCTCCCAAGACACACCAACAGTAAAGACACGGGTTCAACAACCCCACAGGCACTCACGACCTCCCAAGACACACCAACAGTAGAGACACGGGTTCAACAACCCCACGGGCACTCACGGCCTCCCAAGACACACCAACAGTAAAGACACGGGTTCAACAACCGTAAAGGCACTCACGGCCACCTAAGACACCAACAGTAAAACACGGGCTCTCATGGCCACCCAAGGCACCAACAGTAAAAACACGGGCTCTCATGGCCACCCAAGACACAACAGTAACACGGGCTCTCATGGCCACCCAAGACATAAATTAAACAAGCAACCTCCGGGCATGGTCATATGCCTCCAGTAATTCTAATATCTCTAAGTTCTCTGCTCCTACGACACTACTAAGTATCACATGCATTTCTAAGGTTCGCTACGTTCCCGTATCATGCCTTTCTAATATTCGATAACCTACTTAACCCACGACACCCCGGTGTCACATGCAATTCTACTGTTAACTTTCCCTAGTCAGGGCCGAGATCCGACTACTTACCGGGCCGGCAACCAAACCGTTCCATTCCACCTACCGGGCCAAACCGGTGACCCCGATACTATAGCGGTAATGATTTCACACTACTTACACCCGCTAAGTCTACCCTAGGGTACTCGTAATTTTCCCGGCTAATAGCGACCAGTACACTAGTACGTCGCAGACAACGACCACCAAACACATAACACAATTACGGCAACTCCAGACCGACCTCAAACACAAGCCAACACGGCCGAGTAATAACCATACACGCCCACCGGGCTAACCAACACCGAACTACGCCCACCGGGCCAAGCACAATCAAACACACACGCCCACGACGTCAAACAAAATCAAAACACGCTCACCAGACCAACCAACTTACACACACGCCCACAGGGCCAATCAAAATCAAATACGCCCACCGGGCCAACCAATTTTAAAACTTTCTCCACTTCATTTTTAAAACCTCATACTTGACATCACACAGTTACAACCCGGTCCAGGCGTCCCCGAACTACGTTGTACCGACTCGATATCAGCACCGTCACGTTCGACTACAGGAGCGCTCCTGAGTGGACCCGCTACAGCTTAAAAACGTTTCACGCAGCAACAACGATCAGCAAGCCAGCAAGAAAACACTGCACGTACACACAAACCCAACCAGGACTCATAACACTACGTGTCTACACTGACTCGTGTTGGGTCTCGAGGTAGGGTTGGAGATGAACCAACTCGCAGCGGAAAATCAATGAAAACCAAGAGACGATTAAACCATGAAACAACTAACAAAGAATAGATTCACAAGAGAAAAATTCAGCACTATTTCTTACCAAAACAAGAACACCGGTTAACGAATGATTGGCTTGAGTCTCCAAGACGCCTACGTATCCACATGGGAATCAAAGCCACGTAGTTCTTCTCTTTGAGGACTCAAGAACACAAACATGGAGGTGGGAGCTTGCCAAACCCGAAATGGCCATGGAAGAGGGAGAGAAAATGTGTTTCCTATTCTTGTCTTGTGTTTGTTATGTTGAAAAAAGATGACTTAAACATAACAAAACCCATACTTGTCCAACTAAAGGCATGGGACAAGTATGGTGTCAAGTAAGGTGTAAATAGGACAAAGTATGGCAAGACAAGATTGGGTTAGGTGGTGAATCACCAACACCTTAATCCTTGTCTTACTTACTTAGTACTAATTAATCAAGACTTGATTAATTAGTTCCATGGGCCTTGGTTGCATGGGCCTTTCATGGGCCTCTTGGAACATGGCCCGTGGCCATTTCCAACGAGGTCCCGTGATTCGCTCATCGCCTCCAAGCCTTCCATACCGGAAATGTCCAACATTATCCGACGCGATCAATCCCAAGACTCCAAGCCTTGTCTCGATCCGTAAAGTCCTATTCACTTACGGGCACATGACCCAAAACCCAGTTTTGGTCATGTCCCGAGACAACTCCCTTTTGGCCATTCTCCATATATGTGTCAATGAGTTTCATCCTCCGGTGTGACCCTTAGGTTTATGCATGTCAATAGATAAACGTAAAATCCCATTTTACTTGATCCTATTTAAGTGGCAACTAACGAGACTTTAGTATTGCCTGACACTGCATAGCGAATCGACCCTGTCGATTCTAACCTTTCCGTCGTCCCTGTCATTATCCTTTTATCTCCGATATCCTGATTGAGATAAGGCATAGAGCCGTCATCCTTATTATTCTCAATCACCGTTCCTTGATATGTGAGATGACTGAAGATATGATACCCAGTATCATGTGCATGGCCATGCTATTCTTTCAGTCACTCTCGATCAAGCGGCCGAGAACCGATATCTTTCCCATACCTCAGTATGAGGGATAAATCCCTTAGCCGCCTTTCGTGTCACTCATGTAGCCCGTCCCCAAGCCAATCCTGGCCGTTATGGAAGCCCTGTTACGGACAACGTTAGGCTCAGGTCAAACTCAGTTGTTGACTACATAGCAATCACAAAGACTCCTTGGTCTAAGGATACATGACAAGCTACGACAATGAATATGTTCATGACTTAATCTATGGTACATATTCAGGGCGGGTCGTCCAATATCATGTCCCACATGATATCTATGATCAGACTCCGGAATCCCATTCCAATGACTAACAGAACGTAAGCCATAAAGAGCCATCTTTCATACTAGTCGCTTCTAGTGAAGCTTTGTTGACTAGGGACCCATCGAGTGTGTTCTATCTCGATCTATGGTTCTATTCGCATGGTGGGCATAGATCAGAGCACACATCGATATATTACTCCAACACATAAGTAATATAAAGCCGCTTTAATTTTATTGCTAATGATGATATGTACATTTGGACATTTAGGATTGAACTACGGGCACTAAGACTAACAATCTCCCACTTGCCCTAGTTCCAATCTAAACTCCAATATGTCCCCATCGACTTTACATGTCTAACATGTTCAGGCAGTGACACTGCCTTAGTCAAAGGGTTGGCTATGTTATCATCTGTTGCAATATCGGTTATCTTCACTTCACCTCAGTTCAGTATTTATCTGATGAGGTGGATACGCCGCAGTACATGTTTGGATTTGTTATGCGATCTAGGCTTTTAGCTTGCGCAATGACCCTTGTGTTGTCGCAAAATGGATTCACCGGACTGGATGGGTTTTTAATTACACCCAGCCCTGCCATGAATTTCCAAATCCACATAGCCTCCTTAGCTGCCTCTGCAGCATCCATGTACTTGGCCTCTGTCGTAGATTCGGCAATGGTATCTTGCTTTACGCTTTCCCAGCTAAAGCTCTGCCATTCAGCGTAAACACATATCCTGATTGACTTCTAAAGTCATCTGGATTTGTCTTGGAAAACTAGCGTCTACTCATCCTTCGCCGACTAGTTCAACATCATCTTTCCCCCGGGTTAGAATGATGTCTACTGGTACAACATAAGGCTTACGAGACGTCTGGTCTCATACATGTCATGGCATATATGATCGATCCTGCCCCGAGGCGCATAGGATTCTCATCATCCTTTTCAGCTCATCAGGTGTCTTAGGACACTGAGTCTTGCTGAGATGAATGCCATGACTAGTGGGTAAGAGTCCTTTCTTTGAATCAAGCATTAAGAACCTACTCAATGCCTTGTTCACATAGGTTCCCTGACTTAAATCCAAGACCCTCTTGGTGCGATCTCTACATATCTTAATCCTTAAGATATGAGAAGCATCGCCTAAGTCCTTTATTGAAAAACACTTCCTCAACCAAGCTTTAGTCTCGTGCAAGGTTGGGATGTCGTTTTCAATGAGAACCAGAAAGGTAATATTGCTCCCATTAGCCTTCTTATAAACGCAAGATTCATCCTCGTTCTTGATTAAGCCAAATCCAATTACAGCTTCATCAAAACGAAGGATCCAACTCCGAGAAGTTCGTTTCAATCCATAAATGGATTTCAACAACTTATAAATCTTTCCTTTATTCTTCGGATCGTCAAAACCTTTGGGCCGAGACATACAAACGTACTCAGTCAAATTTCCATTTAGGAAAGCGGTTTTGACATCCACTTGCCATATCTCGTAATTATGATACGCAGTTATGTCAAGAAGAATTTGGATCGATTTTGACCATAGCCACTAAGGAGAAGGTTTCCTCATAGTCAATCCATTGGATCTGCCTATAACCTTTCGCCACCAGTTGAGCTTTGTAGGTCAGAGGGTTGCCGTCCATGTCCATCTTCACCTTGAAGATCAATTTGCATCCTATGGTCCTCACACCATTGATAGGATCAACCGGTTCTCAGACTCGGTTGTCCGACATGGATTGCATTTCCTCCCTCATGGCTCCCAGCCATAACTCGGAGTTGGGCCCATCCACGACTTCTTGAAAGGTGGCTGGATCATCGTGATCCACCATGACTTCATTGTCACCTCCGGATACCATATCTTGGAGGTGGAAGATTGATCCTTTCAAATCGCCTTGGACCTTCCGGAATTGTAACAGGAATTGGTTCTTACTCAACGACAATCTCTGGCTCCTTTCTACTGGGTTGCCAATTGGTTTAGACAGATCTGTACCATCCTGAATTTCTTCGAGATGCACAGTCCTCCCAATGACGTCTTTGGAAACAAAACTTCTTTTCCATAAAGACCCCACCCCAAGCGACGAACACCATGTTCTCACTGGGATTGTAGAAATAGTATCCCCTTGTTGCTTTGGGATACCACACGAAGGTGCATATCTCAGATCTTGGTTCGAGCTTAGTCGAAACCAAATGTTTCACATAAGCCTCGCAACCACAAATCTTTAGGAAGGACAAAGCGGGCATCATCCCGTACCATTTTAAAATAGTATCCCTTCCACACCCTTCCTCGAAGCCCGATTCACTATGAATGCGGTCGTCTCTAGAGCATAACCCCAGAAAGAGATTGGGAGATCAGTCCAACTAATCATGGAACGGACCATTGTCTAACAATGTCCGATTTCTCTGTTTGGCTACACGTTTCAACTACAGTGTCCCAGGAGGAGTCCATTCCTAAAGGATCCCATTCTCTTTTAGATGATCTAATAACTCTATGGTCAAGTATTTTCCACCTCGATCCAATCGAAGTGCCTCAATACCTTTGTCGAGCTGGTTTTCTACTATAGTCTTAAACTCTTTGAATTTATCAAAAGCTTCAGACTTATGTCTCATTGAATAGACATAACCATATTTACTATAATCATAAGTAAATGTGATAAAGTAGCTAAAACCCCTCCTGACAAGTGAAGTTATTGGTCTACACACATTCGAGTGTATCAGCCCCAATAATTCACCCGCCCTTTCATCGCGATCGATAAAGGGAACTTTAGTCATTTTACCCATCAAACAAACCTTGCACCTATCGATCGAATGGAATTCGAAAGAACCTGAAAGCCCGCACTTGTGAAGTGCTGATAGATGCTTCTTGTTTATGCGGCCCAAATGACAGTGCCATAACAGAGTTAGGTTTAAATCGTTGGATTTAGACCTCTTGGTATTAACGGAATATATAGAACTTGAGGCATTGTTACCCATATCTAATATGTACAATCCTCCAACCAAGTCAGTACTGGTATAAAACATATCATTGCATAGAACATTGAAAACTCCATTTCCAATATTAACATTATATCCTTCCTTGTCAAACATGGATACAGATATAATATTCCTACTAAAAGTAGGTATGCAATATACAGTATACAATACTAAGACAAGGCCTCTTGGCAAAGCAAGACTCATGGATCCTACAGCAGTTGCCACAACTCTAAGGTCCACTTCGTGCTTTCCAAACCTCTCCTACTTTCAACCACCATATATAAGTGCATGTGTGAGATTCAGTCCTGGTATCTAATACCCATGAATCTTTGGAAGTAGAGAGATGTAGCTCTATAGAGTCAATACCGGATGAAGGCACGGTCCCACCGCCCTTCCTTAAATCATCCGGGTTTCCTGATGAAGGCGCAGTCCTACTGCCCTTCTTCAGATCATCCAGGCTATTTGATGAAGGCGCAGTCCCACTGCCCTTCTTCAGATCAGCCGTGAACTTCCTGTAATCCCGGTTCCAATGACCAGGCTGTTGGCAGTAGAAGCAGACATTCTCAGGTGTCTCATCTTTCCTGCCAAGTGCGCATGGGCCCCGCCCTTGCCACTTCCAATTCCCTTGTTGACCATCAGAATATCCTTGGATCCCAGATCCCTGATATATTCTTCTCAGCAATTAATGACACTTCATGTAACTCTGATATGGTCTTAGAGACAGCCTTGTCAAGGACATATTCTTTGCGTTCAGACTTGAGGACTATCCTCAAAATTCTGTACCAGTCCAAATAGTTTGTCCCATTTAGCTTGACCCTGTCAAGAATGGTTTTTAATGACAAACTATTAATGTTCGCTGAATTTGCCATTTGATCTACAACAGATAAAATTCAATCAGTAAACTGAATAAATTTTATGAAGATCAAGCTTAAACACCAACAATCGATTCTAAACCTTTAGAATCTGAAACCAAGATCCTTGATTCACTCGATTAAGCTGAACTAATGCTCACCACTTAATCGAGCTATGTAGGTAGGACTCCATCCAATCACATCCAATGTGACTCTTGGCTAGGGTATGTACTTATGTACACGACTTACCCTATCTGTTACCCTAGCTCAACCTCAGGCTGAGAATCGTAGTCGGGTCCACCAATTTTCAACTATGGCCCGTCACTATGTAGGTGCTCCGCTAATGCGCACGACACCCACATATGTCGTCCAAACCTACTACCCCGCTTCCCCATGGATGCTCCGCTAATGCGCACGACACCCATAGGACGGGGAGGTAGTAAGGTGTTGATTATTGGGAGGTATCGGACATGACCCGCTTTTACTTGTCCAGTTGTGTTCAAAACTTTGGCACATCCTAGATGCGATGAGCACATCAACTACATTCCAAATGCAATGATGCCTCAAATTACATCCAATGTAATTCTTCCTTTGAACCCGTCAACTACATCCAATGTAATGACGGTTCTAAGGGTTCACACACAAGGATTAAAATTCCAATTTTATCTTTGCATGTGAGGTGATATGCTCGGTAAATAAAGTTAAGCATGCAATTCTAAAACACATAGAATTAATCATGCATAAACTAAACCAAGCATAAAGCGATAAATGTGCACATAATAGCCCCCTAAACTAACTCCCACTAGCTTCTTGAGCTCCACCGACTCCAAGCCGATGCCAACACCCGAAAAGCCACCAAATGACCTTTTCGCCCTTTCTTCGTCTTGAGTAAAATATTACAATTTAATACACGACTCGCAGGTCGGGAATAAATAAATATTACAAACAAGTGGTTCGACGACCACACCTTGAAAGAATAATTACACGCTAACTCTAACGGCTCGCAGGCCGTGAAAAGCGATAAATAATTAAATCGAGCTCGGGGCTATTATGTACACCATGCCAACATCACATCACACATCGTGTTATCAAACAAGCATGTTATCAAACATCATGTGATTTTCCGGTTTTAATTAATAGCCAAGTTTCGAAATTTTTTGATGCTCGGTTTATCGAAACCGTTCAAAAATGAAACTTTTGAACATTTGATCTTCGAGTTCGTCATGACGGTTCCAAACTCGTCATAACTAACAAAACGGTTTAGCCTTGGCATATCAACCATCCAATGGTCATGCTTGGCCTAGCTCCGTCCAACGGAGCCCCGTTCGGTCCCGGTTTCGGCTCCCCGAGAGTCCCGCTCCCGAGACCCAAAAAATCAAATTTTTTTTCAAAATTTCCAGATTTGAAATAATTTTCAAAAATTCATTTTACATGCATTAAATCCATAAACAAGAATTTAAAACATGTTATCAAACAATTTAGCAAAACAACATGCCAAAAACGAAACTTTCAAGCAAAACCGAAACTTTGAACACCGTCTTGTGAATCCCGAAGGTAGCACGGCTCTGATACCACTGTTGGGTCTCGAGGTAGGGTTGGAGATGAACCAACTCGCAGCGGAAAATCAATGAAAACCAAGAGACGATTAAACCATGAAACAACTAACAAAGAATAGATTCACAAGAGAAAAATTCAGCACTATTTCTTACCAAAACAAGAACACCGGTTAACGAATGATTGGCTTGAGTCTCCAAGACGCCTACGTATCCACATGGGAATCAAAGCCACGTAGTTCTTCTCTTTGAGGACTCAAGAACACAAACATGGAGGTGGGAGCTTGCCAAACCCGAAATGGCCATGGAAGAGGGAGAGAAAATGTGTTTCCTATTCTTGTCTTGTGTTTGTTATGTTGAAAAAAGATGACTTAAACATAACAAAACCCATACTTGTCCAACTAAAGGCATGGGACAAGTATGGTGTCAAGTAAGGTGTAAATAGGACAAAGTATGGCAAGACAAGATTGGGTTAGGTGGTGAATCACCAACACCTTAATCCTTGTCTTACTTACTTAGTACTAATTAATCAAGACTTGATTAATTAGTTCCATGGGCCTTGGTTGCATGGGCCTTTCATGGGCCTCTTGGAACATGGCCCGTGGCCATTTCCAACGAGGTCCCGTGATTCGCTCATCGCCTCCAAGCCTTCCATACCGGAAATGTCCAACATTATCCGACGCGATCAATCCCAAGACTCCAAGCCTTGTCTCGATCCGTAAAGTCCTATTCACTTACGGGCACATGACCCAAAACCCAGTTTTGGTCATGTCCCGAGACAACTCCCTTTTGGCCATTCTCCATATATGTGTCAATGAGTTTCATCCTCCGGTGTGACCCTTAGGTTTATGCATGTCAATAGATAAACGTAAAATCCCATTTTACTTGATCCTATTTAAGTGGCAACTAACGAGACTTTAGTATTGCCTGACACTGCATAGCGAATCGACCCTGTCGATTCTAACCTTTCCGTCGTCCCTGTCATTATCCTTTTATCTCCGATATCCTGATTGAGATAAGGCATAGAGCCGTCATCCTTATTATTCTCAATCACCGTTCCTTGATATGTGAGATGACTGAAGATATGATACCCAGTATCATGTGCATGGCCATGCTATTCTTTCAGTCACTCTCGATCAAGCGGCCGAGAACCGATATCTTTCCCATACCTCAGTATGAGGGATAAATCCCTTAGCCGCCTTTCGTGTCACTCATGTAGCCCGTCCCCAAGCCAATCCTGGCCGTTATGGAAGCCCTGTTACGGACAACGTTAGGCTCAGGTCAAACTCAGTTGTTGACTACATAGCAATCACAAAGACTCCTTGGTCTAAGGATACATGACAAGCTACGACAATGAATATGTTCATGACTTAATCTATGGTACATATTCAGGGCGGGTCGTCCAATATCATGTCCCACATGATATCTATGATCAGACTCCGGAATCCCATTCCAATGACTAACAGAACGTAAGCCATAAAGAGCCATCTTTCATACTAGTCGCTTCTAGTGAAGCTTTGTTGACTAGGGACCCATCGAGTGTGTTCTATCTCGATCTATGGTTCTATTCGCATGGTGGGCATAGATCAGAGCACACATCGATATATTACTCCAACACATAAGTAATATAAAGCCGCTTTAATTTTATTGCTAATGATGATATGTACATTTGGACATTTAGGATTGAACTACGGGCACTAAGACTAACAACTCGACCCTCCCCACCTAATTGACGGACAGTCCGAGGTGTAAAACCTCGAGCTCTGATACCAAGCTGTCACGACCCAATTTCAGTAAACCGAACTCGGGACGCGAACGTTTTAAAACAATAAAACAATGAAACCTGTTTTGGATAAACACTTTAAAATATCCATTTAATTAATCAAAATAAGGTTTACAACTTAAAAACACGTCCCAACACGTGGACAAAAGTACAAGGTATCCGTCACTAGACTCAAAAGACAAAACCCGGACTCCGCTCCTAGCTCCACAAGCTTCGAGAGCTTCCCTAGTCCGTCCTGTGATCAGTACCTATAGGAAAAGCAGCTAGGGGTGAGCGTTCGCTCACCACCACAGATAACAAACTGACTACGGCATAATTAGCAGACAATGTCGGTAACACCAACAACAAACTCAACTCCGGGGATCACCGTCCCCAACTCAAGTACTCTGACTGACAACCACCTACGGTGACCTTCCTCGAACGAATCAACACTCAAACATGTAAGTAGACCGACACAACGATCACGACCTCTTCCAAGGAAACAAAAGAAACTACGCAACACCAAACAAGATCACAAAGGATCGCAAACCAGCTGTTCAGTAACCAATTCTATTTCTCTCGCCCTTTCCGATCCCAGTCGGGCCAGGCGGTCGACCTGTCAGTAACCATCTATGTATCTCGCCCTTTCCGATCCCAGTCGGTCCAGGCAGTCGACCTGTCTCAGTAACCTCTCTGTCCTTCGCTCTTTCCAACACAAAGTCGGTCCAGGCAGTCGACCTGTCTTACAACTTCTCTGTCCCTCGCTCTTTCCAACACAAAGTCGGTCCAGGCAGTCGACCTGTCTTACAACTTCTCTGTCCCTCGCTCTTTCCAACACAAAGTCGGTCCAGGCAGTCGACCTGTCTCAGTAACCTCTCTCACTTAGGTAACCACAATCACAATCACAAGCAAGTTCAACAAACAACAACAACACAGGTTCAGCACTCCACAGACACTCATGGCCACCCAAGACACCAACCACAAACACGGACTCAACAGCCCCACGGGCACTCACAGCCTCCCAAGACACACCAACGATAAAGACACGGGTTCAACAACCCCACAGGCACTCACGGCCTCCCAAGACACACCAACAGTAAGGACACACGTTCAACAACCCCACGGGCACACACGGCCTCCCCAGACACCAACAGTCAAACACGGGCCCTCATAGCCACCCAAGACTCAACAGTCAAACACGGGCTCTCATGTCCACCCAAGACTCAACAGTCAACCACGGGCTCTCATGGCCACCCAAGACTCGACAGTCAAACACGGGCTCTCATGGCCACCCAAGACACACCAACAGTAACTCACGGGCTCAACAACCCCACGGGCACTCACGGCCACTCAAACTACCAACAGTAAAGACACGGGTTCACAACCCCACAGGCACACATGGCCACCCTAAACACCAAAGGTAAAGACACGGGTTCAACAACCCCACGGGCACTCATGGCCACCCCAAACTCAACAATAATACACGCTCACAAATTACCGAGACTCTAACTCGTAAGCCAGCCAAAGAATGCTTGCAACCTCCCCCGAGACTCTAACTCGGTCAGACCAGCCAAAGACACCAACCTCAAAACACGGGCTCTCATGGCCACCTAAACACAAATAATAACACGGGCTCTCATGGCCACCCAAGACTCAACAGTCAAACACGGGCTCTCAAGGCCACCCAAGACACCAATAAACAAACAACCTCCGGCTTAACCAAAGCCTCCAACAGTCCTAATATCAACAGTTCCTCATTCAACCTCCGGGCATGATCATATGCCTCCAGTACTCCTAATATCGATAAGTTCACAAACAACCTCCGGGCATGGTCATATGCCTCCAGTAATTCTAACAACGCTAAGTTCTCCGTTCCTACGACACTACTAAGTGTCACATGCTTTTCCAATAATCACTACGTTCCCGTATCATGCATTTCTACTATTCGATAAACCTACTTAACCCACGACACCCCGGTGTCACATGCAATTCTACTGTTAACTTTCCCTAGTCAGGGCCGAGATCCGGCTACTTTTCCCTACCTCGTGAAGCGTGTCACAACCAATGCTCGCTCTCCAGCAATGCTCCAAATTTCCCGCTTAGACTCCTCTTTCCACGGTAGGCGATACGGTCTACAATTATTACAATTAACACACTTTTTAAGTAAGCAGGCGAAACCCGAATTTAAAGTATTAAACGCCCAAATGCAACCCCGACATTGTCGATCACTCCCAAACTTCCCAATTACTCGACATTGTCGATAATGGACCCGAAAAGGCCCGATTCGCCCGACATGGCGAATTTGCCCGGGTTTTGAAAACGCCCTTCCCGGGCTCCGAAAATTCCCGTTTTCATTTCTACGGTCTTAGAATAATTCAAGGGTTCCTAGGCACTCGACGGAATCGAATTCCGACTTCCGAGTCATTTAATTAGCGTTTAAAGTTTCTAAACCCGTCAATTACAACTTTCACAATTTAATTCCAAATTTCGATCCGGGTGCGGATTAACTACTTGGGGATCGTCCTAAACCACCCGAACACGAAAACCGGATACTCGGGCATGTGGGCCCCACCCGGCCACAATTAGGAAAATTTCCTTTTCGCCCCAAAACGTTCCTAACAAACCCCAAACCTCAACCATTTATCTTTAAACCAATTCTAACCAAAACCCAACCATAATCAAACCGTTTAAACTCAAACCCTAAATTTCAAACGTACCAAAACGAAAATCGGTTAGGTGCTCACCGTAGAGAATGACGGGGTGAGCTCGATTCTTCAACCGTTGAGACGATCCGTCGGTCGGATTGTCGGGAAAACACAAAACTCTAACCTTTCTCCTTTCTTTTTCCTTTTCCTCCTTCTCTTTCTTCTCTCCACTTTCTCTCTCTACACAACTCTCCTTTTCTTAAAATGGACGTGTACTTCACAATTTCCTTCCCTTTTGTTTTGTTTTAAAAAGTAACAAAATAATACTTAATTATAAACTAACACTATTGACGTCTTCTCTTGTCTTGTCCAAAAACCTAACACCACCACATAGTGGACATGTGGTCAAGTGGGTCCCACACCTTTTTGGAAAATATCTTCTAGATATTTTCCAATCAGATTCGCGAAATTCGAACGTTTCGGGCCCCGAACGGGCACTTTTTCCAAGAAATTACGAAACTTCACGGGCTACAAGGAAACGCCTCAACTAAGACCGCTGCGACGACGGCTAAGCTTTTTTGATCCAAAACGGTCCTCGAATGGATCAAAACGTCGCTCGGTTGACTTTTCCAGCGAAAAGTCAACATTTCCCAAATTGATCAGAAAGTTGCCCTGAGTCCCCCGGAACTCACTTTGGTCGATAACGGGGTCAAGTTAAGTCCGGTATGACCCTCGGTGTCCAATTCCGGTTCAGTTAAGTGTCTGCTCAAAATTTTTAAAATTTTCCTGTTTTTCGCAGGTTTGACTGGCGTTGACCGGGAGTGTTTATTACAGTATATCATATTTATTTTTTAATAATAATATATTATATGTATTAATATAGTAATAAAAAAATTGAAATGTATTAATATAATAAAATTGACATATATTATTTACATTAAAAATTAGATGGTAATATAATAGAGGTTTATAGTGAATCGTTAAGTACAAACCATTGGATTGGATAACATATTAGTTAGATAGTACCTTGTTTCATAATATAAATATGGATCGAGTTGTTGGAATTTGGCTTACGAAATGTGAAATAGGTTGAATTGGGGTTAAATAATATATTAAATTATATATTTAATAATAAAAAATAAAATCCGCCTAGGCCCAAACTAATCCCCGCCTAACACCTAGACCTCCTCGCCGCCCGACTAGGGCCTAGCGCCTTTTACAACCTTGCTCCCAACCCTCTCTCCCACCTCTTCATCTCCTTCCCTATCACCGCAGTCTATCACCTCACTATCAGAGCTCAGGTCAAGGAAGCAAAGTTCATCGCCGTTAGGAAGAAGAAGTTCATCGTTGCGCCGTCATTCCCCCGCCGTTCATTCCACTACACAATCGCCGACTTGTTGATGTATTCACTCATCAACGAAATCCTTCTCTGAAGTACGTATTAGGGCTCATTCCAGTCCATTTTCTTGTAGAATTGTTGGGCAGAACACTAGTTTTAGTTTTAGAGGTTTATGCTGTGACATTGATGATGTAGATAGGTAGGCTGAATTCCGATCACCGACTAGTTGTATCTCTCGATCAGATTTAGGGTTTGTCTCTATCGAGACGTAGTAAATTCGGGAGTAGTGTAGTTAAGCTTTGGTGAATCGCGACCATAGGAGGATTGGATGGTCTGTATCGAGACATAGTAAATCCTGGAGAAATGTAGTTAGGTATGGGTTAATTTCGACTGGGTTTATCTCAATCGAGACGTATTGAGACAAGGTATGTCTCGATAGGTACAAGTATTTACAAAATCTGTGTCATGTCTGTTATTTTCCGTACAGGCTAGTTCATTCAAATGGCAAGGAAGAAGGTAATGGCCAAGAAACCTCTTGTAACGAAATAGTTCATTCGGAACAAGAACAAGAAAAAATAGAGTGCGGAGAACATAGTTCAGTTCAATGTTCTACTGGCCACCCCCCCCTGCTACAAGAGAAGAAGAAGAGGAGGATGCAATGGAAAGTGTTGTTCATAGTGAAAAATCAACAGAAAGACTATTAGATGAGGTGGTATAGATGTGCGTTGATCGAGGAAAAATCTAGAAGCAGTAGTGCAGCAACAACATAAACAAAATTCAGAAGATGAAGAACAAGATAAAAAACAAGGAGAAGGAGATGAGCATAAAGACGATGAAGAGGAAGAGCATGAAGAAGAACAAGATAAAGAACAAAGAGAAGGAGAAGAGCATGAAGATGAAGAAGAGGAAGAGAATGAAAAACATGTAGGTGTTGACCCAAATAATGTTGAAGCACCTCCAGTAGTAGAAGAAGGAGTAGAAGAGGAAGTAGCGGTTAGAGAAAATCCAAGCTCCTCCAGAACTTGTACAGAACCACCACCACCACCAACCCCAACATATCCTCGGCTTGGAACTATTTTGGCAAAAGAGCACCAATTCGAATGTTTGGTGACAATACAGTGTCAATACAAGTGGTGGAGGAAATATAAACCAACATTCTCTACTGATACGATGAGGGTCTAGCAAAGACTAGCCGAGGGGCCATTTGGAGGGCTGATGAACTTACCCGAAAAATTTGAGCATTCAAACAACATAATGTGGGCACTTATTGTCCGAAAAACTACTATGACTAGATCGTCAAAGATATGGTTTGTTGTGAACGGGTAACCAATTAGATTTTCCATGAAAGAGTTTGCGCTTATCATCGGATTGAGATGTTCAAAACCCTCGAACCTAGCGAAATTAAAATATGATAGGTTTAAAGTGCAATTTAGTAATATAGAATTTATGAAGAGACACTTTGGGGTAGACGCTCGAGTCACAGCAGTAGATGTGGAAAACAAATTCAAGGCCATGATGCAAGAATATCGTAGTAGGAAAAAGAGGAATGATTGTGAGTAGGAGATAATGAAAATGGGGCACCTGTGGTTTCTCACATCCGTTTTGATCCCAGGTAACAAACAAACGGTGAAGGTGGACTCACGTTGGATGGAATTGGTTGAAAACCTTGATTTGTTCTATGTGTACCCTTGGGGTTATGTTGCCTATGAACATCTCAATGCTGAACTACAGGAAAGTAATTTGACAGAAAAATTACAGCATATGAAGAAGACGAAGAAAACTACAGGAACATACACGATCAACGCCTTTGTTCCTCCTCTAATAGTAAGTAAATACAAAACTAAACTGTTTATATTCATTTACCATATCCCATTTGTATTATGTAAGTTCATTTTTATTTGTTTATGGATATATGTAGGTATTGGCATTCGAGTGTTTGCCGGAAATGGTTGAAAAGATTGCAGTGTGTAAAGCTATTCCCGAAATTTCACCGAGCATGCAAAAATGGTCAAAGAACTGGACCAAGGCACCAAACTGCACAGACGTTGTAACAGAACTGGATAAATGTTAGGTTAGGAAGTTAATAATGTGTATTACTATGTATCAACTCATTGAAATAAAAGTAAATGTTATAAGAAATTAACCATGATGTAATTATTATTTTTGTTTGATCAGGAGATAAAAAGTGTCCACATCCCTGATAGGGGTAGAGCGTCACAAGTAGGAACTAAATCTGATTGACGACATGTCAAGGATCCGTGAACGTTATCATAACGATAGGTTTGATAGAATAGTTCAAATGTTAGAGGAAGGACATTCAGTCAAATGAGTGGTTGAGGATGAGGATGTGGTTATGGGGGAGAATGACCAAGTACACCGTGACGAGGAGGGTTTGGGGGTCAATGATCAAGTGGGAGTGCGTAAAGATGTTGCGCCACTCCCGCCAGCCAGATCTCCCGTATTAGAGGCAGAGTACGATCATCATCCTAAAGACAGATTGGAAGCGGTAGAGGCACGGGTCCTAGCTTTACGACAAGAGGTCGGGGAAATGAGTGATCAATTAAGTCAGGTCATCCAATTACTTACCAACCTCCATGAAGTTCATATCTCCCGTAATGTAGGAGGAGCACATGGAGAGAACATAGCGGGGGACAACTTGTCAAGCCCTTCCCAAGTTCCACAAGAGCCACATCCATCACCGAAGGAAAGTAGTGTTGTTTCATGTCCGCCAACCTCCATGCGTAAGCGGAATCGAGTTACTCCTCCCCCTTCCTCTAAGCGAAAGAGACATGCAAAGGATGGTGATGCCTATAAGGGGAAGAGACCTATTTGGGATCCTCTGAAGCAACTATACTGTGACTTGATGAAGTTGTGCATTAATAAGATGAAGAGTGGAGCAATGTTGCATGCCACTTATGATATAAGATATGTTAAATACTTTACAGAGCTCCTTCAAGACAACACATGGTTACATAGCTATGTAATTAAGCTACACACAAAGAATTACATATGTTCATTTTTTTTATAAGAGAAAATTTATTAAACCTTTGCTTTCTTGAGTCAGGAAAACAAGGCAGGAGATCAACCTCAGAAAGAGACCGTCCCAAGACGAAAACAGCTCAAAAGAGCAACAAGGCAACAAGCCAGAACCAAAACAAAAAGAATCAGTAGGGACGCAGCCCACAAATAGACCACAAAAGACAGAAAAAGTTCAAGACTACCCTCGTACCACTTCATAAGTCTTGAAAGTAACTTTATTCGCGAACCACGTCACCTAAACCTCAGTTACCAGCGAACGGACCAAAACGATCCCGATTCCTGCAACAGAACAATCGGGACCTCTTTCGGCTCGTACTGCTTCAAATTGAAACTACCTCGATTCTTGAAGCAGGATCCCCGAAACCTCCTCCATCTCGTACTACTTCAAAAGTCTTGAATGCTATACCTCATACACTCGAGCACCAGACACTCCACCAACTTCGAGAGACGTGCTATCCAACCTCATTAGCCTCGAGCTCCGAGTTCTTGTCCCTACGTCTTGTGGCCAACACCACAAAGCGACGACATAGGTAACAAGAACCAAACGTGATCTGCCGGAGGGTCAACACCCGAAACCAGTGATCCACTAGGAGAGAAGCACCACACCACATCCCTTCCAAAACATAGGAACAACGAGTTCCCAACTGCCAAGATCATCGATCCAGGTAAAACGGGGGAAGGGAGGACTTGTCGATCGCATTCCTTTCCCAACTTTCTACAAGATATCTATCATTGACCAATAGGGCGACCACACCCCACTTAGCGCGGCCAACACCTATGCTGCACATAGGGTCGAGAATCAACTGTCCAAAATCAACAATGATCACGGCAGTAAAAGACGTTCCGCAACGATGGAGAACCGAAAGCTCGGCGAGGATTTTTTCTCACGTTTAGGAGGGATGATCATGGGTCCAATATCTGCCATCGATTGGTCCCCGACCACACCACAATGAATCTGTCGGCCACACAACGACGGGGCCGGTGAAACCAGAACCACAGCGCTGTCGACATCACCCTATCGTCCCGACCACACCTCACAGAGCATTCGACTAGACTGTAGATCCCGGAAGTAACGTGCTCACGAGGTCGAGGAGAAAATCCGGCCAGAGAACGGAAGGTAGAAACAAACAGTGAGGGAATAAGAGGGGAAGCCTCCACCGATGGCTGCCATGACCGGAGGCTAGCTGCGTCGCCGGTGGAGAAGAGACCTAAAGATGGAGGCGCGGCGTTGGTTTAGGTTTAGATAACTAGTTATGATGACAACCTTAAAGGTGAAAATAAATGGTAGGATAAACTTGGCATATTAATTACATATGTTCATATGCTTAGTTAATTTAATCTGCATGGTTCGCGTACTAAAATTTTGTTTCATGCAACATATAGAGGATGCTTTGTATGAAATCCGGAGGCGCCAGCACCACATAGAAGGATTATTCGCTCCGGATTGTGTCGTGTTGGACGAAATATTCCCCCACATACTGTAGTATTAGTATCAAATTTTGCAGGAGAGGGAGAGGGTAGGCAATCACCCGATACAATTATCAAGTCAATTAGTGAAATATGTTAATGGTCTTCGTTCGCAACATATACCCAATTCATGGAAGGGATGTAAGAGAATTTACTTTCCAGTAACTTATGCTAATACACATAGGATACTGTTGGTTGTGGATATCCCTGCACGTTGTATAAAGTATAAGACTGTGTCACTCAGTTAATCCTCGATACGGAGTTGACAAAAGTAATGAAGTCGTATTGCTATATGCTAGAAAGGGTGATCAGTAAGAGACATGTGGTGGACCCTGAGGTTCGAGAATCGTACACCTGTGATTTAAGCTATGAGAGGCTGGACAACATGCCTCAAAATGTTATGGGGTAAATATTCTTACTTAAATTGTAAACTTATGCTACAGTTACCTCTTCAGAACGTGTAAACGTTCTTACGTCACTTCTGTATGGCTTGTAGTGGAGATTGTGGGTGTACACTATAAAACTCGTCGAGCTGGAATTGGCCAACCTCCCTTCAAGGAATATCTGCAAGACCAAATCATGCCTTCGTATCGTAGGAAAATGTGTACTGATTTATTTTCGAAGTAAAAATATCTATTGTAGGTGTATCTAAGTTGTTGCTTGTAGATTTTAAAATAAGTGAATATGTGGGGAATTTTTTTGGACTTATGGAAGTTCGGGTTTGCAGGTTACAATGAATGAAATGTGTTGTATGTTATGTTTATGGTGTTGTCTGTGTGAGTAGTACAACTTAGAAGATTTAATAATATCCGTCCGATTGGGAGGAGAATTTGGGTGATCGTTCCAATAACTGGGAATATACTGGCCTCTATCATTCACGATCGAAATATGTATTAAGTCGATCGACTAGTACAACTTAGAAGATTTAATGCTATCTGTTCGATCGGGAAGACCATTTGGGCGATCGTTCCAGTTAGTGGGAATGTATTGGCCTCTTCCATTCACGATCGGAATATGTATTAAGTCGATCGACTAATACAACTTAGAAGATTTAATGATATCCGTCCGATCGGGGGGAGCATTTGGGCGATCGTTCTAGTAAGTGGGAATGTATTGGCCTCTATCATTCACGATCAGAATATTTATTAATCTGATCGGCTAGTACAACTTAGAAGATTTAATGTTGTCCGTCCGATCGGGAGGAGCATTTGGGCGATCGTTCCAGTAAGTGGGCATGTATTGGCCTCTTCCATTCACGATCAGATTATGTATTAAGTCGATCGACAAGTACAACATAGAAGGTTTAATTATATTCATCCGATCGGGAGGAACATTTGGGCGATCATTCCAATAAGTGGGAATGTATTGGCCACGATCGACAGTCACGATCGGAAGATTTAAGTTCTCTCCATTGGAAGACATGTATACTCGATCAGATATATATGCAGCCAATCGGGTTATAGGTCAGGAAAGTTTGGGTCTATCCACTCGATTGGTATGAGCTAAGTTTATTAAATAAGTGTAATGTTCACCCGATCGGGAACACATATTCGCAGCGGAAGCAAATAAAACCCGAGACCATGCAAGGAAAAACTACCAAAGATTAGATACACAAGACCAAAAATGAAATATATGAAATGACTCAAATTGCAGCTCGTGTATCAGAATATCGAATAGTCAAAAACAAAATTCCACCGTTAACTTTGAAGAAATGTATGTGGAGACCATTCACTCCAAAAATCAACTTCATTGGACCTTGTATGACCCTCCGATCGAGCTCATCAAAGTGGCTGGTCGGACAAAAAACAGTGCAGAAATTTCTACACCTTTTCTTCTCTATTTGTTCAATAACACCAAGAAAAGATGATCGACTTGAGTCTCCAAGACGCCT
Source organism: Erodium maritimum (assembly GCA_963921825.1). Taxonomy (NCBI): domain Eukaryota; kingdom Viridiplantae; phylum Streptophyta; class Magnoliopsida; order Geraniales; family Geraniaceae; genus Erodium; species Erodium maritimum. Next base: position 49,553,009 of record OY997588.1, read on the forward strand.
ACATATCCACTCGGGAATCAAATCCACGTAGTTCTTGTGAAGAGAACTCAAGAACACCAAGAATGGAGAGAAACCTTGATCCCATTTTACTTAATCCTATTTAAGTGGCAACAAACGAGACTTTAGTATTGCCTAACACTGCATAACGAATCGACCCTATCGATTCTAACCTTTCCGTCGTCTCTATCATTATCCTTTTATCTCCGATATCCTGATTGAGATAATGCATAGAGCCGTCATCCTTATTGTTCTCAATCATTGTTCCTTGATATGTGAGATGACTGAATATATGATACCCAATATCATGTGCATGACCATGCTATTCTTTTAGTCATTTTCGATAAAACGGTCAAGAACTGATATCTTTCCCATACCGCAGTATGAGGGATAAATCCCTTAGGCGTCTTTCGTGTCACTCATGCAGCCCGTCCCCAAGCCAATCCTGGCCATTATAGAAGCCCTGTTATGGACAACGTTAGGCTCAGGTCAAACTCAGTTGCATACTGCATAACGATCACAAATACTCCTTGGTCTAAGGATACATGACAAGCTACGACAATTAATATGTTCATGACTTGATATATGTCACATATTCATGTCGGGTCGTCCAATATCATGTCCCACATGATATCTATGATCAGACTCCGGAATCCCATTCCAATGACTAACATAACGTAAGCCATAAAGAGCCATCTTGCATACTAGTCGCTTTTTATGCAACTTTGTTGACTAGGGACCCATCAAGTGTGATCTATCTCGATCTATGATTCGATTCGCATTATGGGCATAGATCAGAGCACACATCGATATATTACTCCAACACATAAGTAATATAAAGCCGCTTTAATTTTATTGCTAACGATGATATATACATTTGGACATTTATGATTGAACTACAGGCACTAAGACTAACAAATATCTCCATCCGGTCGGATCATATCTCTTTTCGATCGGAACTCATGTCTTGTCGAACGGAAGAATTGAATATCTGATGTTTGATATATCAATCCGATCGGGACACTTGTAGTGGCGATCGGCATATATTTCTTTACGATCGGGACACATGTCTTGACGATTGGGACACATTTGTCAATTCCTAGAATGGTCTTCTTCATAATATGTTGGGAGTCTTAGGTCATAAGTCAACTAGGGTTTTCAATTTCTAGAATTGTATTCTCCATAATATCTTGGAATCTTAGGTCACAAGTCAACTAGGATTTTCAATGCCTAGAATGGTATTCTCCATAATATGTTGGAGTCTTAGGTCATAAGTCAACTAGGGTTTTCAATTCCTAGAATGGTCTTCTCCATAATATGTTGGAGTCTTAGGTCCGATCGAGGTAAACTAGGGTTTTCAATTCCTAGAATGGTCTTCTCCATAATATGTTGGAGACTTATGTCCGATCGTGTAAAATAATGTCCGATCGAGATCTAAACTAACTTTTGGTTTCAAATATAATCGGTTCTGAGCATATGACCGATCAAGTGTACAAAATGCCGATCAGAATACAAGTTTTGCTCGGGCTGCGAAGAAGACGCTTCAGGTTTGGCTTGGGTAGATTATGCCGATCGGTTAGTTACGGATACGAAGCCCTCCAAGGGTTATGTGAATTGTGCCGATCGGGTAAAATAATAGACCGATTGTCCCGGTTTATAGAACTTATTGGTCTCTGTCCTCCTCGATCAAAACACACATTCGATTGATCGGATAACATTTACATTACCTTTGGATGATCGGGTAATGTTTTACTCCGATCGTCACCACCGTATAAGGCAATAATTCCTTACATACATAACAGAGGAAAATCTAGATTACATTTTTTGCTACAACACCATATAGACCAGTTCAGTTCGCTAATAACTAAATACCATGCATATCACACATTATACTTGCATTGTCTTCTGGTATGACCTTCTACCTCAAAAATTCCGCATTTCCGTTTACATTTGGTTGTAGGCTCAATGACTGGGGGACTGTGTTTCGCTTCCTGCCATGCTCGCCAGTTGAAGGGAATCTGTTCAATTTATGCCTACTGCGCTTCTTTGTTAAGTCAGGAGGGAGAACCTTCGACAATTCTACGTTTGGATCAATGGTCCATTCCTCTTTCAATATTGACACTGGATATATTATTCCGGTGTAAGCCAATGCTCAATGGTCGCACAAATTGTGAATCGTGTACCTATTGCTTACTGTCTTCTGTGCTGCTAAAGTATGAACACAAGGAAGTTTATCGAAGTTGAAAACTCGACATTCGTAGTTTTTTCCATTGAAATCAACCTCGACACTACTGTCTTCACCAGATGCATGAAACTCACTTCCGTTTAGTGGTATTGTGGTGAAGTTTTTAGTCTGATCGCCCCTATCTTTTATAATTCTCTCCGCTCGTTGGGTCAAAGTTTTTGTCGTTTCTGGTATTAGACTTATGTGTGCGCTACGTTCGTGGAACCAATCAATGACTTTCTGCTGCACACCGTCTAACAATGGAATGATAGGCCACTGCCTAGGTTCTCTTAATGTTCCGTTTATAGTCTCCACACCATTCATTGTCAAAATGGTGTACCGAGCAGCTATGAACCAGCATGTTGCCCACTGGTGTTCTTGTATAGTTGTTTCGTACAGATACTCCACCGCAACTGGAAATTTTTAGCCGAATTCTATGTACTTCTTCTCGAATTCCGCAACTGTGTATGCTTCTACAAGTTCATTGAATGGCTACTCAACTCTGCTCTTTTATGTGGCTTTCACTTTTTCTCTTATGTTCTGAGTCAAATGCCACCTACAATGTCCATGTTGTGCCTCAAGCTAGACAGTTGCTACACGTTTGATGATACTTTCACATCTATCTGAAATGATAATTAAGTCACTCTCATCTGGTATTAACTCTTTCAACTTGTCAAAGAACCAGCGCCAAGAAGCATCATTCTCTAAGTCTACCACAGCCCAAGCAATAAGATATTGTTTATGGTTGCCATCCTGTGTTGTTTCAATTAGCAATACACCTTTATAAATCGTTTTCAACCAAGTACCATCTACTGCAACAACCTTTCTTATGGCGCCTCTAAAACCTTCAATGCATGGACGATGTGCTATGAAAACATATTTGAATCTGCACTCTGAATCCACCTCCAAGTGAATGACCGCTTCTGCATTCTTCTTTTTATATATATACAAATAAGACGAAAGAAGTGTATAACTCACATCTGGCAAACCTTTGTATCTTTCGTTCACAATTCGTCGCACCCTCCAAGAGTTCCAGTAACTCATGTCAATTGTGCTCCTTTTTCATGTGAGTGAGTATTGTCCTTGACGTCATTTGATGAAATCGATCGGCAAATGATGAAATCAAAATATCAGCAACCGCACTAGCACTTGCTCCACGTATTTCTTCCCTTTTGTTCTTATCACAAATTCATCCCCCCTTCTTCATATTCTTCACTACACGTATTGCCCATCTACATTTCTTCCCATCATATTTCACACAGTATAATTTCTTGTTAGATTTTAAAGTATGAATATTACAGTTACCCTTCGCCGCTATCTTCCTGATCGAGGCATGCGGTACTGCTTTCTTCGAAAATACATCGCCAACTTTCATACCAGAATTATCCGTGTAACCGATCCTGAATGCTTCTTTATCAACCGCGTCTGACGGAAGCACTTGGTTTATAGTAGAAGTCCGAAAATCCATATGAGCAACAATGTCCGGAACCACTTTGTTTACAGTACCAATCTCATAATCCACATCAACATACATTTCATTGTCCATTCCAACGTTATCACAACGAACCTCTTCTTAAGTACGAGAAGATGATGGTTCCCATACATGTGCAATAGGATCATCTCGAAGAGGAACGTTCTGCTTCTTCTTCCCTGTAACACTCAAAATATCAATGTCAAAATAGTCGTCATGTCCAACCTTTTCACCTACAACCGCTTCATCATCTACCACATGTGTATCTTTCTTCGCTAGCTCTACACGTAAATAGTTCCTACAACTGGACCCGTGTTCCAGAATAAATGCCTCAACACCTTCATCATCTTCTATCTTTGTTGGACGGACTACTTCATCAATAACACATTGTATGAAAGGTTATAACTGAGATTCAATTATGTATCCTCTACATACACTCCTATTATCTTTTCATACAATTTCTCCTTCACATCCTTCAAACTTGGATCGGAATCGTCAACAACCAAAAAAATATGATCCCTATTATCTAATGGTATCCATTTATATTTCCCTTGCTCTTCCTTATATTCTTCACCACATATAGCATGAATTACCACTCGAACCATCCCTGCAAAATTGAACCAAACAAAAGAATTTACATCAACATCTACTCGATCGCGACTGTTATCTCCTCTGTGTCCATATTGATTGATTACATATGTGGACCGATCGTGTACATTTGCGGGCCGATCGTCCCAAGTCAAGGTTTTTCACTTCTCGATCAGATGATGTTCTCTGCCTATCATTTAGGCGATTGAGAATGTGAGGTCAATGATAGTCGATCATATGATCGATCGTAAGAGGCTAATATCGATCGGGACTATGATCTACTCTTTGTCTTTCTCGATCATCTACAACTAATGGACGATTGATCCCAGTATAATACTTTTACTTCTTGATCAGATGATGTTCTTCGACTATCATTTAGTCGATCAAGAATGTGGGTCAATGTAGAGAAAGGCGATTGAGTGATAACTATCTCGATCGACATATTTCTGCAGAACCAAGAATCTCACCTAGATGCAATGTAATGCAAGAAAATGAAGTATATGCTTCAAACGTCTACTGTAAGGTCAATTTTCTATTTCCTTTACACTCTATGGATTTGATTAATTTATACATCTACATCTAGGTCGGGATCTACAGAGCAAAGCACCCTTACCTGGGAAACAAAAATGAGCTAGGTAGTTATGGCTGCAACAGTGACCAAACGACGACATAGTAGCAGCGTCAGTCGTGGCTCGTGCAGAAACACCACGGTGGTGGTTCGTGGTTGGCGCGAAACCGCAGGAAGAGGGAGGAGCTCCAGCACTAAAACCGAGGGAAGAAGTGGAGGGCTAGGTCCAACAAAACTACATGTAGAGGTCAAAGGGTATCCTTGGCTTATTAGAAGTTTCATTAGAGGCAAATGTTAGTTTGCAAAGGGTTAAAAAATGAAGGTCATTTTGCAAACCATTTTTGATTTGAAGGTCATTTTTCTAACTGGTCCATAATATGCCGGACATCGGCTCGCTCATGCTATTTCGGAAAAGAAAAATTGGTTTTGTTTTTATGACCTCCTTACATAATAACAAGGTTGTAAGAGCATCCACATCCATAACATTACCTACAAATTAATGATTTAGGAGAGAGAAAAAAATGCGACGTAAGAAAGAGAGTAATTTTAAGTGATGTTTAGCTTTTTGTCGACAATGACGAAATGCTTAGTTAGCATAGCTATAATTATTGTTTTTATTATTATTTTATTTCATTACTTTTAGTTTATTTTATTTTTATGTGTCAATTTTTTTATATTTTAAAACAAAAAATATGATTGAATTATAAGAAAATCAGATTTTTAATTTTGAAAAAAATAATATTTTTCAAATTAATTTTTCTTTTTGGTTTTATAAGGTAAAAAATATATAACTTGAGAGTTTAATTATTTTTAATTTAACTTATTTTAAAAAATTAATGTCCATTAAAACACACTAATTATTTTCTAAATTTGAAAAAAAAAGTTTAAGCAATTAATTTCCATTTATTACTAATGAGGAAAAATATTATTTTTAGGAAACATGATTTTATTTGAAAACAAATTTGATTTTGGAAGACCAAAAAATACTGTGCATCATTACTTTATATTAAAAAGTAATAAAATATCAAAATATGTCAGGCCCGGGGCTACCGCCCCATAGCGCGGTAGCGGGCCCAGGCCGTTACCTAGTCGCTGGGTACTACAACACAAGCGTTAGCTTATCGTTGGTGGCGCGTGGCTTTGGCGTCCACGGGCTGTGGATGCTCTAAGGAGCGATAGGCCTAGTCGGGCTGGAGAGTCCTAAATTCCTCATCGTTAAGTGATAATTATACCACGCACAACCCAATGAATCGGAACGTAAATCGTGACCCCGATCCGCAAATTAGCGGTTTGCGGGTCGCACGCTATGGAGATCGTTATCCGTGAATCATAAATCGTTAAATCACGGTTCGGGTCGCGACGCTCGACTCATGCACCTTGCTCACGAGTTACGGTTCGCGTAAACTGAGTCGTTGCGCCAGCTAATCGGAGCACGACACCAACACTTGCCATGGCGGTGAAAAAAATCCAACCGTTGGCAACGGTCGGAAAATAACAATAATTTGTTTATTCATTAAATCATAATTTTCAACCCTATAAATACCCCCAATCCCCATTCTTAAACCACCAACAATTCCACAACTTCTCTCTAATATTTCTCCAATTTTACTCTCACACTCCCAACTTCCTCTCTTTCAAAAGCCGAGGGAAAAATATCTGACGACAAAACTCAACATTCGCATTCATCAGATGACGAACAACGTAGGACGGACGATTTCCAATTGTCCCCCGAGGACCTAGGCAGCTTCCGCGACATGTTGACGCAACCTGGTGAGAACTCTGATTTCTCTCCCTATATGTAATTGGGTTCCAGCTCAAGTACTTACAAGTTTTGTAATTTATTTTTGTAATTTATATTTGTATTTATATTTATAATTTATTTTTGTAATTTATTTTGTTAACTAATATATGCATTGGATATAATACTTCAACTTGTATTTTTTGGGGTTGTATTATAAGGGAATGAATAAAAGTTTAAAGTTCATTTTTAATAACTTGTGTTAAATTTATATATAATGAATTTATTTTATTATTAATTATTTTGTCAAATTTATTTAATTTTATATAACATTTACTGTTTCATTAAAGAATTTAATAAAATCAACAAAATATCAATTCATCATCTAGTCAATATCTAGTCAACATCCACTCACAATACAATTCTCAATTTGGTTTTTACCATTGTAGAGCATAGTTCATTTCATGGCCTATAAACCACTATTTTGCACAATAAGCATACTATTCTCACATATGGTTTGTTCTATTATACATTCTTTTAGTGAAAACATAAACATGATCTATGAGGATTTTATTATTTTTAATTATTAAATTTTTCTGACTAAACATTATAGATATTAGGAAAATTTTCACTTTAATACCCTGCCAAACATTTAATTTCACTTTGATACACTGGCATAAATTTTTTGCACTTTCATACCTAAACCAAACATTTAATTTCACTTTAGTACCAAACCGTTAACTTTCTGTTAGTTTGGATGGAAAAAAGGTAAAAAGACCATAATACCCTTAACTATTACTCAAATTTACAAACTCATGGCATTGGTTCAGAACTTGAAAATAACTGAAATGACAATAATACCCTTCGTTGTTAGGGTATTAAACTGAAAATTTCAATATTTTAAAAAATAAAATCAATTTTTTTATAAATTCAGTTTTTCTTTATGAAAATTATTTTTATTTTCAAAAATTCTATTTTTAATTTAAAAATTACATAAAAATCAGTTTTTTTTAAAAAAATGCATAAAATAAGTTTTTATTTATAAAAATTATTTTTATTTTTGAAAATTCAGATTTTAGTTTAAAAAATACAAAAAAATCATATTTTATATTTTAAAATACATAAAATCAGTTTTTTTAAATTCAATTACTATTTTATTATATTTATTTTGATTTTTTCATTCTCCTACCCAGAGTCACCCCCTCTCTCTTGTGCTTCACTTTCTTTCTCTAAAACTCCCAAACCTACAACCTAATATTTATCTTCCCAACCTCATTTATGCCAGGGTATGAAAGTGTAAAAAGTTTATGACATGGTAACAAAGTGAAATTAAATGTTTGGTAGGGTATTAAAGTGAAAATTTCCCTAGATATTATTTATAGTAAAAGAGTCATTATAATATATAGAGCCTCATAAGATCTCTTAACAAAAAAACTCTAGAACAATATGGCCATTAAAAACGATTTGAAATAAGTCATATAGACATATAAAAAATAAACTAAGAAAATGACGAAATTGACGATAACTGTTCAAAATGGTACCTAATATATATTACATATACAACCAAAAATAAAAATAAATAATATTAATACAAATACTCATTTTCATTTATAAGATCCCAACAACTCAACTTCTTGAGTAAGAAATAGCTTCATTAATCGTAAAGTAGAGCCATTACACTGATCATTAACCATACAAGAATAATGATCCAATAACCATTGGCAACAAACCGTTTCAAAAGAAAACAATTATAACAATCAGAACTAGAACAAGAAATATAACTAGAACATTAATTGAAACCAAAGCTAGAACAAAAATAAAATCCAAAAAGTTCAACTGGCGATAACTGCTCAAAGTAGGGCCGAAACGCTGCTTGGTCCCCGCTCTCTAAGGAATAGTTTTGTCTAATAAGCTACCGAACTTGAACTCGACCGGTTGGTTGGTAGCAATGGCTCGTCTCAAGGACCCTTCTCAGGGTAAGTCCCTGGAGCCATAGATTCCTATCATCCCTCCTAGCTTGGCTGTTTCCCAACCCTCGTTTAATCCCCTCGCGGCTCCCCGCTACGCTCCTCTTCTGGCCCATCGGTCCCTGTAGCTTCTCAAATGGAACAGAACCAAAAGGGGGCTATCTTTGAATACCCAAGGAGGCCTATCGTTCAAGATTGGCCAGGGCCCCAAGGGTAAGGCTCCATCCTTAGTCGGACCTGGGACCCAAAAATCGGGTTAGGTACCGAGTTCAAGGTTACGAGGGGCTCCTTCCCTCGAGATGACCCAACCTTAGGTATCGAGTCCGAGTTCAACGGTACGAACCTCGATGGTTGTGGAAGTTCTTCCCATCCCTAATCGGTACCATACAGACGATCAACCTTTGTAGTTTTGAACTCCATCAAAACGAGGCACATGCGGCACCTCCCATTCGTAGTCTTGCACAATATGGCCAATTAAACCGCAATTGAAACAAAAAGCAAGGAGTTTGGCATACGTTAGGGTGACTCATATCGGATCCTGGTACTCTTGGAACCGCATGATCATGGTTCATCGGAGAGGCCAACGAACGTCCATCAAGAATCAGACTGTAACCGTGCCACCGCAGCAAAGGCCCCATTGGTCACACGGGGTTTCCAAGTGCTCAACTAGTTTTTCCCCTGCGATCTCCTTAGTTTTCCTCGTTCGGACGAGGGGCGGTATCCCCCGAGCTTGCACCCATAACTGAAGATGATCTAGGAAAGGAAGGTCCTAGGACATCAATCGGCTTTCTCCCCGAGCAGTAGAGGATGCCCGTGGAAACACCATAGTTCATTGTATCACACCCATACTCGAGCCTCCTGAGATTCGAAGTAGAAGGTGAACGTGCCCGGCTCGAGGTCCTTAACCACCACACCCACACCGACACACCCCATGCACGGGTAATGATTGACAATAGAACCTCGTTCCGGGGAGCTTTGGGAGAAGCCAGAAGACCCACCATACCAAAGCGGAGGCGTGCCAGAATCTGCGGGTCTAGTGGATTGTAGAGAACCACGACCTCCATCTCCTCTTCCTCGCTCAGACAGTAGGCAGAAAAATTGGCTTGAAGGTCCCCAAACACGACGGACGAATAGGATTCGGAACCATAGCATGGGTTGCCACCGCCGTTGCCACTAGATGAGGAGTCGGAACCTTAATGGGGGAAGACATTCTCAAGTTAGGCATAGGAACCTAAGACAAGTCCATGGATGTCGGCGATGGTGCTTGATCAAGCACTTTGATCGGTCGGCCCCTCTTTTCCTTGGCCGATAGAGTAGGTCGGTGTGGTCACTCCTGGAGAGAAAACAACCAAGGTCTGGTGCAACAATAATGGAGGTTGCAGGAGCTCACTAGAGGGAAGCGGTAGTATGGTCGAGAGAGGATACCTGAGGATGGGGACATCTTAGCGGCGGAAAACAACGACACAACAAGACAAAGGTGGCGTAGACATGACAGAAAGTTAAGGCTAGAAAACTCTCGCTAAGATAGCGGTCCTCAAATACCGTTTAACGTATTGTTCTTGAAGATTAACAAAGAAGTTTATTACATATAACTATTATATTTATAACAAATAAACATTTCACATAATTGAATAAATAATACATGTTTTTTCTATAGTATATTTTTATCTTACATAATAAATAAAATTGTTTTATTATCTTTCCCATCTCTCAACATAAATGTATCACACGTTTCCTCTTTTTTTCTCTTGAACGTATAATCATTTTATTATTTTATTAATCAGAATAAAATACGATACAAAATATAGATACGGTAAGAAATAAAAAGGTGAAACAAAAGTCTTGACCTATAGGTTCTAGACGCTAACTTATAACTAAATGCCCGGCTATTCTAACAACAACTATTGGTGGACAATCTTTACACGGGTGGCTACTCAGTTGTAGCTCACAATAATCATTTTTCCTGACTCGACTTGAAAATGCCCGTGATAATTGATGGGGGAGTTTGGGAGGATAACGAGCATCTAGGGAAAACACTAGGAAACAAGGGAAACAGGATGTCGAGTTTGCACCGACGTTAGTAGGCCGAGGTATGCATCCCCACATACACACCGATCCAGCAGATGGGGTTGGAACATGTTGTGGCTCCTCTAGGGTAGCCCGTGATGCCCTATCAGTCTCAACAATTGTTGATTCCAATGTCCCTGACCCCAAGCGGGGGTGCTAGGGCCCCGATCCAACGAATGGGGGTGGAGCGGTCGTGCATCGAAATGCAGGTGCAGTGTCTCTCGTGGTAGTGGAGTGTGTGGAGGTGGCAGCTCTGGTTGCAAAGGAAGGGTAGTGGTGACGGCTCTAGTGGAAGAAAAGTGGGTGGTGGTGACGACTCTGGTGGTAGGAGAAGGTGAGGCGGTGGTCGCTCTGGTGGCAACGATGGGGGTGGTGGTGATAATGTTGATGTCGGTGGAGGCAGTCTTGGGAGAAAGGGTGGCATCTGATTAGTGAGTCCATGGTCCCTGTTGCATAAGGCGGACCATGGCTGGTCGGCGGTCACTATGTTAGGGATGGAGAGGGGTCGGTAGTGGAGGAGGTGGTGTCTGTTGGGTCTCGAGGTAGGGTTGGAGATGAACCAACTCGCAGCAGAAAATCAATGAAAACCAAGAGACGATTAAAACCATGAAACAACTAACAAAGAATGGATTCACAAGAGAAAAATTCAGCACTATTTCTTACCAAAACAAGAACACCGGTTAACGAATGATTGGCTTGAGTCTCCAAGACGCCTACGTATCCACATGGGAATCAAAGCCACGTAGTTCTTCTCTTTGAGGACTCAAGAACACAAAAATGGAGGTGAGAACTTGCCAAACCCGAAATTGCAAGGGAAGGGGGAGAGAAGTTGTGTTTCCTATTCTTGTCTTGTGTTTGTTATGTTGAAAAAAGATGACTTAAACATAACAAAACCCATATTTGTCCATCTAAAGGCATGGGACAAGTATGGTGTCAAGTAAGGTGTAAATAGGACAAAGTATGGCTAGACAAGATTGGGTTAGGTGGTGAATCACCAACACCTTAATCCTTGTCTTCCTTACTTAGTACTAATTAATCAAGACTTGATTAATTAGTTCCATGGGCCTTGGTTGCATGGGCCTTTCATGGGCCTCTTGGAACATGGCCCGTGGCCATTTCCAACGAGGTCCCGTGATTCGCTCATCGCCTCCAAGCCTTCCATACCGGAAATGTCCAACATTATCCGACGCGATCAATCCCAAGACTCCAAGCCTTGTCTCGATCCGTGAAGTCCTATTCACTTACGGGCACGTGACCTAAAACCCAGTTTTGGTCATGTCCCGAGACAACTCCCTTTTAGCCATTCTCCATAAATGTGTCAATGAGTTTCATCCTCCGGTGTGACCCTTAGGTTTATGCATGTCAATAGATCAACGTAAAATCACATTTTACTTGATCCTATTTAAGTGGAAACTAACGAGACTTTAGTGTTGCCTGACACTACATAGCGAATCGACCCTGTCGATTCTAACCTTTCCGTCGTCCCTGTCATTATCCTTTTATCTCCGATATCCTTATTGAGATAAGGCATAGAACCGTCATCCTTATTATTCTGAATCACTGTTCCTTGATATGTGAGATGACTGAAGATATGATACTCAGTATCATGTGCATGGCCATGCTATTCTTTCAGTCACTCTCGATCAAGCGGCCGAGAACCGATATCTTTCCCATACCTCAGTATGAGGGATAAATCCCTTAGCCGTCTTTCGTGTCACTCATGTAGCCCGTCCCCAAGCCAATCCTGGCTGTTATGGAAACCCTGTTACGGACAACGTTAGGCTCAGGTCAAACTCAGTTGTTGACTACATAGCAATCACAAAGACTCCTTGGTCTAAGGATACATGACAAGCTACGACACTGAATATGTTCATGACTTAATCTATGACACATATTCAGGGTGGGTCGTTCAATATCATGTCCCACATGATATCTATGATCAGACTCCGGAATCCCATTCCAATGACTAACAGAACGTAAGCCATAAAGAGCCATCTTTCATACTAGTCGCTTCCAGTGAAGCTTTGTTGACTAGGGACCCATCGAGTGTGATCTATCTCGACCTATGGTTCTATTCGCATGGTGGGCATAGATCAGAGCACACATCGATATATTACTCCAACACATAAGTAATATAAAGCCGCTTTAATTTTATTGCTAACGATGATATATACATTTGGACATTTAGGATTGAACTACAGGCACTAAGACTAACAATCTCCCACTTGCCCTAGTTCAAATCTAAACTCCAATATGTCTCCATCAACTTTACATGTCTAACATGTTCAGGCAGCGACACTGCCTTAGTCAAAGGGTTGGCTATGTTATCATCTGTTGCAATATAGGTTATCTTCATTTCACCTCAGTTCAGTATTTCTCTGATGAGGTGGATACGCTGCAATACATGTTTGGATTTGTTATGCGATCTAGGCTTTTAGCTTGTGCAATGGCCCTTGTGTTGTCGCAAAATGAATTCACCGGGCTGGATGTATTTTTGATTACACCCAACCCTGCCGTGAATTTCCAAATCCACATAGCCTCCTTAGATGCCTCTGCAACATCCATGTACTTGGCCTCTGTCGTAGATTCGGCAATGGTACCTTGCTTTACGCTCTCCCAGCTAAAGCTCTTCCCTTCAGCGTAAACACATATCCTGACTGACTTCTAAAGTCATCTGGATTTGTCTTGGAAAACTAGCGTCTACTCATCCTTCGACGACTAGTTCAGCATCATATTTCCCTCGGGTTAGACTGATGTCTACTGGTACAACATAAGGCTTACGAAACGTCCGGTCTCGTACATGTCATGGCATTTATGATCGATCCTGCCCCTAGGTGCATGGGATTCTTATCATCCTTTTCAGCTCATCATGTGTCTTAGGACACTGAGTCTTGCTGAGATGAATGTCATGACTAGTGGCTAAGAGTCATTTCTTTGAATCGAGCATTAAGAACCTACTCAATGCCTTGTTCACATAGGTTCCCTGACTTAAATCCAAGACCCTCTTGGTGCGATCTCTACATATCTTAATCCTTAAGATATAAGAAGCATCGCCTAAGTCCTTTGTTGAAAAACACTTCCTCAACCAAGCTTTAGTCTCGTGCAAGGTTGGGATGTCGTTTTCAATGAGAACCAGAAAGGTAATCTTGCTCCCACTAGCCTTCTTATAAACGCAAGATTCATCCTCGTTCTTAATTAAGGCAAATCCAATTACAACTTCATCAAAACGAAGGATCCAACTCCGAGAAGTTCGTTTCGATCCATAAATGGATTTCAACAACTTATAAATCTTTCCTTTATTCTTCGGATCGTCAAAACCTTTGGGCTGAGACATGCAAACGTACTCAGTCAAATTTCCATTTAGGAAAGCGGTTTTGACAACCACTTGCCATATCTCGTAATTATGATACGTAGTTATGTAAAGAAGAATTTGGATCGATTTTGACCATAGCCACTAAGGAGAAGGTTTCCTCATAGTCAATCCATTAGATCTGCCTATAACCTTTCGCCACCAGTTGAGCTTTGTAGGTCAGAGGGTTGCCGTCCATGTCCATCTTCACCTTGAAGATCCATTTGCATCCGATGGTCCTCACACCATTGATGGGATCAACCGGTTCCCAGACTCGGTTGTCTGACATGGATTGCATTTCCTCCCTCATGGCTCCCAGCCATAACTCGGAGTCGGGCCCATCCACGACTTCCTGAAAGGTGGCTGGATCATCGTGATCCACCATGACTTCATTGTCACCTCCGGATACCATATCTTGGAGGTGGAAGATTGATCCTTTCAAATCGCCTTGGACCTTCCGGAATTGTAACAGGAATTGGTTCTTACTCTACAACAATCTCTGGCTCCTTTCTACTGGGTTGTCAATTGATTTAGACAGATCTGTACCATCAATGACGTATTTGGAAACAAAACTCCTTTTCCATAAAGACCCCACCCCAAGCGACGAACACCATGTTCTCACTGGGATTGTAGAAGTAGTATCCCCTTGTTTCTTTGGGATACCACACGAAGGTGCATATCTCAGATCTTGGTTTGAGCTTAATCGAAACCAAATGTTTCACATAAGCATCGCAACCACAAATCTTTAGGAAGGACAAAGCGGGCATCATCCCGTACCATTTTAAAACAGTATCCCTTCCACACCCTTCGTCGAAGCCCGATTCACTATGAATGCGGTCGTCTCTAAAGCATAACCCCAGAAAGAGATTGGGAGATCAGTCCAACTAATCATGGAACGGACCATTGTCTAACAATGTCCGATTTCTCCGTTTGGATACACATTTCAACTATAGTGTCCCAAGAGGAGTCCATTCCAAAAGGATCCCATTCTCTTTTAGATGATCTAATAACTCTATGGTCAAGTATTTTCCACCTCGATCCAATCGAAGTGCCTTAATACCTTTGTCGAGCTGGTTTTCTACTTTAGTCTTAAACTCTTTGAATTTATCAAAAGCTTCAGACTTATGTCACACCGAATAGACATAACCATATTTACTGTAATCATCAGTAAATGTGATAAAGTAGCTAAAACCCCTCATGGCAAATGAACTTATTCGTCTACACACATTCCAGTGTATCAGCCCCAATAATTCACCCGCCCTTTCATCGCGATCGATAAAGGGCACTTTAGTCATTTTGCCCATCAAACAAACCTTGCACCTATCGATCGAATGGAATTCGAATGAACCTGAAAGCCCGCACTTCTGAAGTGCTGATAGACGCTTCTTTTTTATGCGGCCCAAATGACAGTACCATAACAGAGTTAGGTTTAAATCGTTGGATTTAGACCTCTTGGTATTAACGTAATATATAGAACTTGAGTCATTGTTACCCATATCTAATATGTACAATCCTCCAACCAAGTCAGTACTGGTATAAAACATATCATTGCATAGAACATTGAAAACTCCATTTCCAATATTAACATTATATCCTTCCTTGTCAAACACGGATACAGATATAATATTCCTGCTAAAAGTAGGTATGCAATATACATTATACAATACTAAGACAAGGCCACTTGGCAAAGCAAGACTCATGGATCCTACAGTAGTTGCCACAACTCTGAGGTCCATTTCGTGGTTTCCAAACCTCTCCAACTTTCAGCCACCATATATTAGTGCATGTGTGAGATTAAGTCCTGGTATCTAATATCCATGAATCTTTGAAAGTAGAGAGATGTAGCTCTATAGAGTTAATACCAGATGAAGGCACGGTCCCACCACCCTTCCTTAGATCATCCAGGTTTCCTGATGAAGGCGCAGTCCTACTCCCCTTCTTCAGATCATTCAGGCTATTTGATGAAGGCGCAGTCCCACTGTCCTTCTTCATATCAGCCGTGAACTTCCTGTAATCCCGGTTCCAATGACCAGGCTGTTGGCAGTAGAAGCAGACATTCTCAGGTGTCTCATCTTTCCCGCCAAGTGTGCATGGGCCCCGCCCTTGCCACTTCTAATTCCCTTGTTGACCATCAGAATATCCTTGGATCCCAGATCCCTGATATATTCTTCTCAGCAGTTAATGACACTTCATGTAACTCTGATATGGTCTTAGAGACAGCCTTGTCAAGGACATATTCTTTGCGTTCAGACTTGAGGAATATCATCAAAATTCTGTACCAATCCAAGTAGTTTGTCCCATTTAGCTTGACCCTGTCAAGAATGGTTTTTAATGACAAACTATTAATGTTCGCTGAATTTTCCATTTGATCTACAACATATAAAATTCAATCAGTAAACTGAATAAATTTTATGAAGATCAAGCTTAAAAACCAACAATCGATTCTAAACCTTTAGAATCTGAAACCAAGATCCTTGATTCACTCGATTAAGCTGAACTAATGCTCACCACTCAATCGAGCTATGTAGGTAGGACTCCATCCAATCACATCCAATGTGACTCTTGGCTAGGGTATGTAGTTATGTACACGGCTTACCCTATCTGTTACCCTAGCTCAACCTCAGGCTGAGAATCGTAGTCGGGTCCACCAATTTCCAACTATGGCCCGTCACTATGTAGGTGCTCCGCTAATGCGCACGACACCCACATATGTCGTCCAAACCTACTACCCCGCTTCCCCATGGATGCTCCGCTAATGCGCACGACACCCATAGGACGGGGAGGTAGTAAGGTGTTGATGATTGGGAGGTATCGGACATGACCCGCTTTTACTTGTTCGGTTTTGTTCAAAACTTTGGGCACATCCTAGATGCGATGAGCACATCAACTACATTCCAAATGTAATGATGCCTCCAATTACATCCAATGTAATTCTTCCTTCGAACCCGTCAACTACATCTAATGTAATGACGGTTCTAAGGGCTCACAAACAAGGATTAAAATTCCAAATTTATCTTTGCATGTGAGGTGATATGCTCGGTAAATAAAGTTAAGCATGCAATTCTAAAACACATAGAATTAGTCATGCATAAACTAAACCAAGCATAAAGCGATAAATGTGCACATAATAGCCCCCTAAACTAACTCCCACTAGCTTCTTGAGCTCCACAGACTCCAAGCCGATGCCAACACCCGAAAAGCCACCAAATGACCTTTTCGCCTTTTATTCGTCTTGAGTAAAATATTACAATTTAATACACGACTCGCAGGTCGGGAATAAATAAATATTACAAACAAGTGGTTCGACGACCACACCTTGAAAGAATAATTACACGCTAACTCTAACGGCTCGTAGGCCGTGAAAAGCGATAAATAATTAAATCGAGCTCGGGGATATTATGTACACCATGCCAACAACACATCACACATCGTTTATCAAACAAGCATGTTATCAAACATCATGTGATTTTCCGGTTTTATTTAATAGCCAAGTTTCGAAATTTTTTGATGCTCGGTTTATCGAAACCGTTCAAAAATGAAACTTTTGAACATTTGATCTTCGAGTTCGTCATGACGGTTCCAAACTCGTCATAACTAAAAAAACGGTTTAGCCTTGGCATATCAACCATCCAATGGTCATGCTTGGCCTAGCTCCGTCCAACGGAACCCCGTTTGGTCCCGGTTTCGGCTCCCCGAGAGTCCCGCTCCCGAGACCCGAAAAATCAAATTTTTTTCAAAATTTCCAGATTTGAAATAATTTTCAAAAATTCATTTTACATGCATTAAATCCATAAACAAGAATTTAAAACATGTTATCAAACAATTTAGCAAAACAACATGCCAAAAACGAAACTTTCAACCAAAACCGAAACTTTGAACACCGTCTTGTGAATCCCGAAGGTAGCACGGCTCTGATACCACTGTTGGGTCTCAAGGTAGGGTTGGAGATGAACCAACTCGCAGCGGAAAATCAATGAAAACCAAGAGACGATTAAAACCATGAAACAACTAACAAAGAATTGATTCACAAGAGAAAAATTCAGCACTATTTCTTACCAAAACAAGAACACCGGTTAACGAATGATTGGCTTGAGTCTCCAAGACGCCTACGTATCCACATGGGAATCAAAGCCACGTAGTTCTTCTCTTTGAGGACTCAAGAACACAAAAATGGAGGTGAGAACTTGCCAAACCCGAAATTGCAAGGGAAGGGGGAGAGAAGTTGTGTTTCCTATTCTTGTCTTGTGTTTGTTATGTTGAAAAAAGATGACTTAAACATAACAAAACTCATACTTGTCCAACTAAAGGCATGGGACAATTATGGTGTCAAGTAAGGTGTAAATAGGACAAAGTATGGCTAGACAAGATTGGGTTAGGTGGTGAATCACCAACACCTTAATCCTTGTCTTCCTTACTTAGTACTAATTAATCAAGACTTGATTAATTAGTTCCATGGGCCTTGGTTGCATGGGCCTTTCATGGGCCTCTTGGAACATGGCCCGTGGCCATTTCCAACGAGGTCCCGTGATTCGCTCATCGCCTCCAAGCCTTCCATACCGGAAATGTCCAACATTATCCGACGCGATCAATCCCAAGACTCCAAGCCTTGTCTCGATCCCTGAAGTCCTATTCACTTACGGGCACGTGACCCAAAACCCAGTTTTGGTCATGTCCCGAGACAACTCCCTTTTAGCCATTCTCCATAAACGTGTCAATGAGTTTCATCCTCCGGTGTGACCCTTAGGTTTATGCTTGTCAATAGATCAACGTAAAATCTCATTTTACTTGATCCTATTTAAGTGGCAACTAACGAAACTTTAGTGTTGCCTAACACTGCATAGCGAATCGACCCTGTCGATTCTAACCTTTCCGTCGTCCCTGTCATTATCCTTTTATCTCCGATATCCTGATTGAGATAAGGGATAGAGCCGTCATCCTTATTATTCTGAATCACTGTTCCTTGATATGTGAGATGACTGAAGATATGATACTCAGTATCATGTGCATGGCCATGCTATTCTTTCAGTCACTCTCGATCAAGCGGCCGAGAACCGATATCTTTCCCATAGCTCATACCTCAGTATGAGGGATAAATCCCTTAGCCGTCTTTCATGTCACTCATGTAGCCCGTCCCCAAGCCAATCCTGGCCGTTATGGAAACCCTGTTACGGACAACGTTAGGCTCAGGTCAAACTCAGTTGTTGACTACATAGCGATCACAAAGACTCCTTGGTCTAAGGATACATGACAAGCTACGACACTGAATATGTTCATGACTTAATCTATGACACATATTCATGGTGGGTCGTCCAATATTATGTCCCACATGATATCTATGATCAGACTCCGAAATCCCATTCCAATGACTAACAGAACGTAAGCCATAAAGAGCCATCTTTCATACTAGTCGCTTCCAGTGAAGCTTTGTTGACTAGGGACCCCTCGAGTGTGATCTATCTCGACCTATGGTTCTATTCGCATGGTGGGCATAGATCAGAGCACACATCGATATATTACTCCAACACATAAGTAATATAAAGCCGCTTTAATTTTATTGCTAACGATGATATATACATTTGGACATTTAGGATTGAACTATGGGCACTAAGACTAACAATCTCCCACTTGCCCTAGTTCAAATCTAAACTCCAATATGTCCCCATCAACTTTACATATCTAACATGTTCAGGCAGCGACACTGCCTTAGTCAAAGGGTTGGCTATGTTATCATATGTTGCAATATAGGTTATCTTCATTTCACCTCAGTTCAGTATTTCTCTGATGAGGTGGATACGCTGCAGTACATGCTTGGATTTGTTATGCGATCTAGGCTTTTAGCTTGTGCAATGGCCCTTGTGTTGTCGCAAAATGAATTCACCGGGCTGGATGTATTTTTTATTACACCCAACCCTACCGTGAATTTCCAAATCCACATAGCCTCCTTAGATGCCTCTGCAACATCCATGTCGTCATGGACAAAGGCGACGTCGTTGGTGGCGGCTGAGGCGGTGGTTCAAGAGTCGGATGAGGCGATGATGATGGTGGCCTTTGGATCGTCTGAGAGGAATTGCAATTTCGTCGTGAGGAGTTAGGGTCAACTACGCATAGAGTTATGGTCGTTGTTGCAATTGAAGCTCGTTGGCCCTTGAACTGTAGTGGAGGCAACAAAGGGGTTGTGATGACTTTCTTTTGTGTTGGTGGTGGTGATGGACGCAGGCCTGTCCCGTCCATTTTACATGTTAGGCGTAAGGCCACAAGCTGAGGGCAGCAGGCCACATATTTTTTTTAAAAAATGAACCTATCAATAAGGCCCAACAAAAATTTGATCTGTAAATAATAGTCTTCCCAACCAATTTTATCCTTTCCAAAGCCATCGTTTAATCTTCCAAAAAACCATCTTTTCTTCTTCCCAAAACAATTTTGTTTTTCCCATCAAATCTTCTTAGTTTTCATACAATTGTTATACTTTTTTTCTTTCTTCCAAATCATCATGCAGAAGATGTATAAGTAAGGGTGTGATATTAAGTTTAGATTATTTATTCTTCATTTCCATTTCTGATCTATAATAGCGGTTGGAGCTCTATAAATTCCTGATTTTTGCAGGAGGAGAAAGCAACGAGGTCTATTAAATATGGTTTTACTTTGAAGCTACAATATTAAGCTGTTTTTTTTCTTTCTTTCAAGAATTCAATTTGTTGTGCATGTTCATGATGTGTGATTTTTGGTTGTCTTAATTTATAGGGTAAACTACAAATACCTACCCCAAACATGTAGCGTTTAACTAATACCTACCTAAAAAGTTTTTTTTAACTGATACCTACTCAGATGTTTCGTTATAGAGGTTACTCCATGTCCTAACGTCGTACTACACTTCATTGTCAAATCCGCACCCAAACTTTGGAAATTGTCAAATAGTAACAAATTTCAAAACTGAATTATTAAAAACCAACAAGTAATGTTTAATTTAACTGTTTCCGTGAACAGTGACTCACGTGCGTCTCACGTGACTCATTTTATAATGGAGCTTGGGCGAGCTGAGGTCACGAAGAGATGAAGTTAGAAGGTCGGACACAAAGAGATGAAGAGATGAAGTCACGAAGGAAGAACATATTTGAGGGAAAACTCGACATTTCACTGGGCCTTTCATGGGCCTCTTAGAACATGGCCCGTGGCCATTTCCAACGAGGTCCTGTGATTCGCTCATCGCCTCTAAGCCTTCCATACCGGAAATGTCCAACATTATCCGACGCGATCAATCCCAAGACTCCAAGCCTTGTCTCGATCCATAAAGTCCTATTCACTTACGGGCACATGACCCAAAACCCAGTTTTGGTCATGTCCCGAGAAAACTCCCTTTTGGCCATTCTCCATAAATGTGTTAATGAGTTTCATCCTCCGGTGCGACCCTTAGGTTTATGCATGTCAATAGATCAACGTAAAATCCCATTTTACTTGATCCTATTTTAGTGGCAACTAACGAGACTTTAGTATTGCCTGACACTGCATAACGAATCGACCCAGTCGATTCTAACCTTTCCGTCGTCCCTGTCATTATCCTTTAATCTCCGAGATCCTGATTGAGATAAGGCATAGAGTCGTCATCCTTATTATTCTCAATCACTGTTCCTTGATATGTGAGATGACTGAATATATGATACCCAGTATCATGTGCATGGTCATGCTATTCTTTCAGTCACTCTCGATCAAGCGGCCGAGAACCGATATCTTTCTCATACCTTAGTATGAGGGATAAATCCCTTAGCCGTCTTTCGTGTCACTCATGTAACCCGTTCCCAAGCCAATCCTGCCCGTTATGGAAGCCCTTTTACGGACAACGTTAGGCTCAGGTCAAACTCAGTTGTTGACTACATAGCGATCACAAAGACTCCTTGGTCTAAGGATACATGACAAGCTACGACAATGAATATGTTCATGACTTGATCTATGACACATATTCATGTTGGGTCGTCCAATATCATGTCCCACATGATATCTATACTCAGACTCTGAATCCCATTCCAATGACTAACATAACGTAAGCCATAAAGAGCCATCTTTCATACTAGTCGCTTCTAGTAAAGCTTTGTTGACTAGGGACCCATCGAGTGTGATCTATCTCCATCTATGGTTCTATTCGCATGGTGGGCATAGATCATAGCACACATCGATATATTACTCCAACACATAAGTAATATAAAGCCGCTTTAATTTTATTGCTAACGATGATATATACATTTGGACATTTAGGATTGAACTACGAGCACTAAGACTAACAATACTACGAGCACTAAGACTAACAGCTGGGTGGAGTGGAGGTCAAGGTTTGGGTTGCTGAAGTTAGCAACACAATAATACCAGTAATCATACATCCAAATCTCATAGAGCCCTCTACTAAAGAAGACACGCCTGTTTTGTCTAAGCAAATAACTGACCAGGATGATGATTTGTCAAGTGAATTTTATTTATCAGAAGAGGCTTCCCCATTACTCAATCAATCAGAAGATTTGGATGGTATAGAGAATGTTTCAAAAGCTCAACAACTAGCACATTTGGAACAGGCATGAATATGCATTGAAGGGGAAGGATCCAAAGTTGTCACTCAACACCCAACTGAACCTATACAATGGAATGGTGCAGCATTGATAGCTACCTGGGCTGAAAATACAAGGGTTACTGAAGCCTTAGTGACATTCTCTGCAACAAAAGACACTCAGGTGGGGGTGTAGACACAAGCATTGACACCAATTATTGAAGAAGACACTGTTACAACCACCTGTGAGGAAGTTAATCTGATTCAGTTACAATCACAATCCCAGTTAGTTACAGAAGTGATAGAGGAGGCTGGGTCAGACTTGGGAGTTGATACAACCCTGTCCATTGAAGCATTGACATTGCAAAACATTAATGAGGAGTTGATAGTGCCAGACACTTTTTTCACTGACAATACAACAGCTCAACAAAGATCACCAACCAAGCATTTTTTTGGAGGAAATTTTAAAGAACAACAGTTGGCCCAAGTCTCCTCAAATAATTTTCAAAGCCCAACACTGTTACTTAGAAGTGGAAAAGATAGAAGAAAAGTGAAAAAAATCCTACCACTTACATCTATGCCACTAGATCAAAGGTTGGTAATCTCAAGGACACTACTGATGATCCCTCACCTTCTTCTTCTGATAAATTTTCAACTGAGAAGAAGAATAGAATATTTGAAGCATCTGGGAAGGGGACTTGGGATTATTGCAAAGCAATAGGCCTAAAGGCCTTTGCTACTGACTTAGAATTGGTTGATCAATTTGAACATCTGAATGATGAACTGCAGGGAAGGGTAATTGCTGAGGATTTTGGGGATGAGCTGTCACGCCCCAATTTCAGCGAACCGAACTCGGGACGCGAACATTTAAAACATGAACACTTAAAACCTGCTTTGAATAAAACTCTGATATTTCCATTTAATTACCAAAAATAATAATAGTATTTACAATACAAAAACGTCCCAACAAGTGGACAAGGTACACATCCGTCACTAGACTCAACAAAAGTAAAGACCAGACTCCGCTCCAAGCTCCATGAACTTCAAGAGCTAACCTAGTCTGTCCGGTGATCAGTACCTGTAGGAAAAGCAGCTAGGGGTGAGCGTTCGCTCACCTCCACGGATAACAGACTGACTATGGCATAATTAGTAGATAAAGCCAATAACACTAAAACCAAACCCAACACCGGGACTACAGTCCCCAACTCAAGTACCCAACTGACCCACAACCCGTTACTTTCCTCAACAAACTCAACACTTGATAACACAATGTAGACTCGACACAACTATCGACGACCTCCTCCAAGGACACGACAGAAAGACTACACAACGCCAAACAAGATCACAAAGGATCGCACACCAGCTGCTCAGTAACCAATCTCAATTAGGTCAGGGTTCGACCTATCGCAATTCCTCGACACGAAGTCGGATCAGGCTGTCGACCTTTCGAACTCGCAATTCATCGACACTAAGTCGGATCAGGCTGTCGACCTTTCGAACTCGCAATTCATCGACACTAAGTCGGATCAGGCTGTCGACCTTTCGAACTCGCAATTCATCGACACTAAGTCGGATCAGGCTGTCGACCTTTCGAACTCACAACTTCAGGTAACCACAATCACAATCACAGGCAAGTTCAACCACACAGGCACTCAAGGCCACTCAAGACACCTCAACAATAAAGACTCGGGTTCAACAACCCCACGGGCACTCATTGCCACTCAAGACACACCAACGGTCAAGACTCGGGTTCAACAACCCCACGGCACTCACTGCCACTCAAGGCACACCAACGGTCAAGACTCGGGTTCAACAACCCCACGGCACTCACGGCCACCCCAAAACATCAACAGTAAGACACGGGCACTCATGGCCACCCAAGACACCAACAATTAAACACGGGCTCTCATGGCCACCCAAGACACCAACAATTAAATACGGGCTCTCATGGCCACCCAAGACACCAACAATTAAATACACGGGCTCTCAAGGCCACCCAACTCAACAATAAATAACACGGGCTCTCAAGGCCACTCAAACTCACCAATAAACAACACGGGCTCTCAAGGCCACCCAAACTCAACAATAAATAACGCACAACAACCTCCGGCATACTCGATGCCTCCAATAGTCCTAAGATCACTAGTTTCACAAACAACCTCCGGGCATGGTCATATGCCTCCAGTAATTCAATTATCGCTAAGTTCTCTATTCCTACGACACTACTAAGTGTCACATGCTTTTCTCTTAAACGCTACAATCCCGTATCATGCTTTTCTAATATTTAAATAAATCTACTCAACCCACGACACCCCGGTGTCACATACAATTCTATTATTAACTTTCCCTAATCAGGGCCGAGATCCGGCTACTTTTCCCTACCTCGTATATATATCCAAAAGCGCTCCAATAAAACCCGAAGTACACCCAGTCACTCGCCGAGCTTCCCTTTGCCTCGGTCCGCAGCACGACCTAAAAGAGCACAATTTCAAAGTACTTTTAAACTAGTACGAACAAACTGAAAATTAATATACTTAACGCCCAAACGTAACCCCGACAATGTCGATCACTCCCAAACTTCCCAATCACTCGACATTGTCGATAAAGGACCCGTAAAGGCCCGATTCGCCCGACATGGCGAATCTGCCCGGGTTTTGTTAATTGCCTTCCGGGGCTCCAAAAGCCCCCGTTTTTGTTTCTACGGTCTTAGAATATTTCAAGGAACCCAACGCACTTGACGGAATTGAATTCCGACTTATAAGTCAATTAATTAACGTTTAAAGTTTCTAAAACCCGTTAACTAAAACTTCTCCAATTTAATTCCAATTTTCGATTCGGTTTAGGGTAAATGGTCCGGGGAACGTTTTAAACCACCCGAACATTAACACCCGAGCAACCGAGCACGTGGGCCCCACCCAAACCCCTTGGCCGAGAACCCTAGGGCTCAAGGGGGGGCTCGGCCACCATGTGGTGGCTGGTGCCAGCTCTGGCCAGCCACCTCATGGCTGGCCGGCCACCACCCATAGTGGCCGGAGCTCCTCCCGAGTCTCCGGTCATCGGAAAACGTCCAATAACGCCTCCAACCACCTCCAAAACGTCTCCAACAAACCCCCAAACTCACTACAACCCTAACCCCTAGTTTTATACAAAACCCTAACTTTCCAAAGTTAACAAAACGAAGATCGGGTTAGGTCTTACCAACGAGGACGACGAGGGGAACAAGTTTGCTCTTTGTCTTGAGACGATCCAAGGGTTAGCTTCCTTCCCAACCCTAGCTTTTACTATCTTCTCTCTTCTTCTTCTTCTCCCTCTCTCTCTAAACTCTCTTCTCTTTCTAATTTAATCAACTAACAACAAATTCTTTTTTTTTCTCTTTTAAAACCCTATGTTCGGCCACCTCTTCTCCTCCACACCTTTTCCCCCCAAAACTAACACCACCATATTTAGGACAAGTGTCAAGGTGGGTCCCACACCTTTTGGAAAATATCTACTTGATATTTTCCAATCAGATTCGCGAAAAACGGACGTTTCGGGCCCCGAACGGGCACTTTTCCCAAGAAATTACGAAACTTGGCGGGCTACAAGGAAACGGCTCAACTAAGACCGCTGCGATGACGGCTAAGCTTTTTGGATCCAGAACGGTCCTCGAATGGACCAAAACGTCGCTCGGTTGACTTTTCCAGCGAAAAGTCAACATCTCCCAAATTGATCAGAAAGTTGCCCTGAGTCCCCTGGATCTCATTTTAGTCGATAACGGGGTCAACTTAAGTCCGGTATGACCCTCGGGGTCAAATTAGGTTAAATTAAGTGTCTGTCCCAAAAAATTTAAATTTTCCTGTTTTTCGCAGGTTTGACTGACGTTGACCAGAAGTGGTTATTACAGTCTACCCCACTTAAAGGAATTTCGTCCGTGAAATTTAAAACAGACGTACCTGGGGAGTCGAACAGGCCGGGATACTTCGCGCGAACCTCGTCCTCGCGTTCCCACGTCGGCTTAGCCCCGTGATGTTTCCACTGCACTCGGACCAAGCGGATAATCTTGCCTCCCCGCAGAATCTGCTGCCATGTGTCCATGATCCAAACCGGCTGCTCCTCATAGGAGACATCATCAGCCAGCTCGATATCAGTCCACTCGATGACGTGGGAGGGGTCTGCGTTGTACTGCCGCACCTGGGACACGTGGAAGACGTTATGGACTCTCCCAAGCTGCGGTGGCAACGCCAGACGATAAGCCACTGCTCCCACCCTGCCCAAGATCTCGAACGGGCCTATGTACCTCGGAGCCAACTTGCCCCCGCTGCGCCTGAACCGCACCAACCCCTTCCTCGGGCTCACCTTCAGGAACACGTGATCCCCGACTGCAAACTCAAGAGGTCGACGTCGCTTGTCGGCATAACTCTTCTGCCGGCTCTGCGCGGTCCTCAATCGATCGCGGATCAATGCGACCTTCTCCGTCGTCTCTCTAACAAGATCTGGCCCCAGCAGACTCTTGTCCCCCACCTCTGCCCAGCATACTGGTGACCGACACGGCCTCCCATACAACGCTTCGAACGGTGCCATCCCGATACTGGCCTGGAAGCTGTTGTTTTAGGCGAACTCGGCCAAAGGCAGGTGGGTCTCCCAAGATCCCCTGAAATCCAGCACACATGCTCGTAACATGTCCTCCAAGATCTGAATGGTACGCTCAGACTGACCGTCTGTCTGAGGGTGATGTGCTGTGCTGAGCAGAACCTCGGTCCCCAGTGCCTTCTGTAGACTCCGCCAAAACCTGGACGTGAAGCGGGGATCCCTGTCAGACACTATCGACACCGGGACCCCATGGAGACGCACTATCTCCTGAATATACAAGCTGCTCAACTTGTCGACCGAGTCTGTCATCCTCATAGCCAGGAAGTGGGCCGACTTGGTCAAACGGTCGACTACCACCCACACGGCGTCGTTTCCCTTTGGCGATCTCGGTAGTCCACACACGAAGTCCATCGTAATGTGTTCCCACTTCCACTAAGCAATCGGTAGTGGCTGTAACAATCCTGCTGGACGCTGATGCTCGGCCTTCACCTGCTGACAGACGAGGCATCTCGACACAAACTCTGCGACTGCTCTCCTCATCCCGCGCCACCAGTAGTGCCGTCTGAGGTCACGGTACATCTTGGTGCCCCCCGGATGCACTGTGAGACGCGAATGGTGTGCCTCTCGTAACACGGCGTCTCTACAGTTAACCGGCACGAACAGCCCCCCGCGGTACCATAATCCCCAATCAATATTGTCCTCCCAGCCCACCACCTCGTCACCCCTGACGACTCTCTCGCGGATCTCTGATGCTTCGACGTCCTCCGTCTGCGCCTCCAACACTTGGGCAAGCAGTGAGGGCTGAGCCACCAATGAGCACACGGTCACGCCGCCAGTAATCTCCTCTAGCTCGAGCGCGAACGTGCTCAGCTCCCCCATCATGTCCCACTCTCGGAAAGACATGTTGGCGAGGCTCGGAACCGACTTCTTACTCAAGGCGTCGGCGACAACGTTCGCCTTGCCCGGATGGTAGTGTAGCTCGAAGTCGTACTCCTCGAGTAGTTCCATCTATCGTCGTTGACGCATGTTCAAGTCTCGCTGGGAAAATATGTACTTGAGTCTCTTCTGATCCGAGAACACTTGAAACCCCTCGCCATACAGATAATATCGCCAACTCTTTAGCGCAAACACGACTGCTGCTAGCTCCAAGTCGTGGGTAGGATAGTTGCGCTCGTGCGTCTTCAACTGCCTGGAGCCATAAGCTACAACTCTGCCCGACTGCATCAGCACGCAGCCCAGTCCCTCTCCGGACGCATCACAGTAAACATCATAACCAATCCCTCGCTCGGGCACCACTAACACTGGAGCTGTAGTCAGTCGAGTCTTCAACTCCGCGAATGCACGATCACAGTCATATGTCCACACGAAACCGACACCCTTGCGCGTCAACAGAGTCATCGGTGCGGCTAGTCGTGCAAAATCCTAGACAAATCGCTGATAGTAACCTGCCAATCCCAGAAAGCTGCGGATCTCGAAAACACTCGTGGGCCGTGCCCACTTCGAGACTGCGTCGATCTTCGACGGATCGACCAGGATACCGTCACGGGATACGATGTGGCCGAGGAATCTCACCTCAGAGAGCCAGAACTCGCACTTCTCCCGGTTGGCATATAGCTGATGATCGCGCAGTAGTGTCAGGACAGCCCTCAGATGTGCCTTATGCGCCGCCTCGTTCTGCGAATATATCAGGATGTCGTCCACGAACACCACCACAAACTGATCTAGGTACGGCCGGAAGATGCTGTTCATCAGGTCCATGAACGCTGCTGGCGCGTTCGGCAGTCCGAATGGCATCACCAGGAACTCGTAATGCCCATAGCGTGTCCGGAATGCAGTCTTTGCGACGTCCCCCTCACGGACTCGCAACTGATAATAACCGGATCGCAGATCGATCTTCGAGAAGTGGGTCGCCCCTCTCAACTGGTCGAACAAGTCATCGATCCTCGGCATTGGGTATCGGTTCTTCACCGTACCCGGTTCGGCTTCCGGTAATCTATACACATCCGTAGCTCTCCACTCTTCTTCTTCACGAAGAGTGTTGGTGCTCCCCATGGCGATGCACTCGGACGAATAAACCCCTTCTGCTGAAGTTCCTCTAGCTGACGCTTCAGCTCAGTCAACTCTGTCGGCGCAAACCTGTAAGGCGCCATTGATATCGCCGTCGTTCCCGGCACTAGGTCAATCCCGAACTCCACCTCACGAACCGGTGGCAACCCGCTCAACTCCTCAAGAAAGACCTCGGGGAACTCGCACACCACTCTCGGTAAATCTCAGCTCTGCACAGCCGGTACTTCCTCTTCTGCAGACAACGCCAACAGGAGGACCCCACTCTTACTCCCCAGAACACATGTCACCTTCGTGCCACCCACTGTCACTGTCACTCGTCGCCTGTAGCAATCGATATTGGCTCGGTACCTCGACAGCCAATCCATTCCCAAGATCACATCAAAGGTAGTCATCCCCAACACGAGAAGATCACCAGGGCAAGGACAGTTTGCGACTCTAATCTCGCAGGCACGACATACTCTAGTCAACGATGCACCACCCCCAACTGGGGTGTCCAGGCATAGGGGTGGACTCAACGGCTCTAAGCTCAACCCCAACCTCTCAGCACAACCCGACAAAATAAAGGAGTGCGACGCCCCGGTATCAAACAAGAATAAAGCCCATAAATGATACAATAAACACGTACCCTGGATGGTCTCGCGGTACGTGCTAGGTCCCGGGGCTCTGGAGTCGGTGACTGCATAGACTCTCCCCTGCGAGGCCTGCTGCCTCTGACCCGGCGCACTGGCTGCTGAATACATGTGACTCTGCTGCTGTCTCGGAATCGGTGCGCTCGTAGAAGGCTGTGACGACCTCTCGTGCTGACTTTGTCGCGGGCGACCCCTGGGCGACTGTACTGTCCGCGACTGTTGTGGTCGCTGCGCTGATGTCTCTCCCAACTGCCATAGTGTGTCCCATCCGGCCGCATCGGAAACAGCTGGTCCCGTCGACTCTCGACCCCAAGCCCTGGCCTGTCCGGCTAGTCGCTGGTAAGGCCGCGGGCCCTCCCTTCGCCGGGCAATCTCGCTGTAAATGGCCTGGCTGACCGCAGTGATAGCATACCGGCCTCCTCTCTGAGGCGACTGGTCCCACCGACGCTACTGACCCATGCTGTCTCGATCCACCCTGATGAGGCGGTGGTCGGAAGAACCCTGTGGTCCTCTGCCTCCGCGAGTCTCGTAAGTCTGACGGCCCTGTAAAGATGGTCGGCCGCTGTCGAACCTCGCGGGTCCTGATTGCATCCCGGATCCCCTGCTCCACCGTCGCTGCGGTGTCCACGAGGTCCGTATACTTCCACAGTCTCAAGGCGAGGACCTTGTCCCGAATCACCGGTCTAAGTCCCCCTTGGAACCGCAGGCACCGGTTCAGCTCGGTAGTCACCATCTCTGGCGCGAATCTGGCCAAGGCCGTGAATCTGGCCTCGTATTCTGCTACCGTCAACCCTCCTTGCTCCAGGTCTAAGAACTGCCGATGTCGCTCTAGCCGAGCCGACTCGGGAAAGTACTGTGCCATGAACACCTCCTAGAAGATGCTGTAGTCGTATCCGACCGTGTCCTTCACACGCCCCCACCAGTGGTAGGCGCTATCTCTCAGCTGATGGGCAGCGAAGGACACCCTGTGACGGCCATCCTCGACACCCGATGTGTCCAGTTCTCGAGTGACCTGCTCTAGCCACCTCTCGACTAGGTCGGGGTTCGGCTCCCCGACAAAAGTAGGTATCCCAAGCTTCAGGAAATCCAGTAGTGCTCGGGAAGTATGATCCTCTGTCTGAACGGCTCTCACCTGGACCGCGGCTGCCTCTGGTGCTGGTGAAGCAGACTCTCGGCTGGCGATGATCGCCACCAGACTCTGGACCGTCCTGGTCAACTCATCCAGGGCAGTCATAACTGGAGGGTCCGCGACTGGCGGAACACTGGGGGTGCCTGTAGACGGCCCCGCGTCACTTCTCCTGTCTTCTCCGACAGGAGTGCCCTGCGCCTCTGCGTAGTCGGCGGGCTCAACGGTTGGCACCCTCCCTGGTGTCCCCGCTGACCGTCCCCGCCGGCCTCGCGTGGGCGCCCGACCCCGTGTTCCTGTTGCTCGTCCGCGTCTACCGCGAGCCATAATTAGTATCCTCTGCACGGATACACGCAAACGTTCAGTTTGCGAGCTCAAATAAAGACAACAGTTCAAAAACACTAACGTTCACCTGTTCTACGCTTACACTAGCGTGCTTATCACTAAAGCGCCACACCGCTCAAGCTAAACATACTTTAAATATAGTATTAGTAAACGAGACCTCAACGAGACCGCACCGACGTGCACCACACAAGCGACGACAAACCAACCCACACAACGAAACAACAACCACCAAAAATTTGAAAACGACTCACTGGACTGGACCGGTACACGACCCCTACTATGCCACACTCCGGGTCGGTAACCCAAACCTGCCGGGCCACATGCCGGGCCGGAAACCGGAACCAGCCGGACCACTGGCCGGGCCGGCAACCGATACCTTCCGGTCCACTCGCCGGGCCGACAGCCTGCCCTTGTAGGACCCCATTTCGGGCCGGCAGGCAGCCCTTGTCGTGCCCAGTTCCGGGCCGGCAGGCAGCACCTGCCGTCCCCCGTTCCGGGCTGGCACCAACGTCCTACTATTCCACCTACCGGGTCACACCAGTGACTCTGATCTCGTAGCGAAGACGAAACCCGCCCTACTTACACCCGCTGTGTCTACCCTAGGGTATTTGTAACTTTACCGGTTAACAACGACCCGTCCACTAGTACGTTGCAGACAAACGACCACCCAAAACCTAACACAGTAGGGCAACTAAAAACCGACCTCAAACATAAGCCAACACGGCCAATAACAACACAACCACACGACCCCCGCTCACCGGGCCAACCAAAGTCGAACTTTGCCCACCGGGCCAACCAAAATCAAAACACACGCCCATAGGGCCAATCAAGTTCAAAACACGCCAACAGGGCAAACAATTTTAAAATTTCCACCCTTTCCTTTTCAAACTTCATTCCTTGACATCACGTAGTTACAACCCGGTCCAGGCGTCCCCGAACCACGTTGTACCGACCTGACATCAACACCGTCACGTCCGACTACAGGAGCGCTCTTGAGTCGACCCGTGACAGTTTAAAAAACAGTTCACGCAACCACACACAATCAGTATGCCAACAACAAAATACTGCAACATACGCACAAGCAAAAACAAGACTCAAGACATGACGGGTCTACACTGACTTGACTCTCCCACATAATTGACGGACAGTCCGAGGTTTGAAACCTCGAGCTCTGATACCAAGCTGTCACGCCCTAATTTCAGCGAACCGAACTCGGGACGCGAACATTTAAAACATGAACACTTAAAACATGTTTTGAATAAAACTCTGATATTTCCATTTAATTACCAAAAATAATAATAGTATTTAAAATACAAAAACGTCCCAACAAGTGGACAAGGTACACATCCGTCACTAGCCTCAACAAAAGTAAAGACCAGACTCCGCTCCAAGCTCCATGAACTTCAAGAGCTAACCTAGTCCGTCCAGTGATCAATACCTGTAGGAAAAGCAGCTAGGGGTGACCGTTCGCTCACCTCCACGGATAACAGACTGACTATGGCATAATTAGTAGATTAAGCCAGTAACACTAAAACCAAACCCAACACCGGGACTACAGTCCCCAACTCAAGTACCCAACTGACCCACAACCCGTTACTTTCCTCAACAAACTCAACACTCGATAACACAATGTAGACCCGACACAACTATCGACGACCTCCTCCAAGGACACGACAGAAAGACTACACAACGCCAAACAAGATCACAAAGGATCGCACACCAACTGCTCAGTAACCAATCTCAATCAGGTCAGGGTTCGACCTATCGCAATTCCTCGACACGAAGTCGGATCAGGCTGTCGACCTTTCGAACTCGCAATTCATCGACACTAAGTCGGATCAGGCTGTCGACCTTTCGAACTCGCAATTCATCGACACTAAGTAGGATCGGGCTGTCGACCTTTCGAACTCACAACTTCAGGTAACCACAATCACAATCACAGGCAAGTTCAACCACACAGGCACTCAAGGCCACTCAAGACACCTCAACAATCAAGAGTCGGGTTCAACAACCCCACGGGCACTCATTGCCACTCAAGACACACCAACGGTCAAGACTCGGGTTCAACAACCCCACGGCACTCACTGCCACTCAAGGCACACCAACGGTCAAGACTCGGGTTCAACAACACCACGACACTCACGGCCACCCCAAAACATCAACAGTAAGACACGGGCACTCATGGCCACCCAAGACACCAACAATAAACAACACGGGCTCTCAAGGCCACCCAAACTCAAAAATAAATAACGCACAACAACCTCCAGCATACTCGATGCCTCCAATAGTCCTAAGATCACTAGTTTCACAAACAACCTCCAGGCATGGTCATATGCCTCCAGTAATTCAATTATCGCTAAGTTCTCTGTTCCTACGACACTACTAAGTGTCACATTCTTTTCTCTTAAACGCTACAATCCCGTATCATGCTTTTCTAATATTTAAATAAATCTACTCAACCCACGACACCCCGGTGTCACATGCAATTCTACTATTAACTTTCCCTAATCAGGGCCGAGATCCGACTACTTTTCCCTACCTCGTATATAATTCCAAAAGCGCTCCAATAAAACCCCAAGTACACCCAGTCACTCGCCGAGCTTCCCTTTGCCTCGGTCAGCAGCACGACCTAAAAGAGCACAATTTCAAAGTACTTTTAAACTAATACGAACAAACCGAAAATTAATATACTCAACGCCCAAACGTAACCCCGACAATGTCGATCACTCCAAAACTTCCCAATTACTCGACATTGTTGATAAAGGACCCGTAAAGGCCAGATTCGCCCGACACGGCGAATCTTCCCGGGTTTTGTTAATTGCCTTCCGGAGCTCCAAAAGCCCCCGTTTTCGTTTCTACGGTCTTAGAATATTTCAAGGAACCCAACGCACTTGACGGAATTGAATTCCGACTTTTAAGTCAATTAATTAACGTTTAAAGTTTCTAAAACCCGTTAATTACAACTTCTCCAATTTAATTCCAAATTCCGATTCGATTAAGGATAAATGGTTCGGGGAACGTTTTAAACCACCCGAACATTAAAACCCGAGCAACCGAGCACGTGGGCCCCAACCAAACCCCTTGGCCGAGAACCCTAGGGCTCAAGGGGGGGCTCGGCCACCATGTGGTGGCTGGTGCCAGCTCCGGCCAGCCACCTCATGGCCGGAGCTCCTCCCGAGTCTCCGGTCATCGGAAAACGTCCAATAACGCCTCCAACCACCTCCAAAATGTCTCCAACAAACCCCCAAACTCACTACAACCCTAACCCCTAGTTTTATACAAAACCCTAACTTTCCAAAGTTAACAAAACGAAGATCGGGTTAGGTCTTACCAACGAGGACGACGAGGGGAACAGGTTTGCTCTTTGTCTTGAGACGATCCAAGGGTTAGCTTCCTTCCCAACCCTAGCTTTTATTATCTTCTCTCTTCTTCTTCTTCTCCTTCTCTCTCTAAACTCTCTTCTCTTTCTAATTTAATCAACTAACAACAAATTCTATTTTTTTCTCTTTTAAAACAATATGTTCGGCCACCTTTTCTCCTCCACACCTTTTCCCCCCAAAACTAACACCACCACATTTAGGACAAGTGTCAAGGTGGGTCCCACACCTTTTGGAAAATATCTACTTGATATTTTCCAATCAGATTCGCGAAAAACGGACGTTTCGGGCCCCGAACGGGCACTTTTCCCAAGAAATTACAAAACTTGGCGGGCTACAAGGAAACGGCTCAACTAAGACCGCTGCGACGACGGATAAGCTTTTTGGATCCAGAACGGTCCTCGAATGGACCAAAACGTCGCTCGGTTGACTTTTCCAGCGAAATGTCAACATCTCCCAAATTGATCAGAAAGTTGCCCTGAGTCCCCTGGATCTCATTTTAGTCGATAACGGGGTCAACTTAAGTCCGGTATGACCCTCGGGGTCAAATTAGGTTAAATTAAGTGTCTGTCCCAAAAAATTTAAATTTTCCTGTTTTTCGCAGGTTTGACTGACGTTGACCAGAAGTGGTTATTACATGAGCAGTCACAAGGGTTGGAGGATTTAATCTCCAACCAAGGGGCACTCCACTTAGTTTTAATGAGGCTCCTCTCATGGAATGTGAGAGGAGCATCCTCTATCCAAAAGAAGAGGATGATCAATAATGTATTCATCAAGGAAAGGTTGAATGTTTTATTGCTACAAGAAACAAAGTTTGAACTTCTTCCTCAGTTTTTTATGAAGGCTTGTGGGGGCAATTCAAATTGGGAATGTGATTTAATCCCATCTATTGGACTATCTGGAGGCTTACTCACTGCTTGGGAAACTAAACAACTTGTGATGAAGAGAGTATTGAAGAAGGAAAATGCCATTTACTGGTTTGGAAAGCTCATATCTGCTGATCTAAAAATCTGCATCATCAATGTATATGCCTTCAACAAGGCTGCTGATAGAAGAAGGTTATGGTTACAAATTTGGTAGGAGTGTACTAGTATACAAGAACCAATCATCTGTGCTGGGGATTTTAATGCAACTTTGTTATCCTCAGACAGATCTCAGAATGCCTCATCCACTACACCAAATACTGATTTTATCTCCTTTGTGTCACACATGAGGTTAATTGATTTACCACTAGGGGGAGGGAAATTCACTTGGTTTGGCTCCTCCTCCACTGCCTCTAGGATAGACAGGATCCTTGTAAGCTCAGAAATTTTACTAAAGTTGCCAAATGTGTCACAAAAATGTCTCCACGGAAATCTTTCAGACCATAGACCACTATTACTCTACTCTCCCACCATCAACTGGGGTCCAAAGCCTTTCAAGTTCTGCAATGCCTGGATGGATCACAAGAGCTTCTGGAAAGACATCTCACTTCACTGGGAGTCCATCATAGTAACTGGGGATCCACATTATAAGTTATGGTTTAAATTAAAGTCATTAAAGGCTTTCCTTATCAGTTGGAGGAAAAATACTTTTGGAAATCTGGAGAAGGAAATTGATGATCTCAATGTTACTCTTCACTCACTGGATCAGACATTGGAGCTCAGACCACTGACCAATCTAGAAACTTGCCACAGGGCCCTTACTGTTGCATTACTCATTCAGAAGCTTAAGTCACAAGCAAGATTCTG
Source organism: Erodium maritimum (assembly GCA_963921825.1). Lineage (NCBI taxonomy): Eukaryota > Viridiplantae > Streptophyta > Magnoliopsida > Geraniales > Geraniaceae > Erodium > Erodium maritimum. The sequence continues at coordinate 49,589,351 of OY997588.1, forward strand.
GAGGCAAAAAACTAAACTCAAAATTTCTTTGGAAGGGGATAGGTGTTCAAAGTATTTCCACTTGCTGGCAAATCTGAGGCAGAAAAGAAACAAGATATCTTGCATCATAGAGGAAGAAGTACTATATGATACCCCCTCAGACATAAAAGCTTATGCCACAAGTCATTTCAGTAAGAGATTTCAAAAAGGGCCTAGGACACTTGTGGACCTCTCTGGCTTACCTTTCAACATGATTAGCTCCTCTCAAGCTATTGAGCTAGAGAGTCCATTTACTGAGCTAGAAGTCAAAGCAGCAATTATGGATTGTGAGGGTTCCAAATCTCCTGGACCAGATGGTTATTCCATGGCATTCTTTCAAAAGGGTTGGCCATTATTAAAATCAGACATCATGGCCTTCTGTGAACATTTCTTCCTATATGGGGCTCTAGGGAAAGGAGTCAACTGTTCCTTCATTACACTTATCCCTAAAAATCCTTCTCCATTGGAATTCAATGACTTCAGGCCCATCAGCCTTGTTGGGGCTGCCTACAAAATTATCTCTAAGGTCCTGGCTGCTAGACTCAAGCCTTTAATGGTTGGTTTGGTCAGTGATGTACAAACCGGCTTCATTGCAGGAAGGCAAATTTTAGATGGCATTCTCATTGCTTCAAAATTGTTGGATACTGTCAAAAGGACAAAGAAGGAGGTTGTACTTGTTAAAGTGGACTTTGAGAAGGCTTATGATCATGTGGATTGGGACTTCTTGATACAACTATTAAATGTCATGGGTTTTGGCAATAGGTGGCTGCTCTAGATCAACAGTTGCATCAGAGCTTGGGTTTCAATACTCACTAATGGTTCTCCCTCTGAGGATTTTAAGATTTCTAGAGGGCTCAGACAAGGTTGTTCTCTTTCACCATTGTTGTTTACTTTAGTTGTTGAGGGTCTAACATCAAATTCTCAACCAAGGACAAATCATGGGGATTTTCATGGTATAGATGCTGGTAATAAAGGGCCATTTATCAGCCATTTACAATTTGCAGATGACACCCTCCTTTGTATTAAAGTTGGTTTCAATGATCTCACCAACCTTAAACACTCCCTCCTAGCTTTCCAAAGTGCTACAGGTTTGAAGATAAATTTCAACAAAACAAAAGTTGTCTTATTAAATGCTTGCACATTGGATGAAGAAACTGTGGCTACTATTATGGGTTGTGAGATGTCATCTTTGCCCTTTGAGTAATTGGGTTTCCAACTTGGTGCAAATCCAAAAAGGTTGAAAACTTGGAGGCCAATTATCAATAAATTCAAGAACAAACTCACTCTTTGGCAGTCTAGTATGCTTTCTTTTGGAGGGAGAATTACACTCATAAAGTCCACTCTCAGTGCTATCCCATTGTACCATCTATCCTTATTTAAAGCCCTTGTTGGTGTTATCAAGGAATTGGAGAAATGGATGAGGAGATTCCTTTGGAATGGCAAGGTTACTAGAAGAGCTCTGCACAAGATCAATTGGGACTTGATTTGTAGACCAAAAGAGTAGGGAGGGTTGGGCATTAGAAGGTTAAATGTGATGAATGCTGCATTATTGGCCAAGTGGTGGTGGAGGTTTGCATTTGAATTTGATTCTCTTTGGAAGAGGGTGGTCTGTGATAAGCTTGGCTGGAACATAACTGATTGAGACCTCACCAATATTAATATTACTAATGATCACAGCTTCTTCACACAATTTAGCAGTCTTCTTATTGAGGAGAGGTTCAGTACATCTTTTGGAAGCACTGGTTTGGAATGGACATTAGGGGATGGCTTAAGGATTGATTTTTGGAAAGACATTTGGCTAGCTGAGATGCCTCTGCAACTAAAATTCCCCAGGTTATATTTACTCAACACTCAACATACTTACAAGGTGAATCAGTTTTGGTTTGATGATGACTGGTATCTACACTTCAGAAGAGATATTAGAGGCTGGGAATGGGATGAGCTTATTGAATTGGGAGAGCTATTAAACAATCAATCCATTTCTTCAAATTCTACAAACAAACTTGTTTGGAAGGTCACACAAAAGGTCTTCTCAGTTCAAGCAATGTACACTCACTTGTCTCCACTCAGAGAAGAGTTGTTATGGGCCAAATTGCTTTGGAAACCTTTTATTAGGACTTGGAGGATTTGGGGGGCAGTTATGAGCTGGTGGAAGGTACAAGGTTGTTCTCAAAGAAAGGTTACTCAAAATGTGCAGTCTTGGAATTTTATTCATAGGAGAAATAAGGCTTGGATAAATATCTACCCTATCTTTCTATGGGAAACTTGGCTAGCAAGAAACAAAATGGTCTTCCAATCTAGCTTTCACACAACTTCAGATGTTCTTCTGGCTATTCAACACAACTCATATTCCTTAGAATGGGCTCATTTCAACACACATTAATCCCTCTCTTTCAACCAATGGGTTCTTAAACCTTTAACTTGTTTCAGGATCAAAAGGAACTGTTGGCATAATTTTTTGGGCTAACTCTGGTTTGGGGGGCAGTGGTGGGAAGGGCTGGGGCTGGTTTTGGTTTTTTTGAGAGGGTGAGTGGTGAGGTTACTTGGGGTACTACTTGAGCATTTTGCTCTGCTAATTGCTACTGAGAGTAGTTAGCTTAGGTGCTTTCTCTGTTGTTGTTGGCTTTCTGAGTGTGGGTAGGCTTGTAATAGGTTGAGGGTCTTTTTCTTCTACTTGTGCAGGCTTCTTCTTTGTGTGTTCTACAAGGGAAGGATTGTTATTTAACTTGTGTTACTCGGCTGCTGGTTCTAAAACCTGCACTCTTGGTTGCAATTGTGACTGGAAGTAGTCTATTTGAGAACAAGGGTTCTGAAAAACCTTGGCTGACATTGTAACTGGGCTCTTTTTTTGTTGATCTTCACTGGGATAAGCCTAGGAAATGGCCATTTGGACTGGTCTTTATTGCTTTTGAACTCAGTATTGGCTTGATAGATTTTGTTGGTTTCAGTTGGTTTCATTAGGTTGATGTAATTTGCTGGTTTTTGTTTAGTATAGGGTACTGAACTAGTTGGTTTGGTTGTATTTGTGGGCACAACCCTCTTTACTCTTGATTCTCTCTCAGAATCTTGAGTCCTTCAATAAATCCAATTTGCTTCTTCAAAAAAAAAAAAGTTGTTATGTATATTCGGTTTCATATGGCTAAGCAATTGGGTTAGTAATGTGACTGTTAAAAGGAAAAAACCCAATAGGGTTGATGATTTTGCTAAATAATTCATTATCTATTATGATTATAATGAACAACACTATTGGTTTGAGAAAGTAGTGGTTTTTTCCTCCAAGTCCAACTTATTAACATTACTAAATATAGAAAATGAATCATGTCGATTTTCAAGGTATATGTAAAGTGTCAATCTTAGTGTATATGTTATAGGCAATACATAGTATCCAATAAATGGTGTAAGAAGCAGATTTTCCTTCACAACTAAGTTGTAGAAAACCATGAAAGAACTCCATGTCACCTCATTGTACTAAAGTCAAACATTAAATCATAACCCACATAATGAAACGTATCAGGTACTAACAGGTTTTACCTTATTAATTCTCGAAATGTTTTAAAATATGTTAAGTGTGACTAATGTCGTGAAATACCAGTCACATGCGTAAACCTTTCGTTTATTCTTAAATAATAACGTAAACCTTTTCGTTTATTCTTAAATAATAATGTAAACCTTTTCGTTTATTCTCAAATCATAACTCTGAACAATCGACTTTTCCTGTTATTCACTAAACGACCGTTAAACTTTTGGATGGAAAATACCAAAGTTACGGTCAACGTTACTACATGACAATTTACTCCATGTTCAACAAACCAATATTTATGGGTCAAGATAGCCTCAAAAGATAAACACAAAACCATGAATATCACTTTCTTTGCTTTGCATATATAAGGTTGGTTGCATCTAACATTATAAACAAGCAGATGGGCCACAAAAATGCCATATGATAATAGTATGCTAGTAGGGGCATTCTAGTGATTTCCTTGAAACTGATGTTTTCAGTTGAGGTTCGTGAAGTAAATTAAGTTCATTTGCTCTTCATGTGTTAGGATCATCTGATAGTGATCTGTAAGCCCTGTGTGAATAAACTGCAATGATGCTAATTGTTGATTTATTCATACATTATTTTAAGTTAAGCATCATACAAGTTTTTTTTTGATCAGCAAGTTTTTGTTTTTAAATTAAAAAACCTGATTTTTAAAAATGAAATAAACAGGAAAGGGACTAGCCCTCAAGATACAGACCATGGGCAGAGGCCCTCCTATTAAAAACTGAGGCACTTGTTAAAAGAGCCCCCAACAACAACTTACACCGCAAGATTAACCAAACAACCACACCAACAGAACGACCGCTCCTCAAAAACCCACCCTATCAATCAGCAAATACAAGACAAAAAAAAACCCCAAAGTTATACCACAATTCTTCAAACCAACACCCATTGCAGATGCAAAGCAGTCCCCCAACAGACAAAACCACCCTATCTATCAGCAATCACCAGACCAAACCCTGGAAAGTATATTACTAGCCAAAACCAAATGCAAAAACAACCACCAGATAAACCAAAAGAGTGCTTCAGCAGCCACAGAGCCTGCAACCTTCTAAGCACCACCTAATAAGAAGCCACGAACCAAAGTATACTTCTCCAATAAAAGACCAAGAACTGAGTGAAAACCACAGATGTAGCAAAGAAGTCCAATGACAGAGAAGAAAACACAACAACACTCAACCTAACAATGTCTACCCACACCCACAGATGGAAAAAACACCGCAAAACAAGGAGATCCTAAAATCTACCCACACTCCCAACATGAACAAACCCCTTTCAGAAAAGAAACATCACCAAAGGACTCACCTCAATCTCCCAACCCTTCCCACCCCCAAACCCTAGTAAATCTGTAGCCAACACCCAAGGCTCAGAATAGAGACTTATCTCCCAAGATGCCCTGAACCTATGCTCTCAAGAGACCACAACTAACCTTTGTTTGATGAAACAGCTATGAGGGGACTCTATCCAATTCAAAAAAGAAAAGGAATGTCCCTCCTTGAATCAAGCCCACAACAATTGATAAGCATCATGTTGAATCAATTGGACTGTAATATCAGGATGATCCAATATCCCTTTGAAGATTAATTTGTTCCTGCTTAGCCAAAGTCTCCATAAAACAATAGAAGCTAACATACTCCAGTGAGATCTGTTCTTATGAGGACCCAAATACTTCTAAGCACAGAACTAGTCTTTAATATTGTCAGGTTATGCAGATACTAAGCACCACTACCTTAAAACTGAATTCCAAACCTCCCCTGCATAATCACATCCCAGAAATAAATTATCTATTTCCTCAGGCTAATCTTGTCACATTGGACACTAAATATTTTCAGAAAAAAATCCCCTGGCTCCTAGGAAGCACTTGGTTGGTACTACTTGCATACAAACTAACCAAGAGAAGGTTGCCACCTTGGGAGGCAAAATGGGAGCCCACAATAATTTTGGCCAGTTCAAACTTAGATCATGAGGACCATCCAGTAATTGATACATCTTATTGACTGAGAACCCTCTCTTATCTGCCACCCAAGGCACCACATCTTCTTCCTCATTGATAGATAAATGTGTATTGATCAGTTGACACAGAAGATGGAATTGATCGCATTCCCAACCCCTCAGGTCTCTTCTAAAATATAAAACCCACACTGCATTGGACCAACATTTAGGTATCAAGCAATTCTTCTGATTACTAAGATGATACATCCTTTGAAATAATTCTTTGAGTGGAGCATCAGAAATCCAAGCAGCTTCCCAGAATAAAACAGACCTTCCAGAATTGACTTTCCAAACTAGCCCTGTTGCCCCAAAAGCATTTGCAAATTGTGGAATAGAGAGTAAGGACTGAATATGCCTAAGGAAGCACTGACCATCATGTTGCAGGAATTTAGATAGATCCCAAGAGGCAGGATCCCAACCAAACTTAGCACACAACAATTGTTTCCATAAGGAGTCATTTTCTAATGCAAATCTCCACCACCGCTTAGCTAAAAAAGACATACCCATAACTTGCAATCTTTTAATACCCAAGCCTCCCACCCTCTTAGGTCTGCAAACAGAATCCCAGCACACCTTATGTAGAACTTTCCTTGAAATGCTTCCACTCCAAAGGAACCTCCTCTACCACCTCTCCATCTCCAAAATAACCCATTTAGGGGCCTTATATAGTGACATATAAAACAAAGGTAGAGCCCCTAGTGTTGACTTAATAAGAGTGATCCTACCACCAAAAGATTTAGACTTAGCTTGCCAAAGCCCCAGCTTCTGTTTAAACTTATTCACCATTGGCTCCCAAGTCTTTTTCCTCCTAGGATTAGCCCCCAATTGAAATCCTAGATACTCAATAGGCAGGCTTGCTGGTGTACATCCCAAAATTTGAGAGGCTTCAGATAAACTGATAGAAGTAGCATTTAATAATAGTACCTTAGACTAATGAAAATTGATCTTTAAACTAGTTGCCCTCTGTAGGACATTGAGGGTGTGTTTCAGATTGATTAGTTGTTGTCTCCCAGCTTGAAGAAAAATCAAAGTATCATCTGCAAACTGCAGATGAGAAATCTCAGGCCCTATTTCATTGCACTTGACTCCACTGAAAAAACCAGAATTAGTCCAACTTTGCATCAACTGATGGAGTGTTTCTGCCACTAAAGCAAAGAGGAGGGGGGAGAGAGAGCAACCATGCCTCAAACCTCTAAAAAGAGGAAAATCACCAGAGGGGGAGCCATTAATCAATATGGAAGACCAGGCCTTAATACACTCAGTTACCCAAGCTTGCCATTTGGAACCAAACCCCATGACCTTGAGCACATTTAATAAAGCTTTCCAGTGAATGTGGTCATATGCCTTCTCAAAATCAACCTTAAAGATAATGACCTCTTGCCTAGATCTCTTGATGGAATGAATGAATTCTGTTGCTATGAGAACACCATCCATGATCTGCCTCCCTACAATGAATCTAGTTTGCACATCAGTGACAAGTGTGTTCATCACTGATTTGAGCCTGTTTGCCAATAATTTAGAAATGATCTTGTAGGAGCTGTTGATGAGACTAATTGGTCTATAGTCATTGTCACGCCCCAAATTCAGTAGAACCGAACCCGGGACGCGAACGTTTAAGACAATAAAACATTTTCAAACCTTTTAAATAAATCACTTTAAAACCACCAATTAGTTAAACAAAATAATAATTTACAAATCAAAAGTACGTCCCAACAAGTGGACAAAACACAAGACGTACGTCACTAGACTCAAAAGGAAACCCGGACTCTCGCTCCTAGCTCTTCAAGCTTCGAGAGCTCACCTAGTCCGTTCCGCGACCAGTACCTGTAGGAAAAGCAGCTAGGGGTGAGCGTTCGCTCACCACCACGGATAACAGATTGACTACGGCATACTTAGCAGAACATGCCGGTAACAACAACAACAACCCCAAACACCGGGGACTACTATCCCAAAACTCAAGTAACCCGACTGACACACGACTAATACTTCCCCAACCAACACAACAACCGGACACTCAAAGTAGACCCGACACCACGATTACGACTTCCTCCAAAGACACGAAAGACAACCACGCAACACCCAAGATCAAAAAGGATCGCATACCAAACAAGATCGCAAAGGATCGCACTCTAGCAACTCAGTCCCCACGCACTTTGCCGATCCATGTCAGGCCAGGCGGTCGACATGTCGTACAACTCATTCCCCACGCAACTTTGTCGATCCCTGTCAGGCCAAGCGGTCGACCTGTCGCACTTTTCCCGACACAAAGTCGGATCAGGCTTTCGACCTGTCACCCCCACGCACGCGCGGCCAGGACCCCTTTCCTCACGGGCGGGCCCCCTACCCCGTCTGAACATGCAGACACGTGCGATCACAGGACCCCCGTTATTATGAAGCGGGCCCCCAACCTCAGGTAACCACAATCACAATCACAAACAAAGTTCAACAAACAGAAACAACACCGGCTTAACACTCCACAGGCACTCATGGCTACCCAAGACACCAACGGTAAAACACGGGCTCAACAACCCCACGGGCACTCACGGCCACCCAAGACACACCAACAGTAAAGACACGGGCTCAACAACCCCACGGGCGCTCATGGCCACCCAAGACACCAACGGTAAAATACGGGCTCAACAACCCCACGGGCACTCACGGCCACCCAAGACACACCAACAGTAAAGACACGGGCTCAACAAATCCACGGGCACTCATGGCCACCCAAAACACACCAACAGTAAATTACGGGCTCTCATGGCCACCCAAGACACAAGCAGTAAAGTACGGGCTCTCATGGCCACCCAAGACACAAGCAGTAAAGTACGGGCTCTCATGGCCACCCAAGACACAAATTAAACAATCAACCTCCGGGCATAACCAAATGCCTCCAGTAATTCTAATATCGATAAGTTCACTGCTCCTACGACACTACTAAGTGTCACATGCATTTCTATTGTTTGATACGTTCATGTATCATACGACACCACCCGGTGTCGCCTGCCTTTCTATTATTCGATAAACTTACTTAACCCACGACACCCAAGTGTCACATGCATTTCTACTGTTAACTTTCCCTAGTCAGGGCCGAGATCCAGCTACTTTTCCCTACCTCGTATGCTTTCTCCAAAAGATCACAATCAAGCTCCGGCGTGATCCCGATCACTCGCCTAGCTTTCCATTTCCTCTGTCTGCGGCACGATCTAAAAAGAACACAATTTTAAACACTTTTAAGCTTGCAGGCATAAACTGAATTTTAATAAACTTGACGCCCAAAAGTAACCCCGACAATGTCGATCACTCCCAAACTTCCCAATTACTCGACATTGTCGATAATGGACCCGGAAAGGCCCGTTTCGTCTGACCCGGCGAATCTGCCCGGGATTGGAAAACGTCCTTCCGGGGCTCCGAAAATTCCCGTTTTCGTTTCTACGGTCTTAGAATAAATCAAGGGTTCCTATGCACTCGACGGAATCAATTTCCGACTTCCGAGTAATTTAATTCGCGTTTAAAGTTTCTAAACCCGTCAATTACAACTTTTACAATTTAATTCCAAATTTCGATCCGGGTGTGGATTAACTACTTGGGGAACGTCCTAAACCACCCGAACACGAAACCCGAATACCCGAGCAAGTGGGCCCCACCCGGCCACCCTTGGCCGTGGGTGGCTAGGGCCATTTTGGGCCGGGCCACCATGGTGGTGGCTGGTCCTAGCTCCGGCCAGCCACCCTACAAGTCCGACCAGCCACCCTACACGATGGCCGGAGCTCCACCGAGCCTCCGGTCACCGGAAAACGTTCCAACTTCGCTCCAAAACATCTCCAACGAACCCCACACCTCAACTCAACCAAAAACTAATAGTTTTAACCCAAACCCCAACTTTCAAACTTAACAAAACGACAATCGGTTAGATGCTCACCGTAGAGAATGACGGTGTGAGCTTGATTCTTCTATCTTTGAGACGATCCAACGGTTTGATCGACGGGAAATCACTAAACTTCCAACACCTCCTTCTCTTATCTCTTCTTCTTCTAACTCCCCTTTCTCTCTCCAAAACTCCATTTTTTCCAATACGGCCGAACACCCCTCCATCTCTCATCTTTGTATTTTTTCAAAAACACAACACTTTTCCGTATGTACAAAACTAACCCTCAAGTCCCATCTTTTGTTTTGTCCAATAAACCTAACACCACCACATTGGTGACATGTGGCAAGTGGGTCCCACACCTTTTGGAAAATATCTTCTAGATATTTTTCAGTCAGATTCGCGAAATTTGGCCGTCTTGGGCCCCGAACGGACACTTTTTCCAAGAAATTACAAAACTTCACGGGCTACAAGTAAACGACACAACTAAGACCGCTGTGACGACGGCTAAGCTTTTTGGATCCAGAACGAACCTCGAACGGACCAAAACGTCGCTCAGTTGACTTTTCCAGCGAAAAGTCAACCTTTCCCAAATTGGTCAGAAAGTTGCCCTGAGTCCCCCGGAACTCACTTTGGTCGATATCGGGGTCAACTTAAGTCCGGTATGACCCTCGGGGTCAAATTTAGGTTCATTTAAGTGTCTGTCTAAAAATTTTAAATTTTCCTGTTTTTCGCAGATTTGACTGGCGTTGACCGGGAGTGGTTCTTACAATCTACCACCTTAAGGGAATTTCGTCCACGAAATTTAAAACGATCGTACCTCAGGAATCGAACCGATCGGGGTACTTAGCGCGACCTTCGTCCTCGCGCTCCCGAGCCGACTCAGCCTCGTGGTGTCGCCACTGCACCCGTTCTAAGCGGATAACCTTTCCGCGCGGGACCTGCTCCCGTAGATCCATTTCCCAAACCGGTGTCTCCTTACACGGGACATCACCCGTTACCTCGACATCTGTCCACTCAATGACGTGCGAGGGGTCCGCAGATACTTCCGCAACTGGGAAAACGTGGATATTCCCAAGCTGCGGTGGTAGTGCACATCGGTATGCAACTGCTCCCACTCTACACAAGACCTCGAAAGGCCCGACACACCGCGTGGCTAACCTGCCTCCGCCGCTGCTGAAACGCACCAGTCCACCTTTCGGACTCACCTTCAGGGGTACATGGTCACCGACTGCTGACTCGAGAGGTCGGCGTCGTCTGTCCGTGTCACGCCCCTGATCCGGTTATCGCCCGGACTCGAGGTATGACGGGTAATAGAAGACGAATAGACAATAAAACAATATTTAAACCTTGAAAACCTCCAATAAGTACCTCAAACCATAAAATTTCGATACTAAAGCTCGCATCCATCAAAACGTTGTTCAAAACATGAAATAACCCTCAGGGGGGTGATAATAAGTCTTACAAAAACTGTTCTTAAACCAAAGGGTATAAACATGAAGTCTCTACGGGACCCACACCGAGAAGCTCCCAAGCCTCTACTCCTCAATCAAACCTGTAGACACAACAAAGAACTCGCAGGGGTGAGCTTACGCTCAGTAGGGAAAACACGTAACCAAGTGGATCTTCAAATCAACAGATCACAGATAAAGTCAACCACAAATATGTTAACAAACACAGGTGATAGAGAAGTCAACCAATGCCGTGGTACATGAAGTCTCCACCCTCCGATCCACAGAACGTGTCCTCTCGGATTTTCCCTCAAATCCAGAGGAGACGCATAACATTGAGGCGACCGGAAACAACCCTTCGGGGCGCTTATCATCGGTATTCTCAGAAACGTCTCCAAGGGATTTTATGTCCTCGGGAACCAAGTGTATTACTCCCATGGAGAGCATACGCTTGGACAATTTAATAATAAGCAGTTAATAATAGAATAACGTATTCAACCGAAACACGAAATAATACAAGCTCAACAACCACCAATTCAATGCCATACTTGGCTCACTCATCACCAATTCACCACAACAAGCAGTACACGAATCACGCAGACATAGCACACCAATCACACAATTCCAACTTACCGTTCACTTACCAGTTTCGAACCACCGGGGCATCGATCACCTGATTGTACCGCTCGGTACAACCAGTCATACTCGATGCTCCAAGCAACCATTTAAGCAAACAAGTAATCATTCGAATACAATCAACGAGCAAGCACGAGTATAATCAACTAATCATAAAACCTTCAAGAAAGCATTTACCCATGCAAATCCACTAGTTTCATTAGACTCCTTAGCCTATCCACCAAGCAATCAACAGCCAAGCATGTGATCCTAACACGCAACTAATCCGAGGGCTTTGCCAAGGCTCCTCTACCAGACAATCATATCCCAAGTGTTGAAAGCGGATTACACTAGTGAATGGCATCCTAATCGGTCACCACTAGACACTTCCGGTTATTAGAAATTGAAAGACGATTACGCTAGTTATTCGCATCCTATATGCATGTCTAGGACCTTTTCCAGTTTTATTAGCTTAGCATGCAAACTAGGCATCATAAACGAGAGTTTAAGGCTTTCCCTACCTCAAGGTCCTCCTCTTCAACGCTTCGATGACGTCCGGTGATCACCACTTCGCTCCTTCCTCGGTTCCCGGCGTGATCCTTGCTCCTCTAGCTTGATCCACAACGTCTTGGACACAAAGAAATGCTAAATTAGGCTCCCCTTAAACAGTAAGAAAGACCCCCAAACCCTTCCAAAGTTCAGCTCAAAACCAAGATGCCAAAACCCTCAAGAACCCTCAAGAAACCCTCACCCTGGTGGGTCACGGACCTGGTCACGGATCCGTGACGCTAACCCTCACGGTTACCGTCACGGAGCTGTGACGAGTGCCGTCACGGACTCCCTCACGGAGCCGTGACGTCGCCCGTCACGGGATCCGTCACGGATCCGTGGCGCACCAGGGCAGTTTCGCCCTTCTTCAACCTCTAGCTCCAAAACTCCGAAAAACCACCCTTAAACCCAGAAATTTACCCCTTCCAACTCCCAAAACAGTCCAAATCCTTCAATACTCCTCTACCCATGGTAGGAATCAACACAAAAACAAGCTTCCAAGGATTCATCAAATCAAACCCACTTCAAAATTTCCAACAACTATTGATTTCTCAACCAAAATCCAACAAGGTTCATCATCAACACCATCTCTCACCATCTCTACTCAAACCCAACATCATCTAGCACTTTTCACCCAAAACCCAAGAAAATAGATGAAGAGAAATGAGGATTAGAGAGTTCCATTACCTCTAGAGTGATGAGATGAAGAGGATGCTAGTGATTTTGAGGGTGGATGGTTAGAGGAAGACCCCAAATGACTCCTTCTTCTTTGATTTTCCTTCAAACCTCCATGGGAGCTCTCCTTCCTTGCTTCCCCTCTAAGTTTCGGCTACAACAAGAGCAAAATGACTTGATTTTGCTTCTCCAATCCAATATAATACCTAGAAGCTAGATTCCTTTGTAGTAGCTTTTGGGAGGGTAAAAGGGACAATGACCATCCCTTTTTCTCTCCTTCAACCAAAAGAGGACAAGTGTCCCTCTAGCTCATTTAATTTTCCAAATTACTTTCCAGCACTTTTAAAAAAAAAGAAGCTTTAGTCGATATAAAGTCTCGTTTTGACCAAAATTGACTTTATCTGATATTATACTCAAACGAAAGGGTTTTCTCCCTTGAAGCCAACTGTGATAATGGCTAATCCGTTTGAGTTTCGGAAAAGTCCCGAGTGACTTCCGGAGTCACCGGTTCGACCGGAAGCGGGTCTTACAGTCTGCATAGCTCCTGCCGACTCTACGCGATCTTCAACCGCTCACGCCTCGGCACGACCAACTCAGCTGTCTCTCGGTCAAGTTCTAGACCCAGTAAATCCTCATTCCTCACTTCTGCCCAGCACACGGGCGATCGACACGGCCTACCATACAATGCTTCGAACGGTGCCATCCTGATACTGGCCTGAAAGCTGTTGTAGGCGAACTCGGCTTACCGCTCACGAAATCCATCGTGACGTGCCCCCATTTCCACTGTGCAACCGACAGTGGCTGCAATAACCTAGCGGGACGCTGATGTTCAGCTCTCACCTGCTGACAAGTGAGGCACCGCGATACCAACTCTACAACCGCTATCTGCATCCCGCTCCACTAGATCTGTCGCCTGATGTCGCGCTCCTCTTAGTGCTACCCACGTGCACTGTCAGACGTGAATAGTGCGACTCTCGCAGCTCGTCGCCTCCACCGTTACTCGGTACGAACTAACCTCCGCGATACCATAACTCTCAATTAGCACAACGATCCCAGCCCTCGGCGTCAACCCCGCCGGCAACTCTCTCCCGGATCTCTGTCGTCTCGACATCAACCGACTGTGCCTCTATCCCCCAGCCAAGCCGGGTGGGCTGAGCCACCAAGAAGCACGTGGCCTAGCCGCCGATAACCTCTTCTAGCTCCAACCCGAGCGTGCCCAGCTCACCCATCATGTCCCACTCCCGGACTGATATGCTAGCAGGACACTGCATCGGCTCCATACTCGGTCGTCTCGACATCCACCGAATGTGCCTCTTCTAGCTCCAATCACATTCGCCTTACCCGGATGGTAGAGTAGCTCAAGTCGTACTCTTCAAGTAGTTCCATCCATCGCCGCTAGCGGATGTTCAGGTCTCGTTGGGAAAAGATGTACTTAAGGCTCTTATGATCCGAGAACACCTGAAATCGCTCGCCATAAAAATAATACCTCCAGCCCTTTAGTGCGAACACGACTGCTGCTAATTTCAAGTCATAGGTAGGATAGTTGCGTTCGTGTGTCTTCAACTGCCTTGAGCCACAAGCAACGACTCTACCCAACCACGTCAGCATGCAGCCCAGTCCTTCTCCAGATGTGTCACAATATATCTCATACTCGACCCCACACTCTGGCACTATCAACACTGGAGTGGTAGTCAGACGACCCTTCAGCTCCATGAACGCACGTTCACAAACGTCAGTCCACATAAACCTGACTCCCTTGCATATCAAAATAGTCATAGGCGCGGCTAGTCGCGCAAAGTCCTGGACAAACCGCCGATTTGACTGGCGTTGACCGGGAGTGGTTCTTACAGTCATCAAAACCATATGGGGCTGAGCACTTAGGGATGAGGGTAATAAAAGAAGAATTTATTCCTTTGCCCAAGGATCCCCCCTCATGAAAATACCAAACCAAGTTCAAGACATCATGTTTAACAATCTCCAAACCCAGTTGATAGAATCTCATAGTAAAACCATTAGGACCTAGAGTTTTATCTCCATTGCAAGCTTTAATGGCCTTGAGAACTTCTTACTCAGTGAAATTAGACTCCAGCTCCTCAGCTTGTAGAGTATTGAGAGTCTTGAAAGGTAAGGTAGAGATATCAATACAAATCTAATCCACCACATTGAACCTTTTTGCAAAATGAATCTTGACCACCTCTTTAATCTGGGAGGGAGTGTTATATAACCTTGCATCCACCGAAACCTATGCTATTTTTTTCTTGGCTTGACTAAGATTAGTCACCATATGGAAGAATTTTGAGCATCTATCCCCTCCTTGCTCCACTTGTGTCTAGCTTTCTGGCACCATAATTTAGACTGCAACTTCAACTTATGAATTAATCTTGCACTCAATAGGGCCCTCTGAGAGCATTCAGCACTAGACAAGTCCCTAGTCTCAATCTGACTATCCAAGGCATTGATCTCCTGGAGATATTATCAATATCCAATTCCAACTTCCCAAAAACAGAAATGTTCCACCCTCTCAAAAAAACCCTTCAATGCTTTCAGCTTAAACCAAAGTATATAAGAAGGAGAGCCACTAGCCTGAATTGAATTCCAGAAGGCTTCAATGTCCATCAGAAAATTAGGATGAGCAGTCCAGGCATTAATGAACTTAAAAGGCCTAGGACCCCAATCAACCACAAGATTAGTAAGAGAGATAGGCTTGTGATCTAAAATACCCCTACTGAGACAGGTCTGAGCAAGATTGGTAAAAGTAGAAAAGAGTTGAGGAGTAACCAGAAACCTATCAATTCTGGAAGCTCTAGACCTAGTACCAAACCAGGTGAACTTACCCCCTTCCAACTATAAATAAACAAGCCCCGCATTATCAAGAAGAGCTTTAAAATCCCTTATACTAGAAGAAGAGTAGGCAGAGCCACTTTTCTCAACTGGATCAAGTATGGCATTAAAATCTCCCACCACAATAAACTCAGAAGTAAAGCTAGTGATCTTTTGCTCAATCCCCAACCACAATACAACTCTATCTGCTACAAAAAAAAGGGCATAAACATTTGCAACGGTAATATCAAGATCAGATCCCAAGTGCTTACCAGTCCAATACACCACCCTCTCCTCACAAGAAGAAACAATACAACGCCAAACTTGTTTATTCCACAAAGTGATGATTCCACCAGAGGATCCCAATGCTGGAGAAAAAATAGCCTCCCAGCTTAAGCTGAAACCACAGCTAGAGAGAAAATAAAATGGCAACTCAGTTAACTTAGATTCTTGGATAAGGACCATGGAAGGTAGATGCTTGGCACACAAGTTTCTAAGTGCTCTTCTCTTTTGTCTAGAAGAGACATCCCTTAAATTCCATGAGATGATTCTCATGGAGAAGAAAGTCTTTAGGTTGGTAAGGACAACACAAGGGAGCCCAATGTGTCCTCTACATCTTCAAGATCACAAAAATCATCCTCAGAGTTCGTATCTAACTCCACTGCTTGATTAGCCTCAATTTCTAGATCGTCAAATTGTTTTGCTACTAACTCATCTGCAATATAGTCATTGAGCCCCAATTCTTTACAATATTCCAACGTCCCAGCTCCTCCTTTCTTGAAAGTCGATACCCTTTTATCTTCCCCTTTGTTGCTTGGAGAGGGTTTGAAAGTGGGCAGAGGAATTTTGATCTTGGACGTTGTGTTGTAAGCCACTGTTTAACTACTTCTTATGAATTTTTTGTTGACTTGTGGACTCTTGTTTAGTAAGGAAATTAATGTAGGATTAATTCCCAAATCAGGATTTGAATTAATTCCCCCCAAAACCCCAATTTTGAGAACTGGTGTCTGCACCAAGGGGCCCAAATCTGTCACAGTAGGGGTTTTGAGCTCCTCCTCATTAATGAAATCAACTCTCAATGTTCCTTTAACCCTTCACAAATCTGAAGTAGTCCCATCAAATCCAGCTAAGAGAGATGACTGCAAAATGTCGCCGAACCTTGCCGAAACAATGTCCTCTGAAACTGAAACCACACTTTGGAAAGTATCAGGAACGATGAGAATTTTTTTAAAGGATAACGGGAGTTTCTCTGACACAAAGACTATTTGATGACATATCCAAACATCTCACCACATTAGACATTTGTTCTCTATGACTTATATCAGGGGTAAATCAAGTACGATAGAAAAATATTTAGCATCCACAATTATTGTCATTATTTTATTTCTAATTTCACATGCTAGTAAATTTATCAGGTCATTTTGTATATTGTGCACAAGGTAATGATTATTAATCTCGTTATTTTCTATTCTTCGGATTTGTTATTTAATTATTGGATCAAATTCAGCAATAGTCTCAATTAAATTTGAAAATATTATGTTATTGTCTTGATAATTTTTTTCATTTGATCTTTGATAAGCTAGATTACTCTTACCAAGAATTTTCACTACAATAATGATTCTTATTACACATTCTTCTAATGTTCTTTATCTTTATTTATTCAATCTTAAATATTTTTATTAATTGTCTTATTCCCTGTTAATCTCATCTCTAGCTCAACCCAAACCCCCATATTAGCAGTATGTTCATTACTTATTTCATGCCTTTTGAGTGGAGAAAAAAAGTTCCAATCATTTTTACCATCTTTCGCTA
This sequence comes from Erodium maritimum, assembly GCA_963921825.1. NCBI lineage: Eukaryota > Viridiplantae > Streptophyta > Magnoliopsida > Geraniales > Geraniaceae > Erodium > Erodium maritimum. The sequence continues at coordinate 49,606,692 of OY997588.1, forward strand.
ACTTATTTAAACTTGGAAGTACATTAAACAATTTACAGCAAAAATGAAAGACTCTATCCAAATCCATAGAATAAACTAACCATCTTCTTTCATAGTTTTCCCCATTAGCCAACTTTTGAACATAATATGTAGAAGAAAAGTGTTGTGACAATTGATTCTTAGAAAAATCTATGTTAGCAATTTTAACTAGATATTTTCGCACCAACAAGTCTTTAAAAGCATTACTTAAGTCTACCAATTGACAAGGATCATGTATACTTGTAAACATCAAATTTTGTAACTCATTAGCTTGCTCTGTAACAACTAAAGTTTCTTCACCTTGAGTCTTCTTATTAACTAATACTACATCATTCCTCAAAAAAAAACTAATACTACATCCTCGTTATTAATTTCATGATCATCAAATTGCATAGAATCAATAGAACAATACCAATATTTTTTAATTGATTTTTTTTATAAATTTATCTAAAGCCCATTTTTGTGAATTTATTAAAGTTTCAGTTTTTGTTTTTATTTTCAATTTTGCAAAACCAGATTCATGTTTTCTAGTAGAAATAGTTCTATAGAATAAACTTAGCTCCTTGATCAAGACCACGACGGCTCTGCCTTTGGGCTTGAACGGAAAATCATATGTGTCATGTTCGCTCTATACCTTCTCTATCCACCGAAAAATCAAAGATCTAAGGTACACTTTATGAATCTATCTTTGCTTGGGAAATGATGGTGAAGATTTTCTTTGGATGAATCTTCTCTTTGAAAACAGGTCATCTGCTCAAAATTTGAATAGGAGACTCAAGATTGGAATCTGAACTCATTAAACTTGTCTCCAAATTGTAGTCTCTTCTCTCACAGGTTCAATTGGAGATCCACTCTATTGATATATTAATTGAGTCCAGAGACCTCACTCCTCAAGAACTTTGCCAAAGAGGACATCTCTCAGCCATTTTGGTGTAGAAACTTAAGCTGCAAGCAAAGCTTTGGTGCCAAAAGGCCAAATTGAATTGGACCAGAGAAGGGGACAGATGTTCCAAATTGTTTCACATCATTGCTAATTATAACTTCTCCAAGAAGGCCATTTCTCAGATCATAGTGGAGGATATTTGTCTCACTACTCCTTCAGACATAAAACAAGTAGCTCAGGAGCATTTTGCCAACAGATTCCTGGATAGGGGAGGAATTGTTTTAGACTTGTCTTCTTTACCTTTTAACAGGCTCTCTGCTATTCAATCTCAATCTCTGGAGGTTCCTATTGAGGAAGAAGAAGTGTGGGCTGCTATAAGGTCCTGTAATGGAGAGAAAGCTCCAGGTCTTGATGGTTTCTCATTACACTTCTACAAAGTGGCATGGAAAATTATTAAAGCTGATCTTTTGAGAGTCATTGAGTTTTTCTTTCATGGAGGGGCTGTGGGGAAGGGTCTGAGCTCTACTTTCATCACTTTAATCCCCAAAAATGCCTCCCCTTCCACTCTAGAGGAATATAGGCCTATCAGCTTGATTAGTAGTGCTTACAAAATCATCTCAAAAATTCTAGCTGCTAGACTCAAGACTGTTATGAATTTGCTAGTCCATGATGTCCAAACTGGGTTTATCAGTGGTAGACAGATCATGGATGGAGTGTTGATAGCCTCAGAATTGATTCATTATATTAAAGGGTCAGGGAAGGAAGTCATCATCTTTAAAGTAGACTTTGAAAAGGCATATGATCAAGTGAATTGGGGGGCTTTGCTAAATATTCTAAAGTGTATGGGGTTTGGTGAGGTTTGGATTGCCTGGATTGGGGAGTGCATCAAAGCTTGGACTTCTATTCTCATTAATTGATCTCCATCTGGGGATTTTCCATTATCCAGAGGGCTGAGACAGGGTTGCTCCCTTTCCCCTCTCCTCTTTGCTCTGATTGCTGAAGTATTACATCAGTTGATGACTCAAGCTGTGGCTTCTGGGATGTTTGCTGGGATTAGATGCTCTGACCAAGGTCCAGAAATTTCCCACTTACAATTTGCAGATGATACCCTCATCTTCATTGAAGCTGGCCTACAACAAGCTACAAATCTCAAGCACACACTTCTGTGTCTTCAAAGGTCTACTGGTTTGAAGATAAACTTCCAAAAATCCAAGGTTCTCCTTCTTAATTCTAATTTAGTAAGTGTTGAAGATGTATCTGCCTTATTAGGATGTAGCACAATGTCTCTTCCTTTTGAATATTTGGGGTTCCAATTGGGGGCTAATCCCAGAAGGAAAAAGACTTGGGAGCCTGTTATACAAAAATTTAAGAAAAAACTCAGACTGTGGCATGGTAAATCTAGGACTTTGGGTGGGAGGATCACATTGATAAAATCTTCCTTGTCCTCCCTTCCCTTATATTATATGTCCTTGTATAAGGCACCAAAGGGAGTGATAAAGGAAATGGAATTATGGCAGAGGAGATATCTGTGGTGTGGGATCAAAGACAGGAAAGGTTTACACAAAGTAAAATGGGATCATGTCTGCAGACCTAAAGCAGCTGGTGGATTAGGTATTTTGAGGTTACAAACTATGAACATGGCATTGGCCAGGTGGTGGTGGAGGTTTGCTATGGAGAAGAATTCTCTATGGAAACAACTCCTTTGTGCAAAATTTGGGTGGGAAGCTTCTGAATGGGATTTTTCAAAATTCTTGCTACAGGATGGTCAGTGTTTTATGAGCCACATTCTCCCTCTCTTATCCATTCCCTCTTTTGTTGTTGCATTTGGGTTTCAAGGGCTGAAGTGGTCTGTCAGATCAGGCAATACAGTACATTTTTGGGAGGATTGTTGGATCTTGGATTTCCCATTGAAAGCAATGTTTCACAGGCTTTATCATCTTAGCACACAGAAGAACAATACAGTTGACAAGTTTTGCCATTTTAATGATTGGGTTATACAGTTCAGAAGAGATCTTAGAGGGTGGGAATGGGATCAGTTCTACTCCTTATGTGAATTGATTAATCAGCATGAGTTAGGCCATGGAGAAGATGTGGTCTCTTGGTCTGAGGATCAAAGGGGCTTTTCAATCAAAAAAATGTATCAACTATTAGATGAACAACAGTCTGAACCTCTGGATTGGCTAGCAATCTTATGGGCTCCATTACTCCCTCCTAAGATTGCAGCCTTTGTTTGGCTGATTTGTATGCAGGCCTCCCCCACTAGATGCTTTATCTTAGCCAGAGGGTTGTACAATGGGTCAATTTGGTGCCCTTTTTGTTTGGAGGACCCAGAGGAACAAGATCATCTCTTTATTGGGTGTCAATTTGCTTGGTCTATCTGGTGCCTGGTATTAAAGTGGTGGGGAATTTTTGCTGTGACTCCAGACAGCATTAAGGGTTGGATATTGTCTTGGAATGGTTTGGGGCCTCCCAGGAAATATAAGTATTGGAGATTGATCTCTTCTTTTGTCATTTGGAGAATTTGGATTGGTAGGAACAATTGTATCTTCAATGCAGTACCTCCTTCTGCTGATAAACTTCTTTAACAAATTCAGAATGACTCCTACCAAGTTCTATGGGAACAATTCAAAGGATCAAAATCAGTCCCATTTCTGAGCTGGATAGAGGATCCTTGGTCTTGTACACAATTTTTATAGTGAAGATTGGGCAGCAATTACTTAAACTTCTGGTAATTGGTTTCTGCCTGCTACTGGTACTTGGGGTTGGGATTTGGGGTGGATTAAGGGTGGGATGGGGGAGTGCTGTGAGGATTGGTAAGGAAATTAGCTTGGTTTACTTACTCTTTGATTTTCAATTCTGAGATCATTGTTGGTTCCTAGAGGTTTAATTCCCTTTTGCCTTGGGTACTTTTACTGCATAATGAGTGTGGGCTTAGTTGTTTGTATTTTTTGAGTGTGGGATTCATTTTGAGTGTTTTGTTCAGAGTTGTCTGTTACCTCTGCTTTGGTGTTGGCTTTATTTTTGTTTTAGGTCCTGAGGTTGGCTGTGGGAGATTTCTGGTGCAGGCACAGGTCTTATTTTCTACAATGGTGTGAACTGCAGCTGGGTTTTTGTTAGTAGATTACACAAACTGGTTCCTTGGGTGACAAGGAAGAACAGTAGACTTGTGGGAATGGTTTTGAGGTTGCAGCTGGGTTTTGGGTGCTTACAATTTTGGTTTCGTGCGCAACAAGTAATTGGGTTTTCACTGTAATTCTAGGGCAAAAAAGAGCTCTTGTACTGGTTCTTTGGTTTGAGGCTTTGCCTTTTATTTGTCTTCATTTCGAAGGCAATTTATAAAAAAGAAAAATCGCTGATCAAAAAAAAAAAACATTCACTCCCGTACCTATGATGCAAGTTTCAGTTTTGTTTGGACGTTTTATATTAAAGTGGTCTCTTGTAATTGAATTAAACTCAATTTATAGCATAATCACTGGTTAGGGGATGCATGTCTCAAGTTCTCTTATAGAATGCTATTTTTATTGAGTAAGAAAAAATATTGAAAAAATATCACAAATCTGGGCAGAAAGTCATTGGTTCTAAATTTTAGAAGCAGGCTAAGTGGTTGGGATTATGGGGAGCTGAATGCTTTGTGCTCTATCTTAAATCAAACAGCAATCTCATAAGCCCCTGATTCTCTATCTTGGTATGAAAAGGGAAAATCTTTCTCAGCTTCAAAAGTATACCACTTGCTTGCAGATCAAGGTACTCAAATTCTCATTTTTCACAATGATCTTTTGGACTCCTGTCATCCTTCCTAAAATCTCAACATTTGTCTGGCTATGTTGTCATCATACAATACCTACCAAGTGCTTCCTGGAGAATAGGGGTGTTCCTTTTAACTTGGATCAGATCTTGTACCCATTCTGCAACGATGATTTGGAAGATCCACAATATTTACTACTTTTGTCACGCCCCAATTTCAGTAAACCGAACTCGGGACGTGAACATTTAAAATAATAAAACCGTTTGAAACCTGTTTTGAATAAACACTTTAAAATCTCCACTTAGTTAATCAAAATAATATTTACAACTCCAAATAAGTCCCAACAAGTGGACAAAACAAGGTATCCGTCACTAGACTCAAAAGTAAAACCCGGACTCTGCTCCTAGCTCCACAAGCTTCGAGAGCTCACCTAGTCCGTCCTGTGATCGGTACCTGTAGGAAAAGCAGCTAGGGGTGAGCGTTCGCTCACCACCACAGATAACAGACTGACTACGGCATAATTAGTAGACAAAGCCGGTAACACCAAAACCAAACCCACACCGGGAATACCATCCCCAAACTCAAGTAACTCAACTAACACACAACCCGTTACCTTCATCAACAGACTCAACACTCGGACTCGTAATACAGACCCGACACAACCATTGACGACCTCCTCCAAAGTCACGACGGATAAATATGCAACACCAACCAAGATCACAAAGGATCGCACACCAAACAAGATCACAAAGGATCGCATTCCTGCCAGCTGCTCAGTGCCAAAGAACGCTCGCAACCTCCCGAGACTCTAACTCGGTCAGGCCAGCCAAAGAACGCTCGCAACCTCCCGAGACTCTAACTCGGTCAGGCCAGCCCAAGAATGCTCGCAACTTACCGAGACTCTAACTCGTAAGCCAGCCAAAGAATGCTCACAACCCCAAACCACACACGCGCGACCAGGACCCCTTTCTTGACGGGCGGGCCCCCTACCCCGTCTAAACATGCAGACGCGTGTGCTCGTGGACCCCCGTTTCATGAAGCGGGCCTCCAACCTCAGGTAACCACAATCACAATCACAAACAAAGTTCAACAAACAGCAACAACACAAGTTCAGCACTCCACAGGCACTCATGGCCACCCAAGACACCAACCGTAAAACACGGACTCAACAGCCCCCACAGGCACCCACGGCCTCCCAAGATACACCAACAGTAACTCACGGGCTCAACAACCCCACGGGCACTCACGGCCACTCAAAACCACCAACTGTAACTCACGGATTCAACAACCCCACGGGCACTCATGGCCACCCAAGACACCAAAGTAAAGACACGGGTTCAACAACCCCACGGGCACTCACGGCCACTCAAAACCACCAACCGTAACTCACGGGTTCAACAACCCCACAGGCACTCATGGCCACCCAAGACACCAAAGTAAAGACACGGGTTCAACAACCCCACGGGCACTCACGGCCACTCAAATCCACCAACCGTAACTCACGGGTTCAACAACCCCACGGGCACTCATGGCCACCCAAAACTCAACAATAAAAGCACAGGTTCTCAAGGCCACCCAAAACTCAACAATAATAGTACGGGCTCTCAAGGCCACCCAAGACTCAACAATAATAGCACAGGATCTCAAGGCCACCTAAGACTTAACAATAACACACAACAACCTCCGACATAACCAATGCCTCCAACAGTTCTAATATTACCAGTTTCACAATCAACCTCCGGGCATGGTCATATGCCTCCAGTACTCCTAATATTGATAAGTTCGCAATCAACCTCCGGGCATGTGCATATGCCTCCAGTAATTCTAACATCAACAAGTTCTCTGCTCCTACGACACTACTAAGTGTCACATGCATTTCCAATCTTCAATAACCTACTTAACCCACGACACCCCAAGTGTCACATGCATTTCTAATAGTCGATAACCTACTTAACCCACGACACCCCGGTGTCACATGCAATTCTACTGTTAACTTTCCCTAGTCAGGGCCGAGATTCGGCTACTTTTCCCTACCTCGTGCGTGTTCTCCAAAAGTGCCCAAATAAGCCCCGGCGTGATCTCCGTCACTCGCCTAGCTTTCCTTGGCCCCGGTCCGCAGCACGATCTAAAAGAACACAATTTTAAACGCTTTTAAGCTTGCAGGCATAATGCTGAATTTTAATAAACCTGACACCCAAAAGTAACCCCGACAATGTCGATAACTCCCAAACTCCCCAATTACTCGACATTGTCCATATTGGACCCAAAAAGGCCTGATTCGCCCGACATGGCGAATCTGCCCGGGTTTTGTAAATGCTCTTCCAGGGCTCCAAAAATTCCCGTTTTTGTTTCTACGGTCTTAGAATAAATCAAGGGTCCCAAGGCACTCGACGGAATCGAATTCCGACTTCCGAGTCAATTAATTAGCGTTTAAAGTTTCTAAACCCGATAAATGCAACTTTTGCAATTTAATTCCAAATTTCGATCCGGTTGTGGATTAATGATCCGGGGAACGTTCTAAACCACCCGAACACAAAAACCCGATACCCGGGCACGTGGGCCCCACATGGCCACAATGAGAAAAATTCCCTTTTCGCCCTAAAACGTTCCTAACGAACTCCAAACCTCAACCAATCATCTTTAAACCAAACTTAAATAAAACCCAACCATATTTGAATCGTTTAAACTCAAACCCTAAAATTAGAACTTTCCAAAACGAAAATCGGTTAGGTGCTCACCATAGAGAATGACGGTGTGAACTCGATTCTTCTATCGTTGAGACGATCCACCGGTCGGATGATCGAGAAACGTCACAAATTCCCCAAGCCTCTTCTCTTTTCTCTCCTTTTCTCCTAACTCATTTTCTCTCTCTAAAACCTACCCTTTTCTTCTTCTTTTTTTGAAATGGACGTGTATCATCTTATTTCCCTTTTGTTTTATTAAAAAAAACTAACACTTCAAAAAGCAAAACTAACCATCAAAGTCTTGTCTTGTCTTGTCCCAAAACCTAACACCACCACTTGTTTGACAAGTGGCAAGGTGGGTCCCACACCTTTTTGGGAAAATATCTACTAGATATTTTCCAATCAGATTCACGAAATTCGGACGTTTCGGGCCCCGAACGGGCACTTTTTCCAAGAAATTACGAAACTTGGCGGGCTATAAGGAAACGGCTCAACTAAGACCGCTGCGACGACGGATAAGCTTTTTGGATCCAAAACGGTCCTCGAATGGACCAAAACGTCGCTCGGTTGACTTTTCCAGCGAAAAGTCAACATTTCCCAAATTGATCAGAAAGTTGCCCTGAGTCCCCCGGAACTCACTTTGGTCGATATCGGGGTCAACTTAAGTCTGGTATGACCCTCGGGGTCAAATTTAGGTTCAATCAAGTGTCTGCTGAAATTTTTTAAATTTTCCTGTTTTTCGCATATTTGACTGGCGTTGACCGGGAGTGGTTATTACAACTTTACTATCACAAAACATGGTTAGTATGATCTCTCTTATTCAACTGGTAGGGTTTCAAACGGGTAATGCCTTATGATATTCTGACTCTTCTCAACACTTGATCTTCCTTAACCAACAAGAAGTCTAGAAAATAGTGGCATATTAAAATCATTTTAGCCCTTTGGTTCATTTGGATTGCAAGGAACAACTTAGTCTTTAATGGTATCAGTGTTTCTCTTGAGGAGTTGCTTTAAAAAATCTAGAGTTATGCCTACTCAATCCTATGGAGAAACTCCAAACCTCACATCCCTTTCACTTTCCATCAATGGATATCTGAGCCATCTATTTGCTACCTTTCCTGAGAAAGAATGAGTTCTTTTCTTAGCAATTTTGAACTCTTATGTAAATTTCTCTTAATTCTCTAAAAGTTGCTAAGTTGTAATCTCCTTCTCGAGAATTCAAGCCTTGTTGCTTCAAATTTCTCTCTTCTGTAAGTGAGGGATAACTCCCTTGGTGTGGTCTTTTTCTTAATGGTATGTACCTCATTAATCTACTTGTTGGTATAAAAAAATGGAACATTGAGGTTCGGATCTAGGCGAGGACTGCATATGGGTCGAGGATGGTGTTCTCCGATGTGGAAAGAGAAACCAAGAACGTTGGGATTGTCTTTGTGTAGGTTGAGGAAAAAGAAAGTGAGGTTGATGACATCGACCCCGCCGCTGCACGAAACTAGAGCGTTTAATTTATCTAAAACCCAAAGGTTTCCAAAACCCGATCTTAGAAACCAGAGATCTGGTAAGAAATTGAGGGATTAAACGATTTTGGGTTTTGATTGGGGACAATGCATTAGGATGTTATGGTAAAGGGGTATGGATGGTTCTGGATTAGGATTATGGGTTTAAAACCGAAGAGGATTGAGAAGGTCGAGACTAACAATGCCAGGTGAGGCGTAACGAGTAGATCTTGGGTCAGAGAAGGGAGAGCGAGCAGATTGATTTGTAAAGAGAGAAGAGGAAAGGAGAAAGGGGCACTACGGGTGAGAGAAAATGGGATGAAGGAAATAGATGGTTTTTAGGTTTTTAGGGTTTAAAGGGTGAAAGGGTAATTTCGATATTTAAAAACTATTTAGATGATGCTTTTCTGTCAAAAATGGATGAAAAGTTAACGTCGGGTCTTAAACTAACACAAATAAAAGTCCAGGGTACCGAGGTGATACAAAAAGGATCCATGGTACTTTAAATGGAATATGAAGTATTTAAAGTATTGAGATGATTTTAATCAATCATACTCGTTGTATGTGTATGCTGAATTAGCAAAAGGTAAAAAGTATAACATTGTGGTTTGGAAATTTTCTAGCTATTTAATTGTATTCATTGTGTTGGATTTTTTTTTAGCATTGAGAATGATATTAACCTGTACACTTTTAGATGTTTGGCATGCTAAATTATGGTTTCTGAAACAATGGATTGGGATATTAGAATGTCATTTTCTTTGTGAGCTTTAGGCTAGGTTGTAAAAATACAAGAATATTAGACAAGTATTTGTGAGTCAATAGATTTCTAGTGCATTTGTATGATGTTTTTCTAGGGTTAGATAAGTCAGCGTATGTATTGTTTTTGTTATTTTCCATAACCTGAAGTTGCAAAGATCCGTCTACGAAACTAGTATTGTGAGGTTTACCTTTAAAATCTATCTTAGTTGGTATACATATTATAGTACTTAGGTTTATTTTCATGCTGTCTTTGAGCTATTGGTTGAAGTGTCTTTGCCTTCTCGAGAAGAGAAATACATAGGTTCTCGGAATTGGCAGTCCATTCTGAAACTCGCAATCCCACAACAACTATTCCAGGGAATTAGCAAACCATTCACAATTTCATATCGGTATGTCGGTCTCTTTCATGGATAGAGCCTCGACTATGGCTTGGAATGATTATTATTATTAACCATAGGGTTAACCATCAATCATTTCAAGATGTAGAAAGCTCTTCTTCTTCTTCTTCTTCTTCTTCTTCTTCTTCTTCTTCTTCTTCTTCTTCTTCTTCTTCTTCTTCTTCTTCTTCTTCTTCTTCTTCACACCAAGTTAAGGTTTTTCTTACTCTCCTGGCTATAGAAAGATCCTTATATAGATTGAGCTTCTCATCTCCCCTAAAAAGACCATCGATGCTTTCTCTCTCTAAAATTCTAGTGTGGAACTCCCTTATTTTTGGAATTTGGAGTACGTATTTATTGATATTTGAAAACGGCATGCTCCACGTCATGGGATCATGATCTCTACACCATGGATCTCTCTCTCATATTGTAGTATCATGTGGTTTCCACTGCGTGAGAAAAACCGAGGAAAATGTCTTCGAGTACGAACACCTTGTGGTCTCGTGTGATTTCCACGCCTTGAACTTGTGCGATTTCCAGGACGTGAGGCGGTGGTAGCTCATCCCACGCTCCCTAACCCTAGCTGAAACAACGTCGCTTGACGTGCACATTGTAGGGCTCTGTCATCCACGCCATGCATTTGTAGGGCAAAGTCGTAATTGGGGTTCATCCTTTCTTTCTTTGTGCAAAATTTCGCTCCTAAAGACTATGCTCTTATCCGCTATGCTCGAGCTCCATTTTTGCAAAAACAAATTCCGCAAAATACAAAGAAAGCTCGAGTGGATCATCATAAAAAGGAAAACAAATGCGTCTAAATATGTTGTTCTAAGGCTAAAACATGCCTAAATAGCGATTATAAGTGTCCAACTACACCTACTATACTTTTTCCTATCATGTATATACTTGTATGCTTGATGCTTGTATGTGTTTAAAGAATATTGTCTATAGAAAGGGAACCCAAATTTTTGAAATCTTCATATTAAAGCCCAAGAACCCCTGCATGTCATAAAACCATATATTATGAATTTTGGGGATTAACCCCCTATTTTCAAAAATACGAATTCGGAATTTTCGAAATTGGATCCTTAATTTTCGAAAGACCCTTGTTTTTGAAAAAAAAAACGGTAATAAACCTAGATTTTTCAAATCTTTGTTTATTGATCCAAACTTGTATGAGATCAATATGGGTATTAATTAGATTGATATACATAGTCGATTTTAGAATATAAAATTTAATGAGAATTGAATCTCGGTATTCCAAGTAGTATGTTACGAACATGGTATTAGATATAAAGTTTGCTTGTTTGTATAACTCGTTGATGATTGCATATTTATTATGAGCATGGTTCATAGCTTAGTCGCATATCAAATTATTTGATGAATGGTTTTATTTATTTAATTTCTATTTATGGCCCATGACTACTTGTGGACTTTCATGTTATTTCACGGCTAGAATTGACCATTAGCCCTCATATGGATTTATGAACACCAATATATATATATATATATATATATATATATATATATATATATAGGGTAGCCATCCAGTAAAAACCATCCTTGTTGTGCAAACTACGAACCAATCTAAGCCACAGGATGCGGTCAAAGTGACGTCAGCAGAGCGCGCACGATGTTGACACGTGGCAGATTCGTGCGCGCCTCTGCCCGCGCGCGTGAGCGTGTTGATCACGCGCGCGCACGGTGCTAATAGTTTGGCGCGCACAGTGCTAATAGTTTAGCACAGTGCCAAACTATTAGCACTGTGCGCCCAAACTATTAGCACTATGCGCGCCACGTGTCAGCACTATGCGCGCGCACCAGCAGCGCGCGCGCCCACGTGTCAGCACCTGGTGAGTTCGTAGTTTGCACAATAAGGGGTGGTTTGTATTTGATACCAACCTTATATATATATTTATATATATATATATATACACATGATTAGAAACATTCTTATATTTATGAATGTTATGCATCATTAGAAACATCATCAGGTTTATAAATGTTATTGACGGATTTGCAACGCCGAAGTGGCATTTACCAATCACAAGGAATAATCAATTTATTTAATCTCCCCAACAACAGCGTCATCCTAAAGTTGTGGAGCGGTCACCCTCAAGAAGGATGACCAATCACTAGATGGTTGGTCTAGGAAAAAGGCGCCATCTTGACTGCACAACCCGCCACCAGTTCAGGCAAGTCATGCGTCTGCACGCTAAGATTGATTCATCGAGATAGTGTCATGCCGGAGGAACGACGACTTGACCGCGTGACTAGTGGTCGTTGTCTCGCCCCCGTCAATGGTTTTCCACACAAGTGGTGAGTCATCTTTACAATTGATGAGTGCTCATTTCTAGGTGTTAAAAGATGTCATTTTCTCATATATATATTAACCTGTTTTCCTTTCGTTTAGTATATATTACGTGTTTTATTTAGCTTTTGTTTTTATTTTTATTTTTTTTCTTCTCGCTCCTTTTGTTTCTCCATTGTAGTTATCTCATGGTAGGAGTTCGTGAGCGGGAAAGCTAGGCAAGGACCTAAAGAGCCGAGCCAAGTCAAAAAGCCGAAGGAAATAGCTAAAGTCAACCTTGACCCTAAAGCTCCAAGTCATGGAACCCCAAACCTCCACGCCATGGAAATAGAGGACATGCAGCAACATCTGACAGAGGATGAACTAAGGTTTATTGAGATTAGAGAACCACACACTCTACGCCGTCGAAGACGACCTCCATGCCCTGAAGTCTCCTTGACCTGCCTCGACACCGTGAAAGATCACTAGTACACACCGTGGAGGACCACACCCTTATACGGAATGAAGAAGACTCTACATGTTGTAGGGTGATCAATTGATGCCTATAAATAGAACGCTTGAGCTCATGAATTAGGAAGATCCACCATTTTGTAAGATCTATAGAGAGATTTTCTACTTAAGGGATAGTCCAAGGACTCAAGGTGAAGTCCTACCTTTGAGTGAACTAATATTTTCCTTTAGATACCATTAGGAGCAAGGGAAACCAAGTGAGAAGTTCAAGAATAAAATTTCAAGGAAGAACAGCTAGTAGTTGGAGTATTCTCTAACTCTAATCTCCCTTTCTTCATGATTCGTGTACCATTGATTGGATTCGTTAAGATATTGGTGATTCTGGTTTAGAAACTTCAGTTCTCACGCCTTATGATTTTTTGATACATGAATTTTTTTTATTTGCTATGTTTGTGTTTCCATTTAGATTTTACTGTTGATTAAAGTCTTTTCCTTCAAATCTCCTTTTAATGTCATCTATGTCAAATTCATGGTCCTGGTTAGTATAAGACATAACTGTTTCTTTATATTTTTAGTCATTAATAGCTCTCTTTCCTATTAAATTAAATGTATTCAGAAAAAAGAAGCCAATTTTAGGGTGTTTGATTAATTTGTGGATCTATCTCAAACTTAGGACCTATTGACTATTCGATTGAAACTTCGATAAGAAATATTAGTGGATTAGTAGGAATATTAAGTTCGGAAATGATATTTGGGTAATGATAATAAAATATGTTGTGTGTACATACCTTTTACGTACGTTAGAGCACGGTCGTTTAAGTAGTAAAGATTTATCGGTGAGAACTGGTCAATCCCATAGGGAATATGTTTTTTTTATAGGCGAAAATTTTATTAGGCAACCGTTTTACAAGAAAGTAAAAACGATGCAAGGAAAACGATCCTTAAAAGGACCTTTTCCCCAAACCGATACAAGCAAAAAGCCAACTAAAAACAAAAAACAAAAAGAAATAGGCAAGCAAACTAAAAAGAGCACCGCCCTCCTTGCCTACATCCTACTCTGATTCAAGCATAAAAATCGGTTGGAAACCGAAACAGGAGTGGCCTTTCCTGGAGACACTTCCGGAATAACCTCAATCTCGTTATCCTCGACATCCTCCTCAACCTCAACCTGCTGTGGGGATTCAGGACCTGGGGAGTTGGTAATAGCCTTTTTCACAAATCGCTTGCTAAAACTCCATGTGCCTTCTTTACTTTGTTTAGCAATATCGATAGTGAAGCTTCCCGTAGGACCCCCTTTATCAGCCGATGTTTTGGCTCTTGTCTGGTAAAAAACAGTTGGAGGAACTGTCTTTTTTGGCTGCCCTTTTTTTGGGCGACCACGCTTCCTTGGAACCTCTATGGAATTACGTTTATCACTCATAAGAATGTCTTTCCACGGGCTTCCATCTTGTTCCACAAAGTTTCCTCCGGCAACTACCACCGCAGGTATTGCAGCCCCAGGCTCTTGGGCTTGCGGAACCGTCACACCAAGTTGCACTGTATTAATCACGGGCCCATCCTTAGTCGAGCTTAAAACCTCAATCCTACTCGAGGAGAGGCCCTCAGCTGGAGACAAATCAGTATCAATGCGTTTAAACACGTCAGATAAGCTCGGGTCGCTGGCTAACCTCTGAGCACCTGGACCTGGGCCACCAAATGTACCGATTGTTGCACCTATTGCTGGATTAGAATGAAAAAGGACTGGGATTACTTCAGAAGACGGCCCAATTACTACAGAATCTGACACCAGCCCATTAGCTGCACATTTCAACACCGGCCCATTACAAAGCTTCTGATTTCCGGACGCGCGCAACGAAGGAGACGCTGCTGTAATTACGCCTGATACTTGCATTCCTTTCAAAACTGAGTTATCTGGGATTGATCCTCCTTTCGAAATCGCAATCCCTGGAATCACGGGATCGACATCTGCAACTGTAGGTAAGGAATCAGAAAGAGGACGAAAACGATGATACTCGTCGGACGCCTGTGCCGGCAGTAGAGTCGGCCGGCAAAACATCGAGCCAGTTTCTACACCATCACAAACCCGCTGCGCCCCAATAAACTCCGACCAAGCCTGTACAGACACTTCAATCCGATCAACATCCTTACTCTGTTTCACGTCACCCACACTCTGTTCTTCGTGCGACACACCTTTACCTGGGCGAGATAGTGCTACAAAAAGGGAGTAGCCATTGTACTTGAAGCCATTGTATGTTTCGATTGCTTGACGAGCCGATGACGGGGAAGCGAATTCTGCAAAACCGAAGATCCGTCCTTTTCTATTCGGCTTCTTAATCACAGAAACGGAATTCACCTCTCCGAACGACATCAAAGTGCTGCGAACCCGCTCCTCCGTGATTCCCCAAGGTAGATTATACAAGAAAATCGAGCGACCATCCCCAATCGCATCAGCTTCAACAGTTGCATCAGCTTCAACAACTCCTGCACCCTGTTTCTGTGTGTGCTTCTTCTCCAAAACAAGGTCCGATTGGTTTTGGTTAGCCCCGTCTCCACCAGTAGTAGAATCAAGACGTGAAACATGAGCAGAGGGTTCCTGATTAACCTTACTCTGTTTCGTAAAGTGCTTCCCCTTGTCCTTGGCCGGACGTGGATGCTTCACAGCCCTCATTCCAGGTGACAAACTCTTCTTCCGCACCTTGTGCACAACAACCGTGCCGGCAACAGTGGAGCGATAATCCTTGTA
Source organism: Erodium maritimum (assembly GCA_963921825.1). Taxonomy (NCBI): domain Eukaryota; kingdom Viridiplantae; phylum Streptophyta; class Magnoliopsida; order Geraniales; family Geraniaceae; genus Erodium; species Erodium maritimum. The sequence goes on from OY997588.1 coordinate 49,622,152, forward strand.
TAAGGCGAGCATCTTCGTGCAGAAAGGAAAAAAGGCCATCGGATCACCTTCAAACTCACTGGGAAAGGAATTTCGGCCAGCCGAGCAGTGAGAGCGTTTCATTGTCTCCTGAATTTCTACACCTAGGGAATATGTTGTAAGCCAGGTATAAGGGAAATTTAAACTAAGTTTGTCACCACATAGTCTATCTATGCACTTAATGAGTTTTCGATGTTGGTGTTTGGTATGTGTATGTTGGTTTGGGGGTTAGCTACTACCTAGGATACAAGAAACATACAAGAAGTCGGTCAAAGGTATAAGTAAGCATGAACTCCAATTATTACAAGGACAGACTAACTGATAGGTGAAGTCAATCATTGCTTTCCTTTTGACTCTGAAACATGCTCTCATAACGGTCTAGTGAATCGACCAAGTCACCAATAAGTTCTACAAGGTCCAATCCAACTAACTGATGTGTTACCACGGATATCATGATAGTGGAGACAAATCATTGGGAAGCAATGAATAAGATGTAGTTCTATGATCCAAATGATCAATCATCGAATAAGAAGTACACTTACTAGTGATTGATTAGTTTAGGTCGGGACATAACCCAATTGAGAGCCAAAGAATGTTCGAGAACAATCCACATCGTCATTCCCTCAACCTGTCTCTCGATTACATAAGGTCTGACCTGATACTGAGGATATCATAAGAGATGACCCACGTTATCGAAGCCTCGTCCCCGTCTCATAATCTTACCCACTCAAGATATAAATTAGAGATAATAGAACATTATTAGTCATGCAATTCTCTACTTGTTTATATTAACTCAAGAAGATGTAATATGTGAACATGAATTTAATCATATTCAACTTCCAAATGCATGGCTTATGTGGTTGTCAACCCACATGGTGCTCGAGAGGGATCGTAAACCCCTAACGAGTACTCTTCCATTCAATCACACATTGACAAAAGCAAGTATACATCTGGCAATTTCTCGATCTCATAATAGGAAGTCAATTTACATAAGTATGCAACATCCTAAGTAGAGTCAAAGGAACGATATGGTATCAACATATTGTCTAGATGGATTAGCAAAACTCGTCAATTGGCACCACACCAACAACGAGAGATACCCTAAATAACATTAACCAAAAATAAATCTTCGGTGGTGAATAGAGACTTAATCTACCCGTGCTTAGCCTCACCAAGAATAAAGAGTCGATATTCCTTTTTATATTACGTTCTTATCTACTACTTTAACATCATTGATCCTGATTCACATCATCAGTCTCTCTTTTAGATAGCCAAAACCTTGTAACATGAGGAGTTGTGACTAAATATGCTTTCAACCACCCATAGATAAGTCGGTCTAATGCCCTTACATTTAACTTGCACATAAGGTGAAATAACTATCACAAGAATTTGGTTATAATATTATGACAATCATAGCACAAAGCAAGGAAGCATAAATAAATAACCTTATGTTGACCACCTTCCACGCCATGTAGGTGAAAGCCTTCACCTTGTGTACAAGTGACCATCCATTGTATGTTCATGTTGTGTACAACTAGCTGCCAGTTTAAAAAGCCCAAAAATCATGAAACTAATAAATTTAATCATCAAAATTAATACTAAATCTAGAAATTAACTTAAAGGAGATCAACAATTACATCATACCAATGACTATGGAATTCATAGCTCTAACTCAAACATTCATGAGAACCCAATAAAAACATCGAATAGAGGTAGGATATGAATAATTTCACCAAGATTAGGTTGGAAAACCCAATGAAATCTAGATCTAAATGATTTCCCCATCTTCTCCCAATCTCTTCAAACCTTCATCATATGAAAATGGAGAGAAGGAAGAAGATGGGAGGCTTCATGATGCTTGAATCCTCCTTGTAGCTTCAGTCCTTGCTCCTTGGTGGTAGAGAGTGCTCCCTTGGACTGAAAGAGGCTCCTTCTACCTTTACTTGGTTGAAAACCTCTAAATTTTTGGACCCCAAATGATGCACACACAACAAATGACCCAAATTTCGATTTTATAGCATCTAAGAAGCTACATGGTGTGTAGGTAAGGCCTTAAAGATGGGTAGGTGATGATACCTTCACACCGTGGAGGCTCACGATGTAGGTTCTTGTCGGCAAGATTTCCTTACAAATAACCCAACTTGTAGAGCTTTTGCAAACCTCTACAAGACAAATTTGGACACGATTTTTTCTGAGAAGTTAAAGATCCTTATTCGGAATACAATTTAACATCAAGAATAAAAAAATTTGAAGCACGAACGACAGAGATATGACTCTTGCAAGTTGGCTGGTCTGTATATAAAATCTCCAAAGCAAGTTTTCCCTTTAAATTTTTGCTAAGTGTGAATTGGGCTTTCCTTTCCCTCTTTTCTTGACCTATAGGGCTCCAGTATACATCCATGTTGCTCAACCTTATCTTCGGGAGCAAAACCTACCAAAAAATGATAAGGAAAAGCCAAAAGATCACAAAAGAAAATGAACAAAAACTAACTAAAAATTTCTTTTGAGGAAAAAATAGGCAAAAATGTGTACTTGTTAATGCTGAAACACCCAACAAGATGTACTCTCATCGAACATGACATCTTGGGTTCATTTAGAGTTGAATTGCAAGATTCAATCTCTAATCGACCCTAGATCAATTCCTGATGCTATCCATGTAGTAGAATCGACTTGTCAACAAAAAATTTGAATGTTGATTAATAAGCTCCTTAGAGTAGTCACGGTAGAATGACGAGGTACAGTGTGAGGCGATGTCAAAGACCAAGATGCATAGTTGGAACACGATGTAATTGAATATTTGGGATGGAATGTGATTGTCTTGTGTCGAGGGGATGACCAATTTCCTTTACCACAAGGTAGGTGATTATTGGAGATCTATGATTGACAATCGATATCTAGGAATGAGAACGTCATTTAAAGTGGGTAGAAATACTACCCTTTATCTAAGTATGGGATATGTCCCTAACTTATGACCACGTTCGTAATTCCGTTTTCATGGTAATCTTAAGTAAGCCTATCACTCATTAGGTAGGAAACTATTAGGGCCTTAGTGAGACGAGAGTGCCTCTTAGTGGTTAGGGTGTCAAGACCCAACTAGGAGTTAGTCTATACTAAGTTTAGAAAATTACCTAAGGTGGCTGATATGTATTTCTCTTTGGACTTCGCATATCAAATTGAATCACCTTGCTAGACTGTCATGGAAGTTAAATCACACCACATCCACACACATAAGTAATTTTATCTGATATGCACACAATGCGAATAGAACCATAGATCGAGATAGATCACACTCGATGGGTCCCTAGTCAACAAAGTTTCACTAGAAGCGACTAGTATGAAAGATGGCCCTTTATGGCTTACGTTCTGTTAGTCATTGTAATAAGATTCCGGAGTTTGATCATAGATATCATGTGGGACATGATATTGGACGACCCGACTTGACTATGTGCCATAGATCAAGTCATGAACATATTCATTGTCGTAGCTTGTCATGTATTCTTAGACCAAGGAGTCTTTGTGATCGTTATGCAGTAAACAACTGAGTTTGACCTGAGCCTAACGTTGTCCGTAATAGGGCTTCCATAACGGCCAGGATTGGCTTGGGGACGGACTGCATGAGTGACACGAAAGACGACTAAGGGATTTATCCCTCATACTATGGGATGGGAAAGATATCGGTTCTCGGTCACTTGATCGAGAATGACTGAAAGAATAGCATGACCATGCACAAGATACTGGGTATCATATATTCAGTCATCTCACATATCAAGGAACAGTGATTGAGAATAATAAGGATGACGGCTCTATGCCTTAACTCAATCAGGATATCGGAGGTAAAAGGATAATGACAGGGACGATAGAAAGGTTAGAATCGACAGGGTCGATTCGTTATGCAGTGTCAGGCAATACTAAAGTCTCATTAGTTTCCACTTAAATACAATCAAGTAAAATGGGATTTTATGTTGATCTATTGACATGCATAAACCTAAGGGTCACATCGGAGGGTGAAACTCATTGACACATTTATGGAGAATGGCCAAAAGGGAGTTTTCTCGTGACATGACCAAAATTGGGTTTTGGGTCATGTGCCCGTAAGTGAATAGGACTTTACGGATCGAGACAAGGTTTGGAGTCTTGGGATTGATCACATAAGATAATGTTGGACATTTTCGGTATGAAAGGCTTGGAGGCGATGAGCACGTCACGGGACCTCGTTGAGAATTGCCACATGCCATGTTCTAAGAGTCCCAAGAGAGGCCCATGTAACTAAGGTCTATGGAACTAATTAATCAAATCTTGATTAATTAGTACTAAATAAGGAAGACAAGGATTAAGGTGTTGGTGATTCATCACCTAACCCCATCTTCTTAAGCCATACTTTGTCCTATTTACACCTTACTTGTCACCATACTTGTCCCATGCTCTTAGTTTGACAAGTTGATGGAGTTTGTTATGTTTAATTCATCTTTTTTCAACATAAAAAACACAAGGCAAGAATAGGAAACATAACTTCTCCCTCCTCTCCCTTGTAATTTCGGCCAAGACAAGCTCACACCTCCATTTTTGTGTTCTTGAGTCCTCAAAGAGAAGAACAACGTGGCTTTGATTCCCATGTGGATACGTAGGCATCTTGGAGACTCAAGCCAATCATTCGTTACCCGGTGTTCTTGTTTTGGTAAGAAATAGTGCTGAATTTTTCTCTTGAGAATCCATTCTTTGTTAGTTGTTTCATGGTTTTAATTGTCTCTTGGTTTTTATTGATTTTCCGCTGCGAATTGCTTCATCTCCAACCCTACCTCGAGACCCAAAACTTTTCACTTATACAAGTCAGATGTCATTAGGCCTTCTTGATGAGTGAAGGATTGTGAGACACAGCATGGCCATGCGATTGTAGAAAAGAGTTGTCACTCACAATCCAAACTCGATATCAAGAACGCATAGAAAGAACTAGAACAAGGATAATGCTTCTATTCCTTTTGTTTAGTCATGACATCGCCTAATGATAAATGATAAGAATACTTATGGTAACAGATTTTAAAAAAGATAAAGGAGAAGATTCATATGACTTGGGTAGTTATGGGTCTTGCTCGGAGTTACCCATAACTTATGAACAAAGTGTAAATTCTCCGACCCTGTAGATTCTCATGACAATTATTCGTCCATGTAGATTCTCACCATTGAAGAACCTACATGTCCGTTTCTCCATCTGAATCAATGGCCAAGATTGACAACTCCTGATTCAACGGCTCGGCCACGGTCCCCGGATCAAGCTCAACGACGGCCTATCACGGGTTGCCCGTACTGGGAATGCAACGTCCATCGCTGGTCTTATATGTCCTCTTCATCCACTCCTGCCAAGGGTGATATGTATGTATCAGAAGTGGAGTCGCCTCGAGGAGGTTATATTGGTGTGTGCATGGCTCAAATTGTCGGAGCATGGAGACGACCATACTAACGAAGCCATTTGGGATAACATTCTGGCGAAACTCGCCCACGTGATCTGGCAAACCCTATCGACGTATCGATGTGCCGAAAACTATGAGTGTAAAACCCGCTTCATTTCATTAGGGTATTAATTTAAAATCCTAAAACCTTAGGGTAGGTTCTTGAAACAAGTGGCAAAAAAAAAACAGAATGGAAGCTGGGCAGGCCAGACCCAGTTTGGGCTTGAGCCCATTTGTTGTCTGAGGCCCAAATGGCCGGCCCAAAGCCCGACCTATAAAAGGTGGGCATTAGGGTTCTGAAACCCTAATCCCCATTTCCCCTTCTCCTTCAGCCGCCCCCCTCCTCTCTTCTTCGACCCACGCAGCCGACCCTCTCCTTCTTCCTCCGTCGCCGGCCGTCCCCGACCCTCTCCTTCCTCCTCCGTCGCCGGCCGTCCCCGACCACCATCTCCCTCACCCCTCGCCATCTCACCTCGCCGGAAAACGTCCTCTCTGACCTCCTTCTTCTTCGTCCTAACCAGATCCGGCCACCACTCCCTCTCCCGTCTCCAGCTCCGGCGACCCTCACCTCCGTCCTCCTCACCTCCTCCGTCCAACCACGCCAGCGCCGACCGAGCCCGAGCTCGCCGTCCGACCCTCCTCCCTCACCAGATCCGTCCAACCACGCCGCCGTCAAGCCGCCGTCCCCGAGCTCCCCACGCCGTCTTCCTCTCCCGTGCTCGACTCCGGCTCGTTCGACAGATCCGGGACGAAGCCACCATGGTCGTCCGGATCTGAGCCGAGAAGAGTCCAGCCGTGCACCGCCGTGCCCCGCCGCCGCCCTTGCCGTCCCTTCTCTACGGTTAGGCCCCGGCCGACGCCGCCCTCGCCGGCGGCCGACCGGTTCGAAACCGAACCTCTAGTTTTTTTCCCGTCTTCGAACTATTGTAAATCGGGTTTTGTTGTAACAAACAAAGAAAATGAAATAAAACCTTTTTCGAGTTAGTTTGGATCTGTATTTGGTTAAACCGTTAATGAAATCGATTAATATATGTTAAACCTGTAAATGAAATCGATTAATTTAGAATCGGATTTGAAGTTGAAAAGGGAAGTAAAACAAAACAAAACAGTTTGGATTTGATTAGGGTTTTGAAGGAAAAGAATTTGAAAATCGGATTGGAGTAAAAGACGGTTTTTGGAGTTGCTTCGGTTGAAATCGAAATCACAGTTTTGGAAAGAAAAGGTTGTAAACCGGAAAATCAAATTTAAGAAAAAGGGGTTTTAAAATGAAAAAGGGGATTAAAAGCGTTTCGGTTTTAAAAACGGTTTGAATCGAGGAGTTGTGAATATAATTTGTAAACGGGATTTAGGAACGGTCGTTCAAAAACCGAACCTAATTCTTTTTGGCTCAAAGGATCGGAACGGAAACTAATTTGAAATAAAAAGAGATTTTGATTTAAAACAAAAACCGTTCTGTTTTGAATACACGGTTGGAAATCGGATTTAGGAACGAATCTGGAACTCTGGTTAAATTGGACTGCTAGCTGGGTTAAAAAGGGAACAAAAGCGGACCGCTGAATCGGACATCGGGATTCGTGCATTGGGACCGTGCCTCGCATGCACCGGTTTCGGTGCTCGGGTACTCCAACCCGATTCGCCGTGACCCCGCTTTTATCCGCTCAAGTTTTAAGGACTACTGTCGGTTTTAAAACTGGTTTAACCGTGACCTTTAATTTAACCTGGGAACCGCCTCTAATTTATGGCTTTCGCGTTATCTTTAGAGTCCGGCTTCGATCGAAGTGAAGCTCGGAGGTAGCGAGCTAGAACGTCATCAGCTAGGAAGCGTAGCGGTTGCTCTTCAGTTAAGGTAGGGAAAAGTAGCCGGATCTCGGCCCTGATTAGGGAAAGTTAACAGTAGAATTGCATGTGACACCGGGGTGTCGTGGGTTGAATAGGTTTATTTAAATGTTAGAAAAGCATGTTACGGGATTGTAGCGTTTATTAGAAATGCATGTTACGGGAACTTGGCAATTAGTGGAAAAGCATGTGACACTTAGTAGTGTCGTAGGAACAAAGGACTTAGCGTTAACTGTTTACTGGAGGCATATGACCATGCCCGGAGGTTGTTTGTGAAACTAGCGATATTAGGACTGTTGGAGGCATCGATTATGCCGGAGGTTGTTGTGCGTTAATTGTTGTTGAGTTTGGGTGGCCTTGAGTGCCCGTGTTAATTATTGTTGAGTTTGGGTGGCCTTGAGAGCCCGTATTTAAGTGTTGGTATCTTGGGTGGCCATGAGAGCCCGTGTCTTACTGTTGATGTCTTGAGTGGCAGTGAGTGTCGTGGGGTTGTTGAACCCGAGTCTTGACTATCGGTGGTTTTGAGTGGCCGCGAGTGCCCGTGAGGTCGTTGACCCGTGAGTCACTGTTGGTGTATTTTGGGAGGCCGTGAGTGCCTGTGGGGGGCTGTTGAGTCCGTGTTTTAGGGTTGGTGTCTTGGGTGGCCATGAGTGCCTGTGGAGTGTTGAACCTGTGTTATTGCTGTTTGTTGAACTGTGATTGTGATTGTGATTGTGGTTACCTGAGGTTGTGGGCCCGCTTCATTAAACGGGGGTCCTCGATCACACGCGTCTGCACGTTCAGACGAGGTAGGGGGCCCGCCTGTCAGTAAAGGGGTCCTGGCCGTGCGTGTGTGGTTCGGTGGTTGTGAGTGTGATAGGTTGACAGTTTGATCCGACTTTGTGTCGAGGAAATGCGACAGGTCGACCGCCTGACCATGTCTATAATCGGTAAAGGGCGTGAGGGAGGTTATTGAGCAGCTGGTTTGCGATCCTTGTGATCTTGTTTGGTGTGCGATCCTTTGTGATCTTGTTTGGTGTTGCGTAGTTCCTTTGAGTCCTTGGAAGCGGTCGTGATCATTGTGTCGTGTCTACTTACGTGTTGAGTGTCGAGTCGTTCGAGGAAGGTCACCGTGGGTGTTTGTCAGTCAGAGTACTTGGGTTGGGGACAGTGATCCCCGGGGGGTTGAGTTTGTTGTTGGTGTTACCGGCATTGTCTGCTAATTATGCCGTAGTCAGTCTGTTATCCGTGGTGGTGAGCGAACGCTCACCCCTAGCTGCTTTTCCTATAGGTACTGTTCATGGGACGGACTAGGTGAGCTCTCGAAGCTTGTGGAGCTGGGGGCAGAGTCCGGGTTTTTACTTTTGGTCTAGCGACGGATACCTCGCCTTTTTGTCTGCTTGTGGGACGTTGTTTTTTTAAATTGTAATTATCCTTTTGTTGAACTAAACTGTTATTGTAAGGTGTTTTAGTGGAAATGTTTTCAAAGTGTTTTCTTATTCTAAACGTTCGCGTCCCGAGTTCGGTTTACTGAAATTGGGGCGTGACAATGAGTACCATCGAATCGTCACCAACCGGAAGATGAAGAAGTTCCATTTGTGCTGGTCAAAGTTTAAGCTCATTTACCAACCCATTGGTTCCGACCACTACGTCATGGCCGATGCTAAGAAGGATTACGCCGAGAAGTATGAATATGACTTCTTATGGAAGCACTAGTGGATTCTCGTGCACGACAAGCCCTATTGGATGCATCGTAGTAAGTAATGGGTTGGGGTGTAGTTGGAAGTGGAACGTGTGACAGCTTCTAACGATGTATAACCAAATACACGACATGACTTCCAATTTCCAATAAAGAATTTGCTTAAGTTTAATATGTCCCTTCTGAATCTAGAGAAAAAAAAGACATTATTTCCACGTCAATCATCTCGAGACTGAACACAAACTAAAGATATGTTTATATTATTTCAGTGTAAAATGGATTCAAAACAACCGACAAAAAGTGATTTCCAATATCTTTAATTAACAAAACTTCATATGCATCAGAAACTTAGAGGTACTAGGATGGTTGAAAAAGAAGTTGACGCGAGGAGGAAGAACTAAATTGTAAGAACCGCCCCGGTCGACAACGGTCGAACCGGTGAAATTTGGGAAAAGTTGACTTTCCGCCGAAAAAGTCAACCGATGACTTCGGGAGTCATTCAGGACCTTTCCGGGACCCAAAAATCTTAGTCGTTGCTACGGTTAGCTTAGTTGGGTCGTTTCCTTTCAAATGAGTACTATTGCGAAGAAGTCAAATCCGGGTCAAACGGGGTCGAAATAAGGCTATTATCGAATTAATTTAAATGGGCTGAATTATTTATGGGTAGAGTTGGATCCCACATGGACACATGTCCATGTGTCTTAGAGGAGAAGAAAGGGGTGACAAAAAGACCATTTGGTCCCACTTGTGGACAAAAGAAAGGGAAAGGGGCTAAGGAACAATTTGGGTTTTTCCATTTTAGGTTAAATGCCTTTTGGAGCAAAAATCAGCCCACACTTTATCACCTTGGCGAAACTAGCTAGCTAGAGAGAGAGAATAGAGGTCCATTGAAGAAGAGAAGAAGAAGGTGAAGAAGAAGGCCTTTTTCCATTGATTTCTACCACAAATTTCTCCAAATCTTCTCCAAACCTTCATTTCATAAGGTGGGCAATAAATAAAACCCCCTTTTGATGAACTTTGGGTTGTGGGTTTGGTAGAAATTGCATGAACTAGCTTGGGTGTTTAGGGATTTAAGCTCTTCTTTGATTAAATGGATGATTGATGATGAAAAAGTAGAAGCTCGTAATGGAAATGGATTGGGTTTTGTTAGTTTGATGAAACCCAACCTTGGGTGTTGAATTTTTGGAGTTGTTGAGGCTAATTTTGAGGTTTTGGAGCTTAACAATGGAGTTTTTGAAAATCTAGAGCTTGTTAGGAACTTTTTGGGGAAATGAGATATTTTTCCGACGATCGGGGGTCCGCCGGAGCTCCGACCGGTCATCGAAGCTCCGGCCACCGAGTGATGGGACCGGCCATAGCCGGTGGAAAGCCACGGAACCGTGACCGGCCACAACGGTGTGGTCCGATCCGGCCTCCCACGGTCCAAGCGTGGCCGTGGGGCCCACTTGGCCGGGGTGCGGGTTTGTTGTGTTCGGGTGGTCTTGGGTGAACCCTGGATAAACAATTCACACCCGGAACGAATTATGGAAGTGATTCGTGAAAATTCAGAAAATGTGATTAGTAACTTTAATTGCGGAATTAGAACGCTCGGACATCGGAAATTGATTCCGCCAAGTGCGTTGGAACACGTGAATTTAATTAGGATTGATAGAAACGAAAATGGAAATTTTGGGATTCCGAGGGCCGTTTTCCCGATCCCGGGAAGATTCGCCAAACCGGGCGATATGGGCCATTCGAGGCCCATTTTGACAAGTTGAGTAATTGGGGATTAGTTTGGGTGTTTTCTCTTTAAACCACCCGTGAATTATTATTAATTCTCGTATTATTTGTGATCTTAGACGTTGTTCCCGAGCACGACGGAGGAGGCTACTTGCAACTTGTGGTTGCTCGTGTTGGATATCGGTTGAGGTAGGGAAAAGTAGCGAATACCGGTTTAATTATGGAAAGTTACTAGAATGCATATAGGATATCAACAACCGGAATAATTGTAGAATCACATGTAGGATGTGAATAACTAGCATAGTTGTTTAACATTTGGAACCACTTGCGAGCCATGTCGTGCCCGTAAGTGTGGGACTTGTTGTGCTGTAGAATTGCATGTGGGCCATGTCGTGTCCGTAGGATTGTGTGATGATTGAGCTTGTTTGTGATTACTAGCTGGTAACGTTTGACATGTGGTATGTTCCGTTGATTAGTTAAGGACCACGGTATGCTATGAGAACGTGGTGAATGTTTGTGTGAATTATGGTCTTGTGATATGATCGGGTGAATGATAGACCGATGGTGTGTGTGTACTCTGGTATGATATGTTCGGTATGTTATGTTGGTACGATATGTCCCGAGGCTCGATGTTCCGGTATGATACCTATACCGTCGAGGATTCCGGTATAGGGTATCTAGACCGAGGATGTTCCGACACGATGTATATACCGTGGAGGATTCCGGTATAGGATATCTAGGCCGAGGATGGTGTTCCAGGGCAATGTCTATACCGTAGAGGATTCCGGTATAGGGTACCTAGGTCAATGTTGAGTTTCTGGTATGGTATGTGTGATGTGATTTGTACCCTGTGCTACGGGAAGATACCCGACCGACGGAGGATTCCGGTCCGGTATGTCATGAGCTGCACCCCGATGATGTGTGTTCCGGGAAGATATCTAGGCCGATGTCGAGTTCGGTACGATATGTTGAGTCGGGCTATGGAATATGGTGCATTGCTCTGGGACACTATGTGTGGAAGTGGTTGCTAATGATATTACTCAGTGCATTGATCTGTTTTGGTTGTTGTGATTACTTATGCTTGTTATGTTATCCTCTGTGATTTTGAATACTTTTATATCTGAATTCAATGGATTGTGGATAGTTGTGAGTTAACCGTGGTCATAACCCAATGAGAATTGTTTAGGTGTCGGGTGCTAAGAGCATAGTAGAGGAGAAATGTATGAGTATCGGTTCAATATCGAGTGTGACTTATGAGTGGCTCTCGAGCGGGGTCAATCGTTGTCTTTGGGTTACTTGTTTAAATGATTCTTGTTATTGGCTTTCTAGTATGCCTTAATCGGACAGGTATCCGTGGTGGTGAGCAATTGTTCACTCCCTTTACTACTTTTTCTTACTGAGCGAAAGCTCACCCCCCTTCTCTAATGTTCTACAGGTTTTGGGCGAGATTTGATTTAGAGGACGTCTCGGAGGTTGGGAGCTTAGCGAGAGTTCTAGTTTTGCACGGTCTAGAGACGTACTTCTTTTTTTTGTACTAAACTTCTTTTATTTAGATGTTGAGCATTTGACTCTTTTTACCGGAAATTATCAGTTTGAACTATTGTTGGAGTTTATTTCATTTAAATATTTGCTTACTTTCTTATTATCTTTAGTTCACGTCTCGAGTCCGGTCAAAACCGGATTTGGGGCATGACAATTTGGTATCAGAGCCTGGTTTTTCAAAACCTCGGACCGTACGTCAATTAGGTGGGTAGAGTAAGTCGTTAGGTTTCTGGTGTTCGGTTACGCAAATCAGATTTGTCCTACGCGTAGAGCGGAGATGAAAGGAGTCTCGGTTTGGTGAAACGTGTGTCTGGTGATGTGTGCTTGGGTGAACCATTTATGGTTGGTGTCAACGATTGTGTTATTTGATTGCTGAGTGTTGACTTGGCCGGGTGGTAATAGTGTAATTACCGAGACCCGAGGTGTATAGTTACCGTGTTATATGATTGTGTTGAGTGCTTTGTGCAGGATGTGAGTTGAATGTCTCGCGTAAACGGATGGTTATTAGAATTTTCAAACGGGTCATGCCCAAATTTCTGCAAAAACTGAAGTGTTTGTACCATCACGATTCGGCTACAGGGATCCATATAGTCGAACGTGAGCCGCGCAGCTGTAGAGACGATGTGTTGAGAGAGTCTCATCACTCACGTCTTGCGGTGCACCCGGGTGGCACTAAGATGTATCGGGATGTCAGGCGACAGTTTTGGTGGAGCGGGATGCGGAGAGCGGTTGCAGAGTTTGTCTCGAGGTGTCTCACTTTTCAGCAAGTGAAGGCCGAGCATCAGCGTCCCGCTGGTTTGTTACAACCACTACCGATCGCACAGTGGAAGTGGGAGCACGTCACGATGGACTTCGTGTGCGGCTTATCGAGATCGTCGAGAAGAGACGATGCAGTATGGGTAGTGGTCGACCGTTTGACCAAGTCAGCTCACTTCCTAGCCATGAGGATGACCGATACCGTTGACGCTCAGAGTCGTCTGTACATCCGTGAGATTATTCGTCTTCACGGGGTCCCAATGTCGGTCGTGTCCGACAAAGATCCTCTCTTCACTTCCAGGTTTTGGGAGAGTCTACAGACAACATTGGGGACCGAGGTCCTACTCAGTACAGCGTACCATCCATAGACAGACGGCTAGTCAGAGCGCACGATTCAGATTTTGGAGGATATGCTACGAGCCTGTGTGTTAGACTTCCGAGGGTCATGAGAGGACCACTTGCCTTTGGCCGAGTTCGCCTACAACAACAACTTCCAGGCTAGTATTGGGATGGCACCGTTCGAAGTGTTGTATGGTAGGCCGTGTCGATCGCCCGTATGTTGGGCAGAAGTGGGAGATAAGAGTTTGCTTGGTCCAGATCTTGTCCGAGAGACCACCGAGAAGGTCACGCTGATACGTGAGCGGTTGAGAACCGCACAGATTCAACAGAAGAGTTATGCTGATAGACGACGCCGACCTCTCGAGTTCATAGTTGGTGATCATGTGTTTCTGAAGGTGAGCCCGAAGAAGGGGCTGGTACGGTTCAACCGTGGCGGAGGCAAGTTGGCCACGCGGTATATTGGACCTTTTGAGATTTTGGGCAGAGTGGGAGTCGTTGCTTACCGTCTTGCATTACCACCGCAGGTTGGGAATGTTCATAACGTCTTCCACGTTTCTCAACTGCGGAAGTACAATACGGACCCCTCCCACGTTATTGAGTGGACGGACATCGAGGTAGCTGAGGATGTTTCGTATGAGGAGCAGCCAGTTAGGAATTTGGATACGCGGGAGCAGGTCTTGCGTGGCAAGACTATCCGACTGGTACGGGTGCAGTGGAGGCACCACGGAGCAGAGTCTAACTGGGAGCGCGAGGATGCGGTTCGAGCGAAGTACCGCAGCCTGTTCCACCCTTGAGGTACGTTCGTTTTAAATTTCGCAGACGAAATTTCTTTAAGGGGGTAGATTGTAAGAACCGCCCCCGGTCGACACCGGTGAAATTGAGAAAAGCTGACTTTCCGCCGGAAAAGTCAACCGATGACTCCGGGAGTCATTCGGGACCTTTCTGGGACCCAAAAAGCTTAGTTGTTGTTACAGTTAGCTTAGTTTGGTCGTTTCCTTTCAAATGAGTACTTTTTTGAAAAAGTCAAATCCGGGTCAAACGGGGTCGAAATAAGGCTTTTATCGATTTAATTTAAATGGGCTGAATTAATTATGGGTAAAGTTGGACCCCACATGGACGTCCATTGAAGAAGAGAAGAAGAAGGCCTTTTTCCATTGATTTCTACCACAAATTTCTCCAAATCTTCTCCGAACCTTCATATTTCACATCCCCTCTTTATTTCTTAAGGTGGGCAATCAATAAAACCCCCTTTTGATGAACTTTGGGTTGTGGGTTTGGTAGAAATTGCATGAACTAGCTTGGGTGTTTAGGGATTTAAGCTCTTCTTTGATTAAATGGATGATTGATGATGAAAAAGTAGAAGCTTGTAATGGAAATGGATTGGGTTTTGCTAGTTTGATGAAACCCAATCTTGGGTGTTGAATTTTTGGAGTTGTTGAGGCTAATTTTGAGGTTTTAGAGCTTAACAATGGAGTTTTGGAGAATCTAGAGCTTGTTAGGAACTTTTTGGAGAAAAGAGATATTTTTTCGACGACCGGGGGTCCGCCAGAGCTCCGACCGGTCACCGAAGCTCCGACCACCGAGTGATGGGACCGGCCATAGCCGGTGGAAAGCCATGGAACCGTGACCGGCCACAACGGTGGCGGTCCGGTCCGGCCTCCCACGGTCCAAGAGTGGCCGTGGGGCCCACTTGGCCGGGGTGCGGGTTTTTCGTGTTTGGGTGGTCTTGGGTGAACCTCGGATCGACAATTCACACCCGGAACGAATTATGGAAGTGATTCGTGAAAATTCAAAAAATGTGATTAGGAATTTTAATTGCAGAATTAGAACGCTCGGACATTGAAAATTGATTCCGCCAAGTGCGTTGGAACACGTGAATTTAATTAGGATTGATAGAAACGAAAATGGAAATTTTAGGGATTTCGAGGGTTGTTTTCCCGATCCCGGGTAGATTCGCCAAACCGGGCGAAATGGGCCATTCTGGGACCATTTTGACAAGTCGAGTAATTGGGGATTAGTTTGGGTGTTTTCTCTTTAAACCACCAGTGAATTATTATTAATTCTCGTATTATTTGTGATCTTAGACGTTGTTCTCGAGCACGGCGAAGGAGGCTACTAGGCGACTCGTGGTTGCTTGTGTTGGATAGTGGTTGAGGTTGGGAAAAGTAGCGAATACCGGTTTAATTACGGAAAGTTACTAGAATGCATATAGGATATGAACAACCGGAATAATTTTAGAATTACATGTAGGATGTGAATAACTAGTGTAGTCGTTTAACATATGGAACCACTTGCGGGCCATGTCGTGCCTATAAATGTTGGACTTGTTGTGCTGTAGAATTGCATGTGGGCCATGTCGTGCAGGTAAGATAATGTGATGATTGAGCTTGTTTGTGATTAGTAGCTGGTAACGTTTGATATGTGGTATGTTCCGTTGATTAATTAAGGACTATGGAATGCTATGAGAACGTGGTGAATGTTTGTGTGAATTATGGTCTTGTGATATGATCGGGTGAATGATAGACCGATGGTGTGTGTGTACTCTGGTATGATATGTTCGGTATGTTATGTTGGTACGATATATACCGAGGCTCGGTGTTCCGGTATGATACCTGTACCGTCGAGGATTCCGGTATAGGGTATCTAGACCGAGGATGTTCTGGCACGATACATATACCGTGGAGGATTCCGGTATAGGATATCTAGGCCGAGGATGGTGTTCCAGGGCAATGTCTACACCGTAGAGGATTCCGGTATAGGGTACCTAAGCCGATGCTGAGTTTCCGGTATGGTATGTGTGATGTGATTTGTACCTCGTGCTACAGGAAGATACCCGACCGACGGAGGATTCCGGTCCGGTATGTCATGAGTTGCACCCCGATGTTGTGTGTTCCGGGAAGATATCTAGGCCGATGTCGAGTTCGGTACGATATGTTGAGCCGGGCTATGGAATCTGGCGCATTGCTCTGGGACAGTATGTGTGGAAGTGGTTGCTAATGATATTACTCTATGCGTTGATCTGTTTTGGTTGTTGTGGTTACTTATGCCTGTTATGTGATCCTCTATGATTTTGAATACTTTTATATCTAAATTCAGTGGATTGTTGTGCGAGTTCGCACGTGTGGATAGTTATGAGTTAACCGTGGTCGTAACCCAATGAGAATTGTTTAGGTGTCGGGTGCTAAGAGCATAGTAGAGGAGAAATGTCTGAGTGTCAGTTCAATATCGAGTGTGACTTATGAGTGGCTCCCGAGCGGGGTCAAGCGTTGTCTTTGGGTTACTTGTTTAAATGATTATTGTTATTGGCTTTCTAGTATGCCTTAATCGGACAAGTATCCGTGGTGGTGAGCAATTGTTCACTCCCTTTACAACTTTTTCCTACTGAGCGAAAGCTCACCCCCCTTCTCTACTGTTCTACAGGTTTTGAGCGGGATTTGATTTAGAGGACGTCTTGGAGCTTGGGAGCTTAGCGAGAGTCCTAGTTTTGGATGGTCTAGAGACGTACTTCTTTTTTTTGTACTAAACTTCTTTTATTTGGATGTTGAGCATTTGACTCTTTTTACCGGAAATTATCAGTTTGAACTATTGTTGGAGTTTATTTCATTGAAATATTTTCTTACTTTCTTATTATCTTTAGTTCACGTCTCGAGTCCGGTCAAAACCGGATTTGAGGCGTGACATAAATTAAAATAAAAAGGTTGCCTTAATATCAGAGATTTTTCGTATCCGAGAAGAATTAAAATTTAAAAATAATAACATAACTCAGAGAATGGACTCTGCTAGGGTTTCCGTGCGATGCAGCCAGCATCCTCACCCTCCCTCTCGGCAACGGTCCAACGTTAACCTTTCTCCCTCGGCTCGATCGACTTCGCTATCCCCCTTGGCGTCCCCTACGACCTGTGTGTTGGACAAAATTGGATCACAGGCTTCCTTCTCGACTCGTCGTCGTCGACAACAACCCTACAAGAAGACGGACTCCTCTCGGAACTCGCGCCCCATGGGGAGTGGGGGGGGGGGGATATCGCCGTCGGCACCAGGTCGGCCTTCGGCCCCCTGGCAATTGTGGATTCGAACCCGATCCTCTCCTCACTGAGCCTACCGACACGAGGGTTGGGTGAGATTGGGTCTCGGTCCCACACACGAGCCTCGGGCTCCCGCCGTCGATCCCGCTTCTCAAACGAGCTTCCTTCTCCACGGGAGTTCCCAATGCATTGAGGGTGGGAATTTGCTGAAGGCAGGGCTTCATTCAGATCTTCCGATGTCGCCGGCTCGGGATATTGGGCGTCATGTGGCTAATGCGGAATTGGGACTGAATGGGATTGGATCCCAGGGGTGGTCGCCGCCTAGGGTCCACCTCCCGTCTTTGGAATCTCCTTCCCCGTCACCTCCTTCTGTGCATTCCCACCAGCGCAATTGGGATCCGGGCCAAGGAGCCTCGTCAACGCAAAGGAAACCAGACTTGCGGGTTCTTGCTTGGAACTATCGGGGGATGGGTCCGGGTCTGCATAAGCAACAACTCTGGTAGCTACTTGGGGCTCACCAACCCCATCTCTTATTCCTTTCCAAATCGCTACTGGATACACATAATTGTGATTTTCTGTCCAGGTCATTGGAATTTCAGGGCCATAACTGTGTCCCCTATGTTAGGGGTTCGAGGACCGTAGTAAGCCAAAGAGGCTTAGCGTTGTTTTCGATGTCGGGTGTGGGGGTAACGTATAGGGCCTCTTCCGATCTCTTTATTGACGTTGAGGTCTTAACCCCGGACATGATGACCTGTGGTTAACAGGAATTTATGGGGAACCCCGTCGAGATAGAAGGCACAGGACTTGGGAAATGATTCGGGGTCTTCATACTCCCACAAGGCCCAACTGGATCCTGATAGGGGATTTCAATGGCATTATGGATGCGGATGAAACTACGGGAGGAGGATCGTACCCTATTAGCCTTATGGACGACTTTGGCTCGCTAGTACGTGATCTCCGCCTGATATATGTCCCAATGACGGGCCACCCGTATACTTGGTTTAAGGGTCGCATGCACGATGCGCATATCCAATCTCGGCTGGATAAGGCCCTTGTATCGTGTGACCGTTTCTCTTCTTTGCCCTATCTGGACTTCCGTAATGCAGGGGTGACGACTTCGGACCATTGGCCGATCTTACTGTCCCTAGCCCAACAAATGGGCCGCCGTGGTCCCCCGAAGTTTCGCTTCCAATCCCAATGGATTTGCGACCCAGACTGTGGTCGTCTCATCCAATCTTCGTGGGATAAGCGGCCAGAGAGGCCTATTGGAGAGGTCATCCATACGGTGGGAAAATCCTTATTTGAGTGGGGCCGGGGGCATTTTCAACGTAATCTCAACCATATAAAGTGGTGCCGGTGACGGATCGTGAATCTGAATGGTAGGACAGATAGCGCTGGAGTACATCTATGAGGCTATTCAGATTTTAGTATGAGCGGGCACTAGGGGAACAAGAGGCGTTTGGCACCAATGTGCGAAACAACACTAGCTAGCTGAGGGGGACTGCAATACAAAGTTTTTTCAGGCGGCCCGTTCGTACAAACGTCGAATCAATGCTGTCTTATCGCTGAAGATGGAACATGGTGACTTGGTCACATGGGAAACGGGTATGAGGGTGCTGATTGTGGATTATTTTAGCACGCTGTTCACGAAGAGCATGCTGGACCTTCATTAGTTCCTCATAGCTTTACCCCCATGTATCACCCTGACGCAGAATCAAGTTGCCCGACAACGGAGGTCCGGAAGGCAGTGTTTCATATGGGACCTGATAAGTCACCGAGTTTGGATGGACTGAATCCCCGATTTTATCAGCATTACTGGCCGATTGTAGCATATGAGGTGGTCCGGTTTATAACGGTGGTGTTGGATTCACGGAATTTTGATCCCATCCTGAATGATACCTCTATCGTCCTTATACCAAAGAAGCCGGACCTGGACCCGGACAAGATCACGGATCTTCGGCCGATTGCTCTGTGCAACGTGATTTTCAGAATTCTTTCTAGAGTCTTGGCCAACCGCTTGCACCCTCTTCTTCACTCTGTCATCTCAGACACCCAAGGGGCATTTATCCTGGGGAGATGCATCCAGGACAACATCCTGATAGCATTTGAGGTCATTCACTTCCTCCGAAAAAAGCGACATGGTGCGGTAGGCTATATGGCGCTTAAACTGGATATGAGTAAAGCTTATGATTGGGTCGAATGAGACTATTTACTTCAGGTTATGGCTCGGCTGGGTTTCTCTGAGGGCTGGATAGCGTTAGTGGCGTGTTGTGTGAAATTTGTCCACTACACGATCTCATATGGGGGAAGGGAGACGCCACAACTAACGCCCACTCGGGGCTGCAACAGGGTGACCCACTCTCACCCTACCTGTTTCTACTCTGTATGGAAGGACTCTATGTTTTGTTGCGCCAAGCCCAAACTGAGGGCCGAATGAGGGGTGTTTGCGTCGTCCGAGGAGCTCCAGAGATTTCGCATATGTTCTTTGCAGACGATTGATATATCTTTTGCAGGGCAACTCTTGAGGACGCTCAGACAGTCACATATATCCTAGGTCTGTTTGGGACCCTTTCGGGGCAGGTGCTTAATCTGGAGAAGTCATCAGTTATGTTCAGCAGGAACACCTCGCCGGCCACCAAATTGGAATGCTGTCGAATTCTAAATATAGCAGAAACATCCGCGGCGTCGATGTATTTGGGAGCCCCAAATATGGTCGGAAGGAATAGGAATACTGCCATGGCATACCTGGGAGACAGGGTTGTTAAGCGCATGCAGTCATGGGACGGGAAGCTGCTCTCGCCGGTGGAGTTAACGATTCGACCTTTTCTCACTTTTGTCCCCGTTTATGTCATGTCTGTATTAACCATACCTGCTAGGATTATAGCACAGATCCACGTTGCGCTGGCTCGATTTTAGTGGGGTGGAAAAACGGCTCGTCCAATTATCTGGCAGGACTGGGATAAGCTGTGTATGCCAAAGGAAGCTGGGGTTATGGCCTTCCGCCACTTGAGCGACGTGAACAAAGCACTCATGGGAAAGAAAGCCTGAAGTCTAATCTACCGCCCTAATTCTCTAATGGCCCGGGTGCTTAAGGCCCGCTATTTCCCGAAGGTTGGCTCTCTCGAGGCCGAAACTGTTCCGAACCAGAGCTTCACATGGGAAAGTATTCTGTCCACCAAGGAACTACTTTGGAGCGGTCTTTGAATAGCGATTGGGGATGGACGAGATACCCTTGTCTTGGGTACACCGTGGCTGCTTGGGCCGAATCCTGAAGTTACGTCTTTGAACCCGGCGCTGGTTGGGGCGCGGGTGGCGGGGCTTATGAAACCGGGGCAGCTACGTTGGGATGTGACCGGCCTAAGGCGGGTATTCTCCATTGAAGAACAGAATAATGGCCTAAAGATACTTGGTACTGGCGGCTGACCGTCATGGGATGTACACTAAAGAAATAGGGTAATAATATTGGGTACGGCAAGACAGGCCGCGCGACAGCAGACAACATTGGTAACTGGGTCGGTACTTTGGTCTATCCCAGCTACCCCCCTCCCCGATTATTGATCTTCTTGTGGAGAGGCCTAACGGATACCTTGTAGGTATCTACCAATCTGACCCGCAAGTTTGTCCCTATCTCGGCAACATGTGCTATATGTGGGAGAAAACCTGAATCAGTGGATCACCTATGTCTCGAATGTGGCTTCGCTAAGACGTGTTGGGTGCAAACATGTGATCTTATTCCACACGGCCTTGGGGGACATTTGTGCAATGGTGGGAGGGGATCCAGAGCGGGAGGTCCTAGAAGAAAGTGGCGGAGATCCTATCTATCCTATGGGAAATCTGGAAAGCACAAAATGAAATCAAATAGAGGGGGACTGCTCCGACAGCCTTGAGGGCCATTCCCTCGGCAGCCACACATCTCAAGGCTTGGAGGGGAGCGAAGGATGCCTCCCCGCAACCTAGTCATACACCTTGTATCTGGCCGGCGAAGTGGACACGACCACCCTCACGTACGATTTTTATCAATGTGGATGGGGTTGTCTTTCAGGATACTCAACAGTCCGCTTGGGGACTTATTGCTAGAGATCATAGTGGAATAGTCTGGTTGGCCGCAAACGGTACCCTTCCGGGGATCTGGGAACCACTGATGGTAGAAGCATGTGCTCTGGCGACAGCTCTGAAAAATGCCCCGAGTCTGGGGCCCAGTATCATTATCCGCTCAGATGCCAGGTTATAGCAAACCTAATCGCTACGGGAATCCCATCGGTATCACCCATTGGGACATCCATTAGGGACATTGGGAGCTTATTTCTCAACAAGAGGGGGTACCCTTCAATTTGTAAAAAGAACTGCGAACAAAGCGTCTCACTGGCTTGTCAGAGAGGCTCATTCAATGCCTGTTCTTCAGTGGTCGGATCCTGTACCTGACGGACTACAATGTATCGTGAACTCAGATTTATGATAAAATGTCGTACCTTTCGTTCAAAAAAAAAATTAAATAATTTTTTGAAACGAATTTTCAATAATTTTAACTCTGTCTATTCCCATTGTAATGTCGAAAACACTAAAGCTACTCATCAAGGCCTAATTACCACAAATTTCTACAGATCCACCTTAATTAAATCGGGAATAGGATGGTCTTATACATAAAGAGAAGTAAAGAAGAAAAGGCCTTTTCGTTACCGTCTCTTTCTCTATCTCAAAGAGGACGTACAGATTTTGTTGGAGGGATAAAATCTCTATCAACCTGTCTTCAACAATGATCTCTTCCATCTCAATCCCCATGCCCTAGCTCCGTCTCCAACTTCTGCTTCTCCTTTCACCGCTTTCTGAGTTTTCGCCTTGTAAAACTTGTTCTGGTTCGCTCAAGAACCAATTCTGGCGCTCCATTTTGATTCAGTTTCTTAGCCACTTCTCGCTTCAGTTGACGCGTCAATCGGTCATCCCGATTCTTCCGCTGCTTCTTGCTGGTTTGGCCTCCAATTCTCTCTGCATTTCACTTCTGTGTCTTTGCTCTTGAGCTCCGTTTCGGTGCTGTGGCTTGCTTGATGACATAATTAGTTAGGGTTTGTGTTTCGGTGACTGTGATTATGGCGGCGGCCGGCGGTGGTGTAGCAGTAGGTCTTACAGTTTGCCTATATTGAAGCGGAATGGATGACAGAGGTGGTTCGTTTGTCGCTGTCAGGAGGATTTCGCAAGGTCTGGAGAGAGGCAACACCTGCCATTCAACTTCTGGTACTCTATAGATACTTTCTCCCTCTCCTCGGATACGGTCTACTTTCTCGATAGTTAGATCTATTGCTTGAAATTTGATCGCCCGGAATCTCACATTTTCCAGTGGATCAATGTGTACTGACGTACAGATTCTCTGTGGTGGGTGACTTGTTTTGGTTACTGTTTGTTTTCTATGCAAAATTCTTCTCATATCAATTTTTTTTTGTAATCGCTCTGCTGAGTTCTTCAAAACTTTGGTGTTGAAGAATCTGTTATATGTACTCGAATGGTGTGTGAGGGAGGATCACGGAGAAGCATGTGATTCTGTTTGTATGAATGGATGAAAATATTTTTGGCTGTTGGAAGCTTTCAGTTTCCAATGAGAAAAACCAGCATCTTCTTTTTATAGCAATATTTTTTGGTCAGTTGTATTGTTAAATGTCTTGGAACTTAATTCCATTTTTATGATTGGTGATTTGAAAGTTGTGTCAATTTTGAGACATGGGATCTGAAGGCTCACTCAAATTGGTCTGAGATCTACTCTGATATGTGATTAATTTCAATTAAAAAATGATTGTGAAATATTTTGTTACTCTTTCCAAAGATATATACACCTTTTATGAAAAAACTAGTATAATGCTAGTGCTTTTGAGTGATTTCTACTCAACTCGGTAGTTAGCTACACTTGGTTTTATTGTGCTTTTGTAGATCTTAAAATCAGCTTGGAATTTGCTATGTTCAAGGTATATTTGTGCCTGGAGTGTCACACGAGCATGAAGTATGAACAAAAATGAACTTACTATTGTCCCATCTTACACTTAGGATGAGTAATCAAGATACAAGCAAGCAAAATATTCTTTAGTCTCAGTCTGATAAATCATAAAGCTGGGTCCCTAGGGTGACACCCCAATGTTTCAGGGCTCATGTAACCATCTTGGAGATCGTTGGTTCAAACCTTGAGCTGGGTGGATGGGATTATGGGTAGATTATGTATAGGTTGTAAAAAAAAGTCATAAAGCTGTGCTGTTTTTAGAGATAAACATTGTTTCATTAGTAAGTGGTTTCATTTTGTTACAGCTGAGGTCGTGGCGGGATCAGCAGCATGGCTTGGCCGGGGTCTTTCTTGTGTGTGTGCACAGAGAAGAGAGAGTGATTCTCGTCCTTCCTTTGATTTAACCCCTTCACAGGTATTAGTCTTATGATTCTGTTATCTCTAGTATCTTAGCTCGTTGGATGCTAATTTTTTTGTTCAAGCTCTTTTTCCTTGTGAATGAAAGTATTCTGGAAAGGGCTCTTGATGTTCTTCTCCTTCATGACTGCGGTCCAATTATTAAAGTACCTAGTCTTATATATGTTACAGATTTGCATAAAGAAAAACATGTCATGTCAAATCATAACTTATTTTTATGCTGCACTTTTTCATCCACCAAATTCATCGCCTATCAAAAAAATTTATTAATGTTGTGTCTGCTATGCATTGTGTGGGTATATCACTTACCTGAATTTGATGTTTGGTAAATGTAGAATCTGGTAGATAAATACTTGGAAGATGACATGTTATATGGTCCAGAGGCCATTCTGATATAGAGGACGTGAAGTTATTTTATTTTTTGGCTTTTTCGTTCTCTGTTCAGTAAGCGAAGGTTGTGGTGGATGATGTGAGTTGATATAACGCATGTGCTACTACAACTGCACTGTAGTTTAAATGATACTTTGAATTGTATCTTGCTGTCAGATCTCTCTCTCTAACAGACATATGCTCCTTTAACTAGTGTTATGTGAGAGCCACCTAAGATCACGGCCTTGTTCTATTTAGTAACTCATTTCGATCTTCTTTGTGTATTTTGAAGTACTGATTGTTTATTAAGGAATCCTAAAAAGTAATATTATACATTTTTTATCATCAGGAGGAATGCTTACAGAGACTACAGAACCGAATTGATATTGCATATGATAGTTCAAATCCTGAGCATCAGGTACCTTTTAGGTGAAGATTCTTTTTAACTTTTGGTAGTGGTTCTAGTTGTGGTAGAAGAGGGTAAGAATACTTGTTAACTACACACATCCCGAATATCATCATTACAGGTGATTGTTGAATGATCTTGGGTAGTCCACAGTTGGATCTATTTTTAGTATGGAGATCCTACGTTCTCATTATTATGGTATCGCTCCATTTCTACAGGAAGCTTTAAGGACCCTATGGAATATTGCCTTTCCTGAAGAGGAACTTCATGGTTTAATATCAGAGCAGTGGAAAGAAATGGGTTGGCAGGGAAAGGATCCATCTACAGATTTTAGGTATGTCAGGAATTCTTTTGTTGACGCGATTAAATAACTACTTTCAATTTTTCTCTACATCCACATGTTTTTTTAATGGGTTAATTGTCAAAACCTACAGTAAAGTTTTGTCCACAAACGGAAGCATGCAAAAACTATTGTCCACGCTTTGTGGGTGCACTGAAGTTTTGTCCACGCTTTGATGGTGCACTGAAGTTTTCTAGTTTTGTCTACGCTTTCAGGGTGCACTGAAGTTTTGTCCACACTTTGTGGGTGCATTATGTATTGCCCACAAATCTATTGAATCCGAGAAGCACTGCCCAGACCATCATTCTGAACATCCCTGTTATTTTTAAACTAAAAATGTCGTGGACAAAACTTCAGTGCACCCACAAAGCGTGGACAAAACGTTATGCATGCTTCCGTTTGTGGACAAAACTTTACTGTAGTTTTTGACAATTAACCCTTTTTTAATTATTTGTGCCTGACAAATCATATTTGAATTATATGGCAGGGGCGGTGGTTTTATATCATTGGAGAACTTGCTGTACTTCGCTAGAAATTTTCCAGTATGTTCTCTCTCTTGATATGTGTTTGTACTGATGAAAGTATTGAAGTGAAACAGCTAAGAAAATGAGAAATATTTATGAAGAAATACTATGGCCTTTTGCTTGGACAATGCTACGGTATAACACTGCCTTTCTAATTTTATAATTTTTTCAAAGGCTATTTAAATACTATTTTATAGGGAAAAAATATTGTAACTCGTGGCAGTTGGAGAAGTATGGTTCAGTCTGATGATATGTGTTTGTACTGATGAAAGTATTGAAGTGAAACAGCTAAGAAAATGAGAAATATTTATGAAGAAATACTATGGCCTTTTGCTTGGACAATGCTGCGGTATAAAACTGCCTTTCTAATTTTATAATTTTTTCAAAGGCTATTTAAATACTATTTTATAGGGAAAAAATATTGTAACTCGTGGCAGTTGGAGAAGTATGGTTCAGTCTGCTAAGTGCTTTAGCCAGTTATATTATTGAGGCCTAGTGTAACTGCACTGCACTGACAAAACATTTTTAATCACTTTTGTGCATTGGCCATCCTTGAAACCCGTCAATATTGTTAAAGCCCAATCCAACCCAAAAGCTCAAGCTAATGGGTGGAGGCATCATCATGTGGTCAATTCATTCACATACTTCCGATGTAGGACACACTTCATCACTCCCCCTCATGCGGACCTCGCACGTGTTGCACACTAGGGCACCGGAGGAAGGTTCCTGCATACTAGGGCAGACTCACAGGCCCAAACCAGCTTTGATACCATCTTAAAGCCCAATCCAACCCAAAAGCTCAAGCTGATGGGTGGAGGCATTATCAAGTGGTCAATTCATTCACATGCTTCCGATGTGGGACACACTTAACAAATATAATTCAGCTTCAGGCACAGTTAGGCAAAAAAGCTGGAGTAACTGAGTCAGTGTTACCTTGTCTTTGTTTCGGCAACTATTATGGAAAGTGAAGCATGTAGCTGTATAATATGGAAATGATATCTGGGACAACGCTTCCGGTGTAAAGTCCTTATTTACTTCCCTTCTCCAATCTAGCTTCTGCAAAAATGTTGGTAGGTTCTGTGTCTGCGATAAATGCGTGCTTGAAAAAACTTGCCAAGAGTTTCTTAACAGTTATTCTCTCTTGATTTTCTGTAGTTCCTGCACTTAGATATGTAGTTCTACGTAACTGATTAAACTACAAATATTGATGTTTAGTTTAAGTTGGTTTTGGCTGTGCATTTGCTATGTATCCTATATTTATGATATATCCTCTTTATGTTGAAGCTATTATGTATTGTATAGTTATGATACTTTTATGCGCAGAAATCCTTCCAGGACCTTCTTCTAAAGCGGGAAGGTGATCGGTCTGTTTGGGAGTACCCATTTGCTGTTGCTGGTGTTAACATCACATTCATGCTAATTCAAATGCTTGATCTCGAAGCAGGTTTGTTGCTCTCACCAATATTATAGCATTTTGTTCCAAAGATCTACCATATTCTAAAATAAGTTCATGTGTCGATTTGCGTTTTTTTTCTTCATATGCTGCTTGCTGCTTTTCCATCTCTTTCCTCTCTTCTCATGAGTAGTCCTCGACATTTGTATCAATGAGAAGTCAACTTTGACATCTATTTGGAGTGTTCCTATGTATCCCGTAGATATTGAACTGTAGAATGTATATCCCGTATATGTTGAACTATTGAATGTCAAATTTAATAACAGTGGAAGTAGTTACATTCTGTTAGTTGAACGTGTTACTGATTGTTTTCTTTCCACTAGTTTATATTAAGCACTCCTAAATTATATTAATATGTGAGCCTGAACATATGAGTAATTAGATCTCTTTCTGCAAATATATGCAAATTGTAATTTGATCTCCTTGAAGTAATTGATCCATCTGGAAATCTGATGATCTCATCTGGTGACTTTTGTGCTTTTAACTCTACAGTCAAACCACGGACATTTTTTGGAGCTACATTCTTAAAGTTTCTAGCAGGTAATACAAAAGACTTGCTGGTGAACCCTGCTATATTATCTGTAACATTGTTTTAGGAGTTGATTCTCTGAAATTATGTTGCTGTAACTATCTTCCTCCATTCTGGAATTATATTTCAGCAGCTCTCTTTCTGCAAATTATGTTTGCTAACATTCTTTCATGCTTGGCATGGGAGATTTTGAGAATTTAGTGATCACAATAAAAAAAATATAGTTTATCTTTACATCTCAGTTACTGTTTCAAATAGTTTACATGATATGTTGTTTCTTCATCACAGAAAATGAGTCTGCTTTTGATTTGCTCTATTGTATCACATTTCAACTAATGGATCAGCAATGGCTCGCCATGCATGCATCGTACATGGACTTCAATGTATGTATTCTATAACTCACTTGCTCCTTTTACGTGTAATATAGCCCAGTACTTTCATCAAGCCATTTTCTGATCAGTGGCATGGATTCCTGTTCTGTACATGTATCTGATTAGCATTGTGAAACATTACTAGTTCTGTGAACATAGTCCTATTGCTTTATGTAGTTTGTAAACAACATTTTAAGCATCTTCACATGTTGAAAGTAAATGGATGAATTGTCACTGCATTTTAGTGCTCTTGAAATGGGAATGCACTTGGCTTGTGTTCATTTTAGGTTAACGTCCTTTTAAAAGCTCGCCAATTGGCTTGTGACTGTAGATTAAGCATATTGATATAAATTGAAATCTTGTAATTGGTTATGCTTAAAGTTATTGCCAATTTAAAGTAAATATATAGCTCTGTATTTCCCTTGTTGAATCATCACTAAACAACTTAAAATGTGTTCTGTTGCATATATATTATATATAATGCCCACACCTCCGCCTTACTCATATAATATTTGGTTGTAGACGGTGATGAAAGCTACTAGGCGTGAACTGGAAAGGGAACTTCTACTTGAAGACGTAATGCGTCTTGAAGATTTACCCTCCTACAGCCTTCTTACGAAGTAGCTAGCAACCAAATATGTGGGGCCCTTTAACAAAAAAGGCATGGAACTGCAGGATGCCTATATATGAGAATCACTCTTCACTTTTCACCCTTTTTTTTCCACTGCAGTTATTTTGGCTAGTTTGCGGGCTCCTGATATGATCCCCCTGTTTTAGCCATATCAGCATATTATTACCCATAGATTAGAAGGAATGATTTCGGGTTTGTTCTGTGCAAAACTAGTTATGTGTGATTGAATTCGGATATTTGAAGGCGAAGTTTCCTGAGTATCGAGAAAGATGGTAATAATGCTTGGTTCTGAGTTCAATGACTCCTGTTGAAGTGGTCAATGTACTGGAAAGGTAAATGAGTCTGTTGCAAGAGTTTCTTCAATGAAAAAGCAAAAAACTATTTGGTTGTGTAAAGACAATTGCTCATTTATATTCTCTGCAATCACTCTTTATCTTATTTAGGCTTCAAATCTATGAGATCTATTCTCACCTCTAATCTATTATATTGGCTGGTGAAGTTTTGTAGAAGACCCTACTGAAATTGTTTTTTGTATGTAAATCTATGTTCCTATAAGCAATTTGATATATCGTGATTTGAATTTAGGATGGTCCTTTGCCATTTAGGTTTTTAAATAGAATGACGGTTAGGAGGGTACTGTAACACGGCAATATTAATTATGGATCGTTGTAAAAATTTGAGGTGAACTATGTGCTTCTGTAAATATTATTGGTGGATGTTTTTTCTAAATATTTTGTTTGTAAATTCTTTAATAGAGTTGTGCTTTTTTGTAAAAAATTGAAAGCAACTATGCGAACATGTATAAATATGAGTTCTAAGTTGTAAAACACTTATTCAAAAGAGTAACTGAAATCATGTGACCGTCCAATGACTAATCTTTGATAGAGATAACGTATTGCATAGAAAAAATAATTGGGATGCCATTGCAAAGAAAAAATAATTTACCATTATATTTTGAAGAAGTATTAGTAATCAAGAGATTTAATTTATTAATTTTTGTACAATAATCGCTATCACCAAAGAATTCATTGGGTCTTGATCTTTAAAGTAAAGATTTTGGACCAGGGAATAAAGATCTCTGAAGAACAGAGTAAAACTTGCGCTCCAAACAACAATAAACCCTAAAGAAATCATTGGATCTTTGATCTTTGAAGTAAAGATATTGGACAAGAGAAAATAAAGATCTCTTAAGAACAAAGTGAAACTTGTGTCCCAAGTGACAACAAACAAAGTTTGCAGATACACCCAACAAACTAAAAAAAACACTGAAAGTAGTAACTGATTCCTCCAACTTAACTTATAGACTTTTTCTCTCTCAAAAAACCTAGCCGCCCTTAACCTCCCCTCGACGACCCTTTCCTCCGACAGCTCCAATGGTCTCTCGATGACCATGGGAGCTGCAGGAACTCTTGCCCCCACTCCTACTGTCCTTCCCCTCTAGATCTCGGTGTGGCTGAGCTGGGACGGTCCCCGTTCTCTCTCCTCTGCTTTTTCGTCTTCTAACGATTGTTTCAGTGATCTTGCCTCTGTGAAGCCTCATCTCCTCCTATATCTGGTGAGTTGTCCTCATCCCTCTTCTTCCCTGTATTCCTAGGACCGTATACTGTCCTTGAGCCATTGGGATTTATCCCTTGTATTGGAAGAGTGCGGGTGAGCCCCGATTCGTCCTCCATTCGAATTGCCGTAGTTTGGGTGTTGGCCCTCCGGTGTGCTGTCTTCCATTGGACAGCGGAGGAACTTCAGATTTGGTCGAGGCGGGCTTCGTCTCCGTTCAGTTCTCTACGACTCTTCGATCTCCTTCTTCCCTTGTATCTCTGTTTGGTGCTGGCCACAGGGCATGGGGATATCTACTGAGCTTTGGTTCGATAGGTTGGGTTTTTTATTTTCGAACTAAATTGGGTCGACGAGTTCAGTTGGCCATGGTTATCGGATGCGACGTGAGGAGTACCGAGGTGGACGACGCGTTGGCTCCCAAGATCTCTTAGGGTTTGGCTTTGGTAATTCTATTATGGGCTTTAGTTTTGCTCATTTGGCTTTCGGGCTCAGTAGTTTTGACCTTGTGTTGGTCCATTGGTTGTATGAGCTTCAATTTCATTCGCATATTTCCCATTCATATAATCGGAGATCCTTTTGGATTCCTTCCTCTTTCTCTTATTTTGGGGAATTTGGTATTTATAAACCTCGCTGATAAAAAAAAACTAAAAATATTGTAAAAGAGTAGTCCATAGATAAAAATGAGCTAACGAAAAACATAGAAAAACAAAAAGACATAAGTGTCTCAAGCAAAAACACCAAACACTCCAAGTAGCACCATCAAACCAACAGAGATGAGCAGTAAAAAGGACTATGCTCAAGTTCTAAAAATCGCTAAGCACTATTCGGGCGACCATGGCCTTTTAGGGATTATTCAGGTCGTCTAACTAGGAAATGGTGCCTGGTAGGCGGCTAATCGGAATTTTTAGAACACTAACTGTACTACAGACCTCTTGATCGTCCTTCTTCTTCTGATACAGATTGAGGCCGTGATTTTCACTTTTTTTTTGATCAGCAAAGCATTATATAAATCTCCCTCTTTTCAAAGATTGAAAAGAAGGACAAAAGTCTCTAGCTACAGAGACAATACAAGGATGATATTGTAAACAAACAGAATCCACCCAAAGGTTACCAAAGAAAAGGGTAGTTTTATGAAACTTAACCTAAAAAACCCCCATAATAACAAGTTTGTGGTATTGAAGCCTCTGAAGTGTATGTGAAGCCTCTGAGGTACATCAGAATTGCTGTGAGGATCGGGCTGAGGGAATGTATCATTGTGAATCAAAAGCCCACGCCCGAAGAACTTGAGAGAAAGCGATGCCTTGAGGCACAAGCTACAGCTTAGTATTTGAAATCAGCAACTGGTAGTAGAGCTGCAAACATAATTGATGAAAAAGCCTTATGAAAGTGAAGGGCCTTTGAGTTGTGATCAAGTAAATATCAAGCCTTCTTCCTTGAAATGAGATGAGCTTCAGTTACTCTTTGAAATCAGCAACTGATAGTAGAGCTGCAACCATAATTGGTGAAGAAGCCTTATGAAAGTGAAGGGCCTTTGAGTTGTGATCAAGTAAATGTGAATCCTGCTTCCTTGAGTTGAGATGAGCTTTAGTAGATAGGAATAAGATTGATCTGCAGAAGATGCAGAAGGCTCAAACCTATTTTGACTAGAACCTGCAAAAAAACCTCCAAAAGAACCTGCCACAGAACAACCAAAAAAGCCTGACCAAAAACTACTACCCACACACAGAGGAGGGAAAGAAACACTACAAAGCAGACTACCCACACACAAGAAAAAGAACAACAAACAAGACCCAACTCACAGAATGAACCTAGAGCTCACTACTCCACTCCACTCAAACCAGCCCTTAACCCCACCCAAAACCCCAGCCCCAAGCCAAATCAGATAAAGCAGTCAAAGCCCCTCAAGCACTGTCAATGCTTTGTGAGGCACTGGAGAGGACAAAGCACCCAATCTTGAAAGGAAAAATAATTTGAGGAGGAGAAGGAAGACCATTCCCAAGAGAAGCTGGTGTTCTGAAGCTTGGCAAAGATTGTTGCAGAATTGAACTCCACATTGTTAAAAATGCTGTCATTTCTAGCCAACCAAATCAACCAACAAGTTAGCTTTAAAATATTTCCCCAAGCTCTTCTGTAGGGACTTTTGAATAAATAGAACCAACTGCCAAATAGGCCTTTTAAATTCCCAGGTAAAGCACATTGTATTCCCCACCAAGATAAAATGGAACCCCATAACTCCCAAGCATGCCTGCAGTGAATTAGAATATGTGCAGCATCTTCAAAATCCCAATGACATGAAGGACATATTAGATCATCTAATGTAAAATGAAGGCCCCTACTTTCAAGGAAACATCTTGATGGTATTGCCTCTAAACATGCTAACCAACAAAAAGCAATGATTTTGGGGGCCAAACAAGGAGTCCATGGATGTTTTGTCCAATCAGGAATTGCTGAACCTTGGGGAGCCAGTAATGTGTACTTTCTCTTAACTGTAAAGCCTTTTTCATCATATAACCAGGCCAATTGACCATCCTCCTCAAAGAAATTGACATTAATGCCAGCCTTCATGATTTGGTTTAAAGCTTTTGCCACTATCACAAAAATTAGAGGAGAGATTGCACAACCTTATCTCAAGCCTCTTTGTATTTGAAAATCATAGCTTGGAGATCCATTGATTAATACATAAACTGAAGCTCTCAGACAAGAGGAGATCCACATTCTCTAGAGGTGGCCAAAACCCATTTTAGCCAATATTTCCATTATAAAGGACCAACTCACTTTGTCAAAAGCCTTTTCAAAGTCAGCCTTGAACATCAAGCATTTGTCTTTTGATTTTTTGAGAACCTCCACCACTTCTGAAGCAACTAATATCCCATCCAGAATCTGTCTCCCCAAAATAAAGCATGTTTGCTCATAGCCTACCAAGCTTCCCACTACCACTTTTAACCTTGTAGCCAATAATTTTGACAGGATCTTGTAAGGCCCCCCATTAAACTTATGGGCCTGTAATCATCAAAGGACAATGGGGCATCACACTTGGGAATGAGAGTTAAGAAGGATGAGTTGAGTCCTTTGCCAATGTGAGCAGAATAGTGAAAGTGATTAAAGAAGTTGCAGAGATCTCCTTTTAAAATTGGCCAGCAAACTTGAAAGAATCTCAGAGTGAATCCATCAAGACCAGTTGCCTTATCTCCTGCACATGCCATTAAGGCTTTGAGTATTTCTTCTTCTAACAAAGGCCTTTCAAGCCAATGTGCTTCATCTATACTTATGAAGTTGAAAGTTAGTCTTTCTATTCCTATGGATGATGGAAGAGATCCTTGGAATCTATGACTAAAATGCTGTGCAGCATCATTTTTAATTTGAGCAGGATCAGTCAATAAGTTGTCTTGGAACCAAATCTGAGCAATTTTCTTCTGAGCACCTTTGTAATTTGCTAATTTGTGATAATAATTTGAACCTTTATCCCCCTCATCCATCCACTTCTTTCTAGCCTTCTGGCTCTAAAGCTTTGAGAGCAGTTTTGTCTTGGTGATCAATTCAGCCTTAAAAGCCCCCCTTTGAGAACACTCTTGTGGATAAAGATCTCTACTTTCTAATAGGGAATCCAACTTGTCAATAATGCTTCTTAGATTGGAAATAGATGTCTCCAAGTGTCCAAAAACCTCAATATTTCAGGTTCTTAAATCTTCCTTTAGTAGCTTAAGTTTCTGCCAAAGAACAAAATGTGGTAGACCTGTCACAATGTAAGAGTTCCAGAAGGCTTCAACTGCACTTAAAAACCTATGATCATCAATCCAAATGTTTAGAAATTTAAAGGGTCTAGGCCCCCAATCTATAACAGGAGAAGCCAGCACAAGGGCTTTATGATCTCAAAATGCATCTTGGAAGGCAAGATTGGGTTAAATTTGGGAAGCAAGCCAAGAATTCTGAGGATATTAGAAATCTGTCAAGCCTAGAGGCCTTAGAACCTTGACCAAACCATGTGAATTTTCCACCAGACAGAGGTAAATCAAACATACTTGAATGTTGAATGAATTTAATAATGGAGGATCTCCCAGCCTCATGTGATCTTTGATTGTTCCTTTCTTGAGATGAAATAGTTGCATTAAAATCACCCCCATCAGAACTAGTGTCTGATCATCCAAACTTGCCAATTCAGTTACCAGTTCCCTCCACAATGACCTTCTTTCTGATAGTGAATTAGAGGCATAGATATTTATGAGACAAGCTTTCCTATTGATTGAGGAAATTGAGCCATACCAGATGAGAGCACCATCCATTGGTTTTGAACTTTGATAAGTAAACTCAGCAGATTTCCAACAAGTTATGATACCCCCAGCACTTCCAATTACAGGGACAAATTTCATATCCCATCCCCAACCCATACCACAGCTTCTCAGAAAAGAAATGTGGATTTTGTCAAGCTTGGACTCTTGAATAAATACCAGTTGAGGAGATTGCTTGTGGATCACGTCTGACAAAGTTCTCTTCTTTTGAGAGGGGGAAAGCCCTCTCAAATTCCAAGAGAGGACTTTCATAGAACCAGATCAAGTGAGAGAAGGAAAGGCAGTTATGTTACCTACCTGAGGATCATCCTCCTCTAAGTCAAGAAACTCATCCCCACTATCCACATCCAGGTTCACTCTTCTATTTGCATCCTCCTCAAGAGAGTTGAGATGGTGAAAAAATTAAATTCTCACTGCATTTAGGCTCCAGACCAATGACTTTACCAAATAAAAGAGCTTTCTTTGCATCCCTGGTTACTTTTGGAGTTGTGCAGCCCTTCAAGATCGGTCTTGGACTATCTTTTACTCTTGATATTGTTTCATAACCATGTGGGGGGACTGTGGCAAACTTTTTTTTTTCAGACTGAAATTTGTTGGAGCTGACTGAGATTTACTTCCCAACCCCATATCATTCACTGTTTGTAGGACTTGATTGTGTAGAGCTGGACTTAACCCCAAGGGTGATTGGACTGCTGAACCTATTTGAATTAAGCCACTTTGTAAGTCTTCCAAACCCTGGGAATATGGGGTGGTAAGGGTTTGGAATTTGGAAAGGATTGACGCATTTAATGCAGCTGCAGTTTCCAATGAGTCTAATCCTCTATTTGCAGAAACTTGGGGGGCAGGTTAACAATAAATGAGGAGGGGCCATGTCTGTCTCTTCATCTTGTAAAGGTAACTGAACTGAAGAGGGAGTGGAGAGAGGACTAACTTCCTCAGTAGGAGAGTTGTTGGCCTTTAAACCCATAGGACAAGGATGAGAAGACAAACATTCTCTAGTTATGGCAACAACCTTAGTCAGACTTTCAACAACAGTATTTGCCACCAAAGTGTCTTCTTGAGTTGATACTTGTGTCTGCATTGCCAGATCTTCTGCATCAAAAGTATCTAAAACAATCTTCCCGCCTAAACTTTGATTGGAATCTTGGAGGGGTAATGGAGACTGAGAACTTGGTGTCTGATTATCTGAGAAGTTTCCTGAGATGATTGGAGGGGATAAGGAAGGTTCAGATGCAGAAAGAACCTCTGCTTCTTCACTAGAGCTGGAGCATGAATAGAAAGCCTCTCTAAGGATATGAGGAACTTCTGTGATATTTAGAGTAGAAACCCAGACTCTGCATAGTTTATTCCCAAGTAGAATGAGCACTTCCTTATCAATTTTCCTTAAACCAAATGAATGCATCAAGACATAAGCTGTATCCACATATAATCCAGCCTTGGATTGAGGATGAGTGTGTATTAAGGACCCAAATTGTTTGATGCATACTTCAAAGGTCTCCTCACACCAGCCTTTGAATGGAATTCCTTTGATGGCAACCCAAGAAAAATGACCTCCTTTGTCATTCAAATCAAAACAATCAGGTAGAAAAGTAAGACAATTATAAAGCCAACTTCCTTCTTCTTTTTTGAATTCTCTATCAAAAAGCTCATCAGGACAACCAACCATTACCACCTTATTGCCAAGAGATTTAACTAGAACTTCTGTAACCCCTTGTAGAGCTAAATCTCTCATCATAGATGCAGTTGTATGAGAACTATGAGTTAAAGCAAGATGACACCTTTTAGAGAAGTCAAATTGTTTGGATACTATAGAGCCTCTAGCAATATAAGCCTCTGAGTGATCCAAAGATGCAGATTCAAGAGGGGATCCTTGTCTTGAAAACTCAGCATTTCTAAGCCAAGCTTTAGTAACAAAAAGCTTGTGACCGTCGATGATGGCACCATTATAAGAAAGTATTGCCTGGTGAAGATTTTCTGAATGAAGGAAATAACAAAACCCAAAGAACCTTCCTTTTGCATTAGGTTTAGCAGCCACAATAGTTTTGGAGAGCCCATTGATTGAAGAGAAGGTATTTCTCAACCGATCCTCAGTGGCATTTTTGGGTATATTATGCACAAAGGCTGCAAACATATGATTTTCCAAATGCTCTTGATTCCAACTTAGTTTTTTTAGTGAAGCCTGCTTAGACTGGACAAAATCCCCATTGCCCATCGTTTTCTTTGCACGTTCAGCATTGTGAAGGGGTTTTCTAGACCTACCTCTTCTGGTCTCAAAATGGCTTGGCGTTGAGTCAGATTAAGAGGGTATAGGATGAAAGCTTTTGTCATAAAACATTTTTTGACCATGGAGGAGCTTAGTACGTCCACCTGGAGAGTATTCTTGGGTATGATCCGATGAGGATGGCGATATGTGCTGTCTCCCTTTCTTTTTGATCCAACTCTTCACTGGACGCTCAA
The DNA here is from genome assembly GCA_963921825.1 of Erodium maritimum. Classification (NCBI taxonomy): domain Eukaryota; kingdom Viridiplantae; phylum Streptophyta; class Magnoliopsida; order Geraniales; family Geraniaceae; genus Erodium; species Erodium maritimum. The sequence continues at coordinate 49,658,823 of OY997588.1, forward strand.
AACCCGGAGGAGGGCCAATGGTGGAGGAGGATGCAGCCTTATGGATGACCTCGGGGTCTCCATTAAGTTCTTCAAGGGACAACATAAATACTTGAGTGAAGTCGAGATGCAAATCAAACCAGTTGATGAACCGAGGCAGAGTATTGATGCAGAGTGACAAATGTATAGGATTAGACGAACAACAACTGATAGGAATCCCGAACTACGGTGGTCCAATGATCTAATGACTGATCATTATGGACACAACACCATGCGAATGGAAGAAACCACTGCAGAAGGAATGAAGATCTTCAAAGATGTTCTTTTTTTTTTATCAACAAGACGAAATATAGATTAAACCCCTTTTGAGGGGAAAAGGAAGTACAAGCGATAGAGAGTGAAAAAATGTGTAGATGAAAATGGTGCATTACAGTGCAATGGAGATGAGATTAACTGAGCTAAGGCAATAAAAAGAGGTTGCAATTGAGGACTTGATGCTTCACTGATGACTTGTTGAAGTAGAATATGACTTGTTGAAGTAGAATTGTGCATCTGAGAGTGTTGATCCGAAGAGGTTGAAGGATCAAAAGCATGAAGGCTGTATAGCTTTGATGAAGTATGGAGATCCTGCAAATTTTTTTGCAGTAAATGGTGATATTGTCCAGTTTGTGAGGAGTGAGGCTAGGGTCCTTCTGATGAATCTGCATAAATTTGCAGATGCTGATGATGTTGTAGTTCCAAAAATGAGATAATGCTTGCAACTTGTTCAGCTTATGTGTGTTGAACCCAAAATGAACTGAACTGTACGAGGCAGGCAGACTGAGCAGCAAATTCTGCAGGCACCAAACAAGAGAGAAAAACAAAGAAACACTCACCTAAAAAATACCCACACTCAGAGGAGAGGGAAGAAGAGAACCCCCACACAAGTAATGAACAACCAACCAAACAAGACAGTCCTTACCAAACTCACAAGTCACTCCCCAAACCAGACCCAAGCCCTTCCCAACCCAACCCCAAATTACAAGCCAACAGCACCCAAACAACAAGATTTAGGAGCTGAGAGCCAACTTTGAAAAGAGAAGAAGTGACCTTTTGTATGAAATCTATTCCACTCCCAGCTGAAAGACTGGTGAACAATTTGAGAGAAGATCTCAGCTGAAGTGGGAGAGTGTCCATTAAAGAGCTCAGAATTCCTAGCAAGCCATATTTGCCAGCAGGTGAGTTGTAAGAGCTTTCTCCATTGTTTTTTGTACTTATGCAACTGTAAGGATGACCATGAGGAAAAAAGGTCAGATACTGAGCCAGGCATTACCCAAGATAATCCCCACCAACTTATAACAAAGCTCCAAACCAACCAAGCTTTAGGGAAATGAAGGAGAGCATGAGCTCCATCCTCAAAGTCAAAGTTGCAAATATGGCAAGTGATCTTCTCAAGAGGGAGGGGCATTCCTCTTCTTTCCAAGAAGCATTTGGAGGGAATGGAGTCCAGACAAGCAAGCCAACAGAAGGCAGTGATCTTGGGGGGCAATGAGACTGACCAGAGCTCTTTGGACCAAACAAAGGCAGGAGAAGAGGGGTTGCCTTGCTGCTGAAGTAATTTATAAAGCCTTTTGACAGTGAAACCTTTGCTATCCCAAACCCAACAAAGAGTGTCTTGAAGAGTGGTTGAGAGGTGCACCCCATTTAGAATCATAGAGAGGGTGTTCCAGTCATCAGCAGCCCTACCCCTTGGAACTGAGCTGAAGTTTAGGTTCCAAGCAGACCCAGAACCAGGCCTCAGCAACAAGCATCTTCTTGGATTGTGATTTTAAGAATAGCCTTGGGAAGAGGTGTTTGAAGGCCAGACCACCTTGCGATGTTAAGCATATTCATGAGATGCAGGTCTTTTATCCCCATACCACCTTGCTCTTTTGGTCTACAAACATTTTTCCAGCTTACTTTACAGAAGGCCTTGGCAACAGAGGAACCATGCCACAAAAATATTCTCTGCCAACTGATGAGGGTTTTAATGATGGATTTGGGGGCTTTCAGGACTGAGAAGTAGTAGAGAGGCAGGGCTCCTAGAGTGGTCTTGATTAGGGTTATTCTACCACCCAAAGAAAGGAGTTTGGCTTGCCAAAGACCCAAGGCACTTTTGAATTTATCAATGATATTAGACCAGGTGGCCAGTCTCTTAGGGTTAGCACCCAGTGAAAAGCCAAGGTAAGGATGTTGCAGTGCCCCTTGATCACATTGCAAAATTTTCATAATTGTGTATGTTTCCTCATCAGGTACATTGAGAGGTATTGCCACTGATTTGTTGTAGTTAACTGACAGACCAGAAGTCAATTTGAATAGAGTGAGAGCTTGCTTGAGGTTCAAGGCAGCTGAGGGAGTGGCTTGGAATAAGAAAATAGTATCATCTGCAAATTGCAAATGTGAGATGATGGGGCCATTGACTGATAAGTGAATTCCTTAGATTTGATTGCTGGACAAGCAAGTCTTCATTATTTGATTCAATCCTTCATCAGCCAGTACAAATAAGAGAGGAGAGAGGGCACATCCTTGCCTTAGCCCTTTCTGAATATTAAAATCTGGGGAGGGAGATCCATTGATAAGAACTGAGACTGAAGCTTTGAAACATGAGATCATCCACAATCTCCAGACTACCCCAAAGCCCATTCTTGTGAGTATTTCTAGTATATAGGACCAACTGACATGATCAAATGCTTTCTCAAAATCTGCTTTGAAAATGATTGCTTTGGTCTTTGTTTTCTTGATGAATTGGACAGTTTCTGAAGCTACCAAGATGCCATCTATGATTTGTCTTCCTGAGATGAATCCAGATCGCTCATCCCTTACTAATGAGCTGAAAACAGTGCTTAGTCTTAAGGATAGTAGCTTGGAAAGGATCTTATAAGGTCCTCCCATTAGACTAATTGGTCTGAAATCATCAAATGTAACAGTGGCATGATGCTTGGGAATGAGAGTGATAAAAGATGAGTTTAAACCTTTCCCCAACTGGCCTGTTTGGTGAAAGTATGTGAGGAAGTTCATTAGCTCAACTTTGATGATTGGCCAGCAAGATTGGAAGAACTTGAGAGTAAAGCCATCAGGGCCTATTGCTTTATCCCCACTGCAAGTCATGACTGCTTGTAGTACCTCTTCTTCAAGAAATGGTCTCTCCAACCAAAGGCACTGCTCCTGTGTTAAGGATGAGAATGGGAGGGAAGAGAGGCTTACCAGATCAGTGGATGGAGAAGTGTATCTTGACTTAAAATGGACTACAGCAGCTTGTTTTATGGAGTTAGGATATGAGAGTTCTTCATTGTTGTAGAGGATTTGAGTAATTTTGTTGTGTGTTCCATTGTAGTTTGCCACTCTATGGAAGTACTTTGAGCCTTTGTCACCCTCATCTAACCATTTCTTCCTTGCCTTTTGACTCCAAAGTTTTGATAAGAGTTTATATTTTTTGATAAGCTCAGCTTTTACAGCCCCCCTAACTGTACACTCTTGAATGGTAAGCTCTCTTGTTTCCACAATGGAATCAAGTTGATCCACTGTGTTTGTGAGCAGAGTGATTTGTGTTTCTAAATTTCCAAACACATGAGCATTCCACAACTTAAGATCAGCCCTTAACAATTTGAGTTTCATCCATAGGATATAATGAGGATAGCCTGTGACAGTATAAGATGACCAGAGCCTTTGGACTTCAGGCAGGAATCTGACATCTTGTAGCCAAATGTTAAGAAATTTGAAAGGCTTGGGCCCCCAATCAATAAGATTATCATTGAGAATGATGGGTCTGTGGTACCTCTTCTTCAGAGTGTGAGCCCCTTTTACTTGATCTCTCATCAAAGTTGAGAGTTGTATTGAAATCACCAACAACTAGGATAAGGGTATGGGGGTTTAAAGAGTTGATTACTTCTGCCAAGGAAATCCACAATAGCTTTCTTTCCCTTTTAGAATTTGGTGCATAGACATTGATCAGGCAGCAAGGGGACTGAAGTTGGAGGAACCTTCCAAACCAAATAAGAGCTCCCTCAATCTTGTGTATAGAGGATACAGAAAAATCCTTGGTCCTCCAAAAAGAAATGATCCCACCTGAGGCTCCAGATGATTCAATAGCAGCCATTTCCCAATCCACAGACAAGCCACAGAGTCTTAAGAAATTAGAGGGGAATTTTTCCAATTTTGATTCTTGCACAAAAATGAAGTTAGGACGTTGCTTGTGCACCAAGGAACTGAAGCTCCTCCTTTTTTTGTCTGGAGGAGAGGCCTCTGACATTCCAAGTGATAAACTTCATGACAGTTATTGAGGGGGTATGCAGCTGGGTGTGGTTGTCACCAAGGGAAATAAATCAGCATCTTTATCAAGTTCAACATGTAATAACCACTCCCGGTCAACGCCAGTCAAATCTGCGAAAAACAGGAAAAATTTAAATTTTTTAAGACTGACAGTTAAGTGAACCTAAAATGACCCCGAGTGTCATACCAGACTTAAGTTGACCCCGTTATTGACCAAAGTGAGTTCCGGGGGACTCAGGGCAACTTTCTGATCAATTTGGGAAATGCTGACTTTTCGCTGGAAAAGTCAACCGAGCGACGTTTTGGTCCATTCGAGGACCGTTTGGATCCAAAAAGCTTAGCCGTCGTCGCAGCGGTCTTAGTTGAGCTGTTTCCTTGTAGCCCGACAAGTTTTGTAATTTCTTGGGAAAAGTGCCCGTTCGGGGCCCGAAACGTCCGATTTTCGCGAATCTGATTGGAAAATATCAAGTAGATATTTTCCAAAAGGTGTGGGACCCACTTTGCCACTTGTCCAACAAGTGGTGGTGTTAGTTTTGGGGGGAAAATGAATGGTGGGGGCTTAAGTGTGGCCGGCCACCTATATCAAAAAAAGAAAAGAAAAATACAAAAATAGAGTTAGTTGTTTTAGAGAAGGAAGAGAGAGTTTAGAGAGAGAAGGAGAAGAAGAAGAAGAGATAAGAGAGGAATAGCTAGGGTTTGGAGATGTCACGCCCCAATTTCAGTAAAACCGAACTAGGGACGCGAACATTTAAAATAATAAAACACTTGAACCTGTTTTGAATAAAAGCTTCGACATTTCCATTTAAACACTTTAAAACATCAGTTTAGTTCAACAAAATAATATTTACAGTTTAAAACACGTCCCAACAAGTGGACAAAAGTACAAGGTATCCGTCACTAGACTCAAAAGACAAAACCCGGACTCCGCTCCTAGCTCCACAAGCTTCGAGAGCTCACCTAGTCCGTCCCACGAACAGTACCTGTAGGAAAAGCAGCTAGGGGTGAGCGTTCGCTCACCACCACGGATAACAGACTGACTACGACATAATTAGCAGACAAAGCAAGTAACACCAACACCAACTCAACACCGGGGAACACCATCCCCAACCCAAGTACTCTAACTGAACATACACCCACTGTTGCCTTCCCTGACCAACTCGACACCCTGACACGTAAAGTAGACCCGACACAACCATTGACGACCTCTTCCAAGGACTCAAAAGAAAGTTACGCAACACCAAACAGCATCACAAGGGATCACACCCCAAACATGATCACAAAGGATCGCACACCAAACAAGATCAAAAGGATCGCAAACCAGCTGCCAAGAATGCTCACGCCCTCCCGGGACTCTAACCCGGTCAGGCCAACCCAAGAATGCTGCAACTTCCGAGACTCTAACTCGTAAGCCAGCCGAAAAATGCGTGCACCTTACCGGGACTCTAACCCGTAAGCCAGCCAAAGTATGCGTGCAACTTACCGGGACTCTAACCCGTAAGCCAACCAAAGTATGCGTGCAACTTACCGGGACTCTAACCCGTAAGCCATCCAAAGTATGCTCACAAACCCAAACCACACACGCGCGGCTAGGACCCCTTTATTGGCGGGCAGGCCCCCTACCCCGTCTGAACATGCAGACGCGTGTGATCGTGGACCCCCGTTTCATGAAGCGGGCCCCCAACCTCAAGTAACCACAAACACAATCACAGTCACAATCACAATCACAAGCAAGTTCAACAACCAGAAAGTCACGTCTCCACTTTTCTCACACCACAATCAATTAAACCAAAAACTTAATCTTAACTCTTGATATTTTATTCTCTAATCCAAAATACAAGTGCCGAAACATGGTGTTTTGTTTCTCCTACTCCAAGAGGTATTCATGAGCCTTTAATGCTCACACCAATCATCACCGAAGAAAAAAAAAAGAACAAATCCCTTTAGCTGTAAAATCAATAAATGAATGTAAGGCATTCACGGCTTCTTCCACAGTAATTAAGCAAAGAACACATCCTATATTCATGTGTGACGCACGCAGATCAAGAAAGAACAGAGAGAGCTCAAACCTTAAGCTTCTCCTTCTTCACTCTCCTAGGCGTGAGCTCCTTGTTCAGGTGTGCCGCCAAAACCAAAGGAAAATGAATTTCATGTGTCCCCTTTCTCTCCTTTATCTTGTTCAAAATTCACCTAATACCACCATATATTTGACATGTGGCAAGTGGTAAGTGGTAAGTGGGCCCCACCCTTTAAACAACTATCTTTGTAGATATTTTTCTGTCAGATTCGTGAAATTCGGACGTCTCGGGCCCCGAACGGGCACTTTTCCAAGAAATTACGAAACTTCAAGGGCTACAAGGAAACGGCTCAACTAAGATCTCTGCGACGACGGCTAAGCTTTTTGGATCCAAAACGGTCCTCGAATGGACCAAAACGTTGCTCGGTTGACTTTTCCAGCGAAAAGTCAACTTTTCCCAAATTGAACAGAAAGTTGCCCTAAGTCCCCCGGAACTCACTTTGGTCAATAACGGGGTCAACTTAAGTCCGGTATGACATTCGGGGTCATTTTAGGTTCACTTAACTATCAGTCTTGAAAATTTTAAATTTTCCTGTTTTTCGCAGGTTTGACTGGTGTTGACCGGGAGTGGTTATTACAGGAGAAATCAAGACCTTGGATCGTCTTAAGGCAAGGAGCAATCTACTTCCCTTCATCCTCCTCTACGGTAATACCCAAACCGATTCTCGTTTTGTTTATTTTGGAAAGCTAGGGTTTTGTTAAGGTGAATGATTTAGGGTTGTATTGAGGTTGGGGAGGTGTTGGAGACGTTTTAGAGGTGTTTGGAGGTGTAATAGCACGTTTTCCGGTGACCGGAGGCTCAGGAGGAGCTCCGGCCACCGTGGGTGGTGGCCGGCCGGCCATGGGGTGGCTGGCCGGAGCTGGTACCAGCCACCACCATGGTGGCCGAGCCCCCCTTGAACCCTAGGGCTCACGGCCAAGTGGGTCGGGTGGGGCCCACGTGCTCAGTTGCTCGGGTTTTATCGTTCGAGTAGTTTAAAACGTTCCCCGGACCTTTTATCCTTAACCGAATTGAAAATTGGAATTAAATTGGGAAAGTTATAATTAACGGGTTTTAGAAACTTGAAACGGAAATTAATTGACTCGGGAGTCGTAATTCGATTCGGGCAAGTACATTGGGACCCTTGAATTATTCTAAGACCGTAGAAACGAAAACGGGAATTTTTGGAGCCCCGGAAGGGCATTTACAAAACCCGGGCAGATTCGTCATGTCGGGCGAATCGGGACTTGACGGGTCCCTTATCGACAATGTCGAGTAATTGGGAAGTTTGGGAGTGATCGACATTGTTGGGGTTAAGTTTGGGCATCGAGTTAATGATTTTCAGTTTATTCCTACAAGTTGTTAAGTGCCTTTAAATTGTGTTCCTTTAGATCGTGCCACGGACCGAGGCAAGGGAAAGCTGGGTGAGTGACTGATATCATCACCGGAGCTCGTGGTTGGCTTTTGGGAGAACACGCACGAGGTAGGGAAAAGTAGCCGGATCTCGGCCCTGACTGGGGAAAGTTAACAGTAGAATTGCATGTGACACCGGGGTGTCGTGGGTTGAGTAGTTTTATTTAAATATTAGAAGCATGATACGGGATCGTAGCAATCATTGGAAAAGCATGTGACACTTAGTGGTGTCGTAGGAGCAGAGAACTTAGCGATATTAGAATTATTGGAGGCATATGACCATGCCCGGAGGTTGATTGTGAAACTGTTGATATTAGGACTGTTGGAGGCATTGGTTATGCCAGAGGTTGTTCGTGTATTACTGTTGTGTCTTGGGTGGCCATGAGAGCCCGTGTTTTACTGTTGTGTCTTGGGTGGCCATGAGAGCCCGTGCTTTACTGTTGTGTCTTGGGTGGCCATGAGAGCCCGTGTTTGACTGTCGAGTCTTGGGTGGCCATGAGAGCCCGTGTTTGACTGTCGAGTCTTGGGTGGCCATGAGAGCCCGTGTTTGACTGTTGAGTCTTGGGTGGCCATGAGAGCCCATGTTTGACTGTTGAGTCTTGGGTGGCCATGAGAGCCCGTGTTTGACTGTTGGTGTCTGGGGAGGCCGTGTGTACCCGTGGGGTTGTTGAACCCGTGTCTTTATCGTTGGTGTGTCTTGGGAGGCCGTGAGTGCCCGTGGGGTTGTTGAGCCCGTGAGTTACTGTTGGTGTGTCTTGGGAGGCCGTGAGTGCCTGTGGGGTTGTTGAACCCGTGACTTTATCGTTGGTGTGTCTTGGGAGGCCGTGAGTGTCGTGGGGTTGTTGAGCCCGTGAGTTACTGTTGGTGTGTCTTGGGAGGCCGTGAGTGCCCGTGGGGCTGTTGAGTCCGAGTTTTACTGTTGGTGTCTTGGGTGGCCATGAGTGCCTGTGGAGTGCTGAACCTGTGTTGTTGTTGTTTGTTGAACTTGCTTGTGATTGTGATGGTGGTTACCTGAGTGAGAGAGGTTACTGAGACAGGTCGACCGCCTGGCCCGACTTTGTGTCGGGGAAGCGCGTGAGTGAGAGAAGTTGTAAGACAGGTCGACCGCCTGGACCGACTGGGATCGGAAAGGGCGAGGGACAGAGAAGTTGTAAGACAGGTCGACCGCCTGGACCGACTGGGATCGGAAAGGGCGAGAGAAACAGGATTGGTTACTGAGCAGCTGGTTTGCGATCCTTTGTGATCTTGTTTGGTGTTGCGTAGTTTCTTTTGAGTCCTTGGAAGAGGTCGTGATCGTTGTGTCGGTCTACTTACATGTTTGAGTGTTGAGTCGTTCGAGGAAGGTCACCGTGGGTGTTTGTCAGTCAGAGTACTTGAGTTGGGGATAGTGATCCCCGGAGTTGAGTTTGTTGTTGGTGTTACCGGCATTGTCTGCTAATTATGCCGTAGTCAGTCTGTTATCTGTGGTGGTGAGCGAACGCTCACCCCTAACTGCTTTTCCTACAGGTACTGATCACAGGACGGACTAGGTGAGCTCTCGAAGCTTGTGGAGCTAGGAGCGGAGTCCGGGTTCAGTCTTTTGAGTCTAGTGACGGATACCTTGTACTTTTGTCCACGTGTTGGGACATATTTTTAAGTTGTAAATATTATTTTTGATTAATTAAATGGAGATTTTAAAGTGTTTACCCAAAACAGGTTTCATTGTTTTATTGTTTTTAAAACATTCGCGTCCCGAGTTCGGTTTATTGAAATTGGGGCGTGACACAACAATTCCATCTTCAGAACCTGAGACACTTCAATACGAAGTAGGAGTTACAACCCAGAAGAAACCCCCGGTGGTTCGATGGATCAAAAGTGATCCACCCTAAACACTACACCGAAGTCAAACACACATCAAACCCCACCCATACCGGAAAAGAGAAGAGGGAAATGAAGAACTCGAAGAACAGAGAAGATGAAGCTACAGTGAAAATACTGTAGCAGTAGAGAGGATTTTGGAGGTCGTGTTTTATTTTTCATTTTTTTCACTTCTCAAAAGAGAAGTACTGAAACTTGGTGAATAAAGCTCATTCCAAATTAAAAGAAGCACTTTGGAGTTTACACATGATTTTTCCAGACTAGACAGAGCTATTGTTAGAAACCACGTCATTTCTAGTTAACCAGGTTTCCCCATTGCTTTCTAAACTTCTTGGGTCAAACTTCCCTCCAATTTGAGACAACAACTATATTACTATATACTCTACCAATTCAAACAAAGAGACCATATCAACCAAGGCTTTTTGCAGAATAATAACAAATACTTTTACATTTTTAAACTTTGAAACACAGGGACAAAGAGGATCAATTAAAGAAATTCTCAAGCCTCTGTTTTCCAAAAACATCTTACTTAGGATAGCTTTTTGGCAAGTAAATCAAATAAAAGCAAAAATCTTAATAGAGGGGGAAGAAACCATAATGACCTTGTCCATGCCACCTCCTAAACTACAGAATCCTCTAGAGTGATATACATTTTTCACATGATTTTATCATCTCCCAAATCTTGAAGAGCAAACCGATTTATGATGGAGTAAAAGACACAAAACTCCCCTATCTCTCAACCTCTCAAGCGTCTTTTCAACTCTAAATACCAGTCCTTATTCTTTAATTAATGGATTTAATTGGACTAAACCATTAACCTCATATCATTCCAGCCTTAAACCCAAATGCATTACCGAATTTCAAGTCAATCAATAAGGAATTGATGTGATCCAACAAGTTTTGACTATCTATGATGACTAAGTAGATGCCAGTCTTATACACTTCATCCATATTTACAACAGACCATTCTTTTTCCATAACAAATCCCCACCCCCATTTACTTGGTAATGCCTTGTTCATAATATACAAGTTCATAATTTGTGGAGCTTCAACCAAACTAATCGGTCTGAAATCACAGAATTCTAAATTTCGGATCAATGTGATAAAATAAGAATTGATTCATTTATCCAAAAGACCAGTACTGTGATAACGGACCCAAAACTCCATGACTTCTTTTTGAAGGAAGGGGCAACAGTGTTGAAGGAATTTTAAGGCGAACTCATTAGGACCAAGTGATTTTTCTCCATTGCAAGATCTTAAGGCTGCAAACACTTCCACTATAGAGAAAGGTCTCTCGAAGAAGTCATCTTGCACTTTTCAAATGCTATTGAAATCTAAGAAAGATTTATAACAGTAGAGGATGTTTATGATTTTTTTTTTTAGCAAAATGTAAGGCTGCAACCTCTTTGATATTATGGGGGAAAACCCAAAGAATGTCACCATCAACAATCTGGTGTAGGATTATGTGTTACTTTAACACGGTTGGAAACAATAAAATTCTTATTTTTATCGGTTAATCCTAATATAGCCTAGACCAACACATAACATTCAATTATAATCTATGCATTATGTAAAATGCAATTACCTCGATATAGGCTACTTTGGAATAAACTGCTTCGAAACAGAGACCTTCGAAAGAATAGCCTTAGGCGTCCAAGTGTTCACCCTCTAATGGTATCCATAAAAGAATGATTGCTCCACAAATAGAATTGCTAGTAACCTTGAATAAAACTCATTTTTCTCTTTACGGTTAAAAAATAAAAAAAGAAGAAAGAAAAAAACTAGGGGAATGATTTACATGTTGCTTCCCTGGAAACGGCGTCATCTTGACGAAAAATTTGAGGAGCTCGCCGGATGGCATATCAATCACCAAGACTAATCGAACGATTAATCCCCGGTAATAGAAAAATTTTGACGCAAATCGGAACGCTCTCTGGGTGGCATACCAATCACCGAGACTAACCAGGCGATTAATCCCTAATAATGGCGCCCTCTCGACAACGCTACTCAGTCATGCTATTAGTCTTATCCAGTCTGGAGTTCGCGCATCAAGATTTGTTCCTAGCGCTGGTGGCATCCTAGACGAAAGGAAACATGATCGGGCGATTGGTGGTCGTTGTCTCACCCCGTCTATTGTTTCATGCACAGGTGACGAGTCATCCAAGCGTCTGATTACTCCAAATTATGACTTCTACGCCTAGGCAGACGCATAACACGATTTTTACAACACTGTGTTCAATAATATGAAAGCGTTGTCAACCAACAAATACAGTTTGAAGATATACAAAAATTGAAACGATGAATGTGAAAATCGGACAATAATCGTGTAGATATTCAATCGGATTAATCAAGTTTGACATTTTCTCATTTACCACACATTAGACATTATTACCAAAATGAAGGATAGGGAAAAGAATATGGAAAGGAAAAAGAGGAGAAAATAAAGACTATATAAATAAAAATATGGTTGTTAAAATTAATATGAAGGACATAAATATAACACTATAAAAGCTTATAAAATAAATATCACGTTCTTAGGGCATAAAAAATCAATTTTTTGTGGTTCATTATGATTGGTGAATATAGTGAATCGCCTTTCTCTCTAAAGGCTAAGAGAAGTTTCTCTGCCGTAGCACTAAAAAGCCATGGCTATGGCCATGGTTTTTACCACGGCCTATGCCATGGTTATGCTTCTCTCCCCTACACATCCTCTCCCTTGCACCCTCCCTAGGGATCATGCGAAGGTTTTTTATGCTAGGGTTTCGTTCGAGCCGCCTCTAGCCCCTGCGACGTTGATCTTCTTCCACCACCAACACAGCATCTCCCAATTTATTTTGGTCCCTCCTCTACAACTCCGGGGGTATCCGCCTGTGAGGCCGTCGTCCCTAGGTTCGTCTCCTTTGATGCCGCCGCATCTATGATGCCGCCACCACCTCGACCTCTTTCACGGTTATGGATCTGGCTGATTGAGCGGATCCTTTTTACTTTATTTGAGCTTGTCTTTGCAGGTTCAATGCCTAGTGGGCAAAGAATCAAGGATTTTTTCTAGGAGAGAACCCTGATTCATATATTGCCTCCCACTATTACTGTTGAGTTCCTTGGCCAATTTTCAGAGCCGAAATTCCAGTATCACCTTTTCAACCTCCGTCTTCCTTCCTTGCCTATGCGGCATCCCAGCTCAGTGTTAGCTGGCCCATCCAATACCGTCAGGGACGGTTATAGTATGAAAAGAACTGCGACACCATTGTGTCTTTTGTCTGTTCTTCGTGGTCAGGGATTTATTCCTGATGTACTTAGATGTATTTGAATTTAAATTAATGAATCGCACCTTTCACTCAAAAAAACATTGAATTAATAATATAATATCCTTAAAAAATGATTAATCTGATAAATAGTGAAGTGAAATTTAGTTGTTAAAATGTATCTTATGAATTAATATTTAATAATGAATACAAATACTTTATCAAAAGTTATATTCTAGACTGTTTTAACGGCATTAGCGAAAAGCTAGGGTGCGTTGAAATAGAGGGGGTGGTGCATAAAGGATCCATTACGGCGACGGAAACTAGACGAGCGTGTTGGGTCTCGAGGTAGGGTTGGAGATGAACCAACTCGCAGCGGAAAATCAATGAAAACCAAGAGACGATTAAAACCACGAAACAACTAACAAAGAATGGATTCACAAGAGAAAAATTCAGCACTATCTCTTACCAAACTAAGAACACCGGGTAACGAATGATTGACTTGAGTCTCTAAGACGCCTACGTATCCACATGGGAATCAAAGCCACGTAGTTATTTTCTTTGAGGACTCAAGAACACAAAAATGGAGGTGGGAGCTTGCCTTGACCGAAATTTCAAGGGAGAGCAGTAAGAAGTTGTGTTTCCTATTTTTGTCTTGTGTTTGTTATGTTGAAAAAAGATGACTTAAACATAAAAAACTACATCAACTTGTCAAACTAAAAGCATGGGAAAAGTATGGTGACAAGTAAGGTGTAAATAAGACAAAGTATGGCTAGACAAGATGGGGTTAGGTGGTGAATCACCAACACCTTAATCCTTGTCTTGCTTAATTAGTACTAATTAATCAAGACTTGATTAATTAGTTCCATAGGTCTTGCTTGCATGGGCCTCTCATGGTCCCATGACGTGCTCATCGCCTCCAAGCCTTTCATACCGGAAATGTCCAACATTATCCGATGTGATCAATCCCAAGACTCCAAGCCTTGTCTCGATCCGTAAAGTCATGCTATCAGTTTTGGTCATGTCCCGAGACAACTACCTTTTGGCCATTCTCCATAAATGTGTCAATGAGTTTCACCCTCCGGTGTGACCCTTAGGTTTATGCATGTCAATAGATCAACGTAATATCTCATTTTACTTGATCCTATTTAAGTGGCAATTAACGATACTTTAGTATTGCCTGAGACTGCGTAACGAATCGACCCTGTCGATTCTAACCTTTCCATCGTCCCTGTCATTATCCTTTTATCTCCGATATCCTGATTGAGGTAACGCATAGATCCGTCATCCTTATTATTCTCAATTACCGTTCCTTGGTATGTGAGATGATTGAATATATGATACCCAGTATCATGTGCATGGCCATGCTATTCTTTCAGTCACTCTCGATCAAGCGGCCGAGAACTGATATCTTTCCTGTACCGTAGTATGAGGGATAAATCCCTTAGCCGTCTTTCGTGTCACTCATGCAGTCCGTCCCCAAGACAATCTTGGACGTTATTGAAGCCCTGTTACGGACAACATTAGGCTGAGGTCAAACTCAGTTGTTTACTGCATAGCGATCACAAAGACTCCTTGGTCTAAGGATACATGAAAAGCTACGACAATTAATATGTTCATGACTTGATCTATGGCACATATTCATGTCGGGTCGTCCAATATCATGTCCCACATGATATCTATGATAAGACTCCGGAATCCCATTCCAATGACTAACAGAACGTAAGCCATAAAGAGCCATATTTCATACTAGTCGCTTCTAGTGAAGCTTTGTTGACTAGGGACCCATCGAGTGTGATCTATCTCAATCGATGGTTCTATTCGCATTGTGGGCATAGATCAGAGCACACATCGATATATTACTCCAACACATAAGTAATATAAAGCCGTTTTAATTTTATTTCTAACGATGATATATACATTTGGACATTTAGGATTGAAATACAGACACTAAGACTAACAATCTCCCAGTTGCCCTAGTTCCAATCTAAACTCCAATATGTCCCCATCGACTTTACATATCTAACATGTTTAGGCAGTGACAATGCCTTAGTCAAAGGTTTGGATATTTTATAATCTGTTGCAATATAGGTTATATTCACTTCACCTTGGTTTAGTATTTCTTTGATGAGGTGGATACGTCGCAATACATGTTTGGATTTGTTATGCGATCTGGGTTTTTAGCTTGCGCAATGGCCCTTGTGTTGTCGCAAAATGGATTCACCGGGCTAGATAGTTTTTAATTATACTTAACCCTGCTGTGAATTTCCAAATCCACATAGCGTCCTTAGCTGCCTCTGCAGCATCCATGTACTTGGCCTCTATCGTAGATTCGACGACGGTATCTTGCTTTACGCTCTTTCAGTTAAAGCTCCGCCATTTAGCGTAACCACATATCCTGACTGACTTCTAGAGTCACCTGGATTTGTCTTGGAAAACTAGCGTCTACTTATCCTTAGATGACTAGTTCAGCATCATCTTTCCCCCAGTTTAGACTGATGTCTACTGGTACAACATAAGGCTTACGAGACATCCGGTCTCGTACATGTCATGACATATATGATCGATCCTGCCCTAGGAGCATGGGATTCACATCATCCTTTTCAGCTCATCAGGTGTCTTAGGACACTGAGTCTTGCTGTGATGAATGTCATGACTAGTGGGTAAGAGTCCTTTCTTTGAATCGAGCATTGAGAACCTACTCAATGCCTTGTTCACATAGGTTCCCTAACTTAAATCCAAGACCCTCTTGGTGCGATCTCGACATATCTTAATCCCTAAGATACATGAAGCATCGCCTAAGTCATTTATTGAAAAACACTTCCTTAACCAAGCTTTAGTCTCGTGCAAGGTTGGGATGTCGTTTTCAATGAGCACCAGAAAGGTAATATTTCTCCCACTAATATTCTTATAAACGCAAGATTCATCCCCGTTCTTGATTAAGCCAAATCCAATTACAGCTTCATCAAAATGAAGGATCCAACTCCAAGAAGTTCGTTTCAATCCATAAATGGATTTCAACAACTTATAAATCTTTGCATTATTTTTTGGATCGATAAACCTTTGGGCCGAGACATACAAACGTACTCAGTCAAATTTCCATTTAGGAAAGCGGTTTTGACATCCACTTGCCATATCTCGTAATTATGATACGCAGTTATGTCAAGAAGAATTTGGATCGATTTTGACCATAGCCACTAGGGAGAAGGTTTCCTCATAGTCAATCCTTTATATCTTCCTATAACCTTTCGTCACCAGTCGAGCTTTGAAGGTCAGAGGGTTGTCGTCCATGTCCATCTTCACATTGAAGAACCATTTGCATCCGATGGTCCTCAGACCATTGATGGGATCAACCAGTTCCCAGACTTGGTTGTCCGACATGGATTGCGTTTCCTCCCTCATGGCTCCAAGCTATAACTCGGAGTCGGACCCATCCACGACTTCCTGAAAGGTGGCTGGATCACCGTGATCCACCATGACTTCATTGTGACCTCCGGATACCATATCTTGGAGGTGGACGATTGATCCTTTCAGATCGCCTTGGACCTTCCACAATTGTAACATGAATTGGTTCTTACTATACGCCCATCTCTGGCTCCCTTTCTACTGGGTTGTGAATTGGTTTAGACGGATCTGTACCTTCCTGAATTTTTTTCAAGATGCACAATGTTCCAAATGACGTATTTGGAAACAAAACTCCTTGTCCATAAAGACCCCACCCCAAGTGACAAACACCATGTTCTCACTAGGTTTGTAGAAGCAGTATCCCCTTGTTGCTTTGGGATACCACACGAAGGTTCATATCTCATATCTTGGTTCGAGGTTAGTCGAAACAAAATGTTTCACATAAGCCTCGCAAGCACAAATCTTTAGGAAGGAAAAAGCGGGCATCTTCCCATGCCATTTCTAAAATGGTGTCCCTTCCACGACCTTTGTCGTAGCCCGATTCACTATGAATGCGGCCGTCTCTAGAGCATAAACGCAGAAAGATATTGGGAGATTAGTCCAACTGATCATGGATCAGACCATATCCAATAAAGTCTGATTTCTCCGCTCGGACACAACATTCAACTGCGGTGTTCCAGGAGTAGCCCATTATGAAAAGATCCTGCTCTCCACCAGATGATCTAAAAACTCTATGGTTAAGTATTTTCCACCTCGATCCAATCGAAGTCTCTTAATACTTTTCCCGAGCCGCTTTTCTACTTCAGTCTTGAACTCTTTTAATTTATCAAAAGCTTCAGACTTATGTCTTATTGAACAGACATAACCATATCTACTATAATCGTTAGTAAATGTGATGAAGTAGCTAAAACCCCTCTAGGTCAGCGAACCTATTGGACAACACACATCCGAGTGTATCAACCCCAATTATTCACACGCCCTTTCACCACAACTGATAAATGGCGCTTTAGTCATTTTTCCCATCAAAAAATTCTTGCACCTATTGATCGAATGGAATTCGAATGGACCTGAAAGCCCACACTTCTGAAGTATTGATAGGCACTTATTGTTTATGCGGCCCAAATGGCAGTGCCATAACAGAATGAGGTTTAAATCGTTGGATTTAGACCTATTGGTATTAACATAATATATAGAACTTGAGGCATTGTTACCCATATCTAATATGTACAATCCTCCAACCAAGTTAGTACTAGCATAAAACATATCATTGCATAGAACATTGAAAACTCTATTTCCAATATTAACATTATATCCTTCCTTGTCAAACACGGATACATATATAATATTCCTACTAAAAGTAGGTATGAAATATACATTATACAATACTAAGACAAGGCCACTTGGCAAAGCAAGACTCATGGATCCTACAACAGTTGCCACAACTTTGAGGTCTACTTCGTGCTTTCCAAACCTCTCATACTTTCAGCCACTATACGTTAGTGCATGTGTGAGATTCAGTCCTGGTACATAATACCCATGAATCGCCTCCAAGCCTTTCATACCGGAAATGTCCAACATTATCCTATGTGATCAATCCCAAGACTCCAAGCCTTGTCTCGATCCGTAAAGTCCTATTCACTTACGGTCACATGACCCAAAACCCAGTTTTGGTCGTGTCCCGAGACAGCTCCCTTTTGGCCATTCTCCATAAATGTGTCAATGAGTTTCACCCTCCGGTGTGACCCTTAGGTTTATGCATGTCAATATTTTACGTGATACTATTTGAGTGGCAACTAATGAGACTTTAGTATTGTTTGACACTGCATAACGAATCGACCCTGTCGATTCTAACCTTTCCGTCGTCCCTGTCATTAACCCTTTATGTCCGATATCCTGATTGAGATAAGGCATATAGCCGTCATCCTTATTATTCTCAATCATTGTTCCTTGATATGTGAGATGACTGAATGTATGATACCCAGTATCATGTGCATGTCCATGCTATTCTTTCAGTCACTCTCGATCAAGCGGCTGAGAACAAATATATTTCCCATACCATAGTATGAGGAATAAATCCCTTAGCCGTCTTTTGTGTCACTCATGCAGTCCGTCCCCAAGCCAATCCTGTCCGTTATGGAACCCCTGTTACAGATAACATTAGGCTGATGTCAAACTCAGTTGTTTACTGCACAACGATCACAAAGTGTCACACCCCAAATTCAGTAGAACCGAACTCGGAACGCGAACGTTTAAAACAATAAAACCTTTTCAATCCTTTTAAATGAATCACTTTAAAACCATCAAGTAGTTAATCAAAATAATTATTTACAACTCAAAAGTACGTCCCAACAAGCGGACAAAATACAAGTGTACATCGCTAGACTCAAAAGTAAACCCGGACTCCCGCTCCTAGCTCTTCAAGCTTCGGAAGCTCACCTAGTCCATCCTGCGACCAGTACCTGTAGGAAAAGCAGCTAGGGGTGAGCGTTCGCTCACCACCACGGATAACAGACTGACTACGGCATACTTAGCAGACAATGACGGTACCACCAACAACAACCCGACTGACACACACAAACTGTTACTTTCCTCAACCGACTCAACACTCGGACCCGTAATGTAGACCCGACAGAACGATTGACGACTTCCTCCAAATACACGACATATAACCACGCAACAACCAAGATCACTAAGGATCGCACATCAAACAAGATCACAAAGGATCACACTCCAACTGCTCAGTAACCCCCACGCCCTTTACCGATCCCTGTCAGGCCAGGCGGTCGACCTGTCGCACTTTTCCCGACGCAAAGTCGGATCAGGCTGTGGACCTGTCACCCCTATCCACGCACGCGCGGCCAGGACCCCTTTCCTCACGGGCGGCCCCCCTACCCCGTCTGAACATGCAGACGCGTGCGATCACAAGACCCGCGTTATTATGAAGCGGGCCCCAACCTCAGGTAACCACAATCACAATCACAAACAAAGTTCAACAAACAGCAACAATACCGGTTTGACATTACACAGGCACTCATGGCCACCCAAGACACCAACGGTAAAACACGGGTTCAACAACCCCACGGGCACTCAAGGCCACCCAAAACACCAACGGTAGAACACGGGTTCAACAACCCCACAGGCACTCATGGCCACCCAAGACACCAAATGTAAAGACACGGGCTCTCATGGCCACCCAAGACACAGCAGTATAATACGGGCTCTCATGGCCACCCAAGACACAACAGTAAAATACGGGCTCTCATGCCCACCCAAGAAACATCAGTAAAATACGGGCTCTCATGGCCACCCAAGACACAAATTAAACAATCAACCTCCGGGCATAACCAAATGCCTCCAGTAAATCTAACATCGAAAGTTCACTGCTCCTACGACACTACTAAGTGTCACATGCATTTCTATTTTTCGATACGTTCCCGTATCATACGACACCACCCGGTGTCGCCTGCCTTTCTAATATTCGATAAACCTACTTAACCCACGACACCCCGGTGTCACATGCATTTCTACTGTTAACTTTCCCTACTCAGGACCGAGATCCGACTACTTTTCCCTACCTCGTATGCTTTCTCCAAAAGCACACTAACAAGCTCCGGCGTGATCTCGATCACTCGCCTAGGTTTCCCTTTCCTCTGTCTGCGACACGATCTAATAAGAACACAATTTAAATACTTTTAAGTTCGCAGACATAAACTGGAATTTAATAAACTTGACGCCCGAAAGTAACCCCGACAATGTCGATCACTCCCAAACTTCCCAATTACTCTACATTGTCGATAATGGACCCGGAAAAGCTCGATTCACCCGACATGGCGAATCTGCCCGGGTTTTGGAAACGCCCTTCCGGGGCTCCGAAAATTCCCGTTTTTGTTTCTAAGGTCTTAGAATAATTCAAGGGTTCATATGCACTCGACGGAATCCAATTCCGACTTCCGAGTAATTTAATCAGCGTTTCTAAACCCGTCAATTACAACTTTTACAATTTAATTCCAAATTTCGATGTGGTTGTAGATTAATTACTTGGGGAACGTTCTAAACCACCCGAACATGAAACCCGAGCACCCGAGCACGTGGGCCCCACCCGGCCAACCTTGGCTGTGGGTGGCTAGGGCATTTTGGGCCCGGCTCACCATGGTGGTGGCTGGTCCTAGCTCCGGCCAGCCACCCCAAGGTCCGGCCAGCACCCTATAGGTTCGGCCAGCTCCGGCCAGCACCCCACAAGGTCTGGCCAGCTCCGGCCAGCCCCTACAAGGTCCGGCCAGCACCCTACAGGTTCGGCCAGCTCTGGCCAGCACCCTACAGGGTCCGGCGAGCTCCGGCCAGCCCCTAAAAGTCCCGGCCAGCTCCGGCCAGCCACCATACACGGTGGCCGGAGCTCCCCCGAGCCTCCGGTCACCGGAAAACGTCCCAAACTCGCTCCAAAATGTCTCCAACGAGCCCCACACCTCAACAACACCAAAGCTACTAGTTTCAAACCCAAACCCTAATTTTCAAACTTAGCAAAACAAAGATCGGATAGTTGCTCACCGTAGAGAATGTCGATGTGAGCTTGATTCTCCTAGCTTTGAGACGATCTAATGGTTTGATGCTCGTGAATAGTGGAAAATCTCCAAACCCCCCTTCTCTTTCCCTCCCTTTCTTCTCCTTCTCCTTCTCTCTCTAAAACCCCTTTTTTTTCTCTTTCTTTTCTCCTTGGCCGAACCCACCCCCTCATGTAGTCATCTTGTTTTGCCCCAAAAACCTAACACCACCACTTGTTTGACAAGTGGCAAATGGGTCCCACACCTTTTTAGGAAAATATCTTCTAGATATTTTCCAATCAGATTCGCGAAATTCGGACGTTTCGGGCCCCGAACGGTCACTTTTTCCAAGAAATTACGAAACTTCACGGGCTACAAGGAAACGGCTCAACTAAGACCGCTGCAACGACGGCTAAGCTTTTTGGATCAAAAACGGTCCTCGAATGGACCAAAACGTCGCTCGATTGACTTTTCCGGCGAAAAGTCAACATTTCCCAAATTGGTCAGAAAGTTACCCTGAGTCCCCCGGAACTCACTTTGGTCGATATCAGGGTCAACTTAAGTCCGGTATGACCCTCGGGGTCAATTTTAGGTTCAATTAAGTGTCTGTCTTAAATTTTTTAAATTTTCCTGTTTTTCGCAAATTTGACTGGCGTTGACCGGGAGTGGTTATTACACAAAGACTCCTTGGTCTAAGGGTACATGACAAGCTACGCCAATGAATATGTTAATGAATTGATCTATGACACATATATATGTCGGGTCGTCCAATATCATGTCCCACATGATATCTATGATAAGACTCCGGAATCCCATTCCAATGACTAACAGAACATAAGCCATAAAGAGCCATCTTTCATACTAGTCGCTTATAGTGAAGCATTGTCGACTAGGGCCCCATCGAGTGTGATCTATCTCGATATATGTTTCTATTCCCATTGTGGGCGTAGATCAGCGCACACATCGATATATTACTCAAACACATAAGTAATATAAAACTGTTTTAATTTTTATGCTAACCATGATATATACATTTGGACATTTATGATTGAATTCGGGCACTAAGACTAACATAGAGAACATCGGACAAGGCTCCAGGGTTGGTAGTAGGGGGGTTCCGTCTGAAATTGGTGTCTGGCATCAGACCTCGTCCCTGGAAAGTGGTGTGAATCGAGGAAGGCGACCCGTGCGTCGGTGCGATAGCTAAAACTCATGTAGGGCGACCCATCCAATCAAAGTACGTCATCTCACGGGGTCTTTCTGATTATGGGTGGCCTTCCATGTTGGTGTTTCAGCCTGATCTTCTCACAGTCAGCGTTGGAGAAGGACATGCAAGGTCTTAGGGAGACTCAAATGATTGTTTTACCTTTGGGGGTAATCAAAGATGGGTCTACGAGCGTGGCAGAGTAAGGAGGGCACTAGTGACCGACCTGTATAGAAAAAAAAAGTAGGGCCTAGAGAGATGTCGGAATGGAGAGAGGATTTAGGCAGTTAGATGGGTGGGTTGGCGATTCGGGAGGTGGTTGTGTTGTCGTTTGAGGTGTGTGGTCGGGCGTTAGCTTTGCCTACGATTTAGCTGATCGGATCATGATGTCAGGGAAACCAGCGAGGGGGATAGACACCCTCGCCTTCTCCAATAAGCAATAGAGGTCTGTAGGTGCCACCTTCTCATCGGTTACTAGATGGTAGTGGTTCCACCAAATATTTTTACGATACTCTCCTACCATTTCAATAGTCAGCATTTCCACGTGTTTTGGTCCCTCACTGATATCTGAGGGAGGACGACGATAGTTGGACCCGTGTGAAGTGAGTACTCAACCGATAAGTGAACCACCAATTTTCCGGTTCCAGGCAGGACAAGCTCTTAGTTTTCAGTAATTGTATTGGTAATTTTGATCATTACCGTTATTTGATTGTAACCCCTCAATGTTAATACTTAAAGTCTTTTATGTTTCCCGAATTGGTTATGGACTATGCACGTGTTTTGGTGGTCATTTTTTAGTTGGTGCCTTCGGGATTTTTTCATGGAAAATTTCACTATAATACCTTGGAAAAGTTTTTAGAATGCCATACACTATTTTTTTATGCTACCCTAGAAATTTTTTATTTTAAATTTGGTATTTTTATGTTACTTTCCCATCCAAAACACATATAATGGCCATAATATCTCTTATTAACAATCAAAATTTTAAAATTATGTCGTTTATATTTTAAAATTATTTTTATTGTATTTGTTTGAATGCTTCAAATTTCAGAAATGATAGGGCCATAAAGTTGACCTTGTCTATTTTTTGTTGTTGTTTTATCCTTGTTTTTGATATCGTTTAGCACCACCGCACCAAAAAGAAAATAAAGAGCCTCAAGATGAAGTCTCAACTTTTCTTGATTTTGATTTTCAACAACACCAAAAAATGTTGCAATAGAAGATGAAGAAAAATATTACAAGATAAAGCATTCCTTTTTTTTAAACGGGTAAAGAGGTATTATATTACTGAAAAACAACAACTTTACAGGATAGGACATAACTGTCCCAGATTCCAGATTTTTGTCCCGACCGGCCGTAGCCCGTTAGGCGCTCATGGATCCATAAAGATAGTCTTCTTTGACTCGCAGATCCAAACTCAAGAGTTCCTCGCACCAACATTTCAAAAAAACCATAATCCAAAACCCTAATCCTAACTAGCCAAAACTTTATTCGACCTAAAAGAGAACGACAAACCAGAAAATGAGCATGTAGTGCGGATTTCCCGAGACCTCCAGGCTCCAATAGTCCCGGGTCTATGGGTATAGTCCCCCAACGGTCCAACCCACCCCCGCAATGGGAGGTCATTCGTCCCTCAAGGGGCTATATCCCCCCGGTCGTAGTACCTGGACCTGATCCAGTCCGATATTTCCAGAGGGCTCATGTATGCCCAATTCTCCAACAAATGCTCCTGCCTCCTTCCTCGGCTTGGCCTTCCGTGGACGGGGACCAATTCCAGGATTGTACCGCAGTATACCTCGACGAACAAAAGGTATCTCCCTTTGGGAATATCGATTCACCGGAGGCTGAAGACGACCTAAAGCCCTCGGTGCAGGGGGTCCTCCCTCGAGGTGATCACCGTCACTATCTTGGATCTCGGGGGCTTCATGCCATGTCGCTTGGCCGACGACATTGTCAAAGGGGGTACATAAACCCTAGGAGGAACCAATGGAACCCTAGGGTTCACATGCAGCCTATGAGGCGGCGATAGCGATGCTTCGTGCACTTGCGGCGGCGCCACCAGTCGTGGGCCATGGGCATGTCGTTCCGAAAACGGAAGCAATAGCAGCGGCGGGGGTGACCGCCCCAGTAAGGCTCGGCCTGGTGCCATACATGTTCCGGGCATCAGCGCCCTATCCGGTCACCCGGTTCGGGACAGAACTCCAGCGTCCAGTCGTCGTTGGCCCGACGAGAAAATCCGATCAATTGATCTGGTGGCAGGCGAAAAGGCCGTGGCTGGGGTATGCGACCGTTCATGGGCCGAAGTCGCACTGGTGCAAGGCCACGGGCTGCATGACCTCCCCGGGAGGTACGTGGAACCGGTGAGACTCCGGTGGCGGCGGCTGTGCCCTACCAGAGTGATGGCCCTAGCCATAGGCGTGACGACGATATCCCGAAGGATGCATCGACAACAAGGGTTGAAACACGATGGGAAGAAGGGCCTTGATGGTGTGTAAAAGGGGTTGGCACCGGACAGTGACCCAGTTGATCTGGTCGGCGATGGCGGCGGAGAGCCAGGGACGGCGGCGTGAACCCTAGCTAAGGTAAAGACGAACCTTAGAGAGGTGGACATAGCGTGTTTGTTAAAAAAAAGCATTCCTTATATATAATAAACACACAAGAAAAAAAAAATGAGCCTAAGTATCTATTGTAGATTTAATACTGTTCTCTAATCCATAATCTTACTTCATATAACTCCTCTCTTCCTTCCAAAGAAGTTTAATCTAAATTTGTTTTGCTGATCAAAAAAGATTTGATACACAACTCCTTGCCCCTAGTCAAATCTTGGTAACTAGGATAGTACTTCCTCATCAGCCTTAATTCACCTGCTTTGAAACTATCAAGCAATACTTTGAATGGAACAAATTAAAAGCTTATAGTAAAATAGTGCATTCCTGAAAAGTTTTTAGAGAGAAGTGCTCTCACTTCTCTCTAAAAACCTTAAAGTCTCGTCCGTCTTCTTCGTCCTTCAAGAGCATCGTCACTGCCACCGGTGACCGGACTGGTCATCCTTGAGACCAGACGGTTGCCGGTGGTAGCCTCCCTCCCTCCCATCTTTTCTCCTTCGGTTTTGGGTGAGGTTTGGGGGTTAGATCTGAAACCCCTGTTTCTCAGATCTGCCCCCTTTCCTTCACCAGATCGAGTCTCGCTACTGGAGATCTCTTCACCCCTCTCTATTGTCTTTTCAGATCCGGCTTCATCTTACTTCGTTTTCTTCTTCCTCTTGCCCTTTGCCGGAGGAGGGTCGGGGGGGTTTTTTTCGAACTCGCCCTTGGGTTCGTCTTGGAGTGTTGGCTCCGGCGGGCTTCTCTTTGAGAAGCTGAGCAGTGTTTGGTGAAGGTGGGGCTGTCGAGCTTGTGGATCTGGAGTGCTAGGATCTTTTCACTGGTCGTTTCGGTTGAAGCTTACTCGGGTCCTCCTCTCCTCGTCTCCGGCGACGTAGGGGAGGCGGTCTAGGTCCGATTTTCCCGTTGGGGTTGGCCTCGGGTGCTCTGGTTCCGGAGCATAATCGGGAGTGGAGATCGTTCGTGGCGACTTCAGAGGTATCCTCTTCCTCTCCTAATTTCCTTTGTTGCCTTAGTTTCCTCTGGTTTTTTCCTCTTGCCCCAGTTGTTGGGGCCTCACGGTGGGTCGGTATGGCCACCGTGATTTTTTTGGGTCGAGTTGACCTGGCCGGTTGTGGCCTGTTCTGAGGATTAACCGGTGGGGGATTGGGTAGCAGGGAGACTGGGGTTTGGTGGAGGTCTGGTAGTGTGATGTTTGATCGGGTGCAATTGCCTGAGACTGTTTGGTGTGGAAGATCTTCTTCTTTTTTCTTTAGGTTTTTTGTCCTCTCTTTATGTTTGGTTGTTTTGTATGGTTAATTCTGGTTTATAGAACCTGGTTGTTAGTGTAGTTGCCCCTGATTGGGCTTTGGTTAGTTTGCTTCTTGGTAGTGATTTGGGTTTGAAGACCTTTAAGTTCCCGGAATGGGGTGTTTTTGTACTGGTTAGTACTGGTTTGGAGGTGCCGGTGAGGCACTCCCTAGATTTGTTTTGGGGGTTTTCAGTTTGGGGTTTAGTTGGAGGCTCCTGGATGGAGTGCTCTTTGTCTTTAACTGGTTTGAATGAGGGCAATGCCCTTGTCCCTGTCTTTTTTTCAAAGACTTGGATCTCTATAAAAATAATTTGCTGATAAAAAAAAATACTTTGAATGGGAAAGTTATTCAAAAGGTCTCTTCCGTTAATTTTATTTGCAGGGCAACCTTTTGTTTTTTTCAACTTGTCCAACTAAAGGCATGGGACAAGCATGGGACAAGTAAGGTGTAAATACGACAAAGTATGGCAAGACAAGATTGGGTTAGGTGGTGAATCACCAACACCTTAATCCTTGTCTTGCTTACTTAGTACTAACTAATCAAGACTTGATTAATTAGTTCCATGGGCCTTGGTTGCATGGGCCTTTCATGGGCCTCTTGGAACATGGCCCGTGGCCATTTCCAACGAGGTCCCGTGATTCGCTCATCGCCTCCAACCCTTCCATACCGGAAATGTCCAACATTATCCGACGCGATCAATCCCAAGACTCCAAGCCTTGTCTCGATCTGTAAAGTCCTATTCACTTACGGGCACATGACCCAAAACCCAGTTTTGGTCATGTCCCGAGACAACTCCCTTTTGGCCATTCTCCATAAATGTGTCAATGAGTTTCATCCACCGGTGTGACCCTTAGGTTTATGCATGTCAATAGATCAACGTAAAATCCCATTTTACTTGATCCTATTTAAGTGGCAACCAACGAGACTTTAGTATTGCCTGACACTGCATAACGAATCGACCCCGTCGATTCTAACCTTTATGTCGTCCCTGTCATTATCCTTTTATCTCCGATATCCTGATTGAGATAAGGCATAGAGCCGTCATCCTTATTATTCTCAATCACTATTCCTTGATATGTGAGATGACTGAATATATGAAACCCAGTATCATGTTCATGGCCATGCTATTCTTTCAGTCACTCTCGATCAAGCGGCCGAGAACTGATATCTTTCTCATACCTTAGTATGAGGGATAAATCCCTTAGCCGTCTTTCGTGTCACTCATGTAGCCCGTCTCCAAGCCAATCCCGGCCGTTATGGAAGAACTGTTACGGACAACGTTAGGCTCATGTCAAACTCAGTTGTTGACTACATAGCGATCACAAAGACTCCTTGGTCTAAGGATACATGACAAGCTACGAAAATGAATATGTTCATGACTTGATCTATGGCACATATTCATGTCGGGTCTTCCAATATCATGTCCCACATGATATCTATGATTAGACTCCGGAATCCCATTCCAATGACTAACAGAACGTAAGCCATAAAGAGCCATCTTTCATACTAGTCGCTTCTAGTGAAGCTTTGTTGACTAGGAACCCATCGATTGTAATCTATCTCGATCTATGGTTCTATTCGCATGGTGGGCATAGATCAGAGCACACATCGATATATTACTCCAACACATAAGTAATATAAAGCCGCTATAATTTTATTGCTAACGATGATATATACATTTGGACATTTAGTATTGAACTACGGGCACTAAGACTAACACATTGGTGGTGAGGGTTATGCCTCAATCGAAGGGTTTGGGCCGTAGATCGTTGTGTTTGGGTCTGTTTCATTAGTGACTGGAACCCGTTGATAGGCGGTGTTCATCATGTCTCCTTCGACGACTTTGGGCCAAAGATCGACAATTTTGGGTTGGCTTTCGTGGTCCACAAGTTTTCTCGCTGAAGGATAGGTTTAGGTCTTGTCTCAGTACTCACTGTAACCCGTCGATTGGTTAGACAACACCGGAGGTCGACGGTGTTGTGTAGAGTCATCAGTGTCACTGTAACCCGTCGATCGGCGATACGATACCGTCGATCGGCGGTGTTGTGTAGTTTCATAAGTATCTCTAGCATTCTCAATCGAAGAGTTGAACCGTCGATCGATGGGTTGATCGTTGTGAAGAGTAATATCTCTAGCATTCTCGTTTCCCCTGTATATTTGCATTGTGTTGTACATGTAATTATGTTGTTCAATTATTGATTTCCTTATACCAGGCAATTTACTACTATAATGGCAAGAGACAAAATCAAGGCAACCAGGGCAAAGGAAACAGTGGCAGACAGTCCAGCTTTAACTGTATTAGAAGGTACAATTTTGACAGATCCTCCAACAACGACTGTTGTTTTATTAGTGCAACAACCAAAAGTAGAAGAGGGTGCAATTTCATCATCAGTGCCAAAAGTAGAAGGTACATTTGTAGAAAGTGATGTAAAAAAGGAGTTGATGAAGGGAAACAAATAGAAGTTGTCAGTGAAGGAGGAGAAGAAGAAGGAAGTTCTTCTTCGATACCAATTGCAAGTGCAACTAGCACAGAAGCACTAGAATGGTTTCCTGACTAACAACCATAATGAGGGAAGAACAAATGTTTGACTGTAGGGTCTGTTGGGTCTCGGTGGAGAGTATGGACACATACTTGCAACAGAAATAAATCGAGACAATGCCATAAACCACTACCAAATATTAGATACACAAGAGAATAAACAATATGGAAGTTTCCTTACCAATTAGTTCGAGAAAAGGAAGAGAACACCAAAGAAACGATGATCGGCTTGAGTCTCCTATTCTTGTCTTGTGTTTTGTTATGTCAAAAAGATGACTTAAACCATCAATATAATCAACAACTACCAAGGACAAGTAAGGTGTGAAGCATAGTGTGAAGTAAGACAAGTATGGTGCTAAGTATGGCAAGACAAGATGGGGTTAGGTGGTGAATCACCAACTCCTAAATCCTTGAATTGCTTACTTAGTACTAATTAATCAAGACTTGATTAGTTAGTTCCATGGGCCTTTCATGGTCCTCTTGGAACATGGCCCATGGCCACTCCCAACGAGGTCCCATGACGTGTTCATCGCCTCCAAGCCTTCCATACAGGAAATGTCCAACATTATCCGACGTGATCAATCCAAGACTCCAAGCCTTTTCTCGATCCACACAGTCCTATTCACTTACGGGCACATGACCCAAAACCTAGTTTTGGTCATGTCCCAAGACAACTCTCTTTTGGTCATTCTCCATAAATGTGTTAATTAGTTTCATCCTTTGGTGTGACCCTTAGGTTTATACATGTCGATAGATCAACGTAAAATCCATTTTACTTGTAACCTATATAAGTGGAAACTAACGAGACTTTAGTATTGTCTGACACTACATAGCGAATTGACTCAATCGATTCTAACCTTTCCGTCGTCCTTGTCATTATCCTTTTTATCACCGATATCTTGATTCAGATAAGGCATAGAGCCGTCATCCTTATTATTCTCAATCACTATTCCTTGATATGTGAGATGAATGAATATACGATACCCAGTATCGTGTGCATGACCATGCTTTTCTTTCAGTCACTCTCAATCAAGAAGCCGTGAGCTGATATCATTCCCATACCGCGGTATGATGGATAAATCCCTTAACCGTCTTTTGTGACACTCATGCAGTTAGTCCCCAAGCCAATCTTGACCGTTATGGAAACCCTGTCACTGGCAACGTTGGGCTCAGGTCAAACTCGGTTGTTTACTGCATAGCGATCACAAAGACTCCTTGGTCTAAGGATACATGACAAGGTACGACAATGAATATGGTCATGACTTGATCTATGGCATATATTCATGTCAGGTCGTCGAATATCATGTCCAACATGATATCTATGATCAGACTCTGCAATCTCATTCCAATGACTAACATATCGTAAGCCATAAAGACCCATCTTTCATACTAGTCGCTTCTAGTAAAGCTTTGTTGACTAGGGACCCATCGAGTGTGATCTATCTCGATCTATGGTTCTATTCGCATTGTGGGCATATATCAGAACACACATCGATATATTACTCCAACACATAAGTAATATAAAGCCGCTTTAACTTTATTGCTAATGATGATACATACATTTGGACAATTATGATTGAACTACGGGCACTAAGACTAACAATATCCCACTTGCCCTAGTTCCAATCCAAACTCCAATCTATTCCCATTGACCTTACATGCCTCTCATGTTTCGGCAACGATAGTGCCTTAGTCAATGGGTCGTCTATGCTATCATCAATTGCAATATAGGTGATCTTCACATCCCCTTGGTTCAGTTTTTCTCTGATGAGGTGGTATCACCGCAGTACATGTTTGGATCTGTTACGCAATCTGGGCTCTTTAGCTTGCGTAATGGCCCCTGTGTTGTCACAAAATAGGTTCACCGGGATGGATAGGTTTTTAATTACACCCAACCCTGTCGTGAACTTCATGATCCATACAACCTCCTTGGCTGCCTCTGCAGCTGCTATGTACTCGACCTCTATCGTGGAGTCAGCGACGGTGTCTTGCTTCACACTCTTCTATATGAAAACTCCGCCATTCAGCATAAACATATATCCTGACTGACTTCTAAAGTCCTCTGGATCTGTTTGGAATCTAGCGTCTACATATCCATTAACGACTAGCTCAGAATCATCTTTTCCCTCGTACATCAAAAACACGTCTTTGGTTCTTCTCAAATATTTGAGAATCGCCTTGACCGCTATCCAGTGTTCCTCACCAGGGTTAGACTGATGTTTGCTGGTACAGCTCAAGGCATATGAGACATCCGGTCTCGTGCATATCATGGCATACATGATCGATCCTATCGCTGAAGCGTATGGAATTTGCATCTTCCTTTTCAGCTCATCATGTGTCGTAGGACACTTCTTGCTAAGATGTACGCCATGACGTGCGGGTAAGAGTCCTTTCTTGGAATCAAGCATTGAGAACCTACTCAATACCTTGTTC
The DNA here is from genome assembly GCA_963921825.1 of Erodium maritimum. Taxonomy (NCBI): domain Eukaryota; kingdom Viridiplantae; phylum Streptophyta; class Magnoliopsida; order Geraniales; family Geraniaceae; genus Erodium; species Erodium maritimum. Next base: position 49,689,669 of record OY997588.1, read on the forward strand.
ACATAGGTGCTTTGACTCAAACCAAGACCCTCTTGGTGTGATCTCTATATATCTTAATCCCTAAGATATAAGCAACATCGCCTAATTCCTTCATTGAGAAACACTTCCCTAACCAAGCTTTAGTCTCGTGCAAGGTTGGGATATCGTTTCCAATTAGTAGTATGCCATCGACATACACCACCAGAAAGGTAATCTTACTCTCATTTGCCTTTATGTAAACGCAAGGTTCATCCTCGTTCTTGATAAAGCCAAATCCAATTACAGCTTCATCAAAACGAAGGTTCTAACTCCGAGAAGCTTGTTTCAATCCATAAATGATTTCAACAACTTACAAATCTTTCCATTATTCTTCGGATCGAAAAAACCTTCGGGTTGAGACATATAAATGTCCTCCGACAAATTTCTATTTAGGAAAGCGGTTTTGACATCTATTTTCCATATCTCGTAATCATGATACACAGCTATGAAAAGAAGAATTCGGATAGATTTGACCATAGACACTAGGAGAAGGTTTCCTCATAGTCAATCCCTTTGATCTGCCTATAACCTTTCGCCACCAGTCAGGCTTTGTAGGTCTGGGGATTGCCTTCCATGTCCATCTTCACCTTGAAGATCCGCTTGCATCCGATGGTTCTTACACCACCGATGGGATCAAATAGTTCCCAGACTTGGTTGTCCGACATGGATTTCATTTCCTCCCTCATGGCTCCCAACCATAACTCAGAGTCGGGTCCATCCACGGCTTCCTGAAATGTAGTTTTATCGGCGTGATCCACCACAAGCTCACCGTCACATCTAGACACAAAGTAACCATATCTTGGAGGTGGACATCTAACCCTTTCAGATTGCCTTGGACCTTCTGGAATTGTTGTAGGAACTGGTCCTTGATCTACGACCATTTAGGCTCTTCTACAGGGTTGTCTAGTAGATCAGTTGGATCTGTACCACCCTGAATTTCTTCTAGATGTACAGTCCTCCCACTGACGTCTTTGGAAATAAACTCCCTTTCCAAAAACACCCCACCTCGAGCGACGAACACCGTGTTCTCCCTAGGTTTGCAAAAGTAGTATCCCCTTGATTCTTTGGGATACCCAACGAAGGTGCATTTATCAGATCTTGGTTCGAGCTTAGTCGGAACTAAATGTTTCACATAAGCCTAGACAAAACGGGCTTCTTCCCGTGCCATTTCTCAAATGGTGTCCCTTCCACAGCCTTCGTCGGAGTCTGATTCGCTATGATTGCGGCCGTCTCTAGAGCATGACCCCAGAAAGAGTTTGGGAGATCAGTCCCACTGATCATGGACCAGACCATATCCAATAAAGTCCGATTTCTCTGTTCGGACACACCATTCAATTGTGGTGTTCAAGGAGGAGTCCATTTCGAAATGATCCCACTCTCTTCTAGATGATCTAAAAACTCAGTGGTCAAGTATTCTCCACCTCGATCCGATCGAAGTGCTTTAATACTTTTCCCGAGCTGGTTCTCTACTTCAGTCTTAAACTCTTTGAATTTATCAAAAGCTTCAGACTTATGTCTCATCAAATAGACATAACCATATCTACTGAAGTCGTTAGTAAATGTGATAAAGTAGCTAAAACCCCTCCTGGCAAGTGTGCTTATTGGTCCACACACATCCGAGTGTATTAGCCCCAATAAGTCACCCGCCCTCACCGCGACCGATGAAGGGCCCTTTAGTCATTTTTCCAATCAAACAGGATTCACATCTATCAATCGAATGAAATTCGAATGGACTAAGAAGCCCACACTTGTAAAGTGCTTATATGCATTTCTCGTTTATGTGGTCTAAACGATAATGTCATAACAGAGTTTGGTCTAAATCGTCGGACTTAGACCTCTTGGTATTTACATTATATATAGAGCTTGAGGCATTGTTATCCATATCCAATATGTACAATCCTCCAACCATTTTGGCGCTAGCATAAAATATATCATTTCATAAAATATTGAAAATCCCATTTCCAACATCAAAATTGTATTCTTCTTTGTTCAACAAAGAAATAGATACAATATTCTTACTGAAAGTAGGTACGCAATATACATTGTTCAAATAAAAAACTAGCCCACTTGGAAAAAGAAGAATTATGGATCCTACAGCAGTCGCCACAACTCTAGTATTGTTGCCCACTATGAGGTCCACCTCGTCCTTCTTCTACCTTCTAACCACTGCACATTAATACAAATGTGAGATTCAGCCCCGGTATCCAATACCCATGAATCTTTGGAAGTAGTGAGATTTAGCTCTATAAAGAAAACACTTGATGAAGGCGTAGTCCCACCACCCTTCTTCAGATCATCCAGAAACTTCCTGCAATCTTTCTTCCAGTGACCAGGTTGCTGACAGTAGAAGCAGACATTCTCGACCTCCTTCCCCTTCCTTGAGGACTCCCCGGTCCTACGAGGGTTATGACGCTTCAGATGCCTCATCTTTCCTACCAAGTGAATAGGGGCCTTGCCCTTACCATTAACAGTTCCCTTATTCTTGAAACTGTTTCCCTGTCTGACCATTAGAACATCCTTGGATCCCTGATCCTTGACATTCTTTTCAGCAGTTACCAACATTCCATGCAACTCTAAAATGGTCTTGTCCATATCGTGCATATGATAGTTCATGACGAACGTAGCATATGCACGAGGAAGGGAACGCAGAACCGCATCCGCTGCTATCTCGTTCTCTATCTTAAGGCATAGTCGATTAAGATGTTCAAGATGCCCCTTCATTTTAGGACATGAGGACCCACAGAGACTCCTGCTGACATTTTGCAGGAGAGAATTTCATTAAGGACATTATATCTAACGATACGTGCCATTTCCTTGAGTATACCCTTTATGATCCCCATCATAGTATAGGGGTCATTAGAGCATCCACATCAGTGGGGGGCAGAACCCTGAACCCTGAGGCAGAACCCTCTGCTGACTGGGCAGGGTTCAGGCCCCTGCCCCCCTAAAAAAGTGTGATGCACATCAGAGGGGCAAGTATGGGGGGCATGATTTTCAGAAATGCTGACTGTGTAATTAATTAAGCATTTAACTGAATTGTTAACGTTATTTTTAAATCGACAACTACTAAATAAAATAGAAATAAAATTTCATTAATAGAAATAAAAGTTCATTAATAAAATGCAAAATTAAAAAAGTACATATCTTAAAAAATACATTAAAAAAAATACATTATTAGGTATCCCCATTAACGTTGTCGAGTTGTTTCTGAAGCTTTTTTATTTGATCCATCCATACACGCATCATTTACAAATGTTGCTCCTTCTGTTCCGGGGAGAAATCGGACGTGTCCACAGCCTTCATTTCTTTAAGTTCCTGCATATATTTATCAATTTTCTGCTCAATAACCACGGCAAGCTTCGCCTTCTCACACCTCCCCTGATCCATTTGGAGGATATATGATGCCCTGTCCGACAAACTCTTCCTCTTCCTCTTCGCGGCCTTATTGCCAATTGGGCGTTCTCGTGGAGGCGGCATGCCAATTGGGGAACTTTGAACAACGACTAGGGATCGTGGACGTAGGGTTGGGGAACTTGTACCTCTGTACGAGGAACTTGAGCCTCCTGCTGGTTTCTCGTCACCACTTAAATGTGTGACATTATCATCGTCGGTGGGGAGTGAAGTGGGCGGGGTTGTGCTGCTATAACTGCCAAACTCGTCCAATCGTCGTCGAACTACCCCGACTTCGCCGAGTTCCTCTACCCAGAACTTGTCGTCATTTTCCAACGGCTCTATCCAATGGTGGAGCTTGAAAATCTTTGGCTCATTTTTCATAGGCATGGTGTGGATTCGATAGATTTCCATCACCCACTCCCTAAACTTTTCTTCGTTCCAGCCGCTATGACCTAGCTCATTCCTCTCCTTCCTCATCAGTGTGATATACCGCCTGACTCTTGCAGCACTTTTGTTGAAATGGCTCTTGACGGCTTGCACCGTTCACTGATCGATTGGGAAATTCCCAGCTTTGCACAAGCGTCTACTCACCGTGGTCCAAAACGTGTTCCCATCTTGAGAGGTACCGGTGATGGGGTCGTGCGTTGTGCGTCGCCAGGCGTTGATCAGGAGAAAATACACTTCAAGGGGCCATTTTCTTCGCCTTTATGGTGTTGCCCGGGTGCTCGGTCCCACTGATGATGAAGTAGACGACAGTCGGGTTCCAGTGGCGGCCGGCATCGAGAATTGTTGGTGGTCGAAATAGTTGACCCCCATGTTGAATTGGTCGAACAGTGGGCGGGTGAATACGCCAGTCACCGGTGGAAGATGTCCAATTGGATTGGACGATTGTCCCGGTGGGTAGGCCGGTTGTCCCGGTGGGTAGGCCGGTTGTCCCGGTGGGTAGGCCGATTGTCCCGATGGGTAGACCGGTTGTCCCGATGGGTAGACCGGTTGTCCTATTCCACCTACGTTGACAATTAAATTTTAATTCCAAGTACAAATGGATAATGCAAACTTTGATAATGAAATGATTAATATTTTAATTAATTAAATGGATAAAATTATAATTCATAAAATGTAATTACCTTGGCCCAAAAGAGAGGCCATGTATTGGTTGAACAAACCAGGGTTCCAACCACCGGTTGGGGTGAAACCGGTTTGTAACATTTGTACGTAGTTCGCCCCGGGTTGATTGGTGGTCGCACCTTGTTGATTGGTGTTCTCCCCTTCTTGATCGGTGTTGTCCTCCTCGTCCGTATTGAAAACTTGGTGTTCCGGCGGTTGAGTGAAATCGTCGTCAGACATTATCGATCGGATTTTGCAAAGACGGTATGAATTTGAGTGAGGGTTGAGAGAATATGAAGTTTGTTGTGTGGATTTGGTGAAATGGGGTGAGAGGTATTTATAGTGGTTGAAGAAGTGATTATTTTAATTTATTTTGTATTTAATAAAAAAAATTAGATATAGCCGTTAAAGACCGTTGCTCAGCAACGATCTTTTTTTTCCATTTCGGATAGGTGGCACGCTGCCACTGGTGGACATAGAGGCAGAGGGGCAGCGAGGATGGAATTTTCCTCTCGCCCCTTCCCCCCGAACCCTTCTCCTTCCCCCCCCCCCCCCCCCCCCCCCCCTCGCCCCCGCCCCGCACGAACCGCACCCCACACCGGCCGAATCCCCGAACCCTCCTCCGCCTGCTCCCTCCCCAGCCTTTGCGCGCACGCTCCGCACCAATGTGGGTGCTCTTAGAGTACTCCATGAACTGGTCTTGGAGATTAGACTCCATGCAGCCCAGTGATGTGAACGTAAAATGCATTTATTCTAGATGTTTTTAGCTCACATTTCTAAGCTTTTCAGTCCCGGTATTATGTGATTTAATGTATTTCTCTCTATATTTATGTAATTGGCCTCTTTTTATGGGTAATTAGGAGTTTGATGTGAAATAAAGAGTTTTGGAGCTAAATGGAGCAAAAATCAGCTTAAGAAATTTTGGAGTGGCTGATCTTGTAAAGGGCATAACTTTCTCATCCGAACTCTGATTTTTTCCCGTTACATATCAAATCGAAGGGAATTAAATTATGTACAACTTTGATGAAGGATTCTCCATTTTCCAAAATGCACTCTGTCCGAACGGCGTGCAACAAACATGCGCGCGCAGATTTTGTTATTTTTTGGCGAATTTCCCATTTTATCCCTATGGTTTAATGATGTATAAATAGAATTTTAGGTATTGTAATATGAGGATCACGAAATTCAGAGGATAAACACATTTGGGAGGAGCTTTTGGAGACTTTGGGGAGAGATATCGAAGATCAAACAAGTTCTAACACCACTTTTGAAGGTTTTTCATAGTTTGGATTCAACTTTGATACTTGTATTACTTTCATAGTTCAATATGATTATCATTTTGTTCTTCATCTCTATGTGTTTGTATTTTGTTGTTATGAACTAAATACTCATTGATATAGGGTTAGGGGAACGATGTGATGAAATGAATTAACGTACTCCGGTTATACATTTGTAACACTAGTATTAGGATATTGTTCATCTGATTTCGTTCGTAATTCTTTGTCGTCTTGATCACGTGATAATTGATTCAATCGTGTTAACCAACAATTGAGAAATGGGGTTAATAGGAGGATATGGGAATTAGATAGATCGATTTTAATCTAAGCCAGAACACGGTTAGACTGACACGAGTGCAATAATGGTAAGAACCGCCCCCGGTCGATCCCGGTCGAACCGGAGGTTTTCGGCGAAAGTTGACTTTTTACCGAAAAAGTCAACCGATGACTTCGAGAGACATTCGGGACCTTTCCGGGGGCCCAAAAAGCTTAGTCGTCGTTACGATTAACTTAATTGGGCCGTTTCCTTTCAAATGACTATAAGTGTGAAAAAGTCAACTATAAGTCAACTCAGGACAAAATACGCCGATTTAAGGACAAAACCTAATTAATTAAGTGAGCTGGAATTATTTGAGCTAGGAGTGGTCCCCACATGGACATGTGTCCATATTTTCTTGGAGTGGAAGAAAAAGGGGTTAAAAGGACCCATATGCCCATAAATTGTTGGTCTTGAGAAGTGGGAAGCAAAGGGGTAGTTTGGAGATTTCCCCTTTAGGGTATATAACTCAATTTGAGAGTATTTCAGCCCAAACACTTAGTGTTGGCCGAATTTCACCAAAGAGGAAAGAAGAAGGAGCTCCCAAAACTTGGAGAAGAAGAAAGGAGGAGAAAAGAGAGGTCTTGAACCCATTTGTGACCCAAATCTTCCCATTTTCCCTTGTTTCTTCATCTAATCTTCATCCTCAAGGTAAATCCCCAAACCTTTTTCGTTTTTATTGATTTGAGTTCATGGGTTTTGAAAAAAAATGAAGAAATTGGTTGGGTTTGAGATTGAGGATGTTGGATGATGATTTTTGGAGAAGAAAATGAGTTAGATGATTGATTTAACTTGGTTTTGAGTAATTTTGATGAAACCCATTGAGGGGATTGAAGTATTGGAGATTGTTGGGTCTGTTTTGGAGGTTTGGAGGTTCATCAATGGAGGTTTTGGGGTTTAAATTCGTGAAATCGGAGCTGGAGGAAGAAGAAGGACAGAACTGTCCAGACCCGTCACGGATCCGTGACGGGGGGAGTCACGGCTCCGTGAGGGAGACCGTGACGGAGGAAGTCACGGCTCCGTGGGGAGAACCGTGACGGCCTGGACCACGGATCCGTGACAAGATCTATGGCGGAGCCCATCAAGGACCCGTGATCAGAACCGTGACAGACCTGATTTGACTCTTTTGGGTCCTTTTCGTTGAATTTCGAGTAATTGGGACGGTTATCTATAACCGAGTCCTCTTAAGGTTAATTGGGAGTGTTTTCCCTCTTTTAACCTTTGTGAATTACTCTTAATTCTCGGTTTGTTTTGTGATCCAAGACTTTGGACCCGAGCGTGACGGAGGAGGAGGCGCTTGGACATCGTAAAGTGGAGGAGGAAGCTAGCCAGGTCGTCAGCAGCTAGGAGTTGAGAATTGTTTACTTTTGAGGTAGGGAAAGTAGCGAATATCAGTTTAATTACGGAAAGTTACTAGTATGCCTTTAAGATAATAATAATAATAACCGGAAAGGTCCTAGTTTGCATATAGGATGTGATTCACAAGAATAACCGCTTCCAATTACGATAATAAACGGAAGAGTCTTAGTTGCACATAGGATGTGATTCACTAGAATAATCGCTTTCAATTCTTTGGGAATTGTCGTGCTGGTAGAATGGCCATGTCGAGCCTTAGGGTTGCGTGTTGATTGTGATGCCATGATCTACGGTTGAGATGCATGATACTTGTTGTAGTCGTTGATTTAGAGTCATAATAAGATATACTCGGTGCAGCATGTTGTTGCTATGTTTGGGCAAGTGTGCCATGCGTGATGTGATGTGACCCATTGACTGTGATATTATCGGGTGAGTGATAGACCGATATGTGTGTTATAGTGAATTGGCTCGGTTGGTATACCATGGTCGAGCTATGGCTTTGTGATGCATGTACTCTCCTGATGCGTGTTCCAAGAGGAGGTGTGTCCGATGTGATACCTGCATTGAGAGAGTATGCCGGTGTAGGGTATCGACGACGAGGATTGTGTGATCATTACCCCGATTCTCTGTGGTCCGGGAAGGCGTACGATCGAGGTATGTGCCGGTCAGTATGCATGAGGCCCCGAGTCTACGTGACGGGAAGACGTCCGAATGAGGGATTGCCGTTCCGGGATGTTACCCCGAGTCTACATGACGGGAAGATATCAGGACCGATGATGTGTGTTACGGTATGATATAAGTAGGACGGGTTGCGATAGCCGGTGATGTTGGAAACTACTGTGCAAGTTGTGTGGTTGTTCTGCTGTGTGTGCTGTGTGTGCTGTATGCTTGTCGTTTGACTGTGTGAGTTGTTTAGTGTCGTTTTGGTCTTGCGAGAGTGTTAGTGTTTGATAAACTTATGTGGAGGTATTTAGGGTTGTGCTTCACTAGTATGCCCTAATTGGACCGTTACTCGTGGTGGTGAACGGATGTTTACAACCTTAACTACTTTTCCTACTGAGCGAAAGTTCACCCCTTTACCTTGTTGTTTTTCAGGTCTTGAGTGGGACTTGTGCTAGCGAGATTCTCGGCGCTTGGGAGCTAGCGAGGGTCTTGTTTAGCTGTCTAGAGACGTACTGTGATTTTGAACTAAACGCTTATTTGATGGTTTTTATGAGTTGTTGACTCTCTTTATCGGAATTATGGATTACAGTTATTATTTTAAGTTTTATCCCCTTTAAAATTGCTTAATTTATTTATCACTTTCAGTTCACGTCTCGAGTCCGGTCAAAACCGGATTTGGGGCGTGACAATAACCATAGGAGTAAAACCCGAAAGTTAGAGGAATTCATAGATTGTAATGCTATATACCGCTCTACACCTAGATTAGAGATAATTAGGTGGACCGAGTATGTTAGGGTCCTGATACGATCGAGAGATGGTTATGACTATGCTTAGAGAATTCTCGTTGCCCTTGGAATAATATTAGTTGCAAATGTGTATCGATCTCGTTAAGTTACTCATCACACTCGAACCCCGTTAATGTCCTATATCGCCTTTTATCTATGAATTACAATCCCGTTGTGATTTTGTGCGTTAATTTCGGATCATTCGCATTGCTTTTCATTACTTGTATGAAATTATCTTTTACAAATCAAAACAAATCATTGTTATAGGAATACCTTGAGTAACAAATTAATTAACTAAAGTGCTTGCTTAATTCCTCCCTTGGGTACGATATCTCGGACTAAACCCCGAATACTACTTGACGACCGGTACGCTTGTCGTGCCATTCTGAGAGTTAATTCTCAAAGTTTCACCTAGCATAATACAGGCCACATCTATAGAATTGCTAAGGTGCTTTTGGTATGCATTCATAACGGCCCTAGTGGCATTATTAGCTGGTTCCTCGGGGATAGCTTGGTCTAGGACATATTCTTTGCGCTCGAATTTGAGGACTATCCTACAGTTTATGTTCTAGTTCAAGTAATTTGTCCCACTTAGCTTGATCCCATCAAGAATGGTTTTTAGTGACAAACTACTATTGTTCGCTGAAGTACTTTCCATTTGATCTATACGACAAAAAAAATTCAATCAGTAAACGGAATAAATTTTAGGGTTATAATCATTTGAGTACCCTAAAAATACTTGGTTTTCATCCGAGTGCCCTAAAAATACTGTGACAGAATAGTACCCAAACGACTAAGCACATGACACAGAATAGTACCCAAACGAATAAGCAAATTAGTACCCGTCGTTAGTTTTCCATCCATTTTGGATGGAAAATGGTCATGTGCGAAGCACATGACACTGATTTTTCAGAAAATGACAACATTACCCTTTGGTCTCCCAAAAACCCTCATTCTTGTTTAGTTTCTATTCTCTCTCCCTACACTCTTATTCTTCGTTCTTCTCTCCTCCCAACTTCATCAAATCCAGTCCCTCAAAACCATCTCTACCTCAACCTCAAACACCATAGCGGAGGAGGAGGTTGGCGGAGGAGGAGCTCGACGCCGGAGGTCCACTGTTCTTCGTCTTCAACCAGATCTGTCGCCGCTCCATCGAGCTCCGACCTCCTTATGGTCTGGTGGTGGTGCTCCCGAAGCACAAAGTCGTACGCTCGGACGTTCTCATTGCCTTCGTCCTCGTCAGGGGAAAAGAGGGACGTGTTCGAATTCGAGGTGTTGAAGAAGGAGAAACAACAACGAGGGGCGGGGGCGGCGGCGGCTAGGCGGCGGACGACAGCGAGGAGTAGCGCGGCGTGGGTGTCGTAGGGGAAGGAGAGGACGGCAACGTGGAGGCCCGCCGCTCCATGTTTTTGTCAAAAAAATTTCATATTTATTGTTCTTAGAACATCATAATTTGTTTTGTGATATTGGGTTGCAGAGATGAAATAAAAACCGAAATTGCTCATCTGAATTTGTTCTTTTCTGGTTCTAAAACCATGAAATAGACCATGGATTCTGAATTGTTCATCTTCTCTAGTGGAGGAGATGGAGTGAACAAAAGAAAGAAAAAAATTGATTTTAAAAAAGAAGAGAATAAAAAAATTGAAAACTGATTTTTAGATAAAAAAATTCTTAAAACAACTGATTTTTATTTAAAAAAACTGATTTAAAAGAAAAACAGATTTTTATTAGAAAACTCATTTTTTTAAAAATAAATCTTATTTTTTAAAATTAATTTTTTTAAAATAAAACACTGATTTTTTAAAAAGAAAAACCATTTTTTATAAAATAAAACTGATTTTTATAAAATATTATCTGATTTTTTAAAATAGAAAACAAAGTTTTGAAATTCAATGGCAGGTGTTTGAAAATTTAACTGTTAGTGAGGGGTATTTTAGACTTTTTAAGTGTTTGAATGAAAAATGGATGGAAAATAGACAGAAACTAACGGCGGGTACTAATTTGAAACACAATGTTTCGTTTGGGTACTATTCAGTCACAAAGTATTTTTAAGGTACTCGGATGAAAACCAAGTATTTTTAGGGTACCCGTATGATAATAACCCTAAATTTTATGAAGATCAAGTTTAAAAACCATCCAATTGATTCTAAACCTTTAGAATATAAAACCAGGATCCTTGATTCACCCGATCAAGCTGAACGAAGGCTCATCACTTAATCGAGCTATGTAGGTAGGACCGCGTCCAATCACATCCAAAGTGACTCTTGGCTAGGGTATGCTAGCTCAACCCTAGTTGAGAACCGTAGTCGGGTCCACCAATTTTCAACTATGACCCGACATTATGTAGGTGCTCCGCTAAGGCGCACGACACCCACATATGTTGTCCAAACTTACTACCACACTTTCCCATGGATGCTCCGCTAAGGCGCACGACACCCATAGGACGGGGAGGCAGTAAGGTGTTGATAAATTGGAGGTATCGGACATGACCCATTTTTACTTGTACGGTTGTGTTTAAAACTTTTGGCACATCCTAGATGCGATGAGCACATCAACTACATTCTAAATGTAATGATGCCTCCAATTACATCCAATGTTATTCTTCCTTCGAACCCGTCAACTACATCCAATGTAATGACGATTCTAAGGGCTCACAAACAATGATTAAAACCAATTTTATCTTTGCATATGAGGTGATATGCTCGGTAAATAAAGTTAAGCATGTAACTCTACAACATAAAGAATTAATAATGCAAAACTAAACCAAGCATAAAGTGATAAGTGTGCACATAATAGCCCCATAAACTAACTCCCACTAGCTTCTTGAGCTCCACCGACTCCAAGCCGATGTCAATACCCGAGAAGCCACCAAATGACTTTTTCGCCCTTTCTTCGTCTTGAGAAAAATATTACAAGTTAATACACGACTCGCAGGCCGGGAATGAATAAATATTACATATAAGTGGTACGATGACCACACCTCGAAAAAATAATTACACGGTAACTCTAACGGCTCACAGGCCGTGAAAAGCGATAAATAATTAAATCGAACTCGGGGCTATTATGTACACCATGCCAACATCACATCACACATTGTTTTATCAAACAAGCATGTTATCAAACATCATGTGATTTTACGGTTTTAATTAATCGCCAAGTTTCGAAAATTTTTGATACTTGGTTTATCGAAACCGTTCAAAATTGAAACTTTTGAACATTTGCTTTTTGAGTTCGTCAAGACGGTTCCAAACTCTTCATGACTAACAAAAAGGTTTATCTTTTCATATTGACCATCCAATGGTCATTCTTGGCCTAGCTCCGTCCAACGGAGCCCCGTTCGGTCCCGGCTTCGGCTCCCGAGAGTCCCGCTCCAGAGACCCGAAAAATAAAAATAAAAATAAAAAATTCCATATTTAATAAACTTTTCAAAAATTCATTTTTCATGCTTTAAACCCATAAACAAGAATTTAAAACAGGTTATCAAACAATTTAGCAAAACAATATGCATAAATCAAAACTTTCAACATCGTCTTGTGAATCCCGAAGGTAGCACGGCTCTGATACCACTGTTGGGTCTCGGTGGAGGGTATGAACACATACTTGTAGTGGAAATGACTCGAGACTATGCCATAGAACACTACAAAATATTAGATACACAAGATAATAAACAATATGGAAGTTTCCTTACCAATTAGTTCAAGAAAAGGAAGAGAACACCAAAGAAATGATGATCGTCTTGAGTCTCCAAGATGCCTACGTATCCAATTGGAATCAAAGCCACGTAGTTCTTCTTTAGATGACTCAAGAACACAAATGGAGAGAATTTAACCTTGTTGGCCGAAATTTACAAAGGAGGGAGGAGAGTTGTGTTCCTATTCTTGTCTTGTGTTTTGTTATATGAAAAAGATGACTAAAGAAAGAACGGGACATTTGAAAGAAACACTCTCTAGAGCTGCTACAGTATTTCGATGAAGATCTTCAAACCTTGTTCATCATCATCTCCTTGATCTTCAAGATTGTCTCTGGGTGTATACTTGGTATTGCCATTCTCTACCTACTGGTGCGGTGTAGTGTCCATGATGATTTCACTAAATCATCGGACCACCGTGGTTGCTGTTGCTGGCTCTCTGCTTCATGCTAAGTGCTGGCCCTCTGCTTCATGCTAAGTGTCCTCTGCTTCATGGTCTAAGTGTTCGAGCTGTCAAAGGAAAATTCTTCCAAGGGGCTAAGGTATTCTCAAGCATCACTTCACAAAGTTAACTCTGCAAGAACTCAGTGGGGATGGAGTAACAGAGCGGCTCAAGTCATTGAAAGAACCAGACCCATCCCAAAAGGCTTCCTCCTCCTCTATAGGGCCTCCACCAGGTTTTGAGTGGCCTCCGGCAGGTTTCGAGAGACCATCAAAAACAAGTCTAAGGAAGAAAGCAAAAGTGGCTAGAAGAAGATCCCCCTCCTCAGGATCGCACACAGGAATACTCTCCAGGAGGGAGAACTAAACTCATTAATGGTCAAAAGAAGTTCTATGACAAATATTTCCAACCTATAGAGACTGGATCAAATTCTACTCCAAACCTAACTGGGAGACATGTCTCTAGAAGAACTTTACAACATTGGCTCCCAAAAGATGGACAACAGGAACAAGCTACAAAGGGACCTTCAAAAGGAAATTTTGAGTTTAGAGAAGATGAAAGCAAAGAACTCTTCATTGCTTTTGTGCATAACATTCCCCCCTATGCAACAACATCCTGGCTAAGACAACATTTTTCTGGTATCAAAGGTCTATCCAAAACCCATGTAGCTGCCAAGCCTAATGAAAAAGGAAGATTTTTTGGTTATGTTTACTTCCTCAGATCAGAAAATCTACAGGAAGCAATCTCATCTCTCAATGGAGCCATTATTGAAGGTTTCAAATTATTTGTCACAAAAGCTTGGCCAAGGAATTTGAGAAGTAATCACTCCATGAACCTACAACAGCATCATTCTTATTCTCATGAAGATTACTCAGATTATGGGATAAGAGGATCTATAGTAACTAAACAGCTGAAGTTTGTACAAAATAGCCATTTGGCTATGACCCTGAGTTCACATTCTGCTCACTCAATCCTGAGAGATCTTGCTCTACAAGGGGTATCTGAGATTCAAATCAAAGATCTAGGAAACAAACTGGTATTGGTCAATTGTCCTGAGGAAGTTTTTAACAGAGAAATTAAAAAGGAAGAAGGCTCCTGGCTACATAAATGGTTAACCTTTATTCCAGATTTGCACTTACAAGGAGTTGTAGAGTATGGATCTCTTCAATAAATATCTCACAGGTACCACATATTTTGGGAGAAAATTTTTATGCAGATGCAATTGCAAGTGATGATTCTTCAGATTCAAATGCCTCAATGTCCCCCCCCCCCCCCCCCCCCCCATCACCTCTACATGTGCTGAGACTCCTACTCCAAGTATAAATCCATCTTCAGGTAGATTATCGGATGAGGTTTTAGTTCCACAGACATCTTCCCAAGTTCAAGCTATTGGTGATCTTCCTAATTCAACTCAAAATCTAAGTGGGAAAATTGTGCAAGACACTTTTGCAGATGATGAACAGTATGATCCACTGTCATTTCAGTCAAGGGACATTCTTAGAATGGAAACTCTCTCTCCTACCTTGGTTGAAGCTTCTAGTCAGAGATTAATATGTGGGGAATATTTGTCACCCAACCTTTGTCCTCAGCAACCAATTGCCACTAACTTGGTGGTTGAAACAGTACCTACACTTGTACTGACCCCAAACAATCAGTTACCTTTAGCCACTTCAAGTACAGTTAAAACCCCACTTCATTTATTACAAGTCCACTCAAAGCATGGTCAAGAAGCTAAAAGGTTAAACTTAGACTCACATAGTCTTGGAGAACCTGCTGCAACATTAAATACTTCAGATCTCAACAATCTATTTTCACCTTCTCAAGGCCTTGAAACACTTCAGAGTAGACAGCTAGCTCTATCTCCCACACTTCACTCAGTTCAACAATTATCTACAGTGCAACAACAAATTCTACAGACAGCTGCTGACATGGGCTTGGGGTTTTCTCCTCAGAATTTACCAAACTCTGTCAATACTAAGTTGAGGAAAAAAAGAAGTCCAAAGTTCCTCTTCACTCCTATGAGACCCGATCAAAAATAAAAGGCATTGATCTTACAACTACCTCAGATGCAAAAAAAGCCTTGGCCTTTGGAAAGATTATAGGGTTGGAACCTTTATGCATTGATCATGAAATTTTACACCTTCTCAGCTCAGTGGAAGGAAAGAAAAATATGGTCTTGGACACTTCTGAGCAGGAGGATTCTCTAGCTCTTGTTAAAGAGGATATTCAGGTAGATAGTCTCTCTACCTTTCCTCCTCTTAACTAATTCCTTATGAAGATCCTCTCTTGGAACCTGAGAGGACTATCCTCCTCACAAAAGAGGAGATCTTTGGCTGACGTGCTACGCAAGCAAGCTCCCCAACTTATTTTCATTCAAGAGTCCAAACTTGAAAAGGTCTCTTCCTCATTTCTTAGAAGTTGTGGCTTAGGCTGGGGCTGGGACTTCAATTTTCTGCCTGCTATTAGAACTGCTGGGGGGATAATTACTTGTTGGAAGTGTTTTGATTTTACTATCCATAGCTCTAAACCCCTTGATGGGGCTTTAATCTGGTTTGGAAGATTAAATAATCTCAACAGAAATGGATGTCTGATCAATGTCTATGCCCCCAATTCTGTTGCTGAAAGGAGAAGTCTTTGGTCTAATTTTCTTCTTGAATTAGCATTACTAGATCCTCAAACTCTGATTCTCATAGGAGGTGATTTCAATGCAACTGCATCCTTGACTTAGAGAGCAAATCAGAATCCTAATGAGCCTGGAAGAACATCTTTTTACAACTTTATACAAAATACTGGTCTACTTGATCTGCCTATGGCTGGGGGAAAATTCACTTGGTTTGGCACTGGATCACTGGCATCCAGATTGGACAGGTTCTTAATCTCTTCTGATCTTCTAGGCTTACTTCCTGACCTAACACAAGCTTGCCTCCCTAGAAGCATATCAGACCATAGAGCCATTATTCTCTCTGATCCTATACTTGATTGGGGGCCAAGGCCCTTCAAGTTCTTGAACATTTGGATAGAGGATCAAAGATTCTTTAAAGCAATTGAGGGTTTTTGGAACTCTTATGTGGTAACTAGACTACCTCACTTTATCCTCTGGCAGAAGTTGAAACTCCTAAAAGGAGATCTAAGAACATGGAATGTTGAAGTCTTTGGTCTCTTGGAAACATCCATAGCTGACCTAAATGTTAGTATTGACAAATTTGATGCTATTGTGGAAGAAAGATCCTTATCAGCTCAAGAATGCTCTCAGAGAGGGGCCCTCAGAGCAGAGTTAATTCAAAAAACTAAACAACTTTCAAAGCTTTGGAGTCAGAAAGCTAGAAGAAAATGGCATTTTGAAGGTGACAAGGGCTCCAAATTCTATCAGAGAATAGCAAATTTTAAAGGCTCTCAAAAGAAGATCTCTCAAATCTGGTTTGAAGATGAATTATTATCTGACCCTATAAAGATCAAAAAGGCTGCTGCCCAACATTTCAGTGCAAGATTTCAAGGATCACTACCTCCTACTATGAATTTTGATAACCTCCATTTCAAAACAATCAGTCAGGAAGAAGCTAATTGGCTTGAAAGGCCTTTTCAGGAAGAGGAAATTCTCAAAGCTGTATTAGCTTGTGCAGGTGACAAGGCTACTGGGCCTGATGGCTTTACCCTCAAGTTCTTCCAGGTTTGTTGGCCAATTATAAAAGGTGATATCCTGAATTTCTTCAATCATTTCCATTACTCAGCTCATTTGGGAAAAGGTCTTAATTCATCATTCCTTACTCTCATTCCCAAAAATGACTCTCCCTTAGAATTTGATGATTATAGACCTATAAGTTTAATGGGGGGCCTTACAAAATCTTATCAAAGCTCCTAGCAACCAGATTAAAGGTTATGGTGGGAAAGTTAGTTGGTTGGGAGCAAACTGGTTTTATCATGGGGAGACAGATCATAGATGGTATACTGGTGGCATCTGAGGTTGTGGATCTTATTAATAAGGATAAAATCAAAGCTCTAATGTTTAAAGCAGATTTTGAGAAAGCTTTTGATAAAGTAAGCTGGCCTTTTGTAATGACAATTCTTGCAAGATTGGGTTTTGGTCATCTTTGGAGAATGTGGATTTCATCCTGCCTTAGAGCTTCTGTTTCAGTCCTCATCAATGGCTCACCAAGTTATGATTTTCAAATGTATAGAGGATTAAGGCAAGGCTGTGCACTTTCCCCTCTATTATTTGTGATAGTGGCAGAAATTCTTAATCAAATTCTCAAAGCTGGGTTGGCTGCAAATCTATACACTGGCATACAAATTGGATTGACAGGTCCTATCATCTCTCATCTACAGTATGCTGATGATACAATTTTTTTCATACATGCCAATCCCCTGGGAGCTGAAAATCTCAAGGAAGCCTTATCAATTCTCTATCTTACTACTGGTCTCAAAGTAAATTATGATAAATCAACATTGACAACCTTCAACATATCAGAACAAGAAACTCTTACCTATGCTGATATATTGGGCTGCTCCATTGGAAGCCTTCCTCAAACCTATCTTGGTTTCTCTTTGGGAGCCAATCCTAGGAGGCACAAGACTTGGAAACCCATTGTTGAAAAATTCAAAAATTCTCTTGGATTATGGCAAGCAAAACTACTTTCCTTTGGGGGAAGGATCACCCTAATCAAGTCAACTCTCAGTGCACTGCCTCTATACTTTTTCTCACTACTGAAAGCACCAAAAGCCATTATTAAATCTTGTGAGAGCTGGCAAAGAAGATTTCTTTGGCATGGATCATCTGCCTCAAGAGTCTTTTGTAAAGTAAGGTGGTTCACAATATGCAAACCTAAAGAGCATGGGGGTCTGGGAATTAAAAGTCTGCTTGATATGAACTCTGCTCTATTAGCAAAGTGGTGGTGGAGGTTTGCCTCAGAGGATGATTCTCTGTGGAAGCAAGTAATATGTGCAAAAAATGGCTGGCCTATTCATGAGTGGGACCTGTCAAAGTTCTCAGAATTAGGAGTTTCAAGCTTCTTTAATCAAATTATCCTTCTAGCAAAAGATCCCAGATATGCTGACATTTTTGGTGCTAAAGGTTGCCTATGGAATCTAGGGAGAGGAAATAAGATTCATTTCTTGACTGATCTGTGGTGGGGAGAAATTACTTTCAAAGAGCTTTTTTCCAAGGATTTATCTTTTGGCCAATTCCAAGGGTGATTTGATAGAAGACTTGTGGTCTGATATGGCTTGGGACCTGAATTTAAGAAGATCCCCTAGAGGCTGGGAGGAGGATGAATGGGGTATACTGAACTCAATTTTGGCTTTGGTATCTTTAACTGAAGAAGATGACACTCTCTCTTGGTCACATGATGACAAAGGCTTCTCAGTAAGCAAAATGTACTCTCTTCTTACTCCTCAAATTACTGTTTCTCCTGCTTGGACAAAAAATCTTTGGTCCCCTGGTGTACCCCCAAAAATTGCTGCATTTTGTTGGCTGGCTTGTTTGGATGCATTGCCCTCAAAATGCTTTCTGGAAGCCAGAGGTATGAAGTTCAGTTTAGAGGAGTTGGTTTGTCCTTCATGTCTGTGGGACTTTGAAGATTCTGCACATATAATACTCCATTGTAGATTGTCTTGGGAAGTTTGGGGCTTAGTAGCAACCTCGTGGGGTTTCAGTTGGACTATTTATGGGGATATCAAAGCTCTCTTCTGCTCTTGGTTTCAGCTTACAAAAATCAAATTCAAAAGGATCTGGGGAAACATTCTTAAAGTGACTTGTTGGCAGATTTGGCTTGCCAGAAATAACAAAGTTTTCAACAATGTGGGGTTTAATCCTTCCTCAATATTATCCATCATTCAAAGTACAGTTTACTCTTGGGAATGGACCTCTTTTACTCAGGCTTATCACTTCTCTTTTCTGAATTGGATTAAGGCACCTACATTGTGTGATCTGTCTCATTAACCTTTGGGGTTTGGGTGGGTGGTACTGGGCTGGTTTGGGTACTGACTGAGAGTTTGGGTGTTCTCCTTCTTTTTTCTTTTCTGATCTCCCCTCTGAGATCTTGAGTGTGGGCTTTTCTTTTCTTTTTTTCTTCTTGTTTCTGTTGTGTGAGTGTGGTTAGTTGTCTTTTTTTAGGTGTTCTTTTGAGTGTTTTTTTTGGTTTGGTCTGTGTCTTTTCTCCCTTTCATCTGCAGGTTTGGTGGTTACTGTGATGTGTTGATTATTGGCATCTCATCACTGAAGACATTTTCAAATTTCTGTAACTTCAGTCCCAAGCAACTTCAGCCACAAGAAATCAAAACACAAAGACAACACTTCAGGCTTCACATTAACAGTTACTCCACACACTCCATCTTTTTCAACATCACCTGCAATTCCAAGACTCATTTCTGGATTCAGTTTGATTGTTGCAGTGGAGACTTTTGCTACATTGGTTTTGTAGAATCCCTTGCTCCTGTACACTGAAGTCACAAAGTCACACTTTCAAACTTCAGTAACTTCAGACCCAAGCTGTCCAATAACATTTTCATTCCTAAGACAACATATTTGGAAGCATTGCAAAAAAAAACTCCTCTTTGTTCTACAGTTGGATCATCAGCACCAGGCTCATCTCCAGGTTCTTTCCTCCAAAATTCACTCAAGTTGATCAAGACCTTCTTTTAGTTATCAAGGCAGATCCTCTGCCTCTGTATCTATTATGTACAAATAGGTACCCTCTTGTTTGGTAATCTCTTTAGGTCACTTTTTGTACTCTCTGTAGATAGAGATCTTGGTCCCTTCCTTTCAACCTTTGAAAGGGGGGAGATTTATAATATCGCTTTGCTGATCAAAAAAAAAGAAAGAAAAAAAAGATGACTTAAACCATCAATATAATCAACAACTACCAAGAACAAGTAAAGTGTGAAGCATGGTGTGAAGTAAGACAAGTATGGTGCTAAGTATGGCAAGATAAGATGGGGTTAGATGGTGAATCACCAACACCTTAATCCTTGTCTTGCTTACTTAGTACTAATTAATCAAGACTTGATTAATTATTTCCATGGGCCTTGGTTGCATGGGCCTTTCATGAGCCTCTTGGAACATGGATCATGGCCATTCCCAACGATGTCCCGTGACGTGCTCATCACCGATATCTTGATTGAGATAAGGCATAGAGCCGTCATCCTTATTATTCTCAATCACTATTCCTTGATATGTGAGATGACTGAATATATGATACCCAATATCGTGTGTATGGCCATGCTTTTCTTTCAGTCACTCTCGATCAAGCAGCTGTGAACTGATATCTTTCCCATATCGCGGTATGATGGATAAATCCCTTAGTCGTCTTTCGTGACACTCATGCAGTCCGTCCCCAAGCCAATCCTGGCCGTTATGGAAACCCTGTCACAAGCAACATTGGGCTCAGGTCAAACTCAGTTGTTTACTGCATAGTAATCACAAAGAATCCTTGGTCTAAGGATACATGACAAGCTACGACAATGAATATGTTCATGACTTGATCTATGACACATATTCATGTCGGGTCGTCCAATATCATGTCCCACATGATATCTACGAACAGACCCCGAAATCCCATTCCAATGACTAACAAAACGTAAGCCATGAAGAGTCATCTTTCATACTAGTCGCTTCTAGTGAAGCTTTGTTGACTAGGGACCCTTCGAGTATGATCTATCTCGATCTATGGTTCTATTCGCATTATGGGCATAGATCAGAACACACATCGATATATTACTCCAACACATAAGTAATATAAAGATGCTTTAATTTTATTGCTAATGATGATACATACATTTGGACATTTATGATTAAACTACGGGCACTAAGACTAACCGTGTCACTATGAAGTGAACCTACAGAATGTTGAAGCAACTAGAAATAGAATTGAAGGATGATAGGACCACACTAAAAGCTATCAAAGATGGTCCATTCGGTAAGTTGATGAATTTACCGATTAAGTTTGACCACTCCAACAACATAACGTGGTCCCTTCTGGTTAGGAACTCAGTGATTCCTAGATCATCATACATTTGGTTCGTCTTGAAATGGACGCCCATTAGACTTTTAATGAGGAAATATGCATTGATCATTGGGTTGAACTGATCAGCACCGGATGAGAAAGTTGAAGAATTGATGGAGCAATTCAACTCAATAACTTTTTTTCAAAGACATTTTCCAAAGAGTCATGGAGTGAATGTTTTTCATGTAGAAGAGAAGTTGAGGAACCTTATTCTTAAGAACAGTCGATCTAAGAATCGGAGGAACGAGCCAAATGAAGAGATATGAAAAATGGCTCACCTGTCGTTCGTCACTTCAACATTGATATCGAACAACAAAATGGAGAAAACGATCGATGCAAAATGAATGGAGTTAGTGAAAGACCTGAAGATGTTCAAGAACCACCCTTGGGGGTATACCTCGTTCCAACATCTGAGGACACAACTTCATCGAGATTTGAAAAAGAAATTAGAAGACATGGAGAAAGTTGGAGCAAAAGTGGGCACAAACACCATTGCCGGTCATCTCCCTACTCTAGCTATAAGTAAAATAATAAATGATATTATGATTATCATCGTTAATATTTGATTTATGATGAATCTCAAAAATTATTATATGTGCTTGTAGGTATTGGCATTCTAGTGTATACTTGAACTTGCCGAAAGTTTTGGAAAAGAGAATAAAAAGTATATTGAGCCCGAACCAAGAATTTTCAAGTGGCTCATGTCATGGAGTAAGGATCTTAGTCCTAAGGAAGTTCCACATGCACTTGTTGATGTCTATGTAAGAGATTAAAAGCATCATTATCTTGTCTGAAATAGAAAATGAACTTCCTCATATGCAGAATATCGGATTCCCAGTTGGAGCCTATCCTAATTCCATGATTGATAAAATGGTTAAAATCCTGGAGTTTGGAGGCTCTATTCAATGGTGAGATGAGAAAGTGGGTGGAGAAGAAAGGGAATAAGCATAGGGAGGAAGGTCAGAAGGACTGGTTGGGGATGAAATGGATCATGACATAGGTCCAAAGCAATCAAGTATAGAAGGTCAAGGTGAAGCTGAACTTGAAGCTGAAAGGCCACGTCGATAGTCGGAATAGCCCGTACGAGCCAATGTGCATGAAGCACAAGCGGCTCATTCAGTTGTTGGGATACATCTTGATATTTGAGTTGTACGGGATAAAATCGTAGTTGTCTAGGCTAATACCACAACAATCTGGGCTGAAATCGGCATTGTACAGGATGAAATCGGACAATTACAAGGCAATATCTGATCAATTGAGAAGGACATCGGAGTCATCCGTAAAGAAATGGGGGATCAACTTGTTGAGATCCTTATTTACTTCGCAACTAGAGTGTGGCATGTGACCAGAGTGCGGCCCATGAATATGCCCCTGAACCATCTGACAATGAGTCTCATGGATCAGCTGTCGGCTCACCACTAGATGTACCCGAGCAAGTGGAGGATGATAACACAGAACTACGGACCGAGCAAGGGAGATAATTTTTCTAAAGTTTTCAAAAGTTCTCGTCGAGAAGGACCTCGACCCACTCAATCAGATCATGAGGCTCCAAGTTCAAGAAAGTGGAAGAGAGACTAAAAGATCGTGGGCATGAGGTTACGAAATGGGATCCTTTAAATTGATTATCAACTAGAATAGGATAGTACACCGAGAAGATGACTAGCCCCTAACTGGTCTCCACAACGTATGGAACTCGTTCAACTGATTATTTCAAGGAACTTCATACTTGTGGAAAACGGGTAGAAAGCGATGGAAGTTTTTAATTTTTTTTTCTTATAAGAGGTTGCATATGGAGCTCAACGTATGTAAGTTTAAATTTTTTTTAATTTATGCGGCATATGGAGCTCCACGTATTCTGGTGTTTCATTAGCCGAAGATGGGTAGTCCTCTTCTGGGTTTCTTGGTGGAGACTTAGGTGCCGTCGGATTCCAAGCACATCCATATCTATACCAAATATCATCCCTTCAAACGAGGAGTCTTTGGAAGGACAATAATCATTCCACGACATTTATGAAAATTTGTAGATATAGTAAAAGTGGACGGAAGATGAAAATTATATGCAACATGTAGTGTCATTGATATTACTTATAGAAGAAGAGAAGGAATATGTCTTCTAACGTCGATTAGATGCAACATACTTTATGTCATACTTTACCTCATATTTTATGTCATACTTTATGTCATACTTCATGTCATATTTATTGTGAACTAAATATAACCATTGCAATTAAAAGTTTACCGACTAAATTAAACAATTTGCCACCCACAAAAAGTACTCCAAATAGTAGCATTATCACAAATAAATACATATGAGTAATATATATAGTCTTCCAAATAGTATCCTTAAACATTAGATGAAGAAGCAAATGTAGGGCATGTTCGTTTGTTGTAACCAACAATCGCACAATTTCCATATTTTCGTTGATGCTCTAGAGCCGATTTTCGAGGCTGACCTATTGACGAAATTCTTTTTTCTGTTAGACTACCGCATTTCGGTACATATTCCGGAGGGAGAACCTGCATAAAACCTACATGATCATCAATATTCCACTATGATTCTCGTAACACTGGATAAATAGTTCTCGCATAAGCCACACACCATGTTTCCATCCTATAATACGGAGAGCACAAATCATAAGGGTCTTTACCAACATGCTCACAACTCGCTAAGGCATGATCACAAGGAATTCTATCGATGTCGAATACCCGACAATCGCATCGCTTCGTACCAAAATCAACAAAGGCATGTGTCTTCACAAGTAACTCTATACTCGTCATGTTTGTTCAGTTGTGTTACTCGCATCTCCTTCGCTTCTTCGTTCCTTGTTGAAATGATACTTTCTATCTTTGGAGTTAAAGGCGATCCATGTACCAGTAATTTATCTATTAGTTCTAAACGATTCATGAACCATTGGCTAACCGTTTTCTGCATGGTGTATAACAACTCAAGGAGAGGCCACACGCTCTCTATCGTATTTCATTGTTGATAGACTCAGAACCGTTCGTTCTCGTGATATTGTACCGAGCATATGTGAAGTGAGATCTCTCCCATTGATAGCGTTTTATGTTCGTTGTCTCCAGATATTTCACCGCTTTGGGGTTCAATTCTTTCAACTCTTGGTACACATCATTGTACTTATTAATTGTGTACACATCAACATATTTTTTTGAATAAACCCGGTACCTTCTTGTCAGGACATTTAATTCTGACATTTTGGGTGAGATGCCACCTATAATGGCCACGGTGAGCATTTGGGTAAACGGTCAAAACTTTATTGATGATACTTCTACATCTATTAAAAAAATAATTAATTCCTTCTCGTCTGGTATCTCCCGCCTCAACTTCATGAAGAACAAGGTCCAAGAAGCATCATTCTCAGAGTCAAGTACAACCCAAGCAATAGGATATTGGTGATGATTACCATCTTGCGATGTTGCAATTAGCATTACTCCTTTATACTTTGTTTTCAACCACGCACCATCTACTACAATAACATTTCTCATGGAAAGGATAAATCCATTAATGCATGATCGATATGTTATGAAAACATATTTAAATTTTCTCTCTGTATCCACCTCCAATTGAGTTACTACGCCTTCATTCATCTCTTGAACCTGGTGCAAATAAGAATAGAGTAATCCATAACTTAAATCAAGATCCCTTAAAAGTTTAATTTTTGAAAGTATTTTTGTCTTCAAGATTTCCAATATTTTATGGTGTCATAGTTTTTACCCTTCAAACTGTCTTGAATCTGCCTTGGAGTAGGCGTCTTTTTTCTTCCACTATATTCTGCAGCTAACATAGTAGCAATCGTTTCCGCACTAAATTGACCATATTGGGAGTTTCCCTCACTCACCAAACAAGTATGCAAAGGCTCATAGGTTATAATGGAAAATTTATTCAATCCCCGATTTTTTGCTCCATGCACTCTTCATCTACAAAATTTTTTTTGATAAATGATGGTTTTATTTCATGGCTTTAGAATAATGTATTACAAAGCACGAGGTATAATACCCGAAAATAACCTACTAAAGAAAGAGACCACAAAGATAAAAGGATCTTAACTCCTAGCAGGAAAATGAAAGCAAGAAGAGGGGGAAGTCAGCCAAAGAGTTAAGCTGGCATCCTCCAAAATATCACCCGACATCCTGCAAATGCTAAAACTGTGATGCTGGAGCTTGCTGAAAACGACATCCACAGGCTCAGATTGACGCCGAAAAACACCTGAATTCCTCTGCAGCCAAATATGCCAAAAAACAAGGTAGCCAACCTTGACCCAAATCCTCCACCATCGTCTCCTGCCCAAACCTCTCCAAGCAGAAATCAAAGCCATACAATCTCCTGGCACAACCCAAATAATAGACCACCAAAGATAAACTTTGGACCACAATGACCAAGCGAACTTGCAATGCAAGAAGAGGTGCGGGGCGTCCTCAAAAACAGTACCACAAAGGCAACAGAACATATCAATAAGAGATATACGCATACCTCGCTCCTCCAAAAAAGTTTTGGTTGGAACTGCATTATGAGCCAGTAACCAAACCAAAGAGCTATACTTGGGAGGGAGATTCTTAATCCAAAGAAAACCCCCAAGAAACAGGAGAAGGAGTAGAGTCAGCAAGAAGGATGAAAGCTGATGACGAAGTTAAACCAGCTTCTCTATGGGACCATGAGACCGAGTCTTGAGAACCTGGACGGATGGAAACTGAGGATAGAAGGTCCATAAGCAAGGCTGAATCATCCCACTCATAGGTGAAAATAAAGAGCGGCGATAGTCAAGACACCACGAATCATTCCGCCACAACTCACTGATCCGAGACCACTTACCCAGACAAATACTATAAAGTCTTGGGAAGCGATAACGCAAAGCCAAAGGACCAAGCCACATATCCTGCCAAAAACGTATGCGATCACCCTCCCCAACTCGCCAATGGAGACTCTGGTTCCCAAACAAGCATCTGAAGTTCGGAGAGGCAAAAAGATCCATAATGTGTCCAAAAAAGAACGAGGAGCCAGGCTTATCTAAAGCAGTACGATCCCATTCAGACAAGTTCCAACTAAACTTGGCACACAAAACGCGCTTCGAAAAGGAGTCATTTTCAGTAGCGAAACGCCAAAACCATTTAGCTAACAAGCTCTGATTAACCCTCTCCAAGCCTCGAATCCCAAGGCCTCCCTCACTCCTAGGTTTGCAAACAGAAGACCAGCGAACTTTGCAGAAAACTCTAGAATGAGCCCTATTGTGCCATAAAAAAACGTCGTCTCCAAGACTCCAATTCTCGGATAACACCTTTCGGTGCCCTGAAAAGGGACATAAAGAAAATAGGCAAAGCTGATAATGTGGATTTTATCAACACTAACCTTCCCGGCATAGATAAGTCTTTAGTCTTCCATAAAGCGGGGGAGTCCTTGAATTTCTGAATAACGGGAGCCCAAAATGAGAGACGCTTGGGATTCGCACCCAAACTAAAACCAAGGTATTTAATTAGCAGAGAACCAACCAAACACCCCAATGAGGAGGCGACCGAATCAGGTGTACAAGTTCTGGCATTAAGAAGAATAGCGGTGGACTTATCGAAGTTAATTTTGAGCCCTAAACTCGACTGAAAAGTAAGTAGTGTGCTCTTAAGCCGCAGGAGATCATCAATGGACCCTTTCACAAATAACAAAGTGTCATATGCGAGCTGTAAATGTGACAAAACTGGACCTAAGGATCCCAACTGAATGCCTGAGAAATCTCCCAAACTGATACCCTTTCTCTAGGACCTGATGTAGACCTTCAGCAGCGATCAGAAAGATAAATGGAGAAAAGGGGCATCCCTGCCGAATGCCATTCAGGATGGGAAAATCAAGACTCGGAGAGCCATTAACAAACACAGCCACAAATGCTCGGAAGCAAGAAGCCATCCAAGACCGCCATTTAGACCCAAAGTCAATGGCCTCTATAACCTCATCCACATAGTCCCAGTGGACTTTGTCAAAAGCCTTCTCAAAATCCAGCTTGAGAACGACTACCTCTTCCCCGGACCTCCGTACCCAGTCTAAGACCTCAGAAGCGATCAAGACACCATCAACAAGTTGCCTGCCTGCTACAAATCCAGATTGGGAGTCACTAATGATGTCATCTAGAACTTGTCGAAGCCGGTTTGAGAGAACCTTAGCTAAGATCTTGTAGGGTCCCGAAATAAGACTAATGGGACGGAAGTCCTGAAAAATGGCCACACTCCGATGCTTGGGAATCAAAGTGAGGAATGTGGAGTTTAGAACTTTACCAATAGTCCCTGAAGCATGAAAATCCGAAAAAAAAAATCTCAACAAATCAGCTTGATTATATTCCAGCAATCCTTGAAGAACAAGAGAGAAAAGCCATAAGGCCCCGGTGCCTTCTCGGAACCACAATCCAAGATAGCTGCTCGAATTTCCTCCTGCGAAAACGGCTCTTCAAGAAAAGAGGCTCGAAAGCCTGATAAATGAGCAAATGGAAGGTAAGGGAGAGGCACTCAACACAGAGGTCTAGAGAAACGGAGACTAAAATGTTCTGCCGCAAGTCTCTTGATATCTGAGGGATCGGAATAGATGATCGAATCAACTGTGACCTGAGTAATCTTTTTCCTGGAGGCACGAACATTCGCGATTTTGTGATAAAACCGGGAACAAAGATCACTATGTTTATGCCACTTCAAACGAGCCTTTTGGCTCCAAATCCGAGCAAGAATTTTATGCTTGCGAATAAGGCGAACACGCAACAGAGAACGGGTCACACACTTATCTTCTGACAATAAACGATCGTCCAAAGCTGAATCTAACAAGTCAATCTCAGCCTCCAGTGCTTCAACCTCACTGTCAGTGCGACCAAACACCTCCAGGCCCCAATGATGCAGGTCGCAACGCAGGCAACGGAGTTTGAACCAGAGACAATAACCGGCCGATCCCTGACAAGTATAAGAATCCCAGAGGACCTTTACATCATCTCGGAAGTGCTTATGCTCAATCCAGGCATTGAGAAACCTCCGCGGTTTGGGACCCCAATTAACAGATGAGGCTTCCAAAGACAATGGACGATGATCGGATAGAGAGCGAGGATGGGCTCGTTGGGCCAAATCTCCGAGCAGGGTGAAAGCAACACGGTAGACGAAAAATCGGTCAAGACGAGATGCTTTGGATCCTCCCCCATACCAAGTGTAGTTCGCGCCCACAAGATTCAGATCGAGCAGCTCCATTTCCTGCAAAAAAATCACAGATAGAGTACAATCTGCTGCGGATGTTTGAGAATTTCGTCGCTCATCTGCATTCAGGACGGAATTGAAGTCACCACCAGCTATGAGAACATCCCCAAAAGAATTTTGATCGAGTATTAACAGGTCCTAGAGAGTACGACGATCGGAGGAAGATGAAGGGCCATAGACATTCAAAACAGCGACTTAAAAACCTGTGCTAACGAGGTTACCCGACCAAAACAAAGTTGAACCAATTGGTCGAGATGAAGCCATAGTAAAAGAAGAGAGCTTCCAAGCTGATAAGACCCCACCGGAAGCACCATCAGACGGGATAAAACAAAAATCCCAGCCCTGAAACAATCCACAATCCCGGAGAAAAACGACATTGACATCGGTGATCTTTGTCTCCTGCAACATAAAAAAATCAGAACGATGTGCAAGGATGACACGCCTAATGTCTCTCCTCTTGTGAGGAGAGTTCGCTCCTCTCACGTTCCAAGAGAGGAGCTTCATGCCATTAACAAGAGGGAGGGCTGGTCGAGACAACGGGATTGTCTCTAACAGGATAACCAGAAGCAGCGTCTTCCAGCTGAAGGTACCCAGTCAATTTGACCTCAATGTTTTCGAGTTGTTCCCGCACATCCCCTCCCACAGCCAAGGCTTTAAACCCAATCTTCTTTATGTGATTCCAAGTGGTCGGATCCGGAGAAGGGAGCTTGGAAGGACTCGTAACCTGAAACGGCTTAGGAGATGAACGAGGATGTCTCATTCCCGAAGCAGAGGAGGAAGCGTGCATCGCACGCAAGTTCAAGCCACCCACAATTGGTCGTTTCTGCGCGATAGGAACAACCAAGAGTCCCACTGAATCTGGGACAATCTCTAGAGAGCCCGAGCCCAAGAAGGAGTCTTCATAATCTAGACCCTGATTGGATAGAGGCGAACGATCCTCATCCGCATCCGGATCGCGATTTGAATTTTGAATTTCCTTATCGCGTGAGAAAGAGTCCGTCGGAGTGGCCGGAGATGAACTAACCGGGGAAGAAACCGAGCTATCTGAGATGGGAGATTGAGGGCGAGGACTGGGCGTAGGAACAACACTGGTCGGAACCGGTTCTGCCCATAGGTCCAAAAACGAATCGTTCAACTAGAAAGGCATCACCATTGGAGCAAGACGGGTCCGGGAGTGAATCAAAATGAACAAACTCTCAAATTCCAAACGGATAACTTGTAAAACCGTCCCCAAACTGGCCCCGATCTTTAAAAAAAATTCATAACTCCATCCCTGGATTGGAAGCCCTGAGATTTGGACCCAACGAAAGAAACCTGGTTGAGTTAAGATCTCACCACTGGAACGGACAATGTCAAACCAGGGCGAGAGAGAACTCCATTCGGGCTCCGGGTCAAGCGAATTAATCATGAAGAGTCAGTTACCAAAACTCTTCAGCTCAAAGCGAGTTAATCCTGCAGCAGAAAACGTTTCCAGCAATTGAGCAGAGGAGTGAGCTGCATGAGCAACACCAATGGAGCTGGAAGTGGCCTTGCCAATTAAATCCTCAACAGCAACGCCCGAAGCTGTCGGAGAAGTCGCTTGAGTAGTCGGTGTTAGTCTTAGTGCCCGTAGTTCAATCCTAAATGTCCAAATGTACATATCATCGTTAGCAATAAAATTAAAGCGACTTTATATTACTTATGTGTTGGAGTAATATATCGACGTGTGCTCTGATCTATGCCCACCATGCGAATAGAACCATAGATCGAGATAGATCACACTCGATGGGTCCCTAGTCAACAAAGCTTCACTAGAAGCGACTAGTATGAAAGATGGCTCTTTATGGCTTACGTTCTGTTAGTCATTGGAATGGGATTCCGGAGTCTGATCATAGATATCATGTGGGACATGATATTGGACGACCCGCCCTGAATATGTGCCATAGATTAAGTCATGAACATATTCAGTGTTGTAGCTTGTCATGTATCCTTAGACCAAGGAGTCTTTGTGATCGCTATGTAGTGAACAACTGAGTTTGACCTGAGCCTAACGTTGTCCGTAACAGGGCTTCCATAACGGCCAGGATTGGCTTGGGGACGGGCTACATGAGTGACACGAAAGACGGCTAAGGGATTTATCCCTCATACTAAGGTATGGGAAAGATATCGGTTCTCGGCCGCTTGATCGAGAGTGACTGGAAGAATAGCATGGCCATGCACATGATACTGGGTATCATATCTTCAGTCATCTCACATATCAAGGAACGGTGATTGAGAATAATAAGAATGACGGCTCTATGCCTTATCTCAATCAGGATATCGGAGATAAAAGGATAATGACAGGGACGACGGAAAGGTTAGAATTGACAGGGTCGATTCGTTATGTAGTGTCAGGCAATACTAAAGTCTCGTTAGTTGCCACTTAAATAGGATCAAGTAAAATGGGATTTTACGTTGATCTATTGACATGCATAAACCTAAGGGTCACACCGGAGGATGAAACTCATTGACACATTTATGGAGAATGGCCAAAAGGGAGTTGTCTCGGGACATGACCAAAACTGGGTTTTGGGTCATGTGCCCGTAAGTGAATAGGACTTTACGGATCGAGACAAGGCTTGGAGTCTTGGGATTGATTGCGTCGGATAATGTTGGACATTTCCGGTATGGAAGGCTTGGAGGCGATGAGTGAATCACGGGACCTCGTTGGAAATGGCCACGGGCCATGTTCCAAGAGGCCCATGAAAGGCCCATGAAAGGCCCATGCAACCAAGGCCCATGGAACTAATTAATCAAGTCTTGATTAATTAGTACTAAGCAAGCAAGACAAGGATTAAGGTGTTGGTGATTCACCACCTAACCCAATCTTGTCTTGCCATACTTTGTCCTATTTACACCTTACTTGACACCATACTTGTCCCATGCCTTTAGTTGGACAAGTATGGGTTTTGTTATGTTTAAGTCATCTTTTTTCAACATAACAAACACAAGACAAGAATAGGAAACACATTTTCTCTCCCTCTTCCATGGCAATTTCGGGTTTGGCAAGTTCCCACCTCCATTTTTGTGTTCTTGAGTCCTCAAAGAGAAGAACTACGTGGCTTTGATTCCCATGTGGATACGTAGGCGTCTTGGAGACTCAAGTCAATCATTCGTTAACCGGTGTTCTTGTTTTGGTAAGAAATAGTGCTGAATTTTTCTCTTGTGAATCCATTCTTTGTTAGTTGTTTCATGGTTTAATCGTCTCTTGGTTTCCATTGATTTTCCGCTGCGAGTTGGTTCATCTCCAACCATACCTCGAGACCCAACAGTCGGGTCCTTGACTGGAATCAAGGAAGGTATCCAAGCCGATCTCGAATTGCGAGTGGAGTCCAACCAAGCCGGAACGACAACCATCTTCTTACCACCAAAACGTTTACCATCCAGGCCAATGCCATGTTGTGGCAATCCTCAGAAGAAGCTTCATGGATGAAGCAAAAGGGGCGACCTTTGTTGATTGAGCGCCTGCTAAGATAGATACCTGTCATGGAGCCATGAACTGAAAAGATCTTGTGAATCCAGGGTTCTCTGACAAGGGGGGAAGATTTGAAACAAATAACTTGCACGGATCTTCCTGCCGACGAGGACCAGAGAGTGACGCCAAGGGAGAGCCGGATCGAGCGCCACTGACCGGAGCAACGACAATAGATAAAGGCTATGCTTCGAACCTGGTAATCAGGGAAGAGACTCTGTGGTTGGGAAATCCGATAGAGGTGACGCGGTCGTTGTCTCTACGCGAAGGGGTAGGGAGAGATCGGCCGGAGACTGTGCTGGAGGCCGGCGACCAGTCGGAACCATCACGCGAGAGAGAGCGTTTCCCAGCAATTCTCTTGTTCTTTTTAGTCTTCATCTACTATTAACACCATGACATTTTGCAATGTATAACACCTTTGAAGACCTGTCTCGCTTTATTCTAAACTTACCCTTCACTGCATTCTCTTTCAGATACTTTCTCACTGCTTTGTTGCTCAGAAACTCTTTAACAATTACTAAATCTGACTTATTTCTGAAACTGATCATGGTTTGTTCCGGATCCACTGTATCTATCGAAAAATACTGGATTATAGAAATATACTCGACCATTTGACCGTTCTCTTTGATATTATCCAAACTTACTAGTGGGGCGCAGGAGATGATGTTGCTGCTTCCGAATGATATGTTATACATTCACGTGGAAGAACTACATTAGCATACTCTATACCTCTACAGAAGTCCATGTTAAAAATAAATATCATGCCCAACATTATGTTCAACATACTCAATTGCAACCGGTTCAGCTACAACCGGTTCAGCTATCATCGGTTTAGCTTTCACTAGTTCAGCTTCCGCACCACTAGTATATTTATTGATCAGATCTACACGTAATATGGTTCTAGAACCTAGGTTCCTGTTTTCGAATACTAAAGCCCGAACATCTCTATCATCTACAATCTCATTTAACGGGATAACTCCTTTAAAATTGGGCACAGAAGGTATGCAACTAAGTTTTAGATTGTTATCGTTTTCCTTCACTCTGATCCTAGAATACAGGAGGTCCTTCAATATGTTCAATGTTGCATTGACACTATCATCCACAACAACACTAATAAATTTATTGTTTCTTGATATCCAATTATAATTCTCATCCTCTAGCTTATATTCTCCACCGTAAGTAGCAAGGATTACCACTTCATCCATTCTTGTAGCAACTACAACCTTATAAACGTAAGTAATTAACCATAGAGACATTAGTAAACAACCAAGTTCGTGTAGGAATATGAAAACAGTCGATCGATGAATGTGGACCGGCGATCGACGGGGTTGGGGACATGGAATAATAGGTCATCAAGTAATCGGCGGGTTTGGGTCAGCGATCAATGGCTGGGGATAGGTCGTCCATCCATCGACGATCGACATTTGGGGACCATGGAATAATATGTCATCTGTCGTTCGACAGGGTTCAGCCAGCCGACCGGTGACATGGGAACTAGGTACTTAGATGTCAATTGTCGATCGTCGGGTTTGTATTGTGATCGACGAAGATTCCCAAAATGACAAAATCTCTCTGTTAAATCTCGATCGATGGCCTTATGTCGTCGATCGATGCTACTGGTTTCTACAGTAAGGAAAACGCTCACAACTACCAAAATACGCATCTTACCTTCCCTTAAGCCACCTCATTCCAATCTTTTGTCGGATTCACTAAGTTCATATGTATTATTCCACAATATATCGTTTTCCCCATAAATAATTCGAAAATCAAATTAAACCAAGAACTGAAACAACAAATTAAACCTTGGGTTGCTTAGTTGGGCTTTGCTTTAATGGGAGACACAAAGTGGATGACAGATGCTTGAAGAAGAACACAACATGGTCAGAGCAAAGCACGGTAGACGGCATTCGGGGATGTGGTGGTCGATAGTGCAATTCTGCAAATCGTTTCTCAGCTTCTATTTTGGGGTTTGTATGGTTCAGACCAAACGCGAGGGACTTTGTTGAAAAATGGGGTAGTTTGTAAAAATACAAAAGAACAAAAAAGGCCCTATGAAAATTTCACTAATTAAGGTCTTTTTCCAAAATAAAATATGGAGGTCTTTTCTTAAAATAGATTACTGCCTCTAACCAGAAGACAACTTGTGTTTAACCCAACAAAAACGCATGAGAGATTGGTGATGATGGAACTGCACAACCTTTTTTTATCGGCAAAGCAAATTGAAATTGAAACTGTTCTTTGAAAAGAAGAATAGAGTTTGAGATACAAACACACGAGCAATCCAAAGGGATCCTCAACCACAATTCTCTACAACCAGAGAAACCAACAGGAGAACTACAACAGATGGACGGTCCTCAAAGGGTACCACAACCAACAAGACAGCAACCACAAGGATAAAAACAACCAGAAGCAACAAAAATTGGTCTACAACCAGATTTAACAAACATTAAGCTCATAAAAAAAGGTCTTGATTACCCAAATTTAACTAACATTAAGCCGAAGAAGAATGCTTCCAACTAACCTAGAAAAACCAACATCTCAAGTTTTCGAGGAAAAACTTCGTGCTCATTTGCCGGCGGCCAGCACCACGGACGGCAGAGGCTTACACTGGGAGAAAACTCAACCGGAACCTTAAAAGTCAGGCCAAAGTATGCTAATCTTCCCGAGGCCTAAAGCCCCTGAAACTCGCTGGCGGTCAACACCTCTGAACCGGCGAGCCCTTACCAAGAGGCATACGGGAAGGAAGGAAGATAGAGCAGAAGATGGAGACCAGAGAATGAGGTATTTACCAAACACAAGAGAGAAGGTGGAGAAACTAACCTCCGGCTTTGTAAAAAAAGCCAAATCTGAAGAAACCCTAGAAGAGGGCGGAGCAGCCGACGATGGGCAAGAGACCTTCAGCAACAAAGAACTCAGGCTGCAAGGATCCTCCAAACGAAAGAAGCTTGTCCCACGTTCAGATCTGAGAAGCCCGACGAGATCTGCAGGTCTGTCGACCACCACAACAACACCGGAGGAGCAAACGAACATCGTCACAGCGCCAGCGCGCAAAAACCCACAACTTCACCACGAGGTCCCCAAACCAGGATCGATGGTCGCCGTGAAGAGGCCGACTGGGGCCAACACTACCAGAGGCCTGAGTTATTCAGATCTGAGCAGAAGATGGCCAGATCTGAAAGAGTCGGTGAGGACAAAGCCTACACCAGCGATCTCCGGCAACTCTTCACCACCAACCATCGAGGCGGACTTAAGCCAAGGCTCCAGAGGGTCATATCTAAAACGAGGACTAGATCTGAGAAGCGATGAGGCTTGAATGAACAATGGAGCTGAGGAGGGTGAGGGGTGAGAGGGAACAGGGGGCCAGCGAAGGGAGGCAAGCAGAGAACCCAGATCTACGAAGATCTCCGAAGGAGAAACAACTCCCACTCATAGATATGGAAAAAATGTCGACCAAGGACGAAGAAGGAAGGAAAAGGCGGAGGAAAGAAGGGAAAGGGGTTACGAAGGGTGAGGGAGGAGGAGGGAGTCCTTACCGGCAACAGACATGGTCGAAGCAATGTCCGTCGCCGGTGAAGACGCGGAGGAAGGGAAGGCGGCTAGGGTTTTGCGAGGAAGGAGAGAGATGGGGTAAAGAAAGAAGCTCTCGAGTATTGGATTAAAGATCAAGTTTTTAAGAGTGCCTTATCCTGTCTCCACATTTGAAATCCACAAAAATTATTATTCGATTCAAATCTACCTCAAAATCAACCAAATCCTACCCTACCTTCGAACCCCAATCCCTAAATCAACCTGCACTCCTCTCTTCGGTGTGATTAAAGCAGAATCAGGCACATCCATCTATGTTTTTTTATCAGCGAAAGCATATATTAAAGAACCCTTTTTGAGGGAAAAAGAGTTACAAAAGGGGCAAACTAGCTACAGATTGCAAAAGAAAAGAAGAAGAAAAGATCAGCCAAGATAGAAACAAGTGAGTGAGGTGCAACAATGAGTTGAGATAGGAAAAGAGGAATGGGGTGCATCAGTGTGATGAAACAGGCATAGTCTGCAAAATGAGCCAATGGTGAAGTGTACGAACAAGTGATGATGTTGTTGAATGATGCAAGTTAATGGTGCCGGATCATGAAGAGATCTGTGGTTGTGAATGTCTGAAGTGCATGAGATCTTGAATGATCTACCTAGTGTAAGCATCAAGCAAAAATGTCGAGGAGGGCTGAAGTCCATTAACTTGTGAGTTGGCGCGAATGAAGGGTGCTAGTGAAGAAGTGAGACAGAGGAGGGGACTGCTATGAATGAGGTGTGTTGACTAGACGCCGAGTTGCAGGAGTGATGCATCGAAACTGGCTTTGCAAAGTCAGTGAAGCCCGAGTAGTGGATGGACATGAAAGTCCCACAGAAGCTTGGGGCGCACGGAAGAACTCAAAAAAGAAAAAAAAAACAAAAAAAGAAATACACTCAGACCACTCTCAAGAGAAGGGGGGACAGAAACCACACACTAAGAGAAGAAAAAAAAATACCCAGAGACACTCAAAACCTAGCCTCACCAAGGACCTAGAAGCTTACAGCCCACCCAGACCCACCCACCCACCCAACCCAAGCACCCAAAGAGTATAACAGAGCTCATAACCAGTTGAAGAAGAGCATGAAGAGGCCAGGCTTTAACACAGAGTCGAGAATTATCAATCAAATCTTGCAGGGAGAAATGGTAGTCTTGAGAGAAGGAGGCCCATTCCCAGGTAAAGGCTTTGTTAATAATTCTGATAGAGGTGACATATGGTGATTCTGTGATAGAGTTGAATGTGAGATTGTTCCTTGCAAGCCATAATTGCCAAATGGTGATATGAAGAATAGATAACCAACTTCTTTTGAGTTTTGAGGGCATCATCTGAGACCAAGAGCAGAATAATTGTTTGACAGTAGCTGGGCAGACCCAAATAATACCCCACCACCGTAGAATTAGGGTCCAAGTGGTCCAAGCTTTGCTACAATGTAAGAGGATATGGGGACCATCTTTAAAGTCCCAATTACATTGGGGACAGATAAGTTGCTGCAGATTAAAAGGCATCCCCTCCCTTCCAGGAAGTATTTAGAGGGTATAGCATCCAAACATGCTAACCAGGAGAAGGCATATAGCTTCAGAGGTATTCCAGGCTTCCAAACTAAGACAGGCCACTCTAGATCTGTGGTTACTTGTTGTGCAAGTATTGAGTAAATTTTGTTAACAGAGAAGCCTTTTGCATCTTCCTTCCAAATCAGGACATCATCAAAGTTTCTCAAATGTATTGAATCAGTAATTATGCAGAAGAGATCCCATTCTTGCTCTTCCCAACCTCTAGGCCATCTTCTGAGTAAGAAATCTCAGTCAGCACCATCCCAAAGATCAGCAATGACTATGGTCTTTGATTGTGCAAGTGAATAAATTCTAGGGAATAGAACTTTGAGAGGAATGTCACCCCACCAGATGTCTTCCCAAAAGAAAATTATGTTACCTCTTCCTAGCTGCCAAGAGAAGCCCCTTTCCCCAAATAAATTGTAAAACCTTGGATCTTGCAGTAAAGTGAGTATATGGGATACAAAGCTTGTTTTGCCAATCTCTGAGAATTTGGTGAGGTCCCATTCAGACCGAGTCCAGCCAAGTCTAGCACAGATGGTTTGTTTCCATAGAGAGTTCTCCTTAATAGCAAACCTCCAAGCCCATTTAACCAAAAGAGCTTCATTCATCAAGGTGAGATTTTTTATTCCTAGGCCTCCCTCAGATTTTGGTTTACACACCTGATTCCACCTAACTTTAGAGAAGACTATGGAGGAA
The DNA here is from genome assembly GCA_963921825.1 of Erodium maritimum. Taxonomy (NCBI): domain Eukaryota; kingdom Viridiplantae; phylum Streptophyta; class Magnoliopsida; order Geraniales; family Geraniaceae; genus Erodium; species Erodium maritimum. Next base: position 49,727,234 of record OY997588.1, read on the forward strand.
GCTGCAGAATGCCATAGGAATCTTCTTTTCCATCTTTCCATGGTTTTGATCACTGATTTTGGGGCCTTCAATAGTGAGAAATAATATAGTGGGAGAGCACTAAGAGTAGTCTTGATCAAGGTGATTCTGCCTCCAAATGTTAAGAGTTTGGCTTGCCAAAAGCCAAGATGTTTTTTGAATCTCTGAATAATTGGTTCCCAGGTGATTAGTCTTTTTGGATTTGCACCAAGTTGAAACCCCAAGTATTTGAAGGGTAGGCTTTCAGGTTGATAGTTTAGAATGAGGGGAAATATTGCAGCTTCTTCCTCTGTCAGGTTGAGTGTGATGATACTTGATTTGCTGAAATTGACTTTCAATCCTAAGGCCATTTTGAACATTTTCAGAGCAGTTTTCAGATTCATAGTTCCTGCTTCTGAGGCTTTGATAAAAAAGATTGTGTCATCAGCAAATTGGAGGTGAGAGATGGTTGGCCCATTACGTCCCAGGGTAATTCCTTGAAACTGATCATGTAATAGCCATGCCTGCATGATCTGATTTAAAGCTTCAGCTACTAAGGCAAAGATCAAAGGGGAAAGAGCACAGCCTTGTCTTAGCCCCATATGCATTTGAAAATCTGGTGATCCATTTATGAGTATTGATACATGAGATTTAAAACAGGAGATCATCCACATCCTCCAAAGCAAACCAAAACCCATCTTAGATAGAAGCTTCATAACAAAGGTCCAATGCACCTTATCAAAGGCCTTTTCAAAATCAGCTTTGAAAATTAGAGCCTTGATTTTTTTTCTTTTTTGATGTGGAGTACCACCTCATTGGCAACCAAGACCCCATCAAGTATCTGCCTCCTAGCAATGAACCCAGTTTGCTCAATCCCTACTAGAGAATTATAACCCTCTCCCATAAGGCTAATGGGTCTATAGTCATCAAAGGAGATAGGAGTATCACATTTTGGTATGAGGGTTATAAAAGAAGAGTTGATGCCTTTTCCCAGATGTCCTGACATGTGAAAGTAATTGAAGAAGTTGATGAGATCAGTCTTGATAATTGGCCAGCAAAATTGGAAGAATTTCAATGTGTGACCATCAGGTCCAGTGGCTTTATCACCAGCACAAGCCATTAGAGCTTTTAGGATTTCATCCTCGGAGAATGCCTCTTCTAGGTCACGAGCATGTTGTTGAGTAATAGTCTTGAATTGCAGGTGATCAATGTTTAATAGGTTTGGGGTAGATTCTGAGAATCTACTGCTGAAGTGGGATGAGGCAGCCTCTTTGATTTCCTGTGGATCAAGTAATACTTCTTCAGAGTATAGAATCTGTGTGAGTTTATTTCTGGCTCCTTGGAAATTTGCCACTCTATGGTAATATTTAGACCCCTTTTCACCCTCATGATGCCATTTTTTCCTAGCTTTTTGACTCCAAAGCTTAGACTGCAATTTGGTTTTGTGAATTAATTCAGCTTGGGTAAACCCTCTTTCATTGCTTTCTGCTGAAGTATGAGGTCTTTGCTCAACAATAGCATCCAACTCATCTATTTTCTGTCTGAGATTAGCAATGTGAGTATCTAGGTAGCCATAAACCTGAGTTTTGGGCTAAGGAAGAATGTAGGAAGAGTTTTGGGCTTGGTCTCTTGCATGAGTATCAGTTGAGGTTGTTGCTTGCGAAGCACGTCTCCCAGAGTTTTATTCTTTTGAGAGGAACTGAGACCTCTCATGTTCCATGAGAGGGTCTTCATGAAATAACAGTTTCAGAGAGAAGGAGATACCACTAGCTTATTGTTCAGTGGAACCTCAGAGTCAGAGTCTCTCTCAAGATCAACAAAATCTTCATCGCTGCCCCCATCGAGATCAACCCCCATATTCATGTCATCATCCAAAGAAGAAAGTTGTAACAGCACTTGTTCTTCACTATAATCAGCAGTTAAACCAATGGCTTTACCAAAGGTCCAAGCCTTCTTTGCTTCAGTTAGTTGTGCTTTGGGGATGAATGATTTTCCTTCTTTGGTTTTAGACCTAGTAGGATATTTGTGTGCAGAGGAGGAGTTTTTGGGGGTCTTTGATTTGAGTTTACCTCTTTTCCAGTTACAAAGGGAGGGAAAATTTGAAGTTGTTTGAATAAGGCCTATATTTTCTGCCACTTCTAGGGTTTGAGCATCAAACTGATTTGGAAGGGAGGCAGGGTGTAGAGTATAAATGTCACTGATGAGACCTTCCAAGCCTCCTATATGTGTGAGGGTGACAGTTTCGGTGGTTTACTTCCCAAATTAGTAGAGTCAATAAATGCAACCTTTTCCAAGGACTTTCTCTCACCTGACAATGGAGAGGGGGGCAATAAATGTGGTTGTTCCTTTGTACTTGTTTGTTCAACAATGGAACCAGATGGTTGTGGAGCAACTAAGGTGTGGGCCTGAGTGATGTTGAGTTGCTGTGTAACTGGAAAGGGTTCCTGTAGCTGTGGAATTGAGTTGGGTTCTGATGGGATTTGTGGATCAGAATTGTGTGCTTGTGGATTGGGAAGTTTGGAGCTATCTTCCTCCAGAATAATCAAATTTGGTTCCAAGGAATCTGGCACAATGTGATTTTGCAGAGAAGAATGTTGGTGAGAAAGACTTAATACAGGAGTTTGTTGCTGAGATTCCCCCAGGTTCAGCACCACATTCAGACCAAGATCTTATTCCATAAATGATGGTGAGGTTGGAGTGATTAAAGCTGTATTAATTTCAAATAGTGCCTTCATAGAGGGCTCCTCATCCTCATTATCACCTAATTCTGTTGAGGAACTGACAGAGTTTTCTTCAAAGGGGGATTTGAGATGATCTGAGTCATTAGAGCTCAGATCTTGAGAGGATGCAGTAGATGGGGCAGAAATGGGAGGCAGCTCACTATCAGCTATGGATAATATCTTTAACTTAAGAATTGTGACCCCAGAGATAGATCCACATTTGCAGAGATATGAGAGAAAGCATTTGTATTGATCAAAATATAAGCAACATCAATTTTCATACCAGCCTTAGTTTGTGGATGACTGCAGACATAGGTCCCAATATTGGTAAGTGCAGAGGCAAATGTTTCCTCACACCAACCATGATAAGGGATCCCATGGATTGCTACCCAGCATAATCTACCTCCTTGCTTGAGTAAGAATTTCTTGTCTAGGATGATAGAGAGTCAGTTTGAAAGCCAAGATCCTTCCTCATTAGCCAATTCTTTGTTCAGAGTAGGATTAGTGCAGTGAAAAAGTAAAACTTTGTTCCCCGGATCTTTTAGCTTGAGTTCACAAACACATTCCATTGTGATGTCTCTCACAATTTCTTCCGTTGTAAAGTTGTTGTGGGTTAAGGCTAGATGGCAATCTTGTAAGAAAAGATTCTGAGCAGTTACAATGGATCCGTGAACTCTGAGAGCTTTAGGATGAAATTGTTGTGGCTTGTATACAAAATCTTGATCAGTTGTTGCTTTTTTATGAGCTGGTGAGGATGGAGCAGAGATATTTTTCCCTCTTGCTAGTGTGACAAGAAGCTTGTAGCCGTTGATTGTATAACCATTGAACATGGATGTGGCTTGCAGGAGTTTTTCATGTTTTTGAAAGTAGCAATAGCCAAAGATTTTCCCAGAGCTACTTACCTTTGTCGCAATATGGACCCATGTGATTCCTCCAATCTCAGAGAACAAATTGGTCAACCAAACATTTGTTGCTCTAGAGGGGAGATTGTGGACAAAGGCCACAAAAGATGTTGTGTCAAGAGACTTCCTTTTGAGATTCTTCTGAACTGGGTGTCGTCTTGGCATATAGTCCTCAAAGATCGGAGGAGGATACCCAATAGAGGAATAGGGTTGGTGCTGCAAATGATTTGTAGAGACCACCACAGACCTCAGTTTCCTCATTCTTCTGATGCGTCCTGAGGGAGAAGTTTTGAAGAATTCTTGTTCCAGATTGTAGTGAAAATCTTCTCCATAGTCTTGTATAATTTGTCGTCTGAGGTGTGAGGATGTTTGTGAATGGCCATAGCACTCCTCATCTTCTCCGGAAGGTTGTAGCAGAGCTTCATTCTTCTGGTGATGATCTTCAACGGTTGGTTGTAACAGGGCTTTGTTCTTCTGGTGTCTAGAGAGAGTTTCCATATTTTGTTTTCTCGCTACATCCATCTATGTACAGGCCATTATCGGCCACATCTTCTACTGTGACGGTGATAAGAGGACTCGTGTGATGTGAGAATTACGTGTATATTAATTAGGTTAGTGAATTAGGGTAGTAAGCTGATAAATAGGTTAATTAGATTAGTAAGTTACTAATCTAATAGTAACCAAACAATGCTCTACTTTTCGTCCAAAATTGAATAAAAACAGCAGATAATAAGCTGAATAAATAAATCAGAATAGCAAAAATTAAAATAAAAAACAATTTAAGGTATTACACTGAAGAAATAAAATTCTAGGGTATTATAATAAATTTTTCTTTATTTTTAGGGTAACTTTACTTCACTACCATAAAAATATTTGGGTTTCGTCTCACTACCATAACCAAATTTTGTTGCAGCTCACTATCCTAACGAAGCTTTTAGCGTCAATTTAGTACCTACCGTTAGTTTATATCTATTTTCCATCCAATTTTTTATCCACACTTAAAAAATCCAAAATACCCCTCACTAACGGTCAAATTTTCAAATTCATGCCATTGATTTTCAAAAAAAAATTAATCGGTTTTTTTATTTTATAAAAAATAGATTTTATTTATAAAAAAACTGTTTTTTATTTTATAAAATCAGTTTTTATTTTTAAAAAATTAATTTTTTTCATTTAATATTTTTATTCTCTCACTAGTTTTCTTTATTTCGCACTCAGCTCACATACAAACCCCAAATTACAGAGGATTCAAACTCAAAGAACATTTTTTTTTTCAGAAAGTAATATTTCAGATCTACAAATCATTTGCAACTTCAAAACTTATCTTGAACCGAACAAAACTTACACAGATCTACAAATCAAACACAAATCTTTGTATATACTGAATCAAAACTTGCAACAAATTGGACATCTCAATAAATTGGATATGCATCTGGCAACGCTATTTTTTTATGAAATTCAAACAATACAAAAGGATAAAAATAGAAAGAAAAAAAAGACAAACACTCTTATACCTACTCTCTTCCTCAAAAGGAACGAATTTGTTCCATTCTCGATCAGGTGAAGAATAACCTGTCATGGTGAAGAATAATCGGTCATGGTGAAGAAGTCGATGCTGGCGTACCATGACGACCTCCTCCACCCCTTCTCCTCTGACGTCCTCGACGTCACCGCCTTGAAGCTCCCCTGTCCGCCCCCCACCTCCACCACCAGCCCCCACTCCGCCGTCCTCTCGGCCACCAACTTCTCACTCTCCTCATCGAATGCCATCTACGTTGACTCGGATTTCTCTATCGTATCAATTCTCTATATACTATGAACTTCACAACCCACAAAAGCAGAGAGATCGAGAATAGCAGCGCATAATTACTAATTAGGCTTCAGGTTGGAGAAGCTCAATGAGATGGAAGAGCTGAAGAGGGAGGCAGCAGTGGAAGGGTGAAGAGGGAGGCGTGTGAGAGAGGAGGAGATTTGTGTTGATGAAAGATTAAGGGTGAGAGAGAGATAAGAGAGTTATTTGAATATGTGATTGAGAGGAGAGAGTGGAGAGACAAAAGATAAGAATTGAAAATTGAGGATAATTTTGGCATTCAAAAAAATATTTACATATTAAATTGACATTAAAAATTTGTATCTTTATAATATCTATATGTACCTTCCACCAAAAAAATAAAGCATCTTCATCACCTTATAAGTTGGTCTTTCAATTTTGGCAATGAGACGCATCTTAGATTTGTTACTAAAATACAGAACCAGACGAGCACTTAGAAAACAAGAATTAACAAAGAAAAAGAGAGATTCAGGCCATCACATAAAACAAACAAGGCTATCTGAAGCACGAGATAATGGAAGTAGCTAAACTCAAATATTAAGCATCAAAGTGCAAGGGCTGGAGTACTCTCCAAAGTAAGACATCTCAAATGTTTTTCGGTAATTAAAAGTAGTCGGCAACATGGATAAGCAACACATAATAATGGTGTGCAAACTCTCTATTCATAGATCCATGAGTGAAGGCTGCTCTGCCAGTTCACAATGCCCTCAGGGAACCACAGGGCAATCTCCTTCCTTGCACTCTCAACTGCATCACTTCCGTGGATCACATTCCTGCAAACCAGAATATTAGGATTTCAAACAAATTAGGCACAATTCCGAATTAAAACAAATTAATTCAATGGATTGTTCAGTCTGTTAATAATGAACATGTAAAAAGACCCGCTCTAATCCCAATTCAAAAATCTGCAAGTCCTCCATCGCAAAATAAATTTCCATTCACCAAAGCACACATTGTTTTAACTAACATATTGGTAGGGAATACAAATACCAAAGTTCACTGTAGAACCATTATCACTAAATATTAAATAAAATGGATTCGGATAGCATAAATATAGAAAAATACATTAAATATAATGATGCATATCATAACATTAGTCCATAGTAATTACCTGCCAATCTCAATAGAGAAATCGCCACGAATGGTTCCAGGGGCAGAGTCTGCAGGGTTGGTGGCACCGATGATCTTCCTGCCAGTGGACACGACATTCTTACCCTCCCAAACCATAGCAACAACAGGACCGGAGATGATGTACTCCACCAAACCATTGAAGAATGGCTTTCTTGAGAGATCCTCATAATGCTTTTCAGCAAAGGATCGCTCTACGTTCACAAGCTTCAACCCTGAACCAGGAAAACAAAATTACAAATCAACAACAGGTCAGTAATCAACCAGTCAAAATTTATGGCCCGTGTTGCAATCAAAAACTAGATTTGAATAGGTACACAAATACTGCATGAACTCTGATTGGATTCAAAGAAACAAACTTGTAACACAAACTACCTTCTAATGATACACAGTTTGGGATTATTAAACTTACATTGAGTCAGGACCAAAAATATTAGGAATTTTAATATAAGCAAATGTAATCAAAACAACGATCCTGTAATGAAACACAGAGATTGGAGCGGACCCACAAACCTTTCAAACTGAAGCCTTTCTTCTCAAATCTGCAAATGATTTCACCAACCTGAAAAGAAGAAAAAACACTTTTCAATTATCTATTAACGACCAAAGACGTATAGAGTGAAACCAAATTAAGCTAATCAAATAATAATCCATATGATACTGTTTGGTAATTATTATAATTAGCCAAATAATGGCTATAAAAACAACCGCATATTCATTTGCAGATTAAAATTAAAGAAAATTTCGGATCTAAATACACAAAAACATTGTGAGATCACGATTGATACTCCATTATTATCCTCCTCAAAAAGTAAGATTCGAAAATAAAAATAAAAACAAGCTCAAAAACATCTAGATTTTTCTTACACGTTCCGCAAAATTCGAACAACCATAGAGTTGGATTTCAAAGTAATAAAGAGATAAATAGAATGTAATTGAAACATACTAGGCCCCTTTGGACGCCATCGGGCTTGATCATGATGAAAGTTTGCTCCATTTTTGTCGCTAATGTGTGTCGATTCAAATCCCTAATTCTGTTGAGTCGCGAGAGTCTGAGCGGAGTAAGTGACCGAGGGATTATATATAGAGACGATCACATGAAAACCCTAATTCTCTCCGAATATTCCCTGCTTTTTTATTTTATTATTTTTGTAAAGGTAGAGTCGTAAACACTTCGGTCATCGCCAAACACAACACGTCCTCCTAATAGTGAACAGTTATTTACGAATAACCGAACCATTGTCGAAATGTTAGTGGTGAAAAAACGAAAATTAAGTTACATATAAGGAGTGCATTACTTTTCTAGATGTCTGTTTTCTCTAGTCTTCATCTTAGTCTTAGTTTTCAAGGATGTCGGCTGGGTATTATATACGTGACGGTTAAGACTATTCAATCATCGCTTTCGTCTCCAATGGTAGTATTTGTATCTTCTGCTCTCGCCGTGTCTCTATATCCCTCTGTATGGTTTAGCGAACGGGAAAAGCCTTGTTGTAAGGTGAAGCGTCAGAGCACTAGAGAGTCGTGTCCTTCATCACCGCGATCAGCCACTCTCCTCTTCACTATGGAATCTAGCATTCTCCTCGGGATGTACTTTATCATCGTCAAAGGTGGAGGATAACGTCAAACCAAAGAAGGGGCAAAACCCCCAAATGTGGTCGTTGCTACAACAGTCACCCCTGCACCGTCGGTGACTCTGTTGTTGGGTCCAACTAATGGTGGTCCTGAACCATTGGCCCGGATGGTGACGAACAGAACCTTGCCCTCAGAGAACGCTCTAGTCTCGAGCCAATGGTTGTCTCAACTGAGGCCTAGGTTGGCTCCGGTCGTTACTCCTTCGTCCGTAGCGGTTCTCTAGGAAGGCTTCTCCTCATCTTCTCTTGTTGAGTAGGAGGAAGTCGTCATCGACGTACCGTTTACCCCGGTTGATCTAGGGGTTCTGGCTCGCCGGCAGTTCAACATGGTGGGGAGGATGCTCACGCCTTGGACATACCGGAAGGACCTCATGCTAAAGGTCATATTCAGGGCCTAGGGACGTTCTCCTATATGGGTTGTGATCAAGCACCTCGAACCAGGGGTATTCCGGTTTTATTTTGGATCACAAGAGGCAAAGGATTGGGTTTGGTAGAATGAACCCTGATGATATGATAGGTTCTCGCTCATTCTCGGCGACATAGTCAATCCCATGGGAATAGAGCTTCTCCGACTAGACAGGCTCTAACAGTAGGTGCAGGTGACGCGCCTTCAGACCCTAGTTCGGACACGGGCAACAGGAAAGCTCATCGGGGCGACATTGGGCGAATGCGTCCATGTCTCATGCAACCAATGTGCCTTATGTTGGGGCGGTTCAGTATCCGTCCAGTTGTGGATGTCGCTGGACCATCCGCTGCAACGTTCCCTGGTCGTGTTTTCAAGAGTACCCAAACCTAGTGAAGGTCAGCTTGACCTATGACCGAATGCCGAACTTCTTCGACAATTATGGGCGGATTGGTCACATGGCTTGGGAGTGTGAGCGGGAGGTTCCGAGGTTGCCCCTGTTTGATAAGTCCATCAAGGTGGAATAACCTAACACCCTCGGGCAGAATTTCGCTACTGATTGGAAAAAGGAGGCATCCTCTCTGGTGTGTCCACCAAGATTTACTCAAGTGATCCCGAACACCTTACTTACCACTCTCTCATCTCCAATGAGAGGATCCCTAGTATCCCCAAACACCTTAACTAACCCACAATGGTGTGGGATAGGGGAGACTTGAGATCGATTGTCCAATCAACTTCATGGACTGTCCCATCTGGAGATCTAGCCAAGAAGAGGGGGTCTATAGGAGAGTCGGAAGAAGATTAGGCGAGAAATGGGAAGCAGGCTCGCCAGTTACCATGATTATTGAACATATATTCATGGCCTTTAAGCGGGAGGGATATCTGAATCAGCATCATCATTCCCTTCAAATTGTCGAGTTCATGTTCGATCGTTCTCCTCACAACGAAAAGAGTCCCCCTTATGGGGATCAAGCAGCGTTTATGCACCATCTTGAGAGGTTCTCCATAGTTTGAGTTTAGTTTTCAGTTTATGAGTCTTCTGTCTAAAAATTGTTGTGATATCAGTTCTTGGTCTTAGAGTCTGTTAAACAACGTCTTTCGAGGCCCTTTTTTCTATATTGGTTATTCTTATTAATAATATCTATACAACTTTCGTCTAATTTTTGTGTACATGTACCTCTTTTAGCCTATATTGTAAGTTAAACTATGAATATACCAGTCATTGCGCTAATAGAAAAATCAAATTATTTATCCCATATAGTTTTCTCTCTGATTCCTCTGTAGACTACCTCATTCCTTAATCCCAACTGAACTCTTCTGCGATCCGTCTCCTCTTCCACTTAAGCTTCAAGTTTGCATTACCCATCATCATGTTTTCTTCACCACGATCGAGGTGTTGTCCAGCCGCTACCAATGTTGACGACAACCATGTACCTATTGCTCCTCCTCATGTGATCTCTCTCCTCGAGGACCACTGCGTGATGCCTTCGACCTCACCGCAAGGCTTTATAAAGCCACCTCGACGAGGAAGCGACACCACATTTAGCTCCTGCTCCCCACGCATCGATGTCGGTGTTCAACCCAGCCAAACAGGGGTTTTCCGGTAAAATATCCACCTCGATCCTACCCCTGGCTACCACACGAGCCCCCACTGGTACAAACATCCTCACCCTTCAGGAAGGGTTCAATGCCATCACGATGGATGTTGAGGAAGACATCGTGATACCCATCCCACGCAATGAATTGACGGAGCAATACCAAACCTACACGGCCTTCGGCTTTGAGGGATGATTATTCACAACTCGCCCCTATGAACGGGAAATCAGGGAATGAGTGATGACGGTCTGGCACCATACCGACCTCGTCATCAAAGACTTAGGCTAGGGCATACCCGACTTCTTCTTCTGCCCTTGGCAGTATCCCTGACATCACTTGATCGTGAATTTTTTTTACCGTTGCCGCAGCCAGCCTATTCATCGCTTCGTTTATTTTTTGGGAGTCATTTGCTTCATTTCCTCTACATTGGAAAATTCTACATCGAAAATAATATACAACGAAGGGAAAAAATCGAGAGAATTTGAGAAGAATAGAAGGAGAAAGGGAGCTAGTGTAAACAAGTGAAGGAGTGATTTTTTGGGCTGGGGTTAATCTGTATATATAGGAAATTTTATGTTTATTTTTTAATTCGAGCCGACACGTGTCGGCTTCTCACTGGCCAGCCGACTAGTCGTTGGGGTTGCCACGACGCGTCGCGTCGTTGCAGGATCCTGCAACGACACAATGTCACAACGCCTCTACAACGACGCCCTGCAACGACGAGCCGTGGCAGCGCCTACAAAGACACGACTGCCACGACCATTGTAGGTGCTCTTAGGTTGATTTTATCTATTACCAAAAGAACAGGAATTTTAGGTAGAAAAGAAAAGGCACACCTAACACCACCTAAGGTCTTTACAGAATATACGATAATTTTATTTATTTATGTGAGGTAAAAGAATCAAATTTTATGGGATGTGAACACGTTGACAACGTAAATAATAATATATTATTATTCTTGTGTAATATAAACTAGATTTCATTAAGCGTTCAAACCAGGCATTTACTTTCAACAAATGCATCACTATCTTAATATCTACGGATTATTCTAACATACATTTTCATTTGTTTGTTCCCTTTTCTTCTTCTTTGTTAAGTTGTTTATCTCGTCGCTTGCAATAGATTTTTGATTGTTGAAAGAGTAGTTATCTTTATCGTCACATTCTTCATCAACACAATCTCGATCAGAAGAATAGTCATCCTCTTCACTACTTGATTCTCGACACAAGAAATCATCGTTGTCAGCTTCGTCGTCAAAGTTGATGGTTTCATCATCCGAAGAAATGTTGTCCTCTTGGTTGCTTGATGAATGACTTTCATTGGAAGAACAACTATCTTCATTGTTACTTTCTCCATCCGAGGAGTCATAGTCTTCAAACAACAAATTGAATATTTCCTTACAACTTTGGAATGACATGACTTCCGTTGAAACTCTTACTGCTTTTGTTGCCCGTCTTTTTTTTTCCAAAATGTCCGGTAATGCAAATAAAGTTACATTGTCGAGTAAATATATACTATTTTTGTTGCATGATCCCAATCCATATCCCCAACTTGTGAAAATATGTTGTTCTTTGTATTTAGCCATGTAAAATGTGATGGTGAGAAAAGCAAGCACTCATGGAACCACCATAAGAAATAGTCAAATTCTATTTATAAGGGTGGAAAAATGGCTAAATTTGTCATCGTCATAATTCATAAATAGTAAATTAACAAAAATAATATATCATACCTCAAAAGAAAATGCCCATAAAAATGAAAAACAGTGTACCTTCATTTTCATTGACATTTCTTCTATGGCGTGCATAATTCTCAATACTAAGTTAGTAGAAAAAATATATTGATTATTCTTATTCTTATCTTACAAATAGTGAAAACTCATCCAAATTCTCATACAGCTTAGATCTGATATCCATCACTATGTCACATCGTCACTCAAAAACATCCAAAAATATTGTACAATTTATCTTCACTTACATGTGGACAAATGTCTACTTTTTCTGATCAACTTACTTTATTTTTATTAAACTAGATCTTTGAAACAGAGATCTAGCCAAGAGAAAATTCTCTCCAACACAAATCACAGTCTAAATACAGGGACGAGCCTGACAGTTAAGCAACTCCAAACACCCTGCCACAACTCCACCTCAACCATACTCATAGGCGAAAAATGAAAAGCTCACAAGCAAATCTACTTTCTTTCTGTTCGTTCTGTTCGGTACTTCTCTCTTTGTACAAAAAATGTGTATCCATTGAGAGTTCAATATCAATTAAGAAGAGTAGAGTTGGGGTTCATCCGGTTGGTAGCAACAAATCTTGTCCGGTCATTGACAACAAAACTCATCCAGGAAGGAGCAAAGTTTCTCGTCAGAACAAAACTACGGACTCGAGTTGATGAAGAAGCCTCTAAACAAGCAGGTGGCTCAAGGGGATGGGAGGATGCAACCAAGGGTGTTGAAGCCCCTATTTCAGGCAATCCTGCCCCTGTCTCCGACTCCATAGTGTCCGGAGCCCCTGCTCTTAGCTTCGATGTTGTGGAGAGTTATGTGACGGAGAAACAGGGGTGTACGGTCTTTTTCTACAACCTTCCGCTTAGAACCTCTTCGGAATGGGTCTAGAACTCACTAGAGGGATGTAAATGTCCTTAAGAGACCGAACCGGAAAGGTCGATTCTTTGGCTTTGCGGAGTTTAGACTCAATTTCTGCTTTACCGGCAATAGAGGTTCTCAATGGTTTCAAACACAATGGCCATGAACTCTTCATATCTTTTTCTCGGCCTGGATCGCATGTACTGGGTCGTGTTGAGGCCTGTTTTAGCACCATCAAAGCAGAGCATCAAAGAGATTGATGCTCTTGGTGTGGTGGAGGTGGGAATTGTGCCTCTCACCGTTCTTGAGCATGATGATCGGATTGAGACCTCTAGGTATGTTTGTCTAGCTGTTTTCTCGCCGGAACAGAGATCGGATCTTCGAAGCGTCTGTTTGGGATTGTCGGCGTTTGACCAGGATTTTCCTAAACTAGCATCGTGCTTTCTGCGTGCTTCAGATTCAGAGGTTCAGGCTGCCGCATCTCCGGAATTGGTGGCGTCGTAAATCACAGAAGATCGAGAGGAAATCTTTGGTGTTTTAAATGAAGATGATCCTCGCGGACATGAAGATCTTTCGGTTCGTGGACCTTTTCAAGGTTGGCCGGTTTCGTGTGGGCCTACACTTGGGTTTGGTGATGGTGCAGAACACGTTGAAGGTGTGTTTGCCCTCTCACTCACAGATACGATGGATTCTCTTGGTTTGGATTCGAAGGGAGTGACATTTGGGGTTTCAGATCAAGCACAAACGTTGTTCCAGGTCCCTTTGAACAATAGGGGTATTGATCTGCCAGTTATTGTGATTCAAAGCAATGTTACAGCTCCAAAAAAGTGGTCGTCCAATAAAGGGACATGCAAAGGTGATTGCCCCTCCAGTTGTTTTTTATCAGACCAGAACTAAAACTTCTTCTGATAAAGCAGGCATCTCGGGAAGCTATAATGTTGATATTATTAAGAAAGATAACTCGGGTGATTGGAGCTATTGCAAGAAAGTTGGAAAAAAGGTTGTTAACCTTTGTGCTCGACTAGTCTCTAGTTGCCTCGCATCGTGTTGGTTTTGAGGAGGGTGTTGAGGATAGTGAGAACAAGGATTACCTTCAATCGGTTACAGGAAAAGCTCTTTCCCTTATTCTGGTTTCTGACCAGTTTAATTGCTTGAAGTCGGGTAGGAAGTAATTTTGGTTTTGCTTTTCTGCTTGAGTTTTTTTGTTTTGTTATCTGTTCTGCTCTTTGTAGCTGTTTTGGTTTGAGAAAAAGGTCATCTTTTGAGGATCGTTTTCTTGCTTTGATCTACTATCTTGTAGAACGCTTGCTCAATAAATTTTAGCTTATCAAAAAATAAACTCCACCTCAACCAACCTTAAGAAAAAACTAGTTCCCAACATAAAGAAGAATTACAGATAAAAAAACCACATAGGAACTAAGAAACCCATCTGAGACTACCCAAAAGACACCATAATATAGACTTTAATGGTCTCTCTTGAGGATTAAGTAACCCCAAAATCCTATACGGATAGGCTTGCAACTCTTTCTTGTGACACATGAAACCCTAAGCTACAGGGATTAGAACAAAATTTGAAGAGGTTGAAGAAGATGAAGGCCATGAAGACGAGGTGAGGCTCGAGAGAGACGATGAACGGTGGTCCTTGTTCCTCTGTGTGTCTTGCTCTTCTTCCGAAGCTGAAGACGAGGTGAGGCTCGAGATCTGCAGATGAAAAAGCTTCACATGACCAGATCTAGCGAGTTGAGTCGACCTCTCCGACGAACACGGGTAGTCTGACAAACACGGGGCGCCTCACCTTCCTACAACGCACCGGAGACAAAGAGGTTGAAGATAAATACAAACAGACGTAGCTCGATCTCGTCGCCGCCGCCAACACCTCGCTAGAGAACAAGAGAAGTCTGAATTGAAGTTATGAAGTTTGAGGGTAATTGTGTTTAGGTTTTAAGTTTTGTTTTTTTATTAATTAAATAATAATATTATAATTATTTCTGATTTTTATTTTTTGGTTTATAAATAATTAATTTTTATCTTTTTGTTTTTATTTTATAATTATTTCTTAATTATATTTATTGTTGAGGGTATAATGGTAATTTCCTCTTAAAAATTCATAAGGTTGTATTGGATAAGGAAAAAATCGTCATTTCACACTCCACTTAACTGCACATGGTGTCACATGACTTCATTAAAATATTCCGTTAAATTTCTAATGGAATATGCCACTTCCGTCCGTGGTACGAACATATGGGTACCAAATTGGTCATTTAAAACATAAGGGTACCAAAACGTTCGTGGACCGAACATAAGGGTACCAAAAAGTATTTAACCCCAAACAATTTAGCAAAACAACATGCATAAACCGAAACTAGCAAGCAAAACCGAAATTTCTCAACACCGTCTTGTGAATCCCGAAGGTAGCACGACTCTGATATCACTGTTGGGTCTCGATTGAGGGTATGAATGCATACTCGCAGCGAAAGCAAATAAAACTTGAAATCGTGTAATGGAAACACTACCAAAGATTAGATACACAAGAGCATAAATCTACACAAGTGTTCTTACCAATTGTTCAAGAACACGAGAAGAGAAGTGAACACCAAGGAAAGGATGATCGGCTTGAGTCTCCAAGACGCCTATGTATCCACCCTTTGAATCAAAGCCACATAGTTCTTGTATTTAGAATTAAAGAACACAAATTTTTAGGAGAAAATTAAGTTAGGGCCGAAACTTAGAGAGAGGAGAGAAGTTGGAGTTCTTCTATTCTTGTCTTATGCTTTGATATATGAATAAGATGACTTAATCCCTCAATATCATCAACAACTAACAAGGACAAGTAAGGTGTAAAGTATGGTGTAAACTAGGACAAGTATGGGGCTAAGTATGGCTAGACAAGATAGGGTTAGGTGGTGAATCACCCACACCTTAATCATTGTCTTACTTACTTAGTACTAATTAATCAAGACTTGATTAATTAGTTCCATGAGCCTTGGTTGCATGGGTCTTTCATGAGCCTCTTGGAATATAGCTCATGGCCATTCCCAACGAGGTCCCATGACGTGCCCATCGCTCCCAAGCCTTATATACCGGAAATTTCCAACATTATCCGACATGATCAATCCTAAGACTCCAAGCCTTGTCTTGATCCGTTAACCTAGTTTTGTTCATGTCCCGTGCAAACTTCCCGGTTGGCCATTCTCAATAAATATGTTAATGAGTTTCATCCTCCGGTGTGACACTTAGGTTTATGCATGTCTGTAGATCAACGTAAAATCTCATTTTACTTGGTCCTACATAAGTGGAAAGTAACGAGACTTTAGTATTGCCTGACACTGCATAACGAATCGACCCAGTTGATTCTAACCTTTCCGTCGTCCCTATCATTATCCTTTAATCACTGATATCCTGATTGAGATAAGGCATAGAGTCGTCATCCTTATTGTTCTCAATCTTTGTTCCTTGATATGTGAGATGGTTGAATATATGATACCTAGTATCATGTGCATGGTCATGCTATTCTTTCAGTCACTCTCGATCATGCGGCCGAGAACCAATATCTTTCTCATACCATAGTATGTGGGATAAATCCCTTAGCCGTCTTTCGAGTCCCCGAGCCAATTCTGGCCTTATGGAAGTCATGTTACGGAAAACTTTGGGCTCAGGTCAAACTCAGTTGTTGACTGCATAGCGATCACAAAGAATCCTAGCTCTAAGGATACATGACAAGCTACAACACTGAATATATTCGTGACTCAATCTATGGAACATATTCAAGGCGGGTCGTCCAATATCATGTCCCACGTGATATCTATGATAAGACTCCGGAATCTCATTCCAATGACTAACAGAACGTAAGCCATAAAGAGACATATTTCATACTAGTAGGTTCCAGTGAAGCTTTGTTGGCTAGGTACCCATCGAGTGTGATCTATCTCGATCTGTGGTTCTATTCGCATGGTAGGCATAGTTCAGAACACACATCGATATATTACTCCAACACATAAGTAATATAAAGCTTCTTTAATTACATTGCTAATGATGATATATACATTTGGACATTTATGATTGAACTACGGGCACTAAGACTAACACTTCTTGTCAAAGATTGGAACAACAGATTTGGCGTTTTGTAGGTAAGTGATTGTGGGTACTGTTGGGTCAAATGTTTTGGGTTTATATAAATGGAGCTTGGTTTGGTGGTGAATGTGGAGGAGTTGGTTAGGAGCCACGAAAATCTCGCTCGTAGGTGAGGTTTCTGGCCATTGTATGTGTGTTTTGAGGACCTCAATGTGATGGATATGTAGGTGTATGACTCATGTGAGGATGAGAGATGTGTGGGAAAGTGTCTGGTGGTCAAGTTGTGTTCTCGATTTAGCTATGCTCAAGTGGAGTGTAAGAAACGGTGGAGTCTTGGTTACTTGAGTTCATGGTACTTGAAGCCTCAATGAAGTTAACAAGAATGATGCGATCCTGCATCAGCAAGGCCATCCCTCTCTTTGATTCCTCCATGCCATCCAGGCGAGATCTGACAGCTTCGTTGTCAAACTGAGCTCTCTGGTGTGCTGATTTGGGTTCAAACAGTTCAACTATGAATTTTTTCAAACTTGAATCTCCTTCACCTTCACATTCAACACTACTATCCTCCATTTTATGGTCACAGGATGTAAGGCTATGATACCACTATTAAGACCACAAAAGGTTCAAGGATTAAGTAGAAAAAATAGATACTGGAAATAGGATTGTATTGATATCGGTTCCAATTACACTGAGGCAGCAGATTAACATTTTTGATGCTAATCCTACTCATATGAAAACGAAATGACAACCAAGAAATCAAACAAAACACTAATAAGGTGTTGCTCTGCTATTCGAAGGTCCGCAATTCTCAAACGTTGAGCTGCAGAGACATAGGAGCAACAAATGTGTGGGTTGTACGGCATCAATGAAGACGAAGACTACCCGAGCACATGACCAGCCACCTCCCATTCTAACGAACCAATATGCACCGTTTCACTAGTTGTATTATTAAAAAAAAAAGGAGACTTAGAGGAGAAGTAATCGTAATAGACATCCTACACATACATCGATCTGCTTCGTCTACCTCCTTCTCCAGCGAGGATCGCTGGTCATCGCGATTGTTGTATAAAGCACGACTCCACACCGGTGGCGGCACAAGTTGAGCTTAGGGGTAGAGGATAGAGCTCATTGTGGTGTGTTGTGGGTAAATAATGGAAGAGAAGTGGGTAACATTAGGGATAGGGTTGAAACAACATGGAAATGAGGTAACTATCCTTTGATCTGGTAAAGTTAAAGAAAAACAAATGGTAAGTTCTAGCTATTTATAGTTATGTGTTATTGAATCTAAAGCCACTAATTTGGTTATTCAAGCAACTAAAAAATAGTTAAGTGTTAACAACAAAACATGGAGTTAACAATTGAATATGCCCCATCACATATATTTGAGACTTCCTTAAAATGCAAAACAAGAAACTGTTAGATTGTTGAATAAAATAGTAACGGAATGGTTGCAACAACCCAAACCCGCCCTAGTTAAATCCAAAACCAAAAGTGCATTGCATTTTATCCCTAAACTCGAGATTATCCAACTCCCTGTAGTCACAATGAGGCAGTGATGTTGAGTTTGAGTTATTTTGCAGTCTAGACTGCCTCAGGAGGTTGTGAACGTTCTAGAGACATTTTCTTTTTTGATGTAGCAAATGACATTGGTAAATCTTATCTTTTGAGATTCATGGAGTAGGACAAGGGCAAACCCCCGTCTACAGCGCTTCTTGGGAGGAACATTTACAACACCTCTGCAACGACTCCAAGAACAAATCCTTTTTACCAAGATTAGCAAGTGTGATTTTGCGAAGAACGCATCGCTTATCTAGGGCATGTCATCACTGGTGATGGAGTTTCCACGAACCTGGAGAAAATAGAGGCAATGCGCGATTGGCCACAACCCAGAAATGTCAAAGCTCTGCGTGGATATTTGGGGCTCACAGGCTATTATCGTAAATTTGTTTTTGGGTATGGTCTGTTAGCTCGTCCTTTGTCGAACCTATTGAAGCGAAATTTGTTCACGTGGTCTCAAGAGGCACATGAGAGCTTTGAAGCTCTCAAGCTCGCCATGTCATCAACTCCAGTCCTCGCTCCACCAGACTTTTCCAAACCTTTCATCATCGAGGCAGACGCCTCAGACACAGCCATAGGTGTTGTCTTGATGCAAGCTGGACGACCAATTTCTTACATGAGCAAGGCCTTGGGTGATCGCAGTAGGACTCTAAGAACATATGAGAAGGAGTCGATGGCGATAGTCGCTTGCATTCAGAAATGGCGCCATTATTTGGCTAACAATCCATTTATAATTCGCACCGAAGAACAGAGTCTCAAGTACCTCCTCAAGCAATGGTGGGGGACGACGTATCAACAGAAATGGCTCTCTAAATTGATGGGATTGGATAACTCAATTGAATACAAGCGTGGTCGCGAAAATAGGGTTGTTGATGCTCTGTCTTGCATTCCTCACGAAACGATGACAGAGTTGTCCACAGTTCTCCCGACTTGGACCTTCGAGGTGTTGCCGAGCTATGAGAACAACGAGGAGATAGAGGGGTAGTTTTTGCAATTGTCCCTCGGTCCCAATTCTCTTCCTGGTTATTCTACTAAAAATAGCATGCTTGTGGTTGGGGGCAAGATATGATTAGGTCGAAGCCATGGCGTCTGCGAGAAGGTGATGTAATTTCTCCACAACACGGTTTTGGGTAGCCATTTGGGCGTCCTAGCAACAACGAAGCAAATCATGAAAATACTTCTTCTAGGCTCATATGGGGAAAAATATACAACGCTTTGTTATCGAATGTGAAACATGGCAGCGTTGCAAGGCTGAGAACGTCGCTTCACCAGGCCTCCTTCAACCTTTCCCAATTCCTTCTACTCTATGGACTCAAATCTCAATGGATTTTATCGAGGGTTTGCCTACTTTGGAAGGATTTGATTCAGTTTGGGTGATAGTGGATCGCTTTTCTAAGTACGCTCATTTTATTTCCCTCAAGCATCTATACACGACAACGCACTTGGGCAAGCTGTTCTTCGATACAATCTTCAAGCTCCATTGTCTCCCTCAAGACATTGTTTCGGATCGCGGTCGGCTCTTCCTCGGTAACTTTTGGTTGGAGCTATTCAAGCGCGTAGGAGTCAAGCTCAACTTGTCCACATCCAACCACCCTCAATCAGATAGTCAAACAAAACGTGTCAACCAGTGTCTCGAGAATTTCCTCAGAGCTATGATGCATTAAACTCCGAAAAAATGGGCGAAGTGGCTCATCTTGGAGGAATTTTGGTATAACTCGAGTTTTCATTCATCTCTAGGCCTATCGGCGTTTGAGGCCTTGTATGGTTACGCGCCACCGCTCTTTGGCATGTTCAGCGACCCTTCGTAGGTTTCGGCAGTGGATCAATTCATTCGCACTCGGGCAGAGCTTTCTAAGATCCTTCAGGAAAATCATTGCAAGGCACAGAATCAGATGAAATCCCAAGCAAACAAACATCGCTGGGAACACACATTTCAGGTCGATGACTAGGTGTATTTGAAGCTCCAGCCTTACTGCCATAACTCAGTCAACCTTCGAAAGAAAATGGAGCTCGTAGCACGGTACTACGACCCATTTCAAGTTACTGAGAAGTTGGGAACGGTGGCGTATTGTACCAGGTTGCCGGAGGAATCTCGTATTCACTCTGTTTTCCATGTCACGCTCCTTAAGAAGCATCTCGGGTACAAGAACCGTTTGGTGACTTCTCTTCCGGACACCACCGAAGATGGAGGCCTGAAATTACACCCCGTTGTTATTTTAGAGACTCGCATCATCAAATGCAAGAATGGCACAATCGTGCAATATCTCATTTTTGGGATGGCTCGGCTACAGAGGACGGGATGTGGGAGAATGCTTCTTCCATCCGCTCCCAATTTCCTGACTGGATTGCCAAAATCCAAGCTTGAGGACAAGCATGTCGATCAAGGGTGGATTGTCACGATTGCTTGTGTGACAAACAAGTATGATGTAGAAGATAGAAGAAACACAGCGTTTTGGTTTTAGTTCATTTAATGAAACAGTGCGTTCTATGGCAAGAGAGTCTTTGGTGTTTTGCATGGAGAGGCCACGTACGAGCTTGTGAGTGGCGGCCGAAGTTAAGCCACATTGTTGTCTTCCTCGTTTGTCTTAAGCACGGAGTTGCAGAGAAAACAGAGCAAGAGGCAGAAATTGTCGCGGGAGCATGAATCGCATGTTGATGTTGATCCATACATAGTTGATGCTTTAGGGTTTGGGTTATTTAGCAAGTAGCATAAAAACTGTTGTAAGAGACTTTGAGCTCTATATCTTTATCAATCAAGTTTCTCTTCGTTCATTTTCAACCTCAAGAGCATTCTTGTTCTTGACAAAACCCTAAAGAACCTGGCCAATAGATTCAGTCCAAGTACGAGATTTTACAAACGAGAAGAAACATGAAAACCCAATAAAAGGCAATCCACCTAACACCAACACATTTGTAGGAACATAACAAGTCTCAAATCCAAGAGAAAATAACGATGAAGTACATCCATAGCCCAAGACAGTGGACAATATTCCGAAATAGAACGTTCTAGAGACCTTATATTCCGAAATATAACTCAGGTTTCAATAGAACCCCAAAATGGCAAACAAATTCAACAGACGTTTTGCATTGTAAGCTCCTGATATATAACCAATAATGTTCCAATATTGGCATTTTTACAGCGGTCATTGTCAATCTACTGCTAGCCAAAATACATCACCTTTTCCATGTGATATACACTAAACACCAGTAGTTGATGCTTTAATCAACTACTGGTGTCTTGGTGCAACCTAATCAAGAGCATCCTGGCCAACTTAATGCCTTCACATCTTTGCTCTTAGTATTTCCATGAACATATACTTTTGGTTCTTTAACCTGCAGAAAATAACAAGGGTGTCTCGTTACAGTAGTAGCAAAAACTCCTTAAGTTTCAAAAGCTGACAGACATATTTATGAACTAAGGCATTAATCATTTATCAACTTTGATAATTTATCAAAAATAGTCGTTGTTGTAAGTTGGACGTAATAAAACAAATACTTTTTTTGTCATGTAAAAGTTGCGCCTAATCTATTGAATCCTTAAAATTTAACAATGACTCACCAATGAAATGGGTGGAAAGCTGCGTCGAAGACGAAACTTTGAGAACCCAGATACAGTGAACAAACACCTGAACCCATCTACGGTGGGATGCTCACTGTTCCAAGGAGAAAATGAGGGATCATTAACAATAAACATCAGTTTTAGCTGCTGCAAGTGTATCGATAATTAATGATAGAAGAATAAATACACACACTATATTGCTAAATTCTAACAGAACTAGCTCACTACATTATGTGCCTGTGTGGCTCACTTATTCAGCAGCTTCTATGGTAGAGAAGCTATAACAGCTGTTAGGTAAAATGTAACTTTCAATGTCCTACTGGGACCTGTAGCCCACAGGAGCCTCTAGACTCCAACAGCAGAAGCCGGGCAAGAATTGTTCCTCAAAGAATCAAACAGCCAAGCTTCACTGCCAAATAAAGTAAATTCTAGAAATTGACACAAAGAGCAATAATATAAAAATTCAAATAACATGCAATGAAGGCAAGTAGGGCGCTCTGAACGACCCCATTTTGTGTATCAAAGAGTCATTAATGTCTCAAAAGCATACCAATTAATCATTGGGTTATTTTCTTGTTCATTGGATACTGCATGCTAGATTCATATTAGTAAACCCATTGATTGTCATAAGAGCCCACGACTGGGGATAAGTTTTTTTTATAGTGTAAACAATATTTTGAGTGTGTGTGTGTGTAACCATGGCATCTTTGTATATGATAAGGTGGGGGAATAAATGAAATACCCAAAAACACTGATGAGCTAGGAAATGCAAAGGCATCATGCAAAAATAAGAAGAAAAATAAAGGGTTAATTTTCAAAAAGTGCATTGAAGTTTTGTCCACAAACGAAAACATGCATAAACTTTTGTCCATGCTTTGTGGGTGCACTGTGAAGTTTTGTCCACCAACTTTTTTAGAAAAACGTAACAGGTTAATTGTCAAAAACTATCCTAAAGTATTGCCCACACAACTATAGAATGCATTATGAATTGCCCACACAACTGTAGAATGTATTATGTATTGCCCACAAATCTATTGAATCAGCGAAAAACTGCCTAGACTATTCATTCTGAACTTCCCTGTTACGTTTTTCTAAAAAAGCCGGTGGACAAAACTTCAACGCACCCACAAAGCATGGACAAAAGTTTATGTATGTTTTCGTTTGTGGGCAAAACTTCAATGCACTTTTTGACAATTAACCCCAAAATAAAATACTGAATTTGAATGCTCTAACTGAAGGATGCTAATCAAGAATAATAAAAATGAACTATAAACTCACTTTATAAGATATGTAAAATTACTCTGACAAAGTTGACTCACGGGTATCCCCTCTTCTTTAGAATACCTGCAATATGATTGAAAAATTATGAGCGCATATAAGCATGGTATATCATAGAAACTATATTGAATGGCATGTTGTGAACTCTAAAGACATAACATGAACACATCAAAAATTATCTTCGAGTTTTGTGTCCTACGGCTTGGAGATAAATTCTACCACAAATTTAAGTCCCAGTACACAAGAACAAAAGATACCTCCATGGAAAACCACTTTCGCAAAATCGGGATATTCCATTCATGGCTGAAAAGGTATCAATATGAACCCACGGCTCATCTTTACTGCCACTGAACTGGCCTGTCAGAAACTCAAATGTTTTGAGGCAAAATCAATTTGGGCAATCAACTATAATTAATAGACACATAAGTCTCACACTAGGGTACTTCCAACTATACACACATTTAATGGTATTATAGATCATACGTAGAAAATATATTTCAAGATTTGTGTCAGGACACTGTAAATAAAATTTTAATACATAGGGCATAGACGCTAATTTAAGTTATGAGAGAGGAGAGAGAGAACTCACCAACTCTATGTAATTCTTTGATTGCATGACCACTAGGATAATTTTCGTATGATGCCACAAAAGTTATGATGGTGCACCCTAGACTAAACATTGGAAAATGAGTATATAAAGTGTAAGTAAATCAACCAAACTAAAATACAAAATGACTAATAATCTACCTTATCAAAAGCAATCCCAGCATAATGACATAGAGCAAGTTCCAAAACGTCTTCTTCCTGTTATTGTATCTGTGGTCAGGGTCAGAAATTATAATGTTTGTCAGCACAGTACAGGAATCACAAATAAGGTAAGCAGTATTATTAAGTAAAGAACAGCAGACTTGTAGCAAATTGTTAAAAGGTTTAACATAAGAACTTATAGCAACATTTGGGAAACATTGTCGAAATGACAGTTAAAAGGTTGTGTGCATACTTCAAGATGCAAACAAAAATATATTTTTTTCAACCTCAAAAAGTCAGGCAAGATGCCTGAATTCTCTTTACTTATTACTTTTGCATGATAAACAATAATTTACTCTGTCGATTTTTGAGATTATAGAATAACTCAGTTTTTATAAAGCATTGAATATCGGGAAACCATTACAAAATTCAAACATAATGCAATTACAGGGGCATGGATGCTTAGCCTGAAAAAATATAGACAATTATCCAAAAACGTAAATAATCATATTTATCGATATGTTAGGCCTTAACTAATAAGGATATTACTTGCATCACAGTCTATTACAGAGTAAGGGACCACATAAACATTAACACCAAATGAAGCAGTTTTCTGAAGATGTGTGGTATGTACTGATAATCAAGATAGACAAGAAATAGAAACCGCTGATTGTGTCCTAAAGCAGGAAGTCAGCAGCAAAGTACAATTATTAGCTACCAGCACACCTATTTAAAATTTAACATACATTCTGGCAGCTCCAGTTGCAGCAGCTAAGTTGAAGATTGGAACTGAGCTAATGATAAAACGGAGTTCCTGCATCATTGTAGCAAGTTATAATGTATTTGAGTCAAATAAGCAGCTGAAGTTCACATTCCAAGAGTGATACCTTATGGGGAAGCTTAGAGTAAAGTAGGATGAAAGCAAAAACAGGAAGGACAAATAATCGAACTCTTCTGTCTAGTATGGAACCAAGCTACAAAAAAAGATAGTGTCATGTTAACAGCTATAGAGTTTCACATCTGGGTGCAGTTAAAAATGAACAGCTCTGACAATGCATTAAATATCCATTCTCCAAGTCTCCAACCCCAAACTGTGCATCAGTATGAAAATAGCCTAAAAAGTATTCCAGTCGTTTTCTGTGTGCATCAGTATACCTAAAGTAATGCCAACAGTATCAGAGCAGCATAACTTATATTACATGAGAAGCAGGTTAATAGTACTAGCTGCTACTCCCTCCATACCAAATTATGATACATTCCTTTAACAGACGTTCGAAAATACGTGCCTAGTTTCAATTTCAGCTAGTTAATTAATCATGGATTACGAATAATCTCCCTCCATAAGTTTAGTTATGACAGTTCGTGAAGTGGGCATATGGGAGCACACGGGTGTAAAAGGGAAACTCAAGCACTATAATTTGAAAGGTTAATTTCTGCAGACAGACATAGGGAAACTTATTTGGAGTGGAGCATCATTTATTTTCCATGTATGTGCAGTACAGAACTGCATGATAACAAAACCTATAGCGATAGTGATACAAAGCATTGGCAAAAGGTAAATGACCCATGCCACAGAAAACATCACCAACAATAAAGTTGGAGCACCACTCTATAGAAGCTAGTGCATGATGCATGAGATAACTATGCCGACTAAATGAAAGGGAACATTAACATTTTACAGCTTCCGGGACTCACCACAGAAAGAGGATATGCAGCAAGCAACGAACGGGGGAGTGCTGAAGTGAAGTACCAGTGGAAGGGCTGTGTCTGGAAAACATGCCGTATAAAGGAGAACAACATAAACTAAATGTAGATAACCATTTAGCATCAACAAAACATGATATACCAACTTCATTGCTTCATATGTACTTTATGAACCAAGCATGCTAATAAGCATATATTCACATTGTAAGTTCTACACATCATACCCAAAGCAACCAAACGTTGATCTCCCTAAAAAGAACAGGAGTCAGTTAAAAATAACAATTTATTGAGTTTCCTCTAACTTCCATCAAAACAATTTTGATATTGAACATTGAGGTCAACGTCCAGGCAAAATAATAACTCATACCATAAAAGAGAAAATATAATGAATGGATACATTGGCCTCTTAAGATTGTGCAAGTTTCTTAACAAACCCATTTTGCATGTGCTGTAAATTATGCGAACACTGAACTCAGGCAAACACACTGGGGAATAAAAGGTTAAGCTAATAAAAAAAAGGCAACACTAGCACAGACCTGACACCTGATCTGAAATTAAAGGTGGCAAAAAAAGCAGAAGTCATATGATCATTGGTTCTATTTCTGTAGTAAATCCCTTGTTTGCAGTCAACAAGTTTCCATCAGGATATAAAGTTAGGAGATAATGGATGTGGTATACTAACAAGAGAATCACCAAAGCTTGCATGTTCAACTGGTCAAACACTTGAACTTAGGTCTCGAGACTTAGGTTCAATTCCCAGCGGCAGCAGCGGTGCCCCACTCCTATTTTATTTATTCCCAATTTCTGTTAGGCCCTTTGGGCCACTCTCTATTCAGACCTTGTAGGGCCTTTCTCAAAGTGGGGGTCATAAAAAAATGTAGAGCTCTCTTCTACATAGGGGAGCTCCTGCTTGATACATCAATCTTAAAAAGTTCTTTAAGAAAAAAAAAATGTTTGGTGCTCCCTTGGTTCTACATAAGCCAAGGTCATGGGACCAAATGCTTTGATACACCTGATTTAAAAATCAAATCTCACAGACAGATCTCAATTGAAATACTCCATCAAATATGTTCTAAATTCTAGAACACAAATACACACCATGCACATATTCGTTCACAAAGGATACACCCCACTCAGAACTCCGATTCAGAACAGAATTGAACCAAAAAACTTCAAACTCAGGCCACACCAACCGCTTCCACATAACTGAATCAATCAATGTAGTAAGACCTGCACCAAGGAGAACATTATATATTTTTAACCAAGGAATTGCTAGTTTAATAAAATCTCTAGTATATAATTTGTTTTGCTTAGCAAGGAATTTCTACATGTAAGTTACAGAAT
The DNA here is from genome assembly GCA_963921825.1 of Erodium maritimum. NCBI lineage: Eukaryota > Viridiplantae > Streptophyta > Magnoliopsida > Geraniales > Geraniaceae > Erodium > Erodium maritimum. The sequence continues at coordinate 49,754,287 of OY997588.1, forward strand.
GCGGAAAAGAACTACCACTGCAAAGATAAAAGATTCACCAACCTATGCAAAATAGTGCAGTCAAAACACAGCTTTTGATTGCTTTCCACAATGAGATTGAATTGGTCTGTCCTTGATAAACAGTTGTTATGACAGTGAGGCATAATCTTCTTGGATTGAAGAATATATTTTAATAAAACATAATTGCAGAAAAAATGGAAGCCCTAAGTGGAAGTCTTAAATAAGCTATGCATGTCTGTACAACAATAGCGTAAAGATGCAATAAAGCAGCCCATCCCTCCCATGTTTAGATGGATTTTGCTCATTCTCCTGGTTTCATTTGAAAATCTTATCTGTTTGAGTTATGTGTTTGATTCATATTCTTGTTTTACCATTATAGAAATTGTAGCCCCTCTACCTTCGTAATGTACATGATAGACTATCAACATAGAAATTTCTAATTTGCAATACTATTTATGGATTATCCTTACCTCCATCCAAAGGGAATAATCATCTGTTTTTAGTACCTTCTGAGTTCATTTGTAAAATTCTTCTCTGTTTGATGTTTTGTGGATTATAGATATAGCGCTGAGCTTACTACATACATATACAAACTGAAGGCTATCTCCTAATTTTAGAAACATGTCTCCTTCTTAATTCAATACATACATTTTATGTGCCGTTCTCTAGTTGTAGGGTTAGTTTCCTCAGTTCCGAGTAAAAAAAAAAAATCAATGATGTTTAGTGTAATTAATGCAGCAATATCATTGTAATTATTAATTCGAATTTGCATGAAATTTAGTGGCAAGAGTTTAAACTCTGTGTCATGCAGACAGTTGTAAGATAAGAACTAATACGAAGTCATGAGTTAACCAATTCCTATGATGATATCCAGTTTACCAAGAATACCTACATGACAATAAACAGTAAAAGCAAATGACTACTTACCAACAAAAATTCCAAGCCAAGAGGGCAAAGAAGTAGCAGCATATCACATCTAAATACGATTGTAGAGAAAATCTGATATAAAATAATAAGACTATCAGATTATTGACATTAGTTACATGGCGAATGATAATACATGAAAGAATATGATTAATGCTTAATGGTAATGTGGATATTTTGTATTAGGGATAATTGTCAAAACATGCACTAAAGTTTCGTCCACAAATGAAATAGTGCACAATGTTTCGTCCACGTTGTGTGGCTACCCTAAAGTTTCGTCCACGAACATTTGTTAGTAAAATTACTTATGAAACCTAAATCAGCAAATTACTTTTGGGGGTAGCCACACAACGTGGACGAAACGTTGTGCGCTATTTCATTTGTGGACGAAACTTTAGGGTAGCCACACAGCGTGGACGAAACGTTCTGCACTATTTCATTTTGTGGACGAAACTTTAGGGTAGCCACGCAACGTGGACGAAACGTTGTGCACTATTTCATTTGTGGATGAAACTTTAGTGCATGTTTTGACAATTATCCCTTTATATTACATATCCAAAAAAAGAAGAACCAAGAGTCATGGAGCAACAATGTATGTTAATGATACGATAAGTTCGACAAATAAAACAAAAGAAATACGTGCATACACAATTGACCAGAGAAAGAACATAAATAAAAACCTTTAATGGACAACAAAAGATGCATGCATGAACTACAATATAACCGTTAGATTAGAAATTGCAATAACTGCAGATTATGCCATTATTGTAATGCCAATGCATGAGAAAGACGCAGATTCTATCCTGCCATTGATGGTTGACACTGGTGATATGACCAGAATACCTTCCATTAGTCCATACAGATCTCTTTAACACTTTAACATTTAACAAATGATTGTCTATCGCACACACTAGTTTAATACAGCATTCAACATTTTCAATAAAAATGATTTGCTTAATTCCTTTGTTTCTGTTTGTAAATTTTTTTTTGTATTTCATTTTAATGATACTCATTTGCCCTTTTAATTTCAGTAGTGCACTGAACAAAATGAAAATTAAGCATACCATTAATCTTATACTAGTTTGTGAGACTTCAAACGTGTAAAGGTTGACTTACAAAGCAGGAAAATTGTACCATATATTTCTGATGTTCCAGGCTATCTGGAGTGCGGTTACCAGATGAACAAAAAAGTAAAGTTGAAATGAACTCTAAGACAATGTAGACGTTCTAAAACCAACTAAACAGAAAGGGCAATGTTGCTGTTTGAAATGAAACCCAGCACAACATACCTGCACATGATATTAGCAAAGGCGATAAGGAATAGAACTCCCTCAATCCCAAAATAAGAATCCAATTTCCAAAAAGGATATTCCAAAACAATCGTCTCATTTCCTTTTTAGTTAGCTAATTAGCATAGATTACCAATAATATCCTACCATGAGTTAGTTACAACAACTTAAGTAGTGGGGACATTGGAACAAAGGGTGTAATGGGTGGAAAGTCAAACAAAATCCTTCATTCTTTCCCAAAGTCACAAGGAACACTTTTGGGACAGTAACACAATATTTTTGAAAATTTAAAAGAAAAAACTCACGAACTAGACATGAACATCTTCAATCAGGAATTGCATACATGCGTAAATATTAGCAACTAAAATCCAATAGATGTGATGAACTCAATCCAACTACAAAGAGTTGGGGATAATATATAGCAGACTTCGCCATCCAGCATAATTAACATTTGACCTAGAATATAGATTTCCCTTGCACTTCAGTCAAACAGTTATGCCGAATGACAAAACCTCCAATGCATAACATTAAATTTCCGTTGACATACCAGACAGTTCAATGATGTATATAAATTTCCCTTGAGCCAATAGCCATATGCCAAGTTGACTGCATAACAATGAGGAACAAAATTAACAGCAGTAACTAAAAGTGCTCAAAGATTCCGAGTGCGAACTACTATCCGCCATATAGAAGAGCATTGTGTTTTAGAACAAGTAGCAGAAAATGACAAAAACAACATAACAAGCACTGACATGACAACCATTTTAAATAGCTAGATGAGAAAAAGAAAAAAAAAACAGTTAGGGACCAGCGCTAATGTGTGATCCGCTCGAGATACGCCTAACAAAATCGTCTCCTGACAGTTTTACGAACTGTAGACACTGCTTGAGCTCTCTTTTCCGTTAATAGAGTTTCATCCAAGAGGATTTCCTAGATGCAGCTACCAGTGAAAGAGGGCGTGTAATAGCTCACCAATTGAGCTAGTGGGTCCTCTTTAAAGAGAAGGGTACCCTCAGGAATGAGGACACAGGTGGTGGATGTCTGTTGTCTATTTCTTCCTACAATGTCGATAGGTTGTTTACCTATTTCTCCAGAAATAATTGCAAAGAAAACAAATATATTCAGGGTTCCAATCAGTATCTCCTAAGACAGAGCTCATTGGGCTTTCTTTAATATACGAGAGAAAGCTTCTCTTAAGTGGGGTCAAAAATCATCTTCCAGCTACTCCACCAATCCTATTCATGAGGGTTCTATTACTCACTCGGATAACGACGATGTGAAACAACTCCAAACAACTACATCGCATAATGACGGTGCGAAACAACTTCGAGCAACTATGTTGTATCACGATTCACGACGGTGCAAAACATCTTCAAGTAAGCACGATGGCGCAAACCATGCTGATTTTACGGATGCACAAGAATGTGTGATTTTTAGGATCACCAAAACCCTATAAATGAACTGGAAAGAAGAGAATCAGAAAAACTGGCTGGACATAGCCAACCATCAGCCTGTGAGCAGTAGCAGAACGGATGAACAGTATCCAGCGGAACAGTGTCCAATGAACAGAGTGGATGAACAGTAACAATGAGTGAAAATGGAAATTGTGAACAATAATGCCTTGCCCACCCGCTAAACCATATAATGAGTAGGCAAAGAAAAAACTCACCCAAATCTATCCTAGGATCGAAAAGGCTCTTACACCATGTTCAATTTCTATAAGATATGATTGATGATTCTTTTTCAATACAATGAGAGCATCCCTTTATATAGGGACTAAATCTATACTATATAGGAAATACTAATACTAAAAAACATAGGAAACCAAACTAAACTAGGAATAGGAAATACTTATAGCTGGAAATAAACTAAACTGTAACAAATTAAACATGGACAAAACTGTTGCTACATTTTGCAGAGAGACGATAGTACAGTTTTATCTAATCACTAGTGTTTACAGATGAACTTGTTACACATTAAAGTTGCTTTGTCAGGAGAAAAGCAAAGGACAAAATGTATAATATTCACAGGCCCGGGTTTTGTTGCTAGAGCATTGTTATCAGGGAGATATCATAAAAACCATATTGTAATTACAAATTTAACCATCATCATAATAGGCATAAAGTCTTGTATAAATGTTCATGGTTATAGTACTATGATTGTGAGAGAGATAAGCTAATCAAAAGAAATAACCATTACTGTCTATTGACTATGTTGTTACAAGCAAGTGCTTCATTGATAAACCTAATTATACCATTATTATCTCCATTTTGATATTAATTCATGGAGAGGCTTAGTTCATCTATGGCATAACAGTCAGCAGGTAAGTTTTAAGCTGATCCAAATCATTTGTTGAGCATGACGGCATGACACTAAACCTTAAATAGAATGAACAAGCCAGAATATATAACAAGATGACTATCTCTACCACAATAGATGTTCTATAATTAGTTTGACCAAGGGCACCTAGCATAAACCATAAATAAATAAACAAACATTGATAAGTTGCATTCACTATAGTTAAGACAGCCTAGAATAGATTTTGTCATGCTCAGCTAGATAGCATTTTCCGAAACAAAAGCCAGAATATCCACACAGCAAGAGGAAGACTAAGAAGGAGAAAACTACGCCTACAAGTGTAAGTGACCATAAATGAAGTTAAACCAGTTAGGAGCATCACCTACACCCAAAGCCAGAATATTCGGAAGAGGCCGACTGCAGTAGAACAACAAATGGAATTGAAGGGCGGTTAATATCACAAAGAAAGCTTCTACTTGATGTCCAAACTTATCTCTAACCTGCTCAAACAAAATGTATTTGCAGCTCACAAACTAACACTTAGGAATATCAAACATCAAGAGGCTATAGCTTTTCAGAGAAAGATGACATCCTGTCCATGTTGAACCTTAAGCAACATGAGGTTACAATTTATCATAATGATGACTTTAAACTGTGAAATATTTATGAAACAAAAGTTTTCCAATGAATGTTTTAAAAGCACTGGTCAACAAGAATCTGCTTTGCAAGCTAACAATGTTCTAAAAAATCAACCATGTATCACATACTGTTTATGAGAACCCAGACACGCCTCCAATCAGATGGATGAAGGACTTGCCAACAACTCATGATATATAAAGCAAACTGATCACCCAATGATCCACTCAATCTAAACGCGTGAATGAACTGCTTAACGCCGAACAATTGAACAAATGAAGATCCAGTGACAGACTAAGGGTTCTCAGCAAACAACATGATGGCATTAGGTAGCAGCAGGGGATAAAAGGCAGAAGAATGGGACAGGAAAGAAGAAATATTCAGAAAACTTAACAATCACTTGTCCCAAACTTAGCCTACATATGAAGTTAATAAAAGTATTAGACTTACTTAAATTCAAAAACTACCATGATCAATAAATAGGGAAATTATGTAAAATAAATTTCAAAACACCCTAAATTAATTCCTAGATATCTATTTTACCTCCCACATAATTGACTCCATAAGTAATGAATCAGCCTTTAACAACAAAGGGACATCACATATCATGGCATTCAGCTTGTGCATAAACCACTTCATTGCTTTTGGTTTAGCTAATTTTCCAAAACACTGCATTGTTATATCTGCGTGATTCTCAACATACCTTACGCCTACATGATAAATACTGCATTGCATTTCAGGTGATGGAAAGAATAAATAACATCCATTCATGTTCGGCAACATTCTATCTTAGGCTTAGGATGCAGCTTAATTAATTACATAAAGTAGTTTGAACTTTACAATTCATAAACGATAGGACTGTGAAAGTTAACTGAATACATTCAAACTAACCAAACAAACAAAGTAAAAGTAGATAACTGCATACCTGAATGCGGAAAAATCGTAAAGTGGATAATATGATGCCCCCTAATGCCAAACGAACTATGCAATAAAATAGCAGTAACTTAGGTGGCCATATAAGGAAATAATATTAAACATATAACTAATAAAAGATACTAAAATAATTGGCATACAGGTGGCAAAACAATATACCATGTGAAGTCTGATCATTTTAGTATGGAAAATCAAAATCTAGTTCATGAAGATTATATGAAGGATGTTGGAAATAAGATTGTCAAAGCTACTGATAAGAGAGGATAAAAAACAAACTTTAACTATGCAATGCTATTGCAGATGCTACCAATCAAAGAACATTATGTATCAAGAAATACAGTTACATAGAAGACATGTGTTACAGAGATCTTAAGCAGATAAGAATATTATTAAGTGACAAAAGGAGTTTAATAGTAAGATGATACGGCTCATTAAAGATTTACCATAAATGTGTTACACAACTATTCAAAGTAAAGGAGAACTTAATTATTAAGATCATCCACGATAGTATATGATGATTCAGACATGTGGCCAATACCAACAGACAACTGATCCGTGTCCAGTTCATGGTTCAGGTTTGAAATAGGAAATGTTTATGACTGAACCAATCCAACTAATTACATTCAAACAATCAAATAATTATTAAGTTAAGGGCATACAAAGTGTTGGTGGAAAAAATTCAACTAACAAAACCTCAAAATTTATTTTCCTTCCTCAATTTGCCCTGTAGAATTCTGAAAAATATTATTTTTGAACTATAACAATGATACAACTTTTATGAACACTTCGATTTCATCAAGTGCACTCTATAAACAAGGAAAAAAATAGTCCAAGGTTCTCATTAAGTAGTATGCTTTCAACTTCAAGTATATTTCTCACACTTTCAAATTATTGAAGTGTCAAACATCAAGGTCAATGTAATAGATTATGGTGACTTTTGCTATTAACAGAATATCATTCTAAGATCTATGTTTCCGTAACTGACAGAGATAAAAACACTCCAATGCTAGTAAAAAGGCATCCGTTTGAATGTTACTTCATATTATTCATGTGTCACCTTCGCAGACTAGAACCATAAGTTACTGGCCATCGAGTAACGAAATATTATTCAGAAAGATACGAAACTAAAGGTGAAGAATATACTATTCATCAGGAAATAAATAATAAATAATGCAAAAATACATTTTAAACGCGAACAGGTTTATATCGGTCCACTCAGTTTCCCGAAGAGCCTACCTATAAAAAGACCATAAATCTTTGGCAAATGCAGCAAGCTTGCTGCTAACATAGCAGGAGAAGCCAGAATTGATACAAGGAATGCACCTATAAGACAAAAGAATCAGAAGCTTATTTTGTAGCCAAAGGATAGAATATTACTTCATAGGGCAGTAAGAAGATAAAAATGCACCAATAGCACTAAGTCTACCAAAATGAATAACAAGGGTAGTGTTTTTCTACTCATGTACTCAAGTCCATTACAAGGCCAACGGTAAAGGATTGAACATGACATATTGACCGAGTTATAGAGAAAACACTTACCGATGAAGGTGCGGGGAACAACTCCAGGAAACTCCATGTGATCATACTGAAACATGAAAATATCCAAACTAAAGAGAATGAGCTATGCAGTCACAGAAATTTTTGGTGATGATAGAAACAAGGGAAAACTCCCGGATATAACTATCATTTGACTTTATAGTACAAGGTATACTTATTGACTTTCTTATCGTCCAAAATACACGGTCCGGCAAAATAATTATCACAAACCATAATTTTCTGTCCAAAAACACGGAATATTATGTGTTTTTGGACAGAATATTCCATGTTTTGAACGGAATATTCCGTGTTTTTTGACAGAAAATTATGGGTTTTGATCATTATTTTACCAGACCATGTATTTTGGACGATAAGAAAGTCAGTAGGTATATCTTGTACTATAAAGTCAAATTATAGTTATATCATGGAGTTTTCCCTAGAAACAAACAAAAGGGATAGAGCCATCCAGACTTACATTGTCTAACTGATCTCGGTGAAAAAGAATATCATGCATTGCCTCCAGAAAATGAAAAAATAACAATCAATAATAAGAAAAATAACACAACAAAGGAAGAGATTTAACAAGAGCGGGCGGAAAATAAATCAAAGTATTGATTGATCATGTTAATTCCAAGTATGCCAATTGCTCAGTGATATGTAGGAAGAAAAATGAACAAGAAATGGAGCAGTGTATGTAATAGAAGCATTAGAGGAATAGGAATAACCTGAAGATTGAAACTTTCTTCAACTTTAGTGTACGGAATAGTGAAGACATAAAATGCAGCCACTGATCCCAACAGCAAATCATAACCTTAACCATCACAGACATCAAATTTCGTAAGAAAAGTATGAAGCTAAGAGGGAATCCCCAATCAACACAATGTTTTAGGTTTAGGTGGTGAGAATTTTACATACGGTAAAGCTCGAGAAACTTGGGAGATTTGGAGGCCATTGAAGAATCTCCTGCTGCCGATGGCTCTATCAGTTCCACAACACGCAAATTTAGGCTATAGAATCAAAACATTGATCAAGGCAGTATTTTCGGCAAATTTTGGAGAACAGCTTTAATTTATAAATTATTTTCCAAACAAACCTCCTTTCAATAACTTTTAAGAAATTTTCAGTTAATTACATCTATTTATCTATAATTTTTGCCTATTCTATATAACTATTTTTTTATTTGAAAAGTACCTTAATTTTCAATCATTTTCTCTCTACTATTTTGTTTGTTAGTTTTTAGATGGAAAAAAAAGTTATGTATATATTTATCAGAAATGACATAATTATCCTTAGAAAAAATTTCATTTTAATACCTTGATAAATATTTATTTGCATTATAATACCCTGACTTGTTTTTTTTTGCATTATAATTCCCTGACAAACTTTTAATTTCACTTTCATACCCAACCGTCAGCTTCTGGACGAAAAAGACGTGCATGTGCGTTTCACGTGTGGTTTTACTAATTTTATTTCCGAAACTACCCCTTATGATTGTTAGAATATATTGCTTGTGCGTAGTTGAACACAAACATGAGTTTGAGTTGCGAATATGAGGAGGTGAAGGTTGTGTGGAGATGAAGACGATGGTTTGAGATTGGGTGGAGAAGAAATTTAAAAGGTTTGGGGTGAAGTTTGGATGAAATCGAGAGGTTGGGGTGAAGCTCGAAGCTTGAACATGTCGAACGCGAGGAAGAAGTGGTTCTGCTACTGTGGAGTTGAAGCAATTGTACAAACCTCAACCACGAAGTTGAATCCAGGAAGGAGGTTTGTTGGTTGTGGGAATTACATGGTCAGTTCTCCATTTCATTTGCAATTTAGGTTTTTGTGAATTTATTGTTATCTTAATTTAGGGTTTGTGTGAGGTGTTTTTGATGGAGTGATTCAAAGTGCGGTTTCTTTCGTTAGATTGATGGACCAACATACGAATCTGGGAAGAGAAAGTCATTGTTTTGTTTGAGGAATTCAAACAACTAGAAGATAGAGTTGTAAGGATGAAAGATGATAGTTGTAAGTTGTTTAAGCAAGTGAAAGTTACAGAAAAGCATCTTGCAAAGTTGGGAGATTAGAGTTTTTTTTTTATAAGCTAAAAATTTATTAAGCAATTGTTCTATAAGACTATAGAACAAAGCAAGAAAAGATCCAAAAAGACTTTTTCCTCAGACCATTACAACTACAAAGAGCAAAAACAGAACCGGAACCAAACAAGATGTAAACAAAACACCTTGTCTATTTCCTATCCGGGTTCAAACAAGTAAACCGGTTAGAAACCAGAACAGGGGTCAGAGCTTGATCTGAAGTCGGTTTTCTTCTTGTACTGATCGAGGGCTAAAGAACAGAGATGAACAACCTTTTTACCAACTTTCGAGCTATAGCTCCAATTACCTGAGTTATCCTTTTTGGCTACCTTCACAGTGAAACGTCCCGTTTTGTCCCCTTTATTAACAGAAGTCCTGGCTCTTGTCTGATACACTACGATTGGTTGAGCAATCACCTTCAACTGACCCTTCTTTGGGCGACCACGTCTTTTTGGCCCAGCCCTAGAGATCGGTAGTTTTACCAAGGTTTCCTTCCATAGGCTACCTTGAAACCCGCCTTCCAGAGTCGGTTCACCACCCAGAAGAAGATTGTCATGTGCTTCTAAACCCGAGCTCGCAACTACGGGCCCAGATCAGTCCCAATTCGCTTAAAAACGAGCATCTGGGCCTTTTCAGATGGCTTTGTGTAAGAACCTCCCCGGTCGACACCGGTCGAACCGGTGAAATTTGGGAAAAATTGACTTTCCGCCAGAAAAGTCAACCAATGACTCCGGGGGTCATTTGGGACCTTTCCGGGACCCAAAAAGCTTAGTCGTCGTTACGATTAGCTTAGTTGGATCGTTTCCTTTCAAGTATGTAATTTTACGAAAAGGTCAAATCTGGGTCAAACGGGGACAAATTAAGGACTTTATCGAATTTAATTAAATGGGCTGAAAGAATTATGGGTAGAGGAGGAGAAGAAAAGGGTGGAGAAAGACTCAATTGCCCTCATTTTGGGCCAAATGAGAAGAAAGGGAGCAAGATGGGCAAAATGGTCTTTTCTAGTTTAGGTTAAAGGTAACATTTGAGCCAAAAATCTGCTCACACCTTGCCTTGGCCGAATTTCACTAGAGAGAGAGAGAGAGTGGAGCTCCATTGCTTGAAGAAGAAGAAAGTGAAGAAAAATGAGTCCTTTTGGTTGATTTTCACTACCAATCTTCTCCAAATCTACTTATTTCTCATCCCCTCTCCATTTCCTAAGGTGAGTACCCATTAAAACTCTCTTTTGATGAAGTTTGGGTTGTGGGTTTGGTAGAGAATGCATGAACTAGCTTGGGTGTTAAGGGATTTAGGTTTTTCCTTGATTAAATGGTTGATTTGTGGGGAAAAAATGGAGATTTATGATGGAATTTAATTGGGTATTGTTGATTTGATGAAAACCCACCATGGGTCTTGGAGTATTGAGGTTTTGGGACTGGTTTTGGAGGTTTTGGAGGTCAACAATGGAGTTTTGGAGGATTTGGTTCGTGGGTATGAAGCTGGAGGAAGAAGAAGAAGAGTGTTGTTCGGACCCGTCACGGTTCCCTGACGGGAACCGTGACGGAGGCCGTGACGGCACACGTCACGGTTCCGTGAGGTTGACCGTGACGGTGTAGGTCACGGTTCCGTGACCCAGACCGTAACGGAGCCCGTTAAGGCTCCGTGACCCGAACCGTGATGGTTCAGAAATGGATCTTTTAGGCCCATCTTGGGTGTTTTTGGGTAATTAGGAAGGTTGTCGTTAACCGAACGTTTTGGGGATTATACCGAGTGTTTACTCTTTAAACCACCCTTGAATTATTATTTATTCTCGTATTACTTTGTGATCTTAAACGTTGTTCCCGATCATGGCGGAGGAGGCTACTAGACTACTCGTGGTTGCTCATGTTGGATAGCGGTTGATGTAGGGAAAAGTAGCACATACCAGTTTAATTATGGAAAGTTACTAGAATGCATATAGGATATGAACAACCGGAATAATTGTAGAATCGCATGTAGGATGTGAATAACTAGAGTAGTCGTTTAACATATGGAACCACCTGCGGGCCATGTCGTGCCCGTAGGTGTGAGACTTATTGTGCTGTAGAATCACATGTGGCCAGGTCGTGTCGTAGGATTGTGTGCTGGTTGCGCTTGTTTGTGATTAGTAGCCTGTAATGCTGATTAGTGGTATGTTCCGTGGTTAATTTAAGGATCATGATATGCTATAAGAGCGTGGTGAATGTTGGTATAAATTGTTGTCTTATGATATGATCGGGTGAATGATAGACCGATGTGGTGTGTTCGGTAAGTTATGTCGGTATGATATGTTCGGTATGATATGTTTGGTATGGTACATGTGGTGTGATTTGTACCCCGTGCTACGGGAAGATACCCGACCGACGGAGGATTCCGGTCCGGTATTGTATGAGTTTCACCCCGATGTTGTGTGTCCGGGAAGACATCTAGACCGATGCTGTATTCCGGTAGGATGTGTTTGTATGAGTTTCACCCTGATGTTGTGTGTCCGGGAAGACATCTAGATCGATGTTGTATTCCGGTAGGATGTGTTTGTATGAGTTTCACCCCGATGTTGTGTGTCCGGGAAGACATCTAGACCGATGATGTATTCCGGTAAGATGTGTTTGCATGAGTTTCACCCCGATGCTGTGTGTCCGGGAAGACATCTAGACCGATGATGTGTTCCGGTATGATGTGATCGTATGAGTTTCACCCCGATGATGTGTGTCCGGGAAGATATCTAGACCGATGTTGTGTTCCGGTACGATATGTTGAGTCGTGCGGTGCGACCGGCGTATCATGGTATACCTACCTTATGTCTGTATGACATCGGGTTTGAGTGGCGTTCGTATTTGGTGTCGCTACAGACAGTCCCGTTGTATGGGTGTTTCTTTGTCTTGGATCTAGTGTCGATAATGGTGTGCTCCTGTTTGTTTTAGTTTGTGTTGTTGCTTTACTAGTATGCCAAATTTGAACGGGTATCCGTGGTGACGGAGTGGAAGCTCATCCCCTTTTACTACTTTTTCCTACTGAGCGAAAGCTCATCCCCTTCATTACTGTTTTTACAGGGTTTTGAGCGTGATTTGGTTTAGAGGACGGCTCGGAGCTCGGGAGCTTATCAAGAGTCCAGGTGTTATTTTCTTAGTAGAGACGTGCTCACTTTCGTTGTACTAAACCTTGCTTTATTTTGGATTTCGAGCGTTTGACTCGTGTTACCGGAATTGTTTGGTTTTTGAACTAAATTCGGAGAATTATTTCGTTTTAAAATTCAGTTATTATTATTATTTTAGTTCACGTCTCGAGTCCAGTCAATACCGGATTTGGGGCGTGACAGTTTGTTTTACAAAACCCGACTGAAACAGGCCCAGAACACCCATGTGGCAGGCCCAACCCGACCAGGTCAGTAGACAGACCTGCCTGGTCAAGATCAAGCCCATCCTAACAGTTCACCCGGCCCAAATCCGCCTTAAAATCCTCAGGCCCAGCAACAAGCCCACATGCTACAAGCTCACGATTCAGAGTCGTAGTCGGAGACGACGTCACGTCCGTGATCTATGGCTAGATCAAGTCCGAATCTGCATGACTGGCAATCCCTTGATTTGATTTCGAAATCCCTTGATTCGAAATTGAAATCCCTTGAATCAAGGGATCCACACCTGAAACGGGGGAGATTAGAGATGATCGAGGAAGCTCGCCGGACTCTTGAGAGGACGTCAACAAAGCTGTCACCGGAGAGAGTCTGGCCAATTGAACCTTGGAGACACCTCTAGAGCACGCCAACCCAGCTTCCACTATCCGAGCGAGATCACCGGAGCAAGGAATCCGGCCGCCACACAGAACAAAGTCGATGCTCTATTTTTCATCCATGATTGGTTCAGTCATCGGAGAGCCCAAACGACGCCGAGAAAAAGCCACTAACAAGACGTGCACGTTCACCTTAAACCCATTTAGGGTCTCAATTGCCTGGGATGCAGCAATCTACGACGTAAATCAGACGAAACCAAAATGTCGAGAATATTAGATAATATCACAGTAATTATTTAGTATATTTTATTCTGTAAGAACCGCTCCCGGTCAACGCCAGTCAAATCGGCGAAAAACAGGAAAATTTAAAAAATTTGGACAGACACCTAAATGAACCAAAATTTGACCCCGAGGGTCATATCGGACTTGAGTTGACCCTGATATCGACCAAAGTGAGTTCTGGGGGACTCAGGGTAACTTTCTGACCAATTTGGGAAAGGTTGACTTTTTGCTGGAAAAGTCAACCGAGCGACGTTTTGGTCCGTTCGAGGCTCGTTTTGGATCCAAAAAGATTAGTCGTCGTTACAGCGGTCTTAGTTGAGCCGTTTCCTTGTAGCCCGTGAAGTTTCGTAATTTCTTGGAAAATGGGCCCGTTCGGGGCCCCAGACGGCCGAATTTCGCGAATCTGACTGAAAAATATCTAGAAGATATTTCCCAAAAGGGGTGGGACCCACTTGCCACATGTCATACAAGTGGTGGTGTTAGGTAACATTGAACAAAACAAAAGGAAGGCATAAGGGGGCGTTCGGCCATTGATAAAAAAACAAAAGAGAAAAAAGAGAGAATAGAAGAGAGAAGAAGGAGAAAAGAAAAAGGAAAAAGGGAGAAGAAGTGTTAGGGCTTAGGGTTTTTCCGACGATCCAACCGGCGGATCGTCTCAACGATCGAAGAATCGAGCTCCTGTCATCATTCCCTACGGTGAGAACCTATTCGATTTTCGTTTTGATATGTTTGAAAGTTAGGGTTTGGGCTTAAACGGGTTGAATATGGATGAGTCGAGGTGTAGGATTCGTTGGGAACGTTTTGGAGCGAAAAGGATCTGTTTCCGGTGACCGGAGGCTCGGGGGAGCTCCGTCCACCGTGGGTGGTGGCTGGCCGGAGCTAGGACCGGCCACCATGATGGTGAACCGGTCCAAAACCGGTCCAGCCACCCACGAGTCTTGATGGCCGGGTGGGGCCCACATGCTCGGGTCTCGGGTTTTCGTGTTCGGGTGGTTTAGGATGATCCCCAAGTCGTTAATTCACACCCGGAACGAATTTTGGAATTAAATTGTAAAAGTTGGAAATGACGGGTTTAGAAACTTTAAACACGAATTAAATTGCTCGGAAGTCGAAAATTTATTCTGTCGATTACATTGGAACCCTTGAATTATTCTAAGATCGTAGAAATGAAAACGGGAATTTTCGGAGCCCCGGAAGGGCGTTTTCCAATCCCGGGCAGATTCGCCGAGCCGGGAGAATCGGGCCTTTCTGGGCCCGTTATTGACAATGTCGAGTAATTGGGAAGTTTGGGAGTAATCGACATTACCGGGGTTGCGTTTGGGCGTCTAATTCTTTAATTTCAGTTTTTGCCTGCAAACTTAAAAAGTGTTTTAATTGTGATCTTGTTAGACCGTGCCGAGGGCCGCGGAAAGGGAAAGCTAGGCGAGTGATCGTGAGCACGCCAGAGCTTGGTTGTGAACTTTTGGGAAAGCGTACGAGGTAGGGAAAAGTAGCCGGATCTCGGCCTTGACTAGGGAAAGTTAACAGTAGATATGCATGTGACACCTAGTGGTGTCATAGGATGAGTAAGTTTATCGAACACTAGAAATGCAGGCGACACCTAGTGGTGTTGTATGATACGAGTACGCATCGAACAATAGAAAGGCATGTGACACTTAGTAGTGTCATAGGATAAGTGAACTTATCGAACAATAGAAATACTGGTGGCATTTGGTTGTGCCCGGAGGTTGATTGTATTGTTTGTGTTTATGGGTGGCCATTAGTGCCCGTGGGGAGTTGAACCCGTATTTTTATTGTTTGTGTCTTGGGTGGCCATGAGTGCCCATGGGGAGTTGAACCCGTATTATATTGTTTGTGTCTTGGGTGGCCATGAGTGCCCGTGGGGAGTTGAACCCGTATTTTATTGTTTGTGTCTTGGGTGGCCATGAGTGCCCGTGGGGAGTTGAACCCGTGTTTTACTGTTTGTGTGTCGTGGGTGGCCATGAGTGCCAGTGGGGAGTTGAACCCGTGTTTTACTGTTTGTGTGTCGTGGGTGGCCATGAGTGCCTTTGGGGCATTGGACCCGTGTGTTTACTGTTTGTGTGTCGTGGGTGGTCAGGTGTGCCTTTGGGGTGTTGAACCCGTGTGTTACTGTTGGTGTGTCGTGGGTGGCCATGTGTGCCTTTGGGGTGTTGAACCCGTGTGTTACTGTTGGTGTGTCGTGGGTGGTCATGTGTGCCTTTGGGGTGTTGACCCGTGTGTTACTGTTGGTGTGTCGTGGGTGGTCATGTGTGCCTTTGGGGTGTTGACCCGTGTGTTACTGTTGGTGTGTCGTGGGTGGTCATGTGTGCCTTTGGGGTGTTGACCCGTGTGTTACTGTTGGTGTGTCGTGGGTGGTCATGTGTGCCTTTGGGGTGTTGACCCGTGTGTTACTGTTGGTGTGTCGTGGGTGGTCATGTGTGCCTTTGGGGTGTTGACCCGTGTGTTACTGTTGGTGTGTCGTGGGTGGCCATGTGTGCCTTTGGGGTGTTGACCCGTGTATTACTGTTGGTGTGTCGTGGGTGGCCATGTGTGCCTTTGGGGTGTTGACCTGTGTATTACTGTTGGTATGTCGTGGGTGGCCATGAGTGCCTTTGGGGTGTTGAACCTTGGATGTTGATTGTGATTGCCTGAGGTTGGAAGCCCGCCTGACAATAAAGGGGTCCTGTGGTCGCGCGCGTGGGGGTTGGCTAGCCTTCCGACTAACCATCGGTAAACTTGTGCATTCTTTTGCGACGAGGTTGGGGGCCCGCCTGACAATAAAGGGGTTCTGTGGTCGCGCGCGTGGGCGTTGGCTAGCCTTCCGGCTAACCACCGGTAAAGTTGTGCATTCTTCGGCGATGAAGGGAGGCTCCCCTTCCGACTAGCTATCGGAGAAGTATTGCGGAATTTATCGCTAATAGGTCGACCGCCTGGCCCGACTGCGTTCGGAGGAAGTTGCGTGGGGCAGGCTCAAGCCTAGCCGGTTAGCAACCGGCACTGAGTAGCTGGAGTGCGAAACTTTGTGATCTTGTTTGTTGTGTGCGATCCTTTGTGATCTTGGGTGTTGCGTGATTATCTATTACGCGTCCGGGTTTGAGTCGGTTGGGGAAAGTAACAGTTTTCGTGTGACAGTCGGGTTACTTGAGTTTGGTGATAGTAGTCCCCGGTGTTTGGTTTTTTGTTGGTGTTTCCGGCATTTTCTGCTAGTATGCCGTAGTCAGTCTGATATCCGTGGTGGTGAGCGAACGCTCACCCCTAGCTGCTTTTCCTACAGGTACTGGTCGCGAGACGGACTAGGGGAACTCTCAAAGCTTGAAGAGCTGGTAGCGGGAGTCCGGGTTTTTGGGAGTTTAGCGACGTACGCTTTGTTTATTTTGTCCGCTTGTTTTGGACGTACTTTTAAGTTGTAAAAGATTATTTTGATTAACTAAATGGTGATTTTAAGCGGTTTACTTAAAAGGGTTTGAAATTTGTTTTATTGTTTCACCGTTCGCGTTCCGGGTTCGGTTCTACCGAATTTGGGGCGTGACATATTCCATTTATAATTAGAAGTAATTAGCTGTAAATTGATTTGATTAGATAGGATCAATTAGTTGCTATGTAAATTGATTTGATTAGATAGGATCAATTAGTTGCTATTTTTATTTACTTTGTAATTCTCTATTTAAACATGCCAAAATGGCTGAATAAAATCATTCCATTATGTCATTCTTTTCGACTTTATGGTATCAGAGCCTCAATGGACAGAACCTCAAATGATGCATTTGGTATTGACTCGCCACAACGCCGTAATGATCGCCGAAACGACAGAGATCGTCCATTCTGCGAGTACTGCAACAAGCCGGGGCACATCAAAGCAAAATGTTGGAAGCTACACGGGAAGTCAGTCGTGAACCCTTCAGCCAATCGGAATCCTCGTGAGACAAGGGTCTTTCATACTTCCTCTGAAGATTTGTCTGAAGAGCCGAAGCCTGCCTCTACCTTTAACAAAGAACAGCTAGAGCAATTGTGTCAACTAATGGGTTCTCATTCCATATCCAACACTCCTAACTCATCATCTTACATTGCCTCTTCTTCTTTAGCTCAAAAAGGTACATACCCTACAGCTTTCACAGCCGGCTCAAAATTAAACCCTTGGATCATAGATTTAGGGGCAACAGATCATATGACCGGTAGTTCCTCTATATTCTCTTCATATTATCCTTTATCTGGAAATTTGAAAGTCAAAATTGATGATGGTTCTTTAACCTCTATTGCTGGAAAAGGCTCTATTATTATTTCTCCATCTTTCACATTACTAAATGTCCTACATGTTCTAAAGCTTCCTTGTAATCTCATCTCTGTGAGTCGTATTATTCATGACTACAAATGTATCGCAACAGTAACATTTGCTGGATTTAAATTTCAGGACCCTCGTTCGGGGAAGATGATTGGCAATGCTAAGGAAATTGATGGACTCTATCACTTGGTCATGGGAAAACCTTCAAATAAACAAGCTCAGAAACCAAGATGTTTTACTACTTTGTCTTGTGAGAATGAAATAATGTTGTGGCATTCTAAGTTAGGCCATCCTAGTTTTAATTACATGAAATATTTGCTTCCAGATCTTTTGAAAAATAAAAACATTTCATCTCTTTGTTGTGAAGTTTGTGAATTGGCAAAACATCATCGTTCTGTTTATCCCTCTTTGAAGTATATGCCATCAAAACCTTTTTCACTCTTGCATAGTGATATTTGGGGCCCTTCAAGAGTAAAAAAATGTCTCAGGTTCTAGGTGGTTCATCACATTTATTGATGATCACACCAGAGTCACCTGGATTTACCTTCTAAAGGAAAAATCTGAGGCGGCAAATGTTTTCAAAAGATTTCACTCTTTAATAAATACTCAGTTTGATACTAATATTCAAGTTCTTAGAACTGATAATGCCCGAGAATATTTTAATGCAATCTTAGGTGATTTTTTGAAAGAAAAAGGAATTATTCATCATAGTTCTTGCGTTGATACTCCGCAACAAAATGGAGTGGCTGAAAGGAAAAATAGGCATTTATTATAGGTGTAGAGCCTTATTATTTTCCATGAATGTCCCTAATCATTTTTGGAATGAAGCTCTTCTAACTACGACTTATCTGATTAATCGAATGCCTACAAGAGTCATTAATTACATCACTCATTTGCAAGCACTAAAGAATATTTTTCCTGAAAATAGATCGTTCACTAATTTAAAACCTAAATTTTTTGGTTGCATTGCTTTTGTTCATATAAATGGTCATAACAGAGGAAAGCTTGATCCTCGGGCAGTTAAATGCATATTTCTTGGTTTTTCGCCAACACAAAAAGGTTATAAATGTTTTGATCCCAAAACTGGAAAATATTATGTGAGTATGGATGTCACGTTTTTTGAAAAACAACCTTTTTTTTGAGAAAAACTCAATTCAGGGGGAGAATGATTCTGAAATGAGTTTTTGGGAGCAAATATCTTTACCGAAATTGGTTAAAAATGATTCAGTGGAACCAACAATTTCTGTAATTAATCCTAGGATTTCACAACCTATAAATTCACAGCCTCATGAGACCCAGGTAGAAAACAACTTGGAACCACCTACTGAACTTCGTGTTTATTCTGAAACGCGGACTCAACCAAGTAATATTTCACCAGCTCCCGAGGCGGGCCAATCATCAGACTCGATCGAGGTCCAAGGTACGACTTCTCTCTCTCCTACCTCTATTCTAATATCATTGCCTTCTACAGAATTCTTTGAACCCATATCCGTACGCAAAGGTGTCAGATCATGTACCACAAAACATCTAATATCCAATTTTGTATCTTATCATAAGCTCTCACCAAATTTCAAAGCCTTTTCCACCAGGATATGGATGATGAACTTCCTAAGTCGATACATGAAGCTCTAGAGGTTCCTAGATGGAGAGAGGTGGTCTTCGAGGAGTTGAAGGCCCTGAAAAAGAATGACACGTGGGATCTCACCTCTTTACCCGAAGGTGAAAAATGTGTAGGCAGCAAGCGGGTGTTTACCATAAAATACCATGCTGATGGCTCGGTTGAGAGATACAAGGCTCGACTCGTAGCACGAGGCTTCACTCAGACATACGGCCTTGACTACGAGGAAACCTTCGCTCCTGTGGCCAAACTAAACACCGTACGTGTTCTTCTCTCGTTAGCAACTAATCTGGATTGGCCTCTCAGACAGTTTGACGTGAAGAACGCGTTCTTAAACGGTGAGCTAGAGGAGGAGGTGTACATGGAAGCTCCACTAGGCTTTGATGAGCTAAGGAAGGATGGAAGAGTATGTAAGTTGAAGAAATCCATATATGGATTGAAACAATCTCCGAGGGCATGGTTCGAAAGGTTCACGAGAGTTGTGAAAAAACATGGCTACACTCAAGCTCATTCAGATCATACGATGTTCTACAAACACAATCATGGTAAAATTGCTATTTTAATTGTGTATGTAGATGACATTGTGATGACAGGAGATGACATAATGGAGTTGGAGTCACTGAAGAACTTCTTATCCAACCAGTTTGAAGTCAAAGATCTAGGACAAACTCAAATATTTTTCTTGGAATGGAGGTGGCTAGATCCTCAAAAGGAATAGTTATCTCCCAAAGAAAATATGTTCTTGATCTCTTGAAAGAAACTGGATTACTCGGATGTAAACCAGTAGCAACTCCTATCGATCCAAATCAGAAACTCGAAAAAGAAGATGGTGATGAGGCTGTGGACAAGAACCGGTATCAGAAGCTGGTGGGGAAGCTGATTTATTTGGCGCATACAAGGCCAGATATTGTGTTTGCAGTGAGCCTGGTTAGTCAGTTTATGCATTGTCCATCAGAGAAACACTTTCAGGCTGTCTATCGGATTCTTCATTACTTGAAAGGAAGTCATGGTAAAGGAATTATGTTTTCAAAGAATGAGAGCCGAAAAGTGGAGATCTTCACGGATGCTGATTGGGGCGGAAGCTCCACTGACAGGAGATCTACCACCGCGTATTGCTCTTTTGTGTGGGGCAACTTAGTTACTTGGAGGAGCAAGAAACAACCAGTTGTCTCTCGAAGCAGTGCGGAGTCCGAGTTTAGAGCTATGGCGCAAGGAGTATGTGAGTTGTTATGGCTTCGGCAGATCTTAGAGGAGCTGAAGGTTGAAGAAGATAAACCGATGATGTTGTACTACGACAACAAATCAGCAATCAGTATTGCCCAGAATCCTGTGCAGCATGACCGGACAAAACATGTCGAAATAGATCTGTCACGCCCCAATTTCAGCGAACCGAACTCCGGACGCGAACATTTAAAAGATACAATTCTTTAAACCTGTTTTCTTTAAATCACTTTCAAATATCAGTTTAGTTCAACAAATAAAGTCATTTACATCTCAAACAAATTAGTCCCACACTTGGACAAAAAGGGTAAGTGCACGTCACTAGACTCAAGACTCCCAGAACCCGCTTCAAGCTCTTCAAGCTTCAGAAGCTCACCTAAACCAGCCTGCGAACGGTACCTGTAGGAAAAGCAGCTAGGGGTGAGCGTTCGCTCACCACCACGGATAACAGACTGACTACAGCATAATTAGCAGACAATGCCGGTAACACCACAACAACTCAAAAGACACACACACGACCAGTACTTTCCTCAACCGACTCAACACTCGGACACGTTATGTAGACCCCACACTACGATCGACGACCTCCTCCAAAGACACGACTGACAACCACACAATACCAACCAAGATCCCAAAGGATCGCAAACCGGCTGCTCAGTAACCAATCTTTGTATCCTGCCCTTTCCGATCCTAGTCGGTACAGGCGGTCGACCTGTCGCGCAACTTCCCCCGATCCCAGTCGGGGGGCTAACCCACAACCTCTCCGCTTCACCCGATCCCAGTCGGGTGGTTAGCCACACCCGCGCGTCCTTCCCCCGATCCCAGTCAGGGAGCTAGCCCACAACCCCTCCGCTTCTCCCGATCCCAGTCGGGAGGCTAGCTACACCACACAACCTCCACCAGTAACCAGTAACCAATCACAATCACACACAAGTTCAAACAGACAGTAACGACACCGGTGACAACTCCACAGGCACTCAAGGCCAACAAAACACCGAAAACCAAACACAGGTTCAACAACCCTACGGGCCCTCATGGCCACCCAAGACACCAACAGTAAAACACAGGCTCAACAACCCCCCAGGCACTCACGGCCACCCAAAACACCGAAACGACAACACGGGCTCTCATGGTCACCCAAGACTCAGCAATAATTACCATGGGCTCTCAAGGCCACCCAAACTTGACAATAAAAAACACGGGCTCTCAAGGCCACCCAACTCGACAACAAATAACACGGGCTCTCAAGGCCACCTAAACTCAACAACAATTAACACGGGCTCTCACGGCCACCCAAACTCAACAACAATTAACACGGGCTCTCAAGGCCACCCAAACTCAACAACAAATAACGCACAACAACCTCCGGCATAACTATGCCTCCATCAGTCCTAAGATCGCTAGTTTCACAAACAACCTCCGGGCACGATCATATGCCTCCAGTACTCCTAATATCAATAAGTTCACGAACAACCTCCGGGCATGGTCATATGCCTCCAGTAAATCCATTACGCTAAGTTCTCTGCTCCTACGACACTACTAAGTGTCACATGCATTTCCAGTAATCGCTACGTTCCCGTATCACGCATTTCTAATAAACGCTACA
The DNA here is from genome assembly GCA_963921825.1 of Erodium maritimum. Classification (NCBI taxonomy): domain Eukaryota; kingdom Viridiplantae; phylum Streptophyta; class Magnoliopsida; order Geraniales; family Geraniaceae; genus Erodium; species Erodium maritimum. The sequence goes on from OY997588.1 coordinate 49,776,707, forward strand.
ATCTCGTATCATGCATTTCTAATATTTGATAACCTACTCAACCCACGACACCCCGGTGTCACATGCAATTCTACTGTTAACTTTCCCTAGTCAGGGCCGAGATCCGGCTACTTTTCCCTACCTCAACCGAAGAGCACCCGCTACGCTTCCTAACTACTGACGTTCTGGCTCGCTACCTCCGGGCTTCACTTCGATCGAAGCCGGACGCTAAAGATAACACGAAAGCCATAAATTAAACCCGGTTCCACCGTTAAGTTAAAGATTATGATTTGTCCAGTTTAAATCCGACATTTGTCTTTTAAACTCGAGCGGGATTACAACGAATCGGGTTCGAACATCACCGCACCGAAACCGGTGCATGTTCCCGAGGGAAAACATCGAGGTACGGGTCCCAATACACGTATGTCGAGGCTTCCCGAGGTCTGATTCATTGTTCCGCTATTAACCTGTTCAAGGTCCGATTTTACGTTCGGTTTAGTCGATTCACGCCTTTCTAAAATCCGATCACAGATTGGTTTAAACGCATTCAAATTACTAGTTCTTTTCAAAACGCCCGATTTTGTTTAAACCTGATTTTAACCCTTTTTAGTTTAAAACCGTTTTGATTTTCCCTAAAGCTGATTCTCGTTTTTAAAGCCCATTTTCCTTGAATTTACAGCTTTAAAATCCTTGTTTTGGTTTGCTTCTAATTCGATCTAACACCAACCGTAAAGTAAAACGAACAAAACATAACTACTTCCAAACAATAAACTTTTCATTTTCCCCCATTTTACATCGAAGATTTGTGTCCAGAACAAAATACAGAACAACAATTTTAACAGTTGAGACAGAAGGAAACAACGGGAAGGAGAGGCACGGGTTTCGAGTCCGGCCGGCCAAATCCTCACAGCGGTGGGGCTCACCGTTTCAGTGGTGGACGGTGGCTGCTGGAGCGGCGGAGCACGGCGGTGGTGGCTCGGCTGAGCCTTCCGGTGGTGGGACGGCGACGGAAGAAAACGGCCGGCGGCGGAGACGACCGGGATGGCACCGGCGGTGCACGGCCTTCTTCACGGCGGCCTCCACGTTCTCGGTCTCGAGGCAGAGCACAACGCCTCGGTGACCTCGCCCACGGCGGTGGCTCCGGCGGTCACGGGCGTGGAGGGAAAGGACGGCGGCAGCTCGGTGGTCGTGAAACGGACGGAGGAGACGGCCGGAGATGGAGGGGCTCGGTGAGGGACGGGATCTGAGAGGGAGGTGGAAGAGGGGGGTCGACGGCGGTGGCTACGGGTGTTGGAGGGCGGTGGCTAGACGAAGAAGAAAGGGAGACGGGGGCGGCGTGGGGACGTGAGAGGGAGGTGTGGCCGGACTCGGGACCGGCGCCGGCGACCGGAGTTGAGAGAAGAGGGAGGTCGGGTGAGGTTCGGCAGAGAGGGAGGGTGATGGATCGAAGAGGGAGAAGGAGGCAAAAGGGAGGCTGCACCTGTTAGGGTTTCACCCAACTTCCCTTTTATACCGAAACCAATCGGCTGGGCTTGGCACCCTTGGGCCTCAGGTGCAAGCTGGGTCGTGCGGCCCAAACGGGAGGGCAGGCTGGTCGGGCCTTCCCAGGCCTGGTCTGCCTTTTCCCTTTTTTTTTGAAATTTCTTTCTCTCTATTTTTTTTTGAACTCGGACCAAAATTCGCTTTAATTTTCACACCGTTCTCTAACCTCGACGTTAAACTTTAATAATTAAATAATAAATTTTCCCGGTCTTTACAAGATCGACATTTCATCAAGGAAAAACTAGAAAACGGCGATATCTGCATACCCTTTGTTCCATCATTTGAGCAGCTCGTTGATGTTCTTACTAAGGGACTTTTTACTACTATGTTCGAAGGGTTTCTATCCAAGCTGGGAATGATTGATACACATTCTCCGGCTTGAGGAGGGGTGTCGAGAATATTAGATAATATCACAGTAATTATTTAGTATATTTTATTCTATTTATAATTAGAAGTAATTAGCTGTAAATTGATTTGATTAGATAGGATCGATTAGTTTCTATGTAAATTGATTTGATTAGATAGGATCAATTAGTTGTTATTTTTATTTACTCTACAATTCTCTATTTAAACATGCCAAAATGGCTGAATAAAATCATTCCATTCTGTCATTCTTTTCGACTTTACAAAAAAATAACCTTGCATGTGTGGTCTCTTCAGCACTAAAAGAGAAGCAATGTCGCCAAACGGTGATAGCTTGTCCCGAAACCATTCTTCCGACGAAGGATACAGCAAATTTCGAATGTACAGTTCTGTATCACTCTCAACGTATTGAACCCAAGTTCTTCGTCGGCGACCCACTACTTTGTTCGTACACACACCACCAGCGTCCGAATGAACCACTCCCTTTGAACCAGTATCTTTCAAAGGAGCAGAGGTAGGAACAGGCTCAGCCTCACCTGGAATCGCAACAGAATCCTGCCTCCCCGTCCCTGTAACAATGGTCGGACGATCCTTGACATGTCGTTGCTTTCTTGGGCATCGATCCTTTTGAGTAGCCTTCTGCTCACCACCACCATGGACCACCTGCTTGGTACTGGACGAGACAACCTTATCCTTCGTCGGACAAATCACCTTCGTAGACTTAGCATTAGGTGTAACGGTGGAAAGATACTATTTGTACAGTGACAAAGGCTGAGCAGAAATAGGAGAAATCATCAAGTTTATCGGGACTAAACTTTCGGCCAACTTGTTGAGAGTGTTTCCCGTTCATCTATTAAAGTGGCTTTTAACGGTGTTGGGAGATGAGAGTTGCAGCATGTTTGAAGAAAAAAAATTGACGAGGAAAGGTTGTTCAATCTACAAAAGGAGGTGGATGCGAAGGACCTAGGCAAAAAATTAATTGTAGTGATGATATTGTTGTAGGATTTTTGTATATGTTGAATTTGTTGTAGGAATGTAAGATAGAAGTGATAGAAATGGATGTTTTTTGGTTAAATTTTACCTTGACTGTGTGAATTTTTTATTTTTGGGTTGGAGGTGAACATGAAGGAAATGGATATGGGAAAATGTAATTGGGTATCAAACTGAAAATACAGATTTGTTGACACTCTATTAAATTCTTGTATATGCACAGGTGAATTTGGATGAAGGAATGGAAAATAATTTTCAATTCTTGGGTGTCATACTGAAAATGCAGAACTGTTGAAACATTGTAAAATTCTTGTATATGCACAGGTGAATTTGGATGAAGGAATCAAAAACAGTTTTCGATTCTTGGGTGCCATACTGAAAATTCAGATTTGTTGAAACATTTTAAATTTTTGTATATGCAGAGGTGAATTTGGATGAAAACATGGAAATTCTTGGCTTCCATAATGTAATTGGGTTTTGTATAAAGTCTTATAAATGGGTACCAAACTAAAATAACAGTTTTGAAATGATTTGGCATGACCATTTCTATGACTTCATACAAAACCTGTGAAGAATTACCCTTATTCCATACACAAAATAGATAAATGTAAATCAGGAATTTCATACACAAACAAAACAAATTCGAATTGAAATTGAAATTGCATTATTAATAGTACTTGTGTCATCCAAAAACTTCAAAAGTAAGCTACAAAAGAGATTCCTTATCCCCCATCATAGATATAGACAATGACTTTACACATTAAATATCCCTTTAACTACCACAAAAGGCCAAAAAAGTATAGTCATTCATGTGCACAACTTATAAAACAACCCCAAAAAAACAAAGCCCTATTCTTCATGGTTGTCTGCTTGTAGTAGGTAGTGGCGTGAAGGCATATGGTTGAGGTTTGCCTTGACTTGGAGCTCCTGCCTCTTCCTCTTCCTCTCACTGTCCTTCTCCCCATTCCTCTTCCTCTAGCCTTGACAAATCTTGCATCAGCTGCTATTGATGATTCAGATCCAGATAGCTAAAGAATTACAAAAGGGGTCTACAAAAAAAAAATATCAAGTTAGTATTTCGGATTAGATCTTGGAGAGTTATAAAGTAAGCTTTTCAATTTAATACCTCATTGTTCACTCGGATCTTATTCAACTCCGCTTCAGCTAAACCAACTACAAGTCTTCCACCTGGCTAACTTTGTTTCTCTTGTTCATCCTTTCTACTAATGTCAGACTCTTAGCTTCTATTTCTTTTTATGTGCACTCTAGTTTCTTCATTTTTTTTGTTGCATCAGCTACTGATTTGTGCCTGATCTCTATCAGATTTGCCGTATCCTCTGGTGTTCTAGCAAACCTAGATTTTTTACCCTTTCTTTTATTTCGCATGCTAGTACTCTCCCCAAAGTCTTTGGTCGAACTAGATCTGATGTTATGGCCAACAACACCACATATTTTACATTTCGACACACTCTTTTTCACCATTATAATTAGTTTCTCAGCTTTCGACTTCCTCCTTCTAGTCCTAGGTCTATCGGGAGGGATGTGCACAATAGGTGGGGCTACTCTAGGGTAGTGTGAGCTTCTAGGCCATTCATCCATACTAGGGATGAGTTTTAGAAACTCGGAGTAGATACTCTGGTAGGTATCAACGTGAAAAATACTTGTGAACATATTCTTCTGGTTTGGTTCTAAGTACTACCATGGCAGTTATGGAATGCCTACATGGTATCCCATTTAACTAACAACCTAAACATGAACAATTGTTCTCAGATACGTCCACAACACGAATTCTACTACCCTCCTTTAGCTCAAAAACGTTACCCCCACAGTTGACAACACTAGAATTTGCACTTGTAACTTTGTCATACTCTAACATAGTTATCATGTTTGGACAGAGTACTTCATCATAATTATCGAACTTGTGGTGTCTTTGAAAGAAGAGATTAGTTAATTTAGCCCTTAAATACTCACACAATTCATATATAGGCTTATCCCTAACCTTTAAGATCCATTTGTTGAAACACTTACTCATGTTATTCACTTGTGTATCAGATCTAGCCATAATAGTAAAGTAAGCCTTACACCAACCTTTTGGGTCTCTTCCCCATAGCCATTTGTAAGCCTCTTCATTGAGCTTCTTAATTTCCTCCATCCTCTCCTACAATTGCTCAATGGTAGTGGCTCGAGAGCACCCATACATCATATTAGTCAGCTCAAGATCATTAAACTTCAAGTACCAGTTTTCGTACATATCCCCATGTAGAATCGATGTTCAACATGAGGCATCCACTCCTTGAACAATTCAACCTAACCCTACAACTCAAAATGTCACGCCCCAATTTCAGAGATCCGAACTCGGGACGCGAACATTTAAAACATAAAACACTCGAACCTGTTTTGAAATAAAACTTTGGCATTTCCATTTACATCTCAAAAATAATAGTGTTTACAATACAAAAACGTCCCACAAGTGGACAAGGTACAAAATCCGTCACTAGACTCAACAAAAGTAAAGACCAGACTCCGCTCCGAGCTCCACAAGCTTCAAGAGCTCACCTAATCCGTCCGGTGATCAGTACCTGTAGGAAAAGCAGCTAGGGGTGAGCGTTCGCTCACCTCCACGGATAACAGACTGACTATGGCATAATTAGTAGATAAAGCCAGTAACACCAAAACTAAAACCAACACCAAAACCAACACCAAAACCAACACCAAAACCGACACCAACTCAAGTACTCAACCTCAAACTCTCAAAGTGAAACAAACACAACCCACGATGACCTTCCCCAAAGACAAGAACACGGATCAGGCTAGCCGAAGAATGCTCAGAACCTGTCGAGCCTCGTACGCGGTCAGGCCAGCCGAAGAATGCTCGTAACCTGCCGGGACCCGGTCGCGGATCAGGCTAGCAGAAGAATGCTCATAACCTCTCAGGATCCGGACACGGAACAGGCTAGCCGAAGAATGCTCAGAACCTGCCGAGGCTCGAGTTTGGTCAGGCCAGCCGAAGAATGCTCGTAACCTGCCAAAATCCACACCACTCCCCGACACACAGTCGGTTCGGGCAAACACAACCACAAATACAAGCAAGTTCAACAAACAGGCACTCAAGGCCACTCAAGACATCTCAACAGTCAAGACTCGGGTTCAACAACCCCACGGGCCATCATGGCCTCCCAAAACACAACCACTTAACTCACGGGCTCAACAACCCCAAGACGCCAAATAATAACGCACAGGCTCTCATGGCCACCCAAACTCAACAATAAACACACGGGCTCTCATGGCCACCCAAACTCAACAATAAACACACGGGCTCTCATGGCCACCCAAACACCAATTCAAATAACACGGGCTCTCATGGCCACCCAAGACAGAAATTTAAACAGTCAACCTCCGGGCATGGTCATATGCCTCTAGTGATTCTAATATCGCTAAGTTCTCTATTCCTACGACACTACTAAGTGTCACATGCTTTCTCAGTAATCGCTACGCTCCCATAACATGCATTTCTGATATTTAAATAACCTAAACAACCCACGACACCCCGGTGTCACATGCAATTTCTACTGTTAACTTTCCCTAGTCAGGGCCGAGATCCGGCTACTTTTCCCTACCTCGTATAAAAATCCAAAAGCGCCCCAATAAACCCTGAAGCAATCACGATCACTCGCCGAGCTTCCCTTTGCCTCGGTCCGCAGCACGATCTAAAAGAACACAAATTCAAAGTACTTTTAAACTAGTACGAGTAAACCGAAAATTAACATACTTAACGCCCAAACGTAACCCCAACAGTGTCGCTCACTCCCAAACTTCCCAATTACCCGACATTGTCGATAAAGGACCCTTAAAGGCCCGATTCGCCCGACATGGCGAATCTGCCCGGGTTTTGTAAATTGCTTTTCGGGGCTCCCCTTTGATCGGAGCCGGACTCTAAATTTAACCCGAAGCCACAATTTAATAACGGTTCCGCCGTTAAGTTAAAGGTTACAGTTAGTCCAGTTTAAATCCGACAGTTGTCGTTACACTCGAGCGGGATAAAAGTGGGATTTACGACGGATCGGGTTCGAGCACCCGTGCACCGAACTCAGATTTGGTCCAAACCCAGTTAAAAACATTTTTAACTTAAAACCGTCTTTGGGACTCCTTTGCTTTATTTAATTCCGACTTTGATTTTAAAAACAAGCGATTTCCTTCTGCTCGTTTCCAAACTCGATATTTTGATCCAAAACCCTTATAAAGTCGATCTGATTTCGTTTCCCCCCCTTTTCGATTTAATCTTAACTCGAGTCTAATCTTAACAATCGACTTTCGTTTTAAAACCCGCTTAACCTAACCCGATCTAGTTTCATCGATAACAATTTTTACGTCCGAACAATAAAGATCTAATCTTTATTCTAAAACTGATTTTCATTTTAATCATTCAGTTTAAACCCTTCCTTTTCACTCTTAAACAGATCCAAAAACGTAATTGACATAATAACAATAACTTAAAATTTGATGTTCTTCTTTACAAATCTTTACACTTCAGATTTACAATAAACCCAATAATCCTTTAAACAAACCGAGATCACGTTTCTGGTTCTGTTCCTTTCCATTTCCCAAGTTCCATTCCATCCCAACCAGATCCAGAACAGAGCGTTCTATCACCGATCGGATCTGAACGAACTCGGGGAAAGGGAAAATAAAAGAAGAGGGACGAGTTCGGTTTTGGTCCGGCCGACCACCGGCGACGCCGTTATCGGCCGAGGTTCCACGGGCCGAGAACTAACCGTGAGGAACGGTGGCGGCGGTGGAGAGTGGCGGTGTACGGCGGTGTACGGCGGTGTACGGTGGTGTACGGCGGCGTACGGCTCGGGTCCGGACGACTCGTCCCGTTCCGGATCTGACGAGCTCGCCGGCGACGGCGGGAGCTCGGTTCGTGTTAGGGCTCGGATGGGGAGATCGGAGACGGTGGTGGACGGTCGGAGTTTGGTGAGGAAGACGAAGGAGAGAGAGATAGGGAGGTCGGAGACGGGAAACGGGGCGGTGGCAAGTTAGGGCTCGGGACGGAACCGGTGGTGGACGGCCGGTTTTTGGACGGAGACGGGGAAGATAGGTCGGGAGATGAAGGAGGAGGATGGGACGAGGGTTGTGAGGGAGGTGGCGGCCGGAAACGGTGGTGGCCGGTGCTGGTTCGGCGAGGAAGACGAAGGAGGAGAGAGAGAGAGGTCGAGAGAATCGAAGGAGATGGAGGGAGGCTGCTGCGCGTTTCTGATGCTGAAACCCTAGGGTTTCAGCTTATATCAGAACGAGCTGGGCCGAACCCTCTCGGGCCTCAGCTGAAAAACGGGCCCAAGGCCCAAACGGTTGGCTGGCCGAAACAGGCCTGGCCTGTCTAGTTTTTTTTTTACCACTTGTTTCAAAAATCTACCCTACGGTTTTCGGATTTTAATTTAATACCCTAATGAAACGAAGCGGGTTTTACACAAAAAAAAGGTATACCTTAACACAATGGAAAACAACAAGCTTGAAATTAACTGAAATTACCTTTTGCTTGTCTAATATGAAAACTCACTCCTTTATAGCATTAACACCAAAATCATCAAAAAAATATCCTCCAAGAACCACCTCCATCATGAGCTCTTGTTTTCTTACTCCACTATAGCAAACGCTAATGGGAACTATTGCTACATATGTATTGGCTACATTTGAGTCAATCCAAGATGTTATCCAGGTTGTAAGCAGACATCATTGTGGAACTGGAGCAGAGCTAATAGAAGATGTCAACACAAAATGTCAGTAACATTACAGTGGTTGACAGTATACGCACAAGAATATTTGAATATATCTTTTACGTGTCCATATTCATCTAGTGAAGATATGTTTTTTATTCGTGTAGATACTCTTTAATAGAGATCTACTTGCGTTAGGAAACAAGATGATCTACTTTCCAAAAACAGAAGATATACACACGGATTCTATTGGATAAAGATTGGAAAGTCTTGCTGGACAAGGGAAGAAGAGATTCAGCTGAATCGTGACTCTGAAGTCATGTAACCCTAGGAGGCGCGAGTTCTAAAAAGAGGCCGTGATATATATACCATAAAGACCTCACAAGCTAAGGTTGATCGTACAATTGCTTATTTGACGATCACTTGGTCAAAGAAGACCTTTGTCTATGCAGTTTACTTGCTTCATGAATTTAGTGGCCTTAAGCGTGTATGACTAGCGTGTTGAGTAACTAAATGAAGTGAAGCAAAGTAAATGCCTTAGTACTCATGCTACCCATCGACTGATCAAGCATTGGAGCTATATTCTTATGATTGAAGCGTCACAACCAGTTATGCAGAACAAGAACAATCCGAGACTGTAGGTGCTCGAAGAGTGGGACTAAGATGGGATCTCAAGGTCAGGGGAGTCTCTGATTTAGGTTTGTCACTTTGTAATAATAACATAGGTTTGATCTGGAGGATTTGATAAACTTGTATGTTGATTGGTTACTTGATAGTGAAAACCTTTCCACTGGCAAAGTGCCCCCAGATGTAGGTATGTTGTACCGAACTAGGCAACCAATATTATGTCCCTGTGTGTGATTGTTTATTTTCATTACTGTATCTGTTATTTTGTTAAAGTGAGATGTCAGATCACATGTCTTAACATTCAAAGTGACATCTCATTACTATATGCACACTATCAGTATTTAAATTGGTATCATAGTTGGTCACCCCATTTAAGCGGTGAGATCTAAAAGGGAATAATACTGAACGTGTAAAATGGAAAGTTCGAGAGGAGGCTCAGTCACTCGTCCACTTGTACTTGATGAGACTAACTATGACTACTTAAAGGCCATAATAAGTGCATTTTTGAAATCCTTAGATACTAAGTCTTGGAAATCTGTAATTCGTGAATGGAAGCCTCCACAGACAACAACTGAAGAATTGGAGAGCGTGGACGTGGAGGAGTTGACTGAAGAGCAACATATCTTTCACGTGAAAAAAAAGTCTTTATACACCGCACAACTTGACAGGCTCCAAAAGCAAATTGACGGCCTTTAGAAGTAAAATTGTAATAGTTTTCGGAATGAATAAATATATTATTTGATTTTTTTAAAATTACAAGTTCAAGTTTAATTTGTATTTTAGTTAATTAATTAACTAATTTTATCAAAAGTTTTCTAATTTTATTTATTATTTAGTGTTTTAAATATGAATTTAATAAATTAAGAAAACGCATAATTAATTATTCACTCAGCACCTCTACAAATCATGATCATGATCCCCACAATGTGTTCTCTCAAATTCAAGGGTTCGCATCACAATTCATCCCCGTCAGCACATGAATCCTGCACCTTGAACCCCAAACCATAATCCCCACGATGTACATGCTCTTATGTCAGTAAAAGAGTTCAGATTTTTATGACACTTTTATTTGTCAGAAAAATTAATATGACCTGGCATGTAATTATGCTAAACATCATCAATTACCCGTTAGTCTCTTGTTACCTGACATGCAATTAATGCATTTACACTTTTTAGGTTCTTTTATGTTTATGACAATCTTCAGCCCTAGATATTTATGACATCTTATCGTCAAAAACCCCTTCATTTTCTCTACTTCTTTTTTAAAAAATCACTTGTCTTTATTGTCATAGTTCTCTCTCTATTCAACGTTCCGGTTATTCCTCTCTTTCACAGCAAGTCCCTAATCTCTGCACAAAAGCATCACCGAACGATATCTTCTTTTACATCAAGTCCCTAATCTCTTCTTCTCTGATTTACACATAAACGTGGTGGCTACGGAAGAGCCCCAGAGGGTTGGAGCAACAACAATAGGTTCTTTCTCATTTTTTCCTTTTTTTCTTGGCGTCGCCTCGCTTTGACTTATACCACCTAGGCCGCCATGCGCCGTCTAGTCGGTGTTAAGGAGGAAAATGCCAAACCACGCCCGATTGGCATTATTCAAGTTGGTAATCTTGTTTTTTGCGCCTAGGCGTCGTTTGGGCGGCCGCCTAGGCCGAGTTTTACAACCCTGGTATAGGATATCACTCCAGGGCATCGAGATAGAACATTTCCAAATAATGCATGATGATGTGTGTATTCTCCGTGAGAGTTGCATATGTGATGTGATTGGGAAACCAATCTAAATGCATAATTAGGACGATAGAGCCACCTCCACTCTAATTATAGAAAATATGGATCTTGGCATTATTTTGTGGATTGATTAAATATTAGATAAATTATTAACTACTCTATATTATTTGTTGTAGAAAACTATGTCTATAAACAAAACCAACCATTTATCATTATATTCAATCCTTGAAAAGAATAAGCTCAATGAATCAAAAGTTGAAGTTTGGAGCAGTTTTTGGGAATTGTTCTCAGGATGGAGCGCAAGGAGTATGTCCTTGATAGTCCAATCCCCAAGATACCGAGTACAAACTCATCCAGAGCTCATAGGGATGCTTATGAGAAGCATCTTAGTAACTCACTAGATGTTTGAGTGTATAATGGTGGGTAACATGGATGGTGAAATCTAAAAGCTATTTATGGAAGTAAAGGCTCATGGCATTATGGCTAGACTCAAGGAAATGTTACAAGAGAAAGCTAAAAATGAAAGGTGTCATGCGGTTAAGAACCTCATGACATGTCAAATGCCTACGAGTAGTCCTTTAGATCTGCATGTCCTCAAGATGAAGGGTCGTATAGAGGACATGAGAAAGCTTAGTCTTAAGGTGGAGAAAGAGTTAACTACAATACAATGACTTTGTCATGAGTTACAACATGGGAAATAAGGATGCAAGCATTTCAGAATGACATGGAATGCTGAATACGATTGAACCACACATTCTTGATGTTGAGCTTAAATTTGACATACTTAATTTTACTATTTTTACCTAAATATTTACTTTGTTTGTGCCTCGTTTTACTTTTTTTAGCATTTATTAATAATTTCATTGTCGATATTTTTCAAATGTTCTAAAACTATTCATTATTGGTCTCAATTTGTAGGCCTAAAAAAAAATAAAAAATATTGGCCAAAGAACGAGGTCGATTGGAGAAGAAACAGAGCGGGAATTAGTAAAAGTGCTTAAAGTTTAAAAGTGGAAAAAGTTGGAGCAAATGAGGACACATGGCGCAATCAGAGTGCACTACATTTCAAGTTTATCCCTGGCCAGTCCTGTGTGTCGCAACTCCGTTTATTTCGTGTGCCTGTAATCCGTTGTTGCACATCTGACCGAGTACCGTAGTTGGCCGGGTCAACGAGTTGATCAGAACGCGCGCACAAGATCTTGTCACAGATCTACCGACTGCACCGCTTGTATTTTGCACCAATCCGCACTAGATCCTTCCATTCAGCAACGCCTCATTCATTACTTCTCTCTCAAGCACGCATTATGAATTAGAACATATTTCTTTTAGGCAACATGAGGTGTATAAGAAGAGTGGACTATTATTTTTAGATGAAATTTTTTCGTTCAATTTATTTTTTCCATCAAGAGATTTTTTTCTCTGTAGTTTTATTTGAGTCATCTTTAATTTTGGAGCAATTTCTACCATATAAGAGCATACTTTTGAGTATCCAAAGAGGATTCAAGCATCCATGAAGCCTCCCACCATCTCCATCTTCCCATTTTCATGTGTTGAATCTTTGACAAGTTTGAGATGGTGGGTTTGCAAGCTTTAGGAGTTTTTGATTGATTTTTTCAACCTAATCCTAGTTTTAATCTCTACCATTCTCTAGATTTGTTGTAAAGTTAGGCTTTTTGGTATGTTTGTGTCTGATTTTGAATCTATAACCTTGGATTTGAATCATTGGTCATGAGTATTGTGTAAATCTATATTTCCTCTATTTTAATGCATGAATTTATTGTTAATTTGATGTTTGTTGTGTTAATGCATGATTTGAGTTTTTGAGCTTAATTAGCATCCAACTGCTTGTATGGGTATTAAACTATAATTAAGCTACTCGATATTTATGCATGATTCTCTTACCTTGTCTTCGAATTATCATGTTTTTAAACCCGATTTCATGTGCTAACTTTTTATCTCTTGGGTGTATATCAAGTTATAGGTTAGAGTTGATAAAAATACAATGAAAGACGTTAAGTCATGGTTAGGTAATTACTTTTCAATGAAGGACCTAGGGAAAGCTGCCTATATCTTAAGAATCAAGATCTATAAAGATAGATGAAGAAAGCTTTTATGTTTGAGCCAAAGTATTTATATCGATAAGGTTATATCCATGTTTAGAATGCAAGATTCTAAAAGAGGGCTTGTGCGTCTGAGGCACATCATACATCTTAGCAAGACTCAGTGTCCTCAAACACATGATGAACGAGAGAGTATGAATGATATTCCATATGCTACGACAATTGGATCTATCATGTATGGAATACTTTGTACTCGACCGGATGTCTTGCATGCATGAAGTGTTACGAGAAGATACCAGTCAGACCCAGGTGAAAGTCACTACGTGGCATGAAAGCTATACTTAAGTACTTGAGAAAAACTAATGATGCATTTCTACCGTATGGAGGTCCGAAGAGTGAGTTAGTAGTAAAGGTTACACCGACACAAGCTTCTAGTCCAACACTGATGGTTTTAAATCACATTCTGGCTAAGTTTTTTGTTTAAATAGGGGTGCTTTAGCTGGAAAAGCTCAAAGCTAGCAACTGTGGGAGATTCAACAACAGAGGTCGAGTACATGGCCACACCAGAAGTGGGGAAAGAGGTCATTTGGATTAAGAGCTTTATCACCGTAATGGGCGTTGTGCTCAGTATATCATATTCGATGGAATTATTCTATGATAACGGTGGAGTGATAGCTCAAGCTAAGGAGCCAAGGGCTCATTCCAAATCCAAGCATATATAAAGATGCTACCACATTAAACGACAATTCGTGGATGATGGAGAGGTCCAGATATGTAAAGTAGATACATATGATAACGTAGCTGATCCTCTGACTAAGACACTTCTGCAACCTAAGTTCAAGGTCCATGCTAGGGCAATGAGGATAACTTAAAAGTTGAGTTAATCCTAGTTCAAGTGGGAGTCTATTGGGTTTTATGCCCTATGATAAGCCACACCCTGTACTATATCATTTGAGTTAATGATAGTTGGCAAATGTTGTAATGCTAGTGAAACTGTGAATGAATTACTTCCTATAATGTATTAGGGAACATTTTCCTAATAGTAAAACTCTTATAGACAAAGGAGTAAATCTATTCATTCATCCCTAACCTAAACTGATAGTTAAGAGCAAGTGTGATTTTGAGGAGATGATCATATTTTACTGATCGTGCATATAGAGATATGAGTCAAAGTCACATATGCCAAAAAGTTTGACATTGGACGACCCACCTTGAGAATACTCCATAAAATAGAGACATGATTATATCTCAACTATCTAAATAGTTAATAGTCCTACGACTATGGCATCACCATGTGATCTACATGATGTGGATTCATGCCTTGACATAACTAAACGTTATTCCTAAACAGATGGTTATAACACTTTATGCTTAGATGTGGATAGGTGTTATGGGCCATAGCAGACCGGTACAAGGTGGGATAAAGCCCACCAAAGTTGCTGCGCAGCTGCTGCCAAATACTTGTAGTCGGCTAGGGTTTTGGCTTTTGGTTAATTAGTAGTTTATTTCCTTTTATTAATGTCTTTGAATTCAAGTAATATTAGGAATAGGTAAGTTAGTAGTTTATTCCTTTAAGTGTATTAGGACTTGGGCTGCAAGTAATCTCTTGTCTATATATACAAAGAGAGTATTATGAATAAATCAGACTTGAATAATAAGAATATTTTCGTCTCTCCGAAGGTCTTTGATTTCCCTTTATAATGAGCTCGTACTCGGGTTCCATGGCACGAATCCAAGATCGTAACATATTGGTATCAGAGCCAAACGTTATGGAGCCAAACTATATGGACGCACCAAAGTCATTGGAGCGACTTTTCGATGAACTATTTCCAACATATGCTGCTGCCCACACCGAAATGGAAGCCCGAATTCGTGCCTTGGCTGCCTGCATAGATTCCTTGTCCGGTAAGCCTTCCGGCACGCCTCCGGCGCCCAATCAAGAGGACAATTCTGCAGGTGAGTTGGCTGTCTAGATCGGTTCCATGTCTGTCACTGCGCCGGCGGATAATCAAGAGGAGAATTCCGCGGACGGCGGACAGCAGCGGGAGCAAACCATCCTGGCAGCGTCCGGCGTGGGGTTTGGCGATAAAGGGGGGAGTCAGGCACCTCGGTTCGCTCCTCTCGATTTTCCGAAGTCCGATGGACGCTCAGAACCGACAACTTGGTTGAACCGTTGTAATGGATATTTTCCTCCCCAACGAACAAATGCAGAGGAAACGGTTTTTTTTGGCCTCGTTTCACCTGGGGGACGGGGATGGGGCTACCCGCGAACCATTACGGACATGGATTCATCTTAGGCGCTTGAGGGCAAGCGCCGTGTGCATGGGGGGAGTGATGTTATGGGCCATAGCAGACCGGTACAAGGTGGGATAAAGCCCACCAAAACTGCTGCGCAACTGCTGCCAAATACTTGTAGCCGGCTAGAGTTTTGGCTTTTGGTTAATTAGTAGTTTATTTCCTTTTATTAATGTCTTTGAGTTCAAGTAAAATTAGGAATATGTAAGTTATGTAATTATCAATTATGATTGTATTAGGATTTGGTAAGTTAGTAGTTTATTCCTCTAAGTGTATTAGGACTTGGGCTGCAAGTAATCTCTTAGCTATATATACCAGGAGAGTATTATGAATAAATCAGACTTGAATAATAAGAATATTTTCGTCTCTCCGAAGGTCTTTGAGTTCCCTTTATAATGAGCTGGTCCTAGGGTTCCATGACACGAATCCAGGACCATAACAATAGGCACATATGAGACATATGGGTGATGGTTATAGAGACTTGTCACTTGTATTTATACAAGTCAAATGTCATTAAAAGGTCGCTCTTAATGAGTAAAAGGTTTGTAATAGAAGCATTGTCATGTGTGTGATTTGTCACCTACATTCCTCGCTCACGATCAATAGAACTTGAAAGAGTAAATTAGAAAGGATGATGTTTCTATATTTGTGTTCAATCATGACAATCTCCAAATGACAAGAGGATGAGACTACTTAAGGTAATGAGACTTGCCAAGGAAATAGTCATTAATTACATGAGTTGGGTGGTTATGGGTCTTGGTATAGAGTTACCCATGACCTGTGAATGAAGCATTTGTCTTATTTCACTACTAACGTTATATGAATCCTAAAGGGTTACAACAAAGAGAAAGATCACAACGAAGTGAACGGATTGTGTTACCGATTAAATAAATTGATGATATATTATATACATCTTTTATTTAATCTTACACTCGCAAGATAAGATTTATATTTGTATTTAATTATTATAAAGTATAGTAATTAAATAATATAAATAAAAGGCCAAATATTAAATCTTACGAGGGATTTTGAGTTTGGTGTGTGACCGCTTGATCTTACACCAAACACCGTGCATCACGCGGTGCCTATACCTAATTAATATTTTTTTTAAATTAATAAAACAAAAGATTATAATGACAAATTCTTAAAACTTGAAGGTTTTTTTTATCAACAATTTTTTTTATAAAAACCCAGCCTTTTAAGAAAAAGAGGAGGGCAAGGAACAATGTTCCTCAGAACAACCAAGGACAACACCTATACATCCCGAGCATGTCAAAAGACATCTCAAAACAAGAACAAATCCAATCGATGAGAAATACAGGTCTTAAACCGAGATACTCCAAACTTCAAGCAAACAAACACAATACAACAAGGAGCACTGGCTATCATAGCACAACCTCAACCCAAACAAACCTATGCCCAACAAGGGGCAACTAAACCATATCCAACAAGGGACAACAACCAACAAATGCACGAGCTGGTCAGAACACGACCAAATAGAACATCAACAACAAAGAGAAGTAGTCTAAAAACTCGATTACACATAGAAAACATAAAAGAAATAACGGAAATTTGATACTCGGATTTCACAACCATTAAGAGCAGGAAATGAAAACAAATCCCAGCCGTCCAGACACCAAAACCAACCAGAGCATACACGTCCAAGTCGCAACAGAAGAAACCCCAAAACTCAGCCAAAAACCACACAACCCAAAGGTACCGAAATGGAACCTCCCAACCGGCCAACACTAGTTGCAACCCAAAACGGGGGGCAGGACAAATACACCAAAAAGCTCAAATCAACCACCTAACCCCCACACAACCAAACTTAGAAATTCCTCAAACAAAGCCTTTGGCTTAAAACTCCCCACAGTGGTCAACCCCAACCATGAGGCCCCGTCTTGTAACAAGGACACAAGGAACATAGGACTCAAAGAAAGAAAAATGTGGAGACAAAACGAGTGACAGAGGAAAGAGAGTATGCGAGAAGCCATGCCGATGCAGCGACCACTCTCGTCCATGTGATAATCAGAGAGGGGAGATCTGGAAACTGAATCAAAGGATATACCCACCACAAAAGCCACACACAAAGTTGCTTCAGCCTCAACGAATCCAAGCTTGGAAACCCTTCCCATGATGGACAGTGACAAGGCATAACCAGTTGTGAACAACAACCCTTCAGATCTGAGGAAGCTGCGAGGGATTGAAGCCCGAAGTCGGAGGAATCCTCGGAACACCCCAAGAGAGACCAGGTCCACAACGAATCTCAAGAGAAAACATTTCCCACGGTGAATCTGAGTCATCTCGCCAGAGACGCCAAAGCAACCTCGGACGAGGTGGAGCCAGAAAGCGGAAGATGTCAAAAACGGGTTGAAACGGGGGAAAAAGGTAAATAGAAGGGGGGCAAAAGGAAGAGAAAGCCACCACCAACGACAACCCTAGCCAACGGCCAGGGCCATTGCCGTTGGAGGAAGGAAAATAAGCATCGGTGACGGGATAATGTTAGAAGGAAGGAAGAGAACTTCTAATGAGAAAGGGTCTCGTTCTTTGCAAGTATAGACTTTCCCTATGAAATTATTGACCACTCTAATAATGAACTTTAAAACTTGAAGGTTAGCGAAGGGTATTATTGATATTTTACTATTTTCATGTTTTTAAGAATCAATGACAATTTTAAAATTTTGATTGTTCGTAAAGAGTGTTTGGACTTTTTAACGGATCTATGTGATCAAACAAAATCTGTCGCTTTCTGAAAAAAAAAGATATTGGAGAAGTCATAATTAGGAAGTGAAACGAAAAATGAATTAAAAATATGATAAATACAAGACCATAAAGTACATTTACCCTTTTATTTATAATCAATACCCTTGCATCTCCATGTATTAACAGCTCGCATGAATTCTGGTTTGTATTCATCGGTTCTCCTAAGATAGTGCCAATATATAAGGAAGGGTTCAGCTACGATCCACGCTTAGAATAAAAACTAGGGTTAATATCATAAAACACCACACAGGTATACGTCATTTGCAAATAACACACTAAGTTAAGACTTTTTCATCTGGCACACCTATCACCTATGTATCACAAAATTATGCAAATAACACACTAAGTTACGACTTTTTCATCTGGCTCACCTATGTATCACAAAATTATCATTACCAGAATTTCTATTACTTTTTCTGTTAAATTTTTTTTTGAAATTCCGAAAACGCCCTCGCTTCTTAAACCCTAATTTCATATCTTACTTTTTCTATTAATTTCATATCTGACTTTTTTTATTAATTTTTTTTTGAAATTCCGAAAATGCCCTCTCCCCTCGCCCGAGCTCCAGCCGAACAGCGACGACGCACCCTCTCCTCCCTCACTGCCCGAGCTCCGGCCGAAAAACGGCTACACCAAGGGGGCAATGGTCTTGTTAGGGTTTCTGGGGAGAGAAAGGATTGACTTTGATTTTGGGAAAGGATTTGAATTCGATTTATTTAATAATTTTTCTAATTTTTAGAAATAAAATCTGATTTATTGATTTTGTTTTTATTTATTAATGGTATTGTTGTAGTTTGTTTGAACAATGAGGGGCATTTGCATCTTTTTAACAAAAAATTAACAGAAAAAGTATTAAAAATTCAGACGATGATAATTTTGTGATACATAAGTGTGCCAGATGAGAACATTGTAACTTAGTGTGCTATTTGCAAATGACGTATACCTTTGTGGTGCTTTATGATATTAACCCTAAAAACTAGAAACTGCATTTGTCACATTTCAGATCAAGAATTGACGCAGAATTAAGGGTGTGCTAAGATAGAACATTGCTCACTTTCCCATAAATGAAAACACCTGAACATTTTGAAGCCACCTCCAGAAATAGAAATGCAAGAAAACACTACAGTCAAACGGAGGGATATTGCAGTTACAAAACGATATGTCAAATGGCAAACTTGTTCACTGTCTTTAGATGTCTGCATCATATATATTGTCCTCAATGAGTTGGATGCATGATCCCACAGATTTCCCCACCCTCATACTCTCAGCAAGTTTAGCCCGTGCCTGTTGGTGGCGACGCAAAAGTAGTACAGTGTTTAGTACAGACCATCTAATTTGCGAGTCCACTTTTTTCTGCGTAAACCCCAAGCTTCGAAACAGCGCATCCAACTGTTCTACCCCAAAAATAGAGCAATTTAGTTCATTACCAGTTACACTCAATTAATTGCATACATGGATGAAGAAGCAAACCTGGTTGATATCAGCAAGCCCACCCTCTGCACGACCGTATAAAAGATACTCCGTTGCTACACCAGCTAATGCTATGCATGCGAATTTGTTTAGCGTCTGATAAAGGAAAAAATAGTCCCAATGTTAATTTTTTATCATCATTTTCACACAAAAAAACATATATTAAATTATGAAATATACAAGCTATGGTTACCGATGCTGACACTTTTCCAGCATTAACCTGCATGGCATGGGAGCAACTTGTGATCAGAGGGAATCAGGGGGGTTGAACTGATATGATCATTTCCATTTATAATTTGGAGAGAGAGAGAGAGACAAGTGAAAAAAGAGCATGTTGTGAAATATTACTCTCTACTTTTTTCCAATTTTGGTCATAGCATATCCTTCCATGACCAAAACAGTAAATATGGTTTCTCGGGGTACCAAACAGGAAGAACAAGCATAGATGCTTACTAATTTGGAAAAGAAAAAAAAATATGCCATGAGCATTTTAGCCCACCCTTCACATCAAGACAACAGAAAGGACTATGCATGGGCCAAGAATATATGAACAAGGCAAAATGGGCTATAGCATAGCAAAGCAAACTTTGATACCATTAACCTTACTCCAAGCCCAAAACTTGAGTTATTAGGTAGAAGGCCCAACTAGGATATCATGTGCTACATTAAATTCACATTCCTTTAATGTGGGTTGAGAAGAAGAAAATTAAACAAGTAATGGAGACGGAAAGAAACAACGTACTTCGTCAACAAACTCAAAATCAACAAAAGCCGTTCCCGCTTGAACATTGAGGGTTCCTTCCTTCTTCAAAGCATCCAAGCTTGATATCGTATATCCCTTGGGAAGAATACCAACCAAGTACGCAATTAAGAAATGGCCGGCTTCATGCTGCATAATAATCCCTGTATCAGACTTGTCAGAAGAAATTTGATTTATAAAACTGACAAAACCCTTAAAATTTTCGCATCACATGTAGCAAATAGATCCATAATTATATTTCAAAATTAAAATTGTTGGTATATTTTCTTAGGACTCAAATCATAAAACATGTTATCAAGAAGAATGCACAAACTCAAAATTCTTATTTGGCAGAAAATACTCTTGATCATTACTTCCAATTACGCATATTTAAGAAAAAACAATCAACAGAACCGATCCTATTATTATTTTTAAATAATCAAAATTATGGGTCTCTTTGGCTTCTCTATCATTAGTTCAAATAGCCATTCTTCTCATCATTATAACTTTTAAAGCATCCCAAGCAATACAAGTAAAAAATGTCTAATGTCAGAATCATCTATATGATCAAACCTTCTAAAGTATCATAAGCATACATAAATGTATCTTACTTGGATTACTCTATTGTGGTACTTCTTGCTAACGGTATGACCAACTGTATCAAGAACCAAGCTACCAACTCCTCCACTAAGGGCCACCTGCAGATTACAAAAACAAAACAAAAATACCTTAGTCAGCTAATAATGAGGTACGAGGTAACAAATAGTTTAGAACGTATTATATTATGTAACCTTGAATTTCTCTTTAAGAGCAGATAATAAATTCATAGTGAATGCAATAATAGTTTAGTAGCTATATTAACAATAATATAACACTAAATTAACATTCCACACAATAAGAGTGTGAATGCTGAAGGATAGAATCTAAAACCACAAATGACTACATGCAAATGCTTATATAATGAAGTTAACAATGTAATGGAAATAAGGGTCTCAGTTTTTGCCAGCAGTATTACATAGTTGAAATTAGTAAGGAAGTTACCGCATCCAGTGTCCATATAAACAACAATCCCAAAGAAGCGTATAGAATTTGCTCTGCGGTGAGTCCATATACATTCCATGCAGAAAGCCCTCCTAAAATAGCAGCAAGCTGTATGATTCTTTCGATGGAACCAAGAGTTGTATCCTCTGGTGATAGAAGAGACGAGGCTTCAATGCCATTCAGCTTCAGTTCGTCCAGAGTATAGAGTCTTAGTGGTATCTGCAGAATTAACTTACTCATCAAATGAAGCAGATCATAGATCTTAATACTGACATTGATGTGCAGTTTAATATGAATTTGCTACCATCAAACATTGAGTGAAATCTGAAAGTTCGTGACAAAGAATTGGGGGCCAAAGACTTGAATTCTATCGACATATTGATATAAGTTCACTGCTTCGAGCACACAGGTGATCAAGTAATATACAAATTAGCCTACTAGAGAACAGAGCACATGACACGAGGATCGCCATTTTCAAGAAACATAATTCACAGCACGTCGTGCCACATCACATCTGTTTATTAGCTCAATATATACTATATATCATATATGTAGTAAACTACATGAAAACGTAGTTTATAATGATATTTAAACAATATTCAAAGGTCACCATATCAAGCACCAGATAAATCACAGACGGCTTCACCTAAATGCTTGTCATACTAGCAGAGCATAGGCGTAGCCATTTAGTCTGCAGAGGAGGCACGTGCTCCCTCTCATTTTTTTTTAATTTCTATATATTTTATCTTTATTATTATGATAGATTAAAATAGAAAAAAAAATTAAAAATGTCTTGAATTTTTAGTCTTTTCTAACTGACATTGGACAATAAAATAATTTTTTTTTATGTACAAATTAATTTGTTCGATAAGTTTCCCATTTGCCAAGTTTTCCTATTGTTTCAAGTTTCTTAGTTGTCCTATGTTTCTTATTAGGGATAATTGTCAAAACATGCACTAAAGTTTCGTCCACGAACATTTGTTAGTAAATTTACTTATGAAACCTAAATCAGCAAATTACTTTAGGGTAGCCACACAACGTGGACGAAATGTTGTGCACTATTTCATTTGTGGACGAAACTTTAGGGTAGCCACACAGCGTGACGAAACGTTGTGCACTATTTCATTTTGTGGACGAAACTTTAGGGTAGCCACACAACGTGGACGAAACGTTGTGCACTATTTCATATGTGGACGAAACTTTAGTATATGTTTTGACTATTATCCCTTCTTATTATTTAGGTTTTTTTTAGCGAAAGTTGCAATTTTATAAAATTTATATCAGAATATCGATGTGCGCCAGAGAATATGCTCCCGAGCCACTAAGGTCAGACAGAAAGAGCAATGGCTCACTGAACCTTTTTTCAATAGAACCGTGATAGACGGTATTTGAAAGCCATATAGGCAAGGATAGAATACGAAAAGGGGGAAGGGGGTACCAGAAATCCTGAAGGATCTCAACAGTGGTGATGGTGAGAGGCAAAACATCTTCATGAAACTCCTCCCAAAACCAGACCCCGTTGCTCATCCAGCCTCTCATTTCTCCTAGCGGGGCTGCTTGCTGTTTCCCCGTCCTGACCTGCTCCTCCCGAGATGTTCCAACTGCTGACCTTTTGAGTGCTCCAGTACCCTCTCTAGGTACTTCAGTGGGTGCCGGAGCTTCAGCCTCCTTTCTTCCCAGACCCTCGCGTGCTTCACCACCTAACTCACCAGAGAGCGATGGTGGGGCCCTCAAAATCGAACTAGCACGGGGCATGTAGAAACTCGAGGGTCTATCTAGAGCAAAGGTGCCTTTAGGGGCGACGCCCTTGGGAGTAGTTGACCGGTCAACCTCTCCCAAATCTGTCGCATAGGCTTTGAGCTTCTTATCCCTCTGGTACTCCAGGGAAGAATCAAACCACGGGGGCCTTTGAGTGCTCACGTGCACTCCTTCAAAACATGAATCAGCTCAGTGAACTCCTTGAGCCGAAGGACAAGTCCCTTCCAGAGTGGCCTCTCGAGGATATGTCAGAACCGAACTTTGACAGTTCCGCCCCAACACATGCCTCATTGGTCACATGGGACATCCACACACGCTTCCAGAACGTCCCCAATGGAGGTACCTGTTTCTCGCATCCTTAACAGAGGCGGCAGACCCCTTGTGTGCGCCCCCAATTGCACTCGGTCAAGGACAAGCATCTCCCAGGCACACTGATCTAGATCACCGAGCAGCAGAGCCTGACCGTCAAACTATCAGGGCTCATTGCCTCGGACCCACGCCCGAGCTCCAGAGGACCAGAAGTAAAAACCAAAGAGCCCCGACCCTAGGTCCTTGATCACGAGACCCTCAGCCGCCTTCCCCCATGCGTTCGTAATGGAAAAAAAGGAGTGTCCTTACGAAGGGTCTTTGTAGACCACAGTTTCTCCATCATCCTCCATTGCTGGCGGGCAATGACCGTCGATATTGTCCGGGAAGACGGGACCAGCACTTCGACTTCCGTGTCCTCGAGGGCGGAGCGACTTCCTCCGCATCCAAGTGTCGCGATCGATCTCACATCATTCCTCTCGGAGTTGTAAGGCACTCTGGGATTGAGAAGGCACCGGCCTAACCCCGAAGCCACCACTGCCGTTCTAGGAATCTCCCCCATCGGAGCCTTCCCCTTGGCCGGATCTCGCTGCAGCGGCGGTGCCCTACTAGGGCTAGAGGCCGACGCAGTAACAACCAAACTATGCATCCGGAGTGGGGGGAATTAAGGCAGGTTCGTGACGCGAGGGTGAAGAAACCCTAGCCGTCGCATCGCCGTGAAGAGGATCTGACGACAGCGTAACCCTAGGAACCGCGCCACCCTGATGGAGAACAGACAGAGCGAGGTCATGGTTGTTGTGTGGGGCCAACAAATTACTGTTTGGAGAGGAGAGGGCTAGAAGCCCGTTACTTGCAGGAGAAGTAACCGTGGAGCGACGTTTGGAGACGGGTCTTCACGTATCGGCTTAACTATCGAGGCCGGGGAGGCTGGTCCCAAGGAGAAGGAGACCCCACCCGAGGCTTCTCCCAGAGGGAGAATCAGAGTCGGCACCACAGGCGGAGAGGCAAAGAGAGCCCGAGTCGGCTTGAGTTTTCTCCGCCGACGGCTCATATCCCCAGCACAGCGGGCGGTCTACAGGGGACAAGATAATACAAGGAGAACATCACCAGCATGAGCGACGACAGCAGCCACGGTTGGAACCACCGCAAAAAGCATGTCGACGCAGCGGGATAGAGGAGAGCACCATAATTTCGTGCGGCTAGGGCTAAGAGAGAATCTCAAAATTGAGAGTTTTTTCACTGCTTTCAAGCCATGTTTCTTTCCATTATTTATTATTATTTAGGCTTTTAATTACTATAGAAAAGTTTAGCCCTATTTAGGTTATTGTTCCAGAGTTTGAGATCACTATCATAATTATAATTTAAAGCTTTGTGATTAGTTTTTTTCCTGTCCCTAAAGTACGAGCTTATTATCTTTTCGGATCAAAATCACTCACCGTTGCACCACAAACTCTCCTGTCACTCTCATTAAACACACATCTCTCTCATGTGTATCACTGAAATCAAATCACTCGTTCTCCTTGACATTGAAATTTGGGAAAATTTCATTTTACCACCCTGTCAAACATTTAACTTCAATTTGACACCCTGGCATAAATTTTTATCAGTTTCATACCCAAACTAAACATTTAATTTCATACCCAACCGGGTAAAATGTCCAAAATACCCCTAACTATTACTCAAATTTTCATCTCATGCCATTGGCTCAGAATTTGAAAATAAGTGAAATGACAATAATACCCTTCATTGTTTAGGGTGTTAAACTGAAAATTTCAATAATTTTAAAACAAAATCAGTTTTTTTTATAAATTCAATTTTTATTTTCAAAAAATCAGATTTTAATTTTAAAAATACATAAAATCATTTTTTTTTATTAAAAACAGTTTTATTTTTTAAAAAAATTAATTTTATTTATATTAAAAAAAAATCTAGAGCTCGCGACTTCGTCTTCTCCGGCGTGGTCTCCGGCCACCCCTCCTCCGCCGGCGTCGTCCCCGGCCACCCCCACCTCCGCCTCCTCCTCCGGCGTCGTCCCTCTTCCCTCCTCCCTCAAGCAACGCCGGCGTGGTTCAGATCTGATTTGGTTCAGATCTGAACTGGTTCAAATCGCGATTTCGTGTCGGCTTTTGGAGGGGCTCTCATGGCATTTCGTGTCGGCTTCGTCGCTCTGGTTTTTCTCCTAAGCCTCATCTTCGGTCTCGTGGAATCAGAAGATGGTAGGTTTCTGGTTCTGTGACTGAAGGAACTTCTTTTTGGGTCTGTTTGGCTCCCTGGAAAATGTAGGAAAAGAATCATCTCAAATAAGCTCAAACCCTGTTTAGTGTAAATGTTGACAAAATTTGATATCAGAAGCTTAAAATCGATGCTTTGTGTCTTCACTCTCTTTATTTTCAATTTCTCTTCCAAGGAACCAAACAAAATCGCGATTTGAACCAGTTCAGGTATGAACCAAATCAGATCTGAACCACGTGGGCGTTGCTTGAAGGAGGAGGGAAGAGGGACGCCGGCGGAGGTGGGGGTGGTCGGGGACGACGCCGGCGGAGGAGGGGTGGCCGGAGACCACGCCGGGGAAGACGAAGTCGCGAGCTCCAGATTTTTTTTTAATATAAATAAAATTAATTTTTTAAAAAAATAAAACTGTTTTTAATAAAAAAAAATGATTTTTATAAAAAAAATGATTTTATGTATTTTTAAAATTAAAATCTGATTTTTTGAAAATAAAAATTGAATTTATAAAAAAAACTGATTTTGTTTTAAAATTATTGAAATTTTCAGTTTAACACCCTAAACAATGAAGGGTATTATTGTCATTTCACTTATTTTCAAATTCTGAGTCAATGGCATGAGATGAAAATTTGAGTAATAGTTAGGGGTATTTTGGACATTTTACCCGGTTAGGTATGAAAGTGAAATTAAATGTTTAGTTTGGGTATGAAACTGATAAAAATTTATACCAGGGTATCAAACTGAAGTTAAATGTTTGACAGGGTGGTAAAATGAAATTTTCCTAATTTCACTGACGCAAAACCTTCAACCAATAGTGGTGAAGCTAAATAAAATGCCACATCACCACATTTCTATATCCATCCAACAAGACATTCAGCAAAGACCAGATAATCCTAATCATGATGTTTTTAGCTTAATTGATATAAGCACCAGAGCTCTTCATTTTGAAGCTTTGAAATCAAACCGCCTTTAATTTCTGTTACGGAAAGACCCATCAACTCTATGAATACCAATGAACATCAAACATGGAAGAGAAGTAATGACAAAATTATCAAAACCCATAACATAGTATAAATCATTAAGGCTAAATGATCAAAACCCAGAACAAATCAAAACCCAGAACAGTAATGAAGTGAGGGAAGAAGAAAATGAAACCTGGCGAGCAGCACCGAAACATCTAAGACCGTCGGGCTTTCCCTGCAAATCGGTGATGAGAGAAAGCGCCGCCCTGTCATCGCCTCTGGCCAACTCCTTATCCACTTGCTCCAATACTTGTAGTCGTCGTTGCGACTCGGATTTAGCTGCAGAGACCCTAATTTCAGACGTCCTGCCTGACGATCTTCTCGACTGAGGAAATGGGCATCGACACGGACATGACAAGTTGTATCCTACAGAGCCCATTCAAATTCAAATCACACCCACAACAATGAATACATAAAATAAATGGCTGTGATATGCATTTGGGTTTTAGTTCGTGTAGAAATCATTCTCAACCACACAAAGTAGCGAACAAGATATCGGTAATATTAATGCATCACCCCATGGGAGGGCAGATTCAGTGGGTTTAGGGAAGGCCAAGTGTTACGGACCGAGAGAAGGTCGGGTGTTGACTCTGTCAGCGACGCGTGTGCGGGTTCGATTGGCCGGACATGGGCGCTTGGCGCTTTGCGCGTGCGGACAAGGCCGCAAGAATTATAGGTAGAAGGGAACGTCTTGTAAAATGGAGACAGGGCAAAAAAAAAGGAGAGAATCAAGGGTCGATCATCTGACCAACGCCAACTCTTGAATGTTTTTATTTTTGAGTTAAGTGTCATTTATATTCTTTAAAGAGTTAGTACATGCTTGAAAGTCTTGAGGGGACACATACAAAAATCCTCTAACTATTGAAACGTCTAAAACGTTTTGTTGAGATGCCATGAAGGCAAACTAACGTTGTAACAAAATTAAACTGAACTAGAACAATACTGAAATAACGATAAAATTAAAGATGACTGACAAACGCTGCTCAAAGTGGGGCCTGAATACCGCTGGGTCGCCCTCGGGCGACGCTTTGCTTCTGTTGTAAAATCGAACCTATGGTCGGTCGTCAGTGATGAAGGACAGACATGATATCCTCAGAGACTCCTTTCTATCCCTGAGGCGTGCCTGTGGACTCATGTGGTCCGACGAGGCTGTTCCCCAGCCCTCGCCTGAACTGTGACTCGCTGGCCACCCCACTCCTCTGTTGCTGGCTGCTCCAGTACTCCAACTCGCCCGTACCACCCAACGCTGGGCGGTGAAACTTCAATAGGCCATGCTCCGAAAGTCGCCTGACCTCTTCCACCAAGACGAGGTCTACGTCCCTTCACCGTAAAACTCCAAAGAAAACCCCTGTGAGCCAGCGGAAAATCCTCGTACGAGAATCGATTCTGAGTTGGTGGAGCTGCACGTCGATTGCATGCAGCCAAAAGGACTCGACTAGTCCGATACACCATGGTGGACGAAGAGACCCACCACATCGCCCTAACTGAACCAGTGGAGCGCCAATCCGAAACCCTAGGCCTAACTAGGTCCGAGCCTCGAGGGCCAACCTAGGTCGAGAAGATCGGAGGAGAAAACCCAGCATGTCGCCCGCACCCTCCACTCTCTACCGGACCAAGAGCGAGGTCATGGGTCGACTGTCCAGTCACAAGTCGCGGCCGTGGAAACCAAGAGAAGGCGCTGTTGCCCGAAGAGGAAGCCCAAGGTCGCTCCCTCGCGAAACCCCGCCGCGTTTGAGGAGGCGAACCAGAGCCCAACCGTCCCCGAGAGCAATCCTTCGCCAGAAACGCACAACGACTCTGCACCATGGATGGAGAGGAAGAAGAGGACGAAGATGAGGGCCTCGTTCTCTTGCGATGATTATGAAACCTTGCGCCCGACACGGTCTCCGAGGAGGCTTGCATGGCTGCCGGGGAGGATGGGACAAGACTAAGCGGCGCCGACAAGTTGTCAGCGGCGGACGCGGAAGTAGGGGGTGAGCTCTATAGGCTAGGGTTAGGTCTCGACAGAAGCGGGTAGGGTAGGCCTCGACAGAAGCGAGTAGTAAAACTCGGCCAACTCTTGAATGTAATTTGAGTTTAAATTCTTTAAATTATTATTTTTGATCAGCGAAAACATATTATAAAAACTTGTTCTTTGAAATAAGGGTTATTTTTATCTTACTATTCTAACTATGTGGTTTTTTTTTTCATCTCACTACCCTAATTATTTTTTTATGGCACCTCACTACCCTGTAATGCATTTTTTTCACTTTCATACCCGCCGTCAATTTGCCATCCATTTTTGGATGAAAACACTTAAAAAGTACATAATACCCCTCATTAACAATCAAATTTTCAAAAGCGCATTGGTTTTCAAATTTTCTTTAAAAAATAAAGTTTTAATGTCACAAAAATGCATTCTATGGTAATGAGGTGCCATAAAAAAAATGCATTCTAGGGTAGTGAGGTGCCACAAAAAATAGTTAGGTTATGAAAGTGAAAAAAAAAGGCATTCGAGGGTAGTGAGGTGCCACAAAAAATAGTTAGGGTAGTGAGATGAAAAAAACCACATAGTTAAGGTAGTAAGATGAAAATATCTCTTGAAATAAAGAACAGGCGATAAAGATACAACTGAATGAGCATTTCATAAAAGGAACCTCAATCATAACGCCTCAATAAATTGAGGATGAAATACAACCGATAACAAAACCTAACAAGGGGTGAAGAACCTAAAACCATGAAACCCAACAGAGGATAAAAATCAGAACAAAGAGAAACGAGGTCTAATAACCCGGATTTAACAAACTTTAAGCACAGAATAAACAAGAGGTCTAAACACCCTGATTTTCCAACCATGAAGTCCAAAATGAACTTATTACTCCATAATCCAAAGCCTGAGAGTGTAGAGCACCCTATCTCATTAGGACCTTCAAACTCTCACACAGAGAGAAGACGATGACCAACAAGTCGGCAACCAACACTACAAACGACGAAGACAGATCCGGAGGACAAAGTCTACCAGAACACACTAGACCCTAAAATGAATATGAAGGAGCTCAAACAAAAGGCACAATTACCTAACCACTCGTCGGTGGCCAACACCGTAGTTTAATCATAAATGTCCAAATGTATATATCATCATTAGCAATAAGATTACATCGACTTTATATTACTTATGTGTTGGAGTAATATATCGATGTGTGTTCTGATCTATGCCCACCATGCGAATAGAACCATAGATCGAGACGGATCACACTCGATGGGTCTGTAGTCAGCAAAGCTTCACTGAAAGCGACTAGTATGAAAGATGGCTCTTCATGGCTTACGTTCTGTTAGTCATTAGAATGGGATTCCGGAGTCTGATCATAGATATCATGTGGGACATGATATTGGACGACCCGACATGAATATGTGTCATAGATCAAGTCATGAACATATTCATTGTCGTAGCTTGTCATGTATCCTTAGACCAAGGAGTCTTTGTGATCGTTATGCAGTTAACAACTAAGTTTGACTTGAGCCTAACGTTGCCCGTAATAGGCTTCCATAACGGTCAGGATTGGCTTGGGGACAGATTCCATGAGTGATACGAAAGACGGCTAAGGGATTTATCCCTGATACTACGGTGTGAGTATGATATCGGTTCTCAGCCGTTTGATCGAGAGTGACTGAAAGAATAGCATGACCATGCACATGATATTGGGTATTATATATTCAGTCATCTCATATATCAAGGAACAGTGATTGAGAATAATAAGATTGACGGCTCTATGCCTTCTCTCAATCAGGATATCAGTGATAAAGGGATAATGACAGGGACGATGGAAATGTTAGAATCGATAGGGTCGATTCGCTATGCAGTGTCATGCAATACTAAAGTCTCGTTAGTTGCGACTTATATAGGATCAACTAAAATGGAATTTTACGTTGATCTATCGATATGCATAAACCTAAGGGTCACACCGAAGGATGAAACTCATTGACAGATTTATGGAGAATGGCCAAAAGAGAGTTGTCTCGGGACATGACCAAAACTGTGTTTTGGGTCATGTGCCCGTAAGTGAATAGGAATTTGCGGATCGAGACAAGGCTTGGAGTCTTGAATTGATCACGTCGAATAATGTTGGACATTTCCTGTATATAAGGCTTGGAAGCGATGAGCACGTCACGGGACCTCGATGGGAATGGCCATGGGCCATGTTCCAAGAGGCCCATGAAAGGCCCATACAACCAAGGCCCATGGAACTAATTAATCAAGTCTTGATTAGTTAGTACTAAGTAAGCAAGACAAGGATTAAGGTGTTGGTGATTCACCACCTAACCCCATCTTGTCTTGCCATATTTAGCACCATATTTGTCTTACTTCACACCATGCTTCACACCTTACTTGTCCTTGGTAGTTGTTGATTATATTGTTGGTTTAAGTCATCTTTTTCATATAAAAAAACACAAGACAAGAATAGGAACACATTTTATCTTCCTCTCTCCCTACAATTTCGGGTTTCGCATTATTTCTCCATCTTGTTGTTACGCCCCAAATCCGGTTTTGACCGAACTCGAGACGTGAACTTAAAACGATAATAAAGAAAACAATTTTAAACGAAATAAGGTTTAAAATAATAATAAATTGTAACCACAATCCGATAAAAGATTCAACAGCTCACAAATCCAGAGTTAATGTTTAATTCAAAATCACAATACGTCTTTAGACAAGCTAGCCTAGGACCCTCGTTAGCTCCCACGCATCGAGCATCCAGCTAATACAAATCCCGCTTAAGACCTGAAACACAACAAAGTAAGGGGTTGAGCTTTTGCTCAGTAGGAAAAGTAGTTAAGGTTATGAACATCAGTGCACTACCACGAGTAATCGTCCAATTAGGGCATACTAGTAAGCATAACAATTAAAAGTCAAATTAAACAATTACTCCAAGACAACGCTTGACCTTCACTCAGGCACAACCCGTAAATCAAACTCACAATGAACCGAACACATACACTCTTCTCAACTTTGCTCTTGACACTCATCACCTAACAATTCTCAATGGACAACACCCACGGTTATCTCGCAACCGATCACACGTGCGAACTCGCACGGCAACACAGAAATCAGGTAGAACAGCACCTCGAGTCACCAAACACTCTCACAAGACCATAATCACACTTAAAACAATTCACAAAGCCAATGAACACGCACAACACAAGTCACAACACACAAACAACTCACATCGGTCTGGACGTCTTCCCGAAACAAGGCTCCTCGGGGTAACTCATAATATAGCGGACCGAAATCTTCCGTCGGTCGGGTATATATTACCATAGCACAGGGCAAAAGTCACACCACACAAACCACACTACGGCGAACACATCACACCAATGACGCTTATCGTCACAACTTACCAAGAACAGCTCACCGGTCTAGATATCCTATACCGAAATCTCTCGTCGGTATAGGTATCATATCGGAAGTCTCGGTCGAGGTATCTATATCGGGACCACCATCGATATACATATCGGACTGAAACACACCGTCTTAGAACATATTGTGCCAGAACAACATCGGCTACGGTATCGAACTGAAACACACCCTCAATTAATCTTACCGAACATAGACGTATGTCCGAACACAAAGCCTCGGTCAGGATATCCCATACCGGAGTCCTTCGTCGGCGTAGGTATCCCACCGGTCTCCACATAACACACGGTTGTAGTTCAACACAAGAAGGCCACCAAGAACGGTCAACCACTCTAATCTCACGCGCATGGCACGTACTTTGTCAAACCAACTCACCCGTAACTGGGGTGTCAAGACACAAGGGTCGTCTCGAGGCTTTACTCTTAAGCTTAACTTCTCAGCAAGGGTAGAAGAAAACGGAAGAGTGCGAAGCCTGTGGGTTATGGGCCCACCACGCTTCCGCTGCGACACTCTGATCTCATGTCCACTCGGTCACCTCCCCTGACCAGTCTGACGGCTTACCGGTACTGCTGCGGCCCTCCACCGCTCGGTACTCGTCTCCGATGTCCCGGGTGCCGACGATGTGATCACACTGGGCCCCCGTTCTAACGCGACGGACCCTATCGATGCTCTTGATCCTGTTTGCCTCACACCGTCAGATAGAGCTTGTGGCCGGAAGAACCCTGCGGTTCTCCGCCCCCTCGGTTCTCGAATCTCGTACGGTCCCGTATCACTGCTCGGTCGCTGCCGAGTCTTACGGACTCTCGCGGTCTCTCTGCGACCTCGCTCCACTGTTTCCGTCGTGTCCACTATCTCCAACTACATCCGAATCATCAGGGTGAGAACTCGATCCAAACTCTGGGTTCGGGGTCCTCTCTCGAACCTCTTGTATCGGTTCGTCTCGACCGCCACCAAAACTGGTGTTCTCGGGCCAACGCTGTAATCCTGGCCTCGTACCTAACCTCCCCAGTGGAAGTACTCTGGGCACCTGTGCCCCAACGACTTACTTCTCCTACCTTGAGGTGCCACATCGAAATACCCTCCGCACGGTGCACGCACACGCTCAGTTACTTACTCTTAAGGAACAACGCGCTTAGAATACTAACGCCACACACGGTCCACAACAGCGATACTTACAGTAATAGTATACTCAGTATAGTATAGCCAACCAATAGCACACAGCAGAGAAGTCCGCACAATAGTGCGTCACACAATTCAAACACTCAAACAGCGAGGTTACACAATTTCACACTCAACAACACGTTCACACATAAGTCACGCAGACTACAACTTATACCACAAACAATTCCATAAAGCAGTTACCACCCAACAATTACACATTAGACAACAACAACTCAGGTTTAAAGACTTAACGCGTTCTCCTTATAACATAACATTCATGTTGACACCGTGTCGTTACAACCCGATTCAGGCGTCCCCGAATTACGTTGTAACCACTTGGCATCCCTCCATTCACGTCCAACTACAGTAGCCCCTATAGCTGAACCGTGATGGTACATACACTTCAGTTTCTGCAGAAAAACGGCATGACCCGCTCGTAATTTACACTAACCATATGCTTATGCAGGACGACCAAACACAAACTGCAACCAATACTCAAACACAAACACTATACACCACAAGTGATCTCAGTTACACACTCGAGTCTCGGCAATCTCACTCTTACCGCCCGACCAAGTCCATTCCTGGATCAACAGTTAAGTCAAATCATGACATCAACCACACAGGTTCACACAAGTCCACGGCTCTTAGTGTTGGGTCTCGAGGTATGGTTGGAGATGAACCAACTCGCAGCGGAAAATCAATGAAAACCAAGAGACGATTAAACCGTGAAACAACTAACAAAGAATGGATTAACAAGAGAAAAATTCAGCACTAGTTCTTACCAAAACAAGAACACCGGTTAACGAATGATTGGCTTGAGTCTCCAAGACGCCTACGTATCCACATGGGAATCAAAGCCACGTAGTTCTTCTCTTTGAGGACTCAAGAACACAAAAATGGAGGAGGAAACTAGCCAAACCCGAAATGGCCATGGAAGAGGGAGAGAAAATGTGTTTCCTATTCTTGTCTTGTGTTTGTTATGTTGAAAAAAGATGACTTAAACATAACAAAACCCATACTTGTCCAACTAAAGGCATGGGACAAGTATGGTGTCAAGTAAGGTGTAAATAGGACAAAGTATGGCAAGACAAGATTGGGTTAGGTGGTGAATCACCAACACCTTAATCCTTGTCTTGCTTACTTAGTACTAATTAATCAAGACTTGATTAATTAGTTGCATGGGCCTTGGTTGCATGGGCCTTTCATGGGCCTCTTGGAACATGGCCCGTGGCCATTTCCAACGAGGTCCCGTGATTCGCTCATCGCCTCCATGCCTTCCATACCGGAAATGTCCAACATTATCCGACGCGATCAATCCCAAGACTCCAAGCCTTGTCTCGATCTGTGAAGTCCTATTCACTTACGGGCACATGACCCAAAACCCATTTTTGGTCATGTCCCGAGACAACTCCCTTTTGGCCATTCTCCATAAATGTGTCAATGAGTTTCATCCTCCGGTGTGACCCTTAGGTTTATGCATGTCAATAGATCAACGTAAAATCCCATTTTACTTGATCCTATTTAAGTGGCAACTAACGAGACTTTAGTATTGCCTGACACTACATAACGAATCGACCCTGTCGATTCTAACCTTTCCGTCGTCCCTGTCATTATCCTTTTATCTCCGATATCCTGATTGAGATAAGGCATAGAGCCGTCATCCTTATTATTCTCAATCACCGTTCCTTGATATGTGAGATGACTGAAGATATGATACCCAGTATCATGTGCATGGCCATGCTATTCTTCCAGTCACTCTCGATCAAGTGGCCGAGAACCGATATCTTTCCCATACCTTAGTATGAGGGATAAATCCCTTAGTCGTCTTTCGTGTCACTCATGTAGCCCGTCCCCAAGCCAATCCTGGCCGTTATGGAAGCCCTGTTACGGACAACGTTAGGCTCAGGTCAAACTCAGTTGTTGACTACATAGCGATCACAAAGACTCCTTGGTCTAAGGATACATGACAAGCTACAACACTGAATATGTTCATGACTTAATCTATGGCACATATTCAGGGCGGGTCGTCCAATATCATGTCCCACATGATATCTATGATCAGACTCCGGAATCTCATTCCAATGAATAACAGAACGTAAGCCATAAAGAGCCATCTTTCATACTAGTCGCTTCTAGTGAAGCTTTGTTGACTAGGGACCCATCGAGTGTGATCTATCTCGATCTATGGTTCTATTCGCATGGTGGGCATAGATCAGAAATCACATCGATATATTACTCCAACACATAAGTAATAGAAAGCCGCTTTAATCTTATTGCTAATGATGATATATACATTTGGACATTTATGATTGAACTACGGGCACTAAGACTAACAATCTCCCACTTGCCCTAGTTCCAATCTAAACTCCAATATGTCCCCATCGACTTTACATGTCTAACATGTTCAGGCAGTGACACTGCCTTAGTCAAAGGGTTGACTATGTTATCATCTGTTGCAATATCGGTTATCTTCACTTCACCTCAGTTCAGTATTTATCTGATGAGGTGGATACACCGCAGTACATGTTTGGATTTGTTATGCGATCTAGGCTTTTAGCTTGCGCAATGGCCCTTGTGTTGTCACAAAATGGATTCACCGGACTGGATGGGTTTTTAATTACACTCAGCCCTGCCATGAATTTCCAAATCCACATAGCCTCCTTAGCTGCCTCTGCAGCATCCATGTACTTGGCCTCTATCGTAGATTCGGCAATGGTATCTTGCTTTACGCTTTCCCAGCTAAAGCTCTGCCATTCAGCGTAAACACATATCCTGATTGACTTCTAAAGTCATCTGGATTTGTCTTGGAAAACTAGCGTCTACTCATCCTTCGACGACTAGTTCAGCATCATCTTTCCCCCGGGTTAGAATGATATCTACTGGTACAACATAAGGCTTACGAGACGTCTGGTCTCATACATGTCATGGCATATATGATCGATCCTGCCCCCAGGCGCATAGGATTCTCATCATCCTTTTCAGCTCATCAAGTGTCTTAGGACACTAAGTCTTGCTGAGATGAATGCCATGACTAGTGGGTAAGAGTCCTTTCTTTGAATCGAGCATTAAGAACCTACTCAATGCCTTGTTCACATAGGTTCCCTGACTTAAATCCAAGACCCTCTTGGTGCAATCTCTACATATCTTAATCCTTAAGATATGAGAAGCATCGCCTAAGTCCTTTATTGAAAAACACTTCCTCAACCAAGCTTTAGTCTCGTGCAAGGTTGGGATGTCGTTTTCAATGAGAACCAGAAAGGTAATATTGCTCCCACTAGCCTTCTTATAAACGCAAGATTCATCCTCGTTTTTGATTAAGCCAAATCCAATTACAGCTTCATCAAAACGAAGGATCCAACTCCGAGAAGTTCGTTTCAATCCATAAATGGATTTCAACAACTTATAAATCTTTCCTATATTCTTCGGATCGTCAAAACCTTTGGGCCGAGACATACAAACGTACTCAGTCAAATTTCCATTTAGGAAAGCGGTTTTGACATCCACTTGCCATATCTCGTAATTATGATACGCAGTTATGTCAAGAAGAATTTGGATCGATTTTGACCATAGCCACTAAGGAGAAGGTTTCCTCATAGTCAATCCATTGGATCTGCCTATAACCTTTCGCCACCAGTTGAGCTTTGTAGGTCAGAGGGTTGCCGTCCATGTCCATCTTCACCTTGAAGATCCATTTGCATCCTATGGTCCTCACACCATTAATGGGATCAACCGGTTCCCAGACTCGGTTGTCCGACATGGATTGCATTTCCTCCCTCATGGCTCCCAGCCATAACTCGGAGTTGGGCCCATCCACGACTTCCTGAAAGGTGGCTGGATCATCGTGATCCACCATGACTTCATTGTCACCTCCGGATACCATATCTTGGAGGTGGAAGATTGATCCTTTCAAATCGCCTTGGACCTTCCGGAATTGTAACAGGAATTGGTTCTTACTCTACGACAATCTCTGGCTCCTTTCTACTGGGTTGCCAATTGGTTTAGACAGATCTGTACCATCCTGAATTTCTTCGAGATGCACAGTCCTCCCAATGACGTCTTTGGAAACAAAACTTCTTTTCCATAAAGACCCCACCCCAAGCGACGAACACCATGTTCTCACTGGGATTGTAGAAATAGTATCCCCTTGTTGCTTTGGGATACCACACGAAGGTGCATATCTCAGATCTTGGTTCGAGCTTAGTCGAAACCAAATGTTTCACATAAGCCTCGCAACCACAAATCTTTAGGAAGGACAAAGCGGGCATCATCCCGTACCATTTTTAAAATGGTGTCCCTTCCACACCATTCGTCGAAGCCCGATTCACTATGAATGCGGTCGTCTCTAGAGCAAAACCCCTAAAAGAGATTGGGAGATCAGTCCAACTAATCATGGAACAGACCATTGTCTAACAATGTCCGATTTCTCCGTTTGGCTACACCTTTCAACTACAGTGACCTAGGAGGAGTCCATTCCAAAAGGATCCCATTCTCTTTTAGATGATCTAATAACTCTGTGGTCAAGTATTTTCCACCTCGATCCAATCGAAGTGCCTTAATACCTTTGTCGAGCTGGTTTTCTACTATAGTCTTAAACTCTTTGAATTTATCAAAAGCTTCAGACTTATGTCTCACCGAATAGACATAACCATATTTACTGTAATCATCAGTAAATGTGATAAAGTAGCTAAAACCCCTCCTGGCAAGTGAACTTATTGGTCTACACACATTCGAGTGTATCAGCCCCAATAATTCACCCGCCCTTTCATCGCGATCGATAAAGGGCACTTTAGTCATTTTGCCCATCAAACAAACTTTGCACCTATCGATCGAATGGAATTCGAATGAACCTGAAAGCCCGCACTTCTGAAGTGCTGATAGGCGCTTCTTGTTTATGCGACCCAAATGACAGTACCATAATAGAGTTAGGTTTAAATCGTTGGATTTAGACCTCTTGGTATTAACGGAATATATAGAACTTGAGGCATTGTTACCCATATCTAATATGTACAATCCTCCAACCATGTCAGTACTGGTATAAAACATATCATTGCATAGAACATTGAAAACTCCATTTCCAATATTAACATTATATCCTTACTTGTCAAACACGGATACAGATATAATATTCCTACTAAAAGTAGGTATGCAATATACATTATACAATACTAAGACAAGGCCTCTTGGCAAAGCAAGACTCATGGATCCTACAGCAGTTGCCACAACTCTGAGGTCCACTTCGTGCTTTCCAAACCTCTCCTACTTTCAGCCACCATTTATAAGTGCATGTGTGAGATTCAGTCCTGGTATCTAATACCCATGAATCTTTGGAAGTAGAGAGATGTAGCTCTATAGAGTTAATACCGAATGAAGGCACGATCCCACCGCCCTTCCTTAGATCATCCAGGTTTCCTGATGAAGGCGCAGTCCTACTGCCCTTCTTCAGATCATCCAGGCTATTTGATGAAGGCGCAGTCCCACTGCCCTTCTTCAGATCAGCCGTGAACTTCCTGTAATCCCGGTTCCAATGACCAGGCTGTTGGCAGTAGAAGCAGACATTCTCAGGTGTCTCATCTTTCCTGCCAAGTGCGCATGGGCCCAGCCCTTGCCACTTCCAATTCCCTTGTTGACCATCAGAATATCCTTGGAAGATCCCTGAGATATTCTTCTCAGCGGCTGATGACACTTCATGTAACTCTGATATGGTCTTAGAGACAGCCTTGTCAAGGACATATTCTTTGCGTTCAGACTTGAGGACTATCCTCAAAATTCTGTACCAGTCCAAATAGTTTGTCCCATTTAGCTTGACCCTGTCAAGAATGGTTTTTAATGACAAACTATTAATGTTCGCTGAATTTGCCATTTGATCTACAACAGATAAAATTCAATCAGTAAACTGAATAAATTTTATGAAGATCAAGCTTAAACACCAACAATCAATTCTAAACCTTTAGAATCTGAAACCAAGATCCTTGATTCACTCGATTAAGCTGAACTAATGCTCACCACTTAATCGAGCTATGTAGGTAGGACTCCATCCAATCACATCCAATGTGACTCTTGGCTAGGGTATGTACTTATGTACACGACTTACCCTATCTGTTACCCTAGCTCAACCTCAGGCCGAGAATCGTAGTCGGGTCCACCAATTTTCAACTATGGCTCGTCACTATGTAGGTGCTCCGCTAATGCGCACGACACCCACATATGTCGTCCAAACCTACTACCCCGCTTCCCCATGGATGCTCCGCTAATGCGCACGACAACCATAGGACGGGGAGGTAGTAAGGTGTTGATGATTGGGAGGTATCGGACATGACCCGCTTTTACTTGTCCAGTTGTGTTCAAAACTTTGGCACATCCTAGATGCGATGAGCACATCAACTACATTCCAAATGCAATGATGCCTCAAATTACATCCAATGTAATTCTTCCTTTGAACCCGTCAACTACATCCAATGCAATGACGGTTCTAAGGGTTCACACACAAGGATTAAAATTCCAATTTTATCTTTGCATGTGAGGTGATATGCTCGGTAAATAAAGTTAAGCATGCAATTCTAAAACACATAGAATTAATCATGCATAAACTAAACCAAGCATAAAGCGATAAATGTGCACATAATAGCCCCCTAAACTAACTCCCACTAGCTTCTTGAGCTCCACCGACTCCAAGCCGATGCCAACACCTGAAAAGCCACCAAATGACCTTTTCGCCCTTTCTTCGTCTTGAGTAAAAAATTACAATTTAATACACGACTCGCAGGTCGGGAATAAATAAATATTACAAACAAGTGGTTCGACGACCACACCTTGAAAGAATAATTACACGTTAACTCTAACGGCTCGCAGGCCGTGAAAAGCGATAAATAATTAAATCGAGCTCGGGGCTATTATGTACACCATGCCAACATCACATCACACATCGTGTTATCAAATAAGCATGTTATCAAACATCATGTGATTTTCCGGTTTTAATTAATAGCCAAGTTTCGAAATTTTTTGATGCTCGGTTTATCGAAACCGTTCAAAAATGAAACTTTTGAACATTTGATCTTCGAGTTCATCATGACGGTTCCAAACTCGTCATAACTAACAAAACGGTTTAGCCTTGGCATATCAACCATCCAATGGTCATGCTTGGCCTAGCTCCGTCCAATGGAGCCCCGTTCGGTCTCGGTTTCGGCTCCCCGAGAGTCCCGCTCCCGAGACCCGAAAAATCAATTTTTTT
The DNA here is from genome assembly GCA_963921825.1 of Erodium maritimum. Lineage (NCBI taxonomy): Eukaryota > Viridiplantae > Streptophyta > Magnoliopsida > Geraniales > Geraniaceae > Erodium > Erodium maritimum. Next base: position 49,817,117 of record OY997588.1, read on the forward strand.
TCAAAATTTCCAGATTTGAAATAATTTTCAAAAATTCATTTTACATGCATTAAATCCATAAACAATAATTTAAAACATGTTATCAAACAATTTAGCAAAACAACATGCCAAAAACGAAACTTTCAAGCAAAACCGAAACTTTGAACACCGTCTTGTGAATCCCGAAGGTAGCACGGCTCTGATACCACTGTTGGGTCTCGAGGTATGGTTGGAGATGAACCAACTCGCAGCGGAAAATCAATGAAAACCAAGAGACGATTAAACCGTGAAACAACTAACAAAGAATGGATTAACAAGAGAAAAATTCAGCACTAGTTCTTACCAAAACAAGAACACCGGTTAACGAATGATTGGCTTGAGTCTCCAAGACGCCTACGTATCCACATGGGAATCAAAGCCACGTAGTTCTTCTCTTTGAGGACTCAAGAACACAAAAATGGAGGAGGAAACTAGCCAAACCCGAAATGGCCATGGAAGAGGGAGAGAAAATGTGTTTCCTATTCTTGTCTTGTGTTTGTTATGTTGAAAAAAGATGACTTAAACATAACAAAACCCATACTTGTCCAACTAAAGGCATGGGACAAGTATGGTGTCAAGTAAGGTGTAAATAGGACAAAGTATGGCAAGACAAGATTGGGTTAGGTGGTGAATCACCAACACCTTAATCCTTGTCTTGCTTACTTAGTACTAATTAATCAAGACTTGATTAATTAGTTGCATGGGCCTTGGTTGCATGGGCCTTTCATGGGCCTCTTGGAACATGGCCCGTGGCCATTTCCAACGAGGTCCCGTGATTCGCTCATCGCCTCCATGCCTTCCATACCGGAAATGTCCAACATTATCCGACGCGATCAATCCCAAGACTCCAAGCCTTGTCTCGATCTGTGAAGTCCTATTCACTTACGGGCACATGACCCAAAACCCATTTTTGGTCATGTCCCGAGACAACTCCCTTTTGGCCATTCTCCATAAATGTGTCAATGAGTTTCATCCTCCGGTGTGACCCTTAGGTTTATGCATGTCAATAGATCAACGTAAAATCCCATTTTACTTGATCCTATTTAAGTGGCAACTAACGAGACTTTAGTATTGCCTGACACTACATAACGAATCGACCCTGTCGATTCTAACCTTTCCGTCGTCCCTGTCATTATCCTTTTATCTCCGATATCCTGATTGAGATAAGGCATAGAGCCGTCATCCTTATTATTCTCAATCACCGTTCCTTGATATGTGAGATGACTGAAGATATGATACCCAGTATCATGTGCATGGCCATGCTATTCTTCCAGTCACTCTCGATCAAGTGGCCGAGAACCGATATCTTTCCCATACCTTAGTATGAGGGATAAATCCCTTAGTCGTCTTTCGTGTCACTCATGTAGCCCGTCCCCAAGCCAATCCTGGCCGTTATGGAAGCCCTGTTACGGACAACGTTAGGCTCAGGTCAAACTCAGTTGTTGACTACATAGCGATCACAAAGACTCCTTGGTCTAAGGATACATGACAAGCTACAACACTGAATATGTTCATGACTTAATCTATGGCACATATTCAGGGCGGGTCGTCCAATATCATGTCCCACATGATATCTATGATCAGACTCCGGAATCTCATTCCAATGACTAACAGAACGTAAGCCCATAAAGAGCCATCTTTCATACTAGTCGCTTCTAGTGAAGCTTTGTTGACTAGGGACCCATCGAGTGTGATCTATCTCGATCTATGGTTCTATTCTCATGGTGGGCATAGATCAGAAATCACATCGATATATTACTCCAACACATAAGTAATATAAAGCCGCTTTAATTTTATTGCTAACGATGATATATACATTTGGACATTTAGGATTGAACTACGGGCACTAAGACTAACACTTAGGCCGAACATTTCACCAACCCAAGACTTTTTCCGTCTCATTTCTACGCATAGGACATCTCCGACTTCCGTAACCGGCACACATCAACCTAACGACCCAACTCTACCCACCTAAGTGACGTACGGTCCGAGGTTTTGAAAAATTATGTCAAAATGAAACCAGGCTCTGATACCAAATTGTCACGCCCAAATCCGGTTTTGACCGAACTCGAGACGTGAACTTTAAACGATAATAAAGAAATTTTTTTTAAATGAAATAAGGTTTAAAGTAATAATAAATTGTAACCACAATCCAATAAAAGATTCAACAGCTCACAAATCCAGAGTTAAAGTTTAATTCAAAATCACAGTACGTCTCTAGACAACCTAGCCTAGGACCCTCGTTAGCTCCCAAGCATCGAGCATCCAGCTAGTACAAATCCCACTCAAGACCTGAAACACAACAAAGTAAGGGGGTGAGCTTTCGCTCAGTAGGAAAAGTAGTTAAGGATATGAACATCAGTGCGCTACCACGAGTAACCGTCCAATTAGGGCATACTAGTAAGCATAACAATTAAAAGTCAAATTAAACAATTACTCCAAGACAACGCTTGACCTTCACTCAGGCACAACCCGTAAATCAAACTCACAATGAACGGAACACATACACTCTTCTCAACTTTGCTCTTGACACTCATCACCTAACAATTTTCAATGGACAACGCCCACTGTAATCTCGCAACCGATCACACGTGCGAACTCGCACGGCAACACATAAATTAGGTAGAACAACACCTCGAGTCACCAAACACTCTCACAAGACCATAATCACACTTAAAACAACGCACAAAGCCAATCAACACGCACAACACACACAACAGAACCACACATAACTTAGTACAACCATTTCCAACATCATTGAATGCACAAAGACACTTATACTGTACTGGACCACACAACATCAGTCCCGATATCTTCCCCTCACTGAGACTGGGGGTAACATCCTCGACCGGAAATCCCTCAGTCTGATGTCTTCCAAGCACACAGACCCGGGCCTTACTCAACATACATATTGGACCGGCACATACCTCGGTCGAACGTCATCCCGGACTACGAGTCATCGGGTACTGATCACGCCATCCTTGGCCTCGATACACTACACCGGAACTATCCCTCGGTGTAAGTACCACTCCGATTACGCCTTCTCATGGAACACACAATAAGGGTATAACACGCAACACAAAGCCATAGCGGGTCTCGGCATACCAACCGGACCAACTCAACGCAACACACAAACCGGTCTATCACTCACCCGGTCATATCACAACCAAGGGTTCACGTACATCAAACATGGAACACTTGCCCACACACAGTCACAATCATGCAACACCGAGTATAATCTTATTTAGACTCTCACACAGCGGTTATAACACGCAGCACACAATCCTAAGGCTTGACATGGCCCATCTACTAGCACGACAATTTCCCAAGTATTGAAAGCGGGTAATCTAGTGAATCACATCCTACATGTTACTAAGACTCATCCGGTTATTTAGTAATCGAAAGCGGCTATTCTAGTGAATCACATCCTACATGTTACTAGGACCTTTCCGGTTATTATTTTTCCCTAATCATGCGTGCTAGTAACTTTCGTAATTAAAGCGGTATTTGCTACTTTCCCTACCTCAAGATGATCACAACAGCTACGTCTCCTAGTTGCTGACGTCCGGGCCTATCTCCGGTCTTCTCGGGCGAAGTCCAAGTCTGAGTTTAACAGGTAAAGTTTCTAATCAATCCCGGTATAGTCCAAAGTCCTCTGATTTGTCCATTTAGTCCTTTAAATAACCATTTTAAAATTATTTAAATTAAATGAATTAATTTATTAAACTGCCCGACCCGGATCCGAAAACCAGACCCGAATCCGACCCGGTCGGACCCAGAACCGACCCGGACCCGGCTCTAGACCCGTCCCAGACCCGAGTCAGACCCGGTCTAGACCCGACTCCAGAACCCGAGTCAGGTCCGGTCCAGAACCCGAGTCCAGAAGTCTGGGCCTGGCCTCAAAGCCAGCACTGGCTCGGGGTTGTCTTGGCCCAAGGCCGTCCTTGGCCCAATGGCTTGTCATGGCCCAAAGCCCATGTCCGGCTGGTTCTGATCTGGCCCAAGGCCCGCTTCGTCCGGAAGCCCGAGTCCGAGTACGAGGAGGGCGGCGAGGGTTTGCTTCAGATCGCCGGCGGCGGCGGCGGCAACGAAGACGGGGAGCTCGGAGGGACGATGAGAGGTGGTCGGGAAGGGCGTCGGGGCTCCGGCATGACCACGACATGGACGGTGGTGGTTGGAACGCGCCCCAACAGCTCCTTCATCTCAGATCTGGCGAGAGAGCGAAGGTTCGCCGGCGAGGGAGTTTCTAGCCGGCTTCGTCCAGTCCGAGCTCGCCCACGGTGTCGCCAGAGAGAGGAGTGTCCGGGGAAGTCGTCGGGGAAGCTAATAGGGGCGGCGGAGACACAAACCTGTGCGATTTTCCTCTATTTCTGGCGTGATTCGCGCTCGGGAGAGAAGATCCAGGCCGAGTACTTCCGGCGGCGAGGTTCTGTTCCTGATGCGGTGGTGAAGACGGTGTCTCGAGGTCGGGCTCGCACCGGCGTGGTTCGATTTGAGGCTGGAAGAGGAGGACGGCGACGACAACGAGCGTCGAGGGAGAGATAGAGAGAAGAGGGCGGCGTGCCTTGGGTTTCGTGCGCGCGCTGAAGAAGAAGATGCGTGAGGTAGAGTTGGGTTTAGGGTTGGGCTGCACTTGGGTTTGGGCTCGTGCGCGTGCGGTACGGGCTCGCCCGAGTCAGCTTGGCCCAATTACTTCCTTTTCCCCCTTTTTTCCTTTCTCTTTTTTTGCAATTGTTCCCAATTTTCGATCCGTTTTCCAACCACGACGTTACCATCGAACAATTTAAATCTTAATCTTTTTTAACCGGGCAATCTTTACAGTCTACCCCCCTTAAAATAATTTCGTCCTTGAAATTTAAAACGAACGCGCTCCACTTGACCCTATCTCAGGGAACGTCTGATTAAAACTCTCAGTCCATTATCCCTCATGCACACAGAAACACTTAAACTTGTTAGTCGATACCGGAATCTTCTGTCGGTAGAGACGTCACACCGACACACGCGGCTTGGTCGAGATACCCTATACTGGAACCGTCCGTCGGTATGGGTATCATACCGGAACAATTCTCACATCGCACTTAAAACGAATCCAGTCCACCGACACTTCTCCTCGACTACTCACTTCACTTAACCAAGTATCACACACACAACAAACAAAAGAAGCCCACGTCCCGTTACTCGGACAATCGTCACCGGACTCCAAACATGGTTACGCCACGATCAACCACACACGATAACACAAGGAACAACACGCACTCTTAACCAACCTGACATTGGTTTATTGTTGGTTTAAGTCATCTTTTTCATATAACAAAACACAAGACAAGAATAGGAACACATTTTCTCTTCCTCTCTGCCTACAATTTCGGGTCTCGCATTATTTCTCCATCTTGTTGTGTTCTTGAGTCATCTAAAGAAGAACTACGTGACTTTGATTCAAATTGGATACGTAGGCGTCTTGGAGACTCAAGCCGATCATCGTTTCTTTGGTGTTCTCTTCATTTTCTTGAACTAATTGGTATGGAGACATCCATATTGTTTATTCTCTTGTGTATCTAATATTTGGTAGTGTTCTATGACATGGTCTCGAGTTATTTCCGCAACAAGTATGTGTTCATACCCTCCATCGAGACCCAACACTTACCACCGAAGAGGAAGGAAACCGATGAGCAACAAGCAGAGACAAAAAAGGACAGAACGAGGAACAACAACAAACCAGCAAAGAAAAAGAGAACAAGAAACCTCTCCTAAATGGGAGTTGCACCAGAAGAAAGCACCTCCTAGCTGAAGCCAACACATAGCAATCAACTAGGAGGCACACCTCAAGAAGATCCTCAACGATCTACGACCAAAAAGGTCGAGAAGCGCGTCCCACGCATGACCAAAATGAGTTACCGGATTCACACATAAATCAGAGATGAAGGAGGCGAAGAACGAGAGCAGCAGGTGCGACTGGACCAGAACCGCTACAATCAGCCACCACGAGAGTCGAGAAAGCAGTCCTGCATCGGAACTAGTAAAAGTCGCCGGAAACAAAGCCAGGACGAGACCCAACCAGCGAAGCCAAAGGACGAACACCAAGGTTAGGCACCACCCAAACGCCGCTTCCACCTGTGGAACCCGAACAACAACACCTCCACATACCTCAACCGAGAAGGAGAAACACCGGAAATAGCCTCCATCGGGCTGGGGCCAACACCACAACAAACAACGAGGAGACTCGGCTCAAATAGACCTACAACAATCAACGGCCAGGGAGGTCGAGAAACGCGTCCCACGTTAGATTTGATTCGAGAAGGCGAGGAAACACCAAACTCAAAGAGGCGGGAAACTAGAACCGTCAATCAGATGCCCAGAGAACCGAACACCCAGAACCACACTAACCTAAACCCGAATGGTCAAGAAAAGCGTCCCACGCCGGAATTGAATGACAGGACCGAAACCAAAACAGAGAACTCCAACTGTCCAAACCGAAGAGGGGCAGAACTGGAAATCCCCAGCACACCTTCCATACGCCGAGTCGGAGAAGCAACAATCCAAACCGGCCGGCCATCGAATGCAAACGGCAACCAAACTCCAAGTCCATACCACATGACCAGCCACAGACACGAAAAAGGAAGTCGGACACGCAGACCGGCTCCACACAAAAGCAACCCATGACCATGACTTTAAGAAACCATATCTCCGGCCACCCAAGTAGAGGGACAACCTCACCTTCCTCAGAACACCGGCGAAGTTCCGAACGGACTAACATTCGGTAAGGGAGAAGCCCTAACCGAGAAGATGGGACACAAGCTCTGGTTGGAGCTTCCCTGAGCTGGAGATGAACCATACCTGACGACCCTAACCACCAGCGACTGAAAATGATGACCACGAAAGAGGCCCAACCTCCGGCTCGACGACAGGCACAGGCAGCCGCACGCCGAAAAGAGCCACACCCAGAGGAGATCACAGATCTGCAGGCCAAGGGAAGAAAACAGGGGAAGAGGAAGAATAGGAGAGAGAAGGATAGAGGAGGTTCCCCCCGACCAAGACGTCGCCGGCGAGGAGAGCAAATAACGAGGTGGCAACTATGTCAAGAGGGGCGTTTCAAGCTTAAAAGAGAGAGAAGGTCAGAAAAATTACACGATTACCACCCGTCCAAGTCAACACTCCGATCTTAACCGATCGGTCAACAGTCGAACACACAGCAATCAACTAACACAATCATAAGCACAAACCACAAGTGGTTCACAAAAAGCACACAGCACCAGACATGACATTTCACTAAACCGAGACTCTATTCATCTCAGTCCTACGCGTAGGACATTTCCGATTTGCGTAACTAACACATCACCGAAACCTATCGACTAAACTCTACCCACCTAATTGACGTACGGTCCGAAGTTTTGAAAAACCAGGCTCTGATACCAAATTGTCACACCCCAAATCCGGTTTTGACCGGACTCGAGACTGAACTAAAAATAATAATAAAGAGAGCAACTATAAACGAAATAAACCTCCAATAATAGTTCAAAACCATCAATCCCGCTATTAAGAGTCAAATGCTCAAAATCCAAATAAAATAAGTTTAGTACGAAAAGGAAGTACGTCTCTAGACCATCCAAAACTAGGACTCTCGCTAAGCTCCCAAGCTCCGAGAAGTCCTCTAAATCAAATCCCACTCAAAAGCTGTAAGACAGTAGAGAAGGGGGTGAGCTTTCGCTCAGTAGGAAAAAGTAGTAAAGGGGATACGCATGTCTCTCACCCCACGGATACCCGTCCAAATATGGCATACTAGTAAAACACAATAACTAACGAATCGAACAGTAATCACAACCACAATCATAACCATCCTCAATTAACCATACCTCGTTCGATCACACCACTTACCCAATCGCCACACTTAGTGTGTGAAATCAACCCTGCTAAACAATTAACAATTTCTCAGTGTTCACACCCAAACCATATCTCAAAGAGTCACCGAGTAAACACACGCAGTAAATCGTTACCAATACAAATACAATAAGTCTCCCATAATACGCCGGATCACACGGTCTAGATATCCTATACCGGAATCCTCCGTTGGTATAGATATCCTACCGGAACACACAACATCAGGGTACACGTATCTCAGAACACACAATATCGGCCAGGATATTATACCGGAACACCTAGCCTCGGGACATATCATACCGGAACACATAGCATCGCTCTAGATATCGCCCTGGAACACCATCCTCAGCCTAGATATCTTATACCGGAATCCTCCGTCGGTATAGATATCATACCTGAACACCGGTCTCGGCCTAGATATCCTATACCAGAATCCTCCGTAGGCATATACATCATACTGGACACCAGCCTCGGCCTAGATATCCTATACCAGAATCCTCCATCGGCATAGACATCATACCGAAACACCTAGCCTCGGAACATATCGTGCCGGAACACGCAACATCGGCCACGATATCGGACCGGAACATCATCCTCGGCCTAAATATCCTACCGGGACATAGACATACAACACCTCGAAGATGTCACAAGGCAATAGTTCACGATAACATTCACCACATTCTCATGGCATATCATGATCATTAATTTAACACCGGAACATACCACAGACTAATCATTCCAAATCTACTAATCACAAACAAGCGCAATCATCACACAATCCTATGGGCACGACATGGCCCACATGCAATTCTACAGCACGACAATTCCCAAACCTACGGGCACGACATGGCCCGCAAGTTATTCCACATTTAAATGACTACGCTAGTTATTCACATCCTACATGTGATTCTACAATTATTCCGGTTGTTTATAACCTATATGCAATTCTAGTAACTTTCCACATTTAAACCGGTATTCGCTACTTTCCCTACCTCAACCGCTATCCAACACGAACAACCACGAGTCTCCTAGTAACCTTATCCGCCATGATCGGGAACAACGTCTAAGATCACAAAGTAATACGAGAATTAATAATAATTCAAGGGTGGTTTAAAGAGAAAACACCCGGCCTAATCTCCAATACGTTCGATTAAAGATAACCTTCCTAATTACTCGAAAACAACCAAAATGGACCTAAAAGTTCCATTTCTGATCCATCACGGAGTGGGTCACGGAGCCTTGACGGGCTCCGTCATGGTTTGGGTCACGGAACCGTGACGTGCACCGTCACGGTTAACGTCACGGAACCGTGACATGCGCCGTCACGGTCTCCGTCACGGAGCCGTGACGTACTCCGTCACGTTTCCCGTCACGGATCCGTGACAGGTCTGGGCAGCTTCCTTCTTCTTCTTCCCTCAACTTCGTCCCCACGAATCCAAACCTCCAAAACTCCATTGTTAACCTCCAATTTCAGTCCCAAAAACCCCAAACTTCAAAACCCATAGTTGGGTTTCATCCAATTAACAAAAAACCCAATTAACCTCCAACAAAATCCTCCACTTTTCATCATGATTCAACCATTTAACAATGAAGAACTTCAAACCCATAATACCCAAGCTTAGTTCATGCATTTTATACCAAACCCACTACCCAAAGTTGATCAAAAGAGAGGTTAGATGCATGATTACCTTAGGAAGTGAGTAGATGATGAGAAATATAGGAGAAAGGAAGATTTTTGGTGTGGAAATCGAGCAAACCCCCCCCCCCCCCCCATTTTTCCTCTCCTCTTCTTCAATGGAAGCTCCAAACTCTCTCTCTCTAGCAAATTTCGGCCAAGGGTACAAGTGGGCTGAATTGGTGCTCACATGTGACCTTTAACCTAAAAGGGAATGGTCCATTTTGCCCCTTGTGCCCCTTTGCCTCTTATGCCCAAAATAGGGTTAAATGGGTCTTTTTCTCCCCCTTTCTTCTCCTCCAAGACTCATGGACATGTGTCCATGTGGGGTCCACCTCCACTCACCATTATCCCAGCCCAATTAAATTGATCCGATAAAACTATTAATTCGACCCCGTTTGACCCGAATTTGACTTTTTTCGCAAAAATACTTATTTGAAAGGAAGTGACCCAACTAAGGTAACCGTAACAACGGCTAAGCTTTTTGGGTCCCGAATGACTCCCGGAGTTATCGGTTGACTTTTCCGGCGGAAAGTCAACTCTTCCCGAATTTCACCGGTTCGACCGGTCTTGACCAGGGGCGGTTCTTACAATCTACCCCTTTAAAGAAATTTCGTCCGCGAAATTTAAAACGAACGTACCTCAAGGGTCGAACATGCTGGGTTACTTCGCGCGAACCTCATCCTCGCGCTCCCAGGTCGATTCGCTTTGTGGTGCCGCCACTGCACCCGTACCAGTCGGATAGTCTTGCCACGCAAGACCTGCTCCCGTGTATCCAAAATCCTGACAGGCCGCTCCTCATAAGAGACATCCTCAGCTACCTCGATGTCTGTCCACTTAATGACGTGGGAGGGGTCGCATTGTACTTCCGTAGTTGGGAAACGTGGAAGACGTTATGAACATTCCCAAGCTGCAGTGGTAATGCAAGACGGTAAGCAACGACTCCCACTCTGCCCAAAATCTCAAAAGGCCCGATATACCGCGAGGCCAACTTGCCTCCACCGCGGTTGAACCGCACCAGCCCCTTCTTTGGGCTCACCTTCAGAAATACATGATCACCAACTGTGAACTCGAGAGGTCGGCGCCGTCTATCAGCATAACTCTTCTATCGACTCTGCGTGGTCCTCAACCGCTCACGTATCAACGCGACCTTCTCGGTGGTCTCTCGGACAAGATCCGGACCAAGTAAACTCTTATCTCCCACTTCTGCCCAACATACGGGTGATCGACACGACATACCATACAACGCTTCGAACGGTGCCATCCCGATACTGGCCTGGTAGTTGTTGTTGTAGGCAAACTCGGCCAAAGGTAAGTGGTCCTCCCACGACCCTCTAAAGTCCAACACACAGGCCCGTAACATATCCTCCAAAATCTGAATCGTGCGCTCTGACTGACGTTTGTCTGTGGATGGTACGTTGTACTGAGTAGGACCTCGGTCCCCAGTGCTGTCTGCAGACTCTCCCAAAATCTGGAAGTAAAGCGAGGATCTCTGTCGGACTCGACCGACATTGGGACCTCGTGGAGACGGATAATCTCACGGATGTACAAACGACTCAGAGCGTCAACGGTATCGGTCATCCTCATGGCTAGGAAGTGAGCCGACTTGGTCAACCGGTCGGCCACTACCCATACTGCATCGTGTCCCCTCGGCGATCTCGGTAAACCGCACACGAAGTCCATCGTGACGTGCTCCCACTTCCACTGTGCAATTGGCAGTGGCTGTAACAATCCAGCGGGACGCTGATGCTCGGCCTTCACTTGCTGACAAGTGAGGCACCTCGAGACAAACTCTGCAACCGCTCTCCGCATCGCGCTCCACCAAAACTGTCGCCTAATGTCCCGATACATCTTAGTGCCACCCGGGTGCACATCAAGACGCGAATGATGGGACTCTCTCAACACGGCGTCTCTACAACTGCGCGGCACAAACAACCCTCCTCGGTACTATAAACCCTGATTAGCACCCTGTTCCCAGCCTTCCGCATCAACACCACTGGCGATCCTCTCCCGGATCTCTTCCGTATCAGCATCCTCAACCTGCGCCTCTAACACTCGGGCAACCAGTGTGGGCTGAGCCACCAACAAGCACATGGCCACGCCATCAACAATCTCATCTAGCTCAAGCCCAAACGTGCTCAACTCTCCCATCATGTACCACTCTTGGACAGATATACCAGCAAGGAAATGGGTCGACCTCCTACTCAGGGCATCAGCAACGACGTTCGCCTTACCCGGATGGTAGAGTAGCTCGAAGTCGTACTCCTCAAGTAACTACATCCACCGCCTCTGGCGCATGTTCAAGTCTCGCTGGGAGAAGATGTACTTGACACTCTTGTGGTCCGAGAACACCTAAAATCTCTCGCCATACAAGTAATGTCGCCAACTCTTCAGCGCGAAAACGACCGCTGCCAACTCCAAGTCATGGGTAGGGTAGTTGCGCTCATGCGTCTTCAACTGCCTGGAGCCATAGGTAACTACCTTCCATGACTACATCAGCACACAACACAGTCCCTCACCGGACGCATCACAGTAAACATCATACCCAATCCCACGCTCCAGCACTATCAACACAAGTGCGGTACTCAAACGAGCCTTCAGCTCGATGAAGGAGCGCTCACAATCCTTAGTCCACACAAACTCGACTCCCTTCTGCGTCAGGGCAATCATCGGCGCGGCCAGGCGTGCGAAATCCTGAACGAACCGTCGGTAGTCGCCTGATAAACCTAAGAAGCTGCGGATCTCAAAGACACTCGTGAGTCGTGCCTACTTCGATACCGCGTCGATCTTCGCCGGATCGACCAGTATACCCTCCTGGGACACGACATGCCCGAGGAATTTCACCTCGGCGAGCCAAAACTCGCACTTCTCCAAGTTGCCATACAAATGATGGGTGCGTAACAAAGTCAGAATTGTCCTCAGATGCTCCACGTGCGCCTCGTCACTCGGTGAGTAGATCAAGATGTCATCTACGAACACCACTACGAACTGATCTAAGTATGACCGGAAGATACCGTTCATCAGATCCATGAACGCTGCAGGCGCGTTCGTCAGCCCGAACGGCATCACCAGAAACTCGTAGTGTCCATACCGCGTCCGAAATGCGATCTTCGCCACATCCTCCTCCCGAACTCGCAACTGGTAGTATCCGGATCGTAGATCGATCTTCGAGAAACACTTCGCCCCTCTCAACTGGCCGAACAAGTCATCGATCCTCGGCATCGGGTAGCGGTTCTTCACCGTGACCCGGTTCAACTTCCGGTAGTCGATACACATCATCAGTGCTCCACCCTTCTTCTTCACGAAGAGTGCGGGCGCTCCCAACGGAGAAGTGCTCGGACGGATAAACCCCTTCTCCCAAAACTCCTGGAGTTGGCGCTTCAATTCGACCAACTCGGTTGGCGCAAACTGGTACGGAGCCATCGATATCGGCGCCGTCCCCGGTATCAGGTCAATCCTGAACTCAACCTTGCGGAATGGCGGCAACCCTGACAACTCCTCCGAAAATACCACCAGGAACTCGCACACCACTTGTGGCAACTCTCTGCTCTGCACGGTCGCCACTTCCTCTCCCACGGTCAATGCTGAAAGGAGCACTCTGCTCCTGTTGCCCAGTACACACGTGACGGTCGTGTCGCCCAATATCACCGTCACTTGCCGCCGATAGCAGTCGAACGACGCTCGGTACCTCACAAGCCAGTCCATCCCCAAAATCACATCAAACACCGTCATGTTCAACACAAGAAGATCACCAAGAAAAGGGCAGTCAGCTACTCTAATCTCACACGCACGACACACTCTACTCAGGACCACATCACCCATAACCAGGGTGTCAAGACACAAGGGTCGACTTAAGGGCTCTACTCTTAAGCCTAACTTCTCAGCAAGGGCAGAAGAAAACAGAAGAGCGCGACGCCTTTGAGTTATGGGCCCACCACGCTTCCGCTGCGCCACTCTGATCTCATCGTCACTCGGCCACCTCCCCTGATCGGCCTGACTGCTTACTGGTACTGCTGCGGCCTTCCGTCGCTTGGGCACTCGGTTCCGATGTCCCGACTGTCGATAGTGTAAACACACTGGCCCCCGTTGTAACGCGACGAACCCTACCGATGCTACTGATCCTGTCTGCCTCAAACTGTCGGACAGAGCCTGTGGCTGGGAGAACCCTGTGGTTCTCTGCCTCCTCGGTTCTCGAGTCTCGTACGGTCCCGCAACACTGCTCGGTCGCTGCCGAATCTCACAGACCCTCGCAGCCTCTCTACGACCTCGCTCCACTATCGTCGTCGTATCCACTAGCTCAGACTACACCCGAATCCCCAGGGTGAGGACTCGATCCAAACCATGGCCTCGTACTTCATCTCTGGTACCCCGTCTCGTCGCAACTCCAGGACCTGCTGGTGTCGCTCCTCCTATCCTCCCCAGTGGGGGTACCCTGGGCACCTGTGCCCCAATGGCTTACCTCTCCTGCCTCGAGGTGCCATGTCGTAAGTACCCTCCGCAAGGGGTACACGCACACACTCAGTTCTTAAGTTCGCATAAAGCGACGCGCTTAAGTCACTAGTGTTCACACACGTTTCACAAAGGTCGCACTCGAATCAAACAACATGCCTAATCTTAGCACAGTCATAACCAGTTTTAACATAACCAGGGAAACCCGTACACTTGTGCGCCACACAGAGTCAACCACACAATTCAACAATTCCAATCAAAAGCCACACAGTCCACAGTTCACATCACACAGCAATTCCACAAGGTCTCAACATCAACTTAATTTCAAAGATTCTTAACATTTTTCTCTTTCTAACATAACATTCCATGTCGACATCATGTCGTTACAACCCGGTTCAGGCATCTCAGAATTACGTCGTAACCACTTGACATCCCCCCGTCACGTTCGACTGCAGTGGCCCCTGAGTCGAATCATGATGGTACAAACACTTCAGTTTTTGCAGAAATTTGGGCATGACCCGTTTGAAAACTCTACTAACCATCCGCTCACGCGGGACATTCAACTTACAACCTGCACAAAGCACTCAACACAATCATAGTATACAACAAGTCATCGCAGTTATACACATCAGGGCCTCGGTAATTACACGATTACCACCCGTTCAAGTCAACACTCCGATCTTAACCGATCGGTCAACAATCGAACACACAACAATCAACTAACACAATCATAAGCACCAACCACACGTGGTTCACTCAAAGCACACAACACCAGACATGACATTTCACTAAACCGAGACTCTCTTCATCTCGGTCCTACGCGTAAGACATTTCCGATTTGCGTAACTAACACATCACCAAAACCTAACGACTCAACTCTACCCACCTAATTGACTTACGGTTCGAAGTTTTGAAAAACCAGGCTCTGATACCAAATTGTCACACCCCAAATCCGGTTTTGATCGGACTCGAGACGTGAACTAAAAATAATAATAAAGAGATCAACTATAAATGAAATAAACCTCCAATAATAGTTCAAAACTATCGATCCCGATATTAAGAGTCAAATGCTCAAAATCCAAACAAAAGAAGTTTAGTACGAAAAGGAAGTACGTCTCTAGACCATCCAAAACTAAGACTCTCGCTAAGCTCCCAAGCTCCGAGAAGACCTCTAAATCAAATCCCGCTCAAAACCTGTAGAACAGTAGAGAAGGGGGTGAGATTTTGCTCAGTAGGAAAAAGTAGTAAAGGGGATGAGCATGTCGCTCACCCCACGGATACCCGTCCAAATATGGCATACTAGTAAAACACAATAACAAACAAATCGAACAATAATCACAACCACAATCATAACCATCCTCACTTAACCATACCTCGTTTGATCACACCACTTACCCAATCGCCACACTTAGTGTGTGAAATCAACCTTGCTCAACAATTAACAATTTCTAAGTGTTCACACCCAAACCATATCTCAAAGAGTCACCGAGTAAACTCACACTATAAATCGTTACCAATACAAATACAGTAAGTCTCCCATAATACGCCGGATCACACGGTCAAGATATCCTATACCGGAATCCTCCGTCGATATAGATATCCTACCGGAACACACAACACCAGTCTCAGCCTAGATATCCTATACCGTAATCCTCCGTCGGTATAGATATCATACCGGAACACCAGCCTCGGCCTAGATATCTTATACCGGAATCCTCCGTCGGCATAGACATCATACCAGAACACCTAGCCTTGGAACATATCGTGCCGGAACACACAGCATCGGCCACGATATCAGACCGAAACACCATCCTCGACCTAAAAATCCTACCGGGACACACACATACAACACCTCGAACATGTCACAAGGAAATAGTTCACGATAACATTCACCACATTCTCATGACATATCATGATCATTAATTTAACACCGGAACATACCACAGACTAATCATTCCAAATATACTAATCACAAACAAGCGCAATCATCACACAATCCTATGGGCACGACATGGCCCACATGTAATTCTATAGCACGACAATTCCCAAACCTACGGGCACAGCATGGCCTGCAAGTTATTCCACATTTAAATGACTACGCTATTTATTCACATCCTACATGTGATTCTACAATTATTCCGGTTGTTTATAACCTATATGCAATTCTAGTAACTTTTCGCATTTAAACTGGTATTCGCTACTTTCCTTACCTCAACCGTTATCCAACACGAACAACCACGAGTCGCCTAGTAGCCTCCTCCGCCGTGATCGGGAACAACGTCTAAGATCACAAAGTAATAAGAGAATTAATAATAATTCAAGGGTGGTTTAAAGAGAAAACACCCGGCCTATTCCCCAATACGTTCGGTTAAAGATAACCTTCCTAATTACTCGAAAACAACCAAAGTGGACCTAAAAGGTCCATTTCTGATCCATCACGGAGTGGGTCACGGAGCCTTGACGGGCTCTGTCACGGTTTTGGTCATGGGACCGTGACGTGCACCGTCACGGTTAACGTCACAGAACCGTGACGTGCCCGTCATGGTCTCCGTCACGGAGCCGTGACATACTCCGTCACGTTTCCTGTCACGGATCCGTGACGGGTCTGGGCAGCTTCCTTCTTCTTCTTCCCTCAACTTCGTCCCCACGAATCCAAACCTCCAAAACTCCATTGTTAACCTCCAATTTCAGTCCCAAAAACCCCAAACTTCAAGACCCAAAGTTGGGTTTCATCCAATTAACAAAAAACCCAATTAATCTCCAACAAAATCCTCCACTTTTCATCATGATTCAACCATTTAACAATGAAGAACTTCAAACCCATAATACCCAAGCCTAGTTCATGCATTTTCTACCAAGCCCACTACCAAAAGTTGATCAAAAGAGAGGTTAGATGCATTGTCACGCCCCAATTTCAGTAAACCGAACTCGGGACGCGAACATTTTGAAACAATAAACCATTTGAAAACCTTTTCAATAAATCACTTTAAAATCTCCATTTAGTTAATCAAAATAATATTTACAACTCAAAATAAGTCCCAACAAGTGAACAAAACAAGGTATCCGTCACTAGACTCAAAAGTAAAACCCAGAATCCCGCTCCTAGCTCTTCAAGCTTCAGAAGCTCACCTAGTCCAACCTGCGACCGGTACCTATAGGAAAAGCAGATAGGGGTGAGCGTTCGCTCACCACCACGGATAACAGACTGACTACGGCATAATTAGCAGACAATGCCAGTAACACCAACAATAAACTCAACACCGGGGAACACTATCCCCAACCCAAGTACTCCGACTGACACACGCCCACTGTTACCTTCCTTGACCAACTCAACACTCTGACACGTAAAGTAGACCCGACACAACGATCACGACCTCTTCCAAGGACTCAAAGACCACCACGCAACACCCAAGATCACAAAGGATCGCACACCAAACAAGATCGCAAAGGATCGCATACCAGCTGCTCAGTAACCTCCCTCAATCACGCGCTTTGCCGAACCACTCAGGCCAGGCGGTCGACCTGTATCAGTAACCTCTCTCTCTCACGCGCTTCCCCGACAGAAAGTCGGGCCAGGCGGTCGACCTGTCACACTCACAACCCCGAACCACACACGCGCGGCCAGGACCCCTTTACTGACGGGCGGGCCCCCTACCCCGTCTGAACATGCAGACGCGTGTGCTCGAGCACCCCCGTTTCATGAAGCGGGACCACAACCTCAGGTAACCACAATCACAATCACAAACAAAGTTCAACAAACAACAACAAGACAAGTTCAGCACTCCACAGGCACTCATGGCCACCCAAGACACCAACCATAAAACACGGACTCAACAACCCCACAGGCACTCACGGCCTCCCAAGATACACCAACAGTAACTCAAGGACTCAACAACCCCACGGGCACTCATGGCCACTCAAAACCACCAACAGTAACTCACGGGCTCAACAACCCCACGGGCACTCACGACCTCTCAAAACCAACAACAGTAACTCACGGGCTCAACAACCCCACAGGCACTCACGGCCTCCCAAGACACACCAACAGTAAAGACACGGGTTCAACAACCCCACGGGCACTCATAGCCACCCAAGACACACCAACAGTAAAGACACGGGTTCAACAACCCCACGGGTACTCATGGCCAGCCAAGACACACCAACAGTAAAGACACGGGTTCAACAACCCCACGGGAACTCATGGCCACCCAAGACACCAACAGTAAAGACACGGGTTCAACAACCCCACGGGCACTCATGGCCACCCAAGACACCAACAGTAAAACATGGGCTCTCATGGCCACCCAAGACACAACAGTAAAACACGGGCTCTCATGGCCACCCAAGACACAACAGTAAAACACGAGCTCTCATGGCCACCCAAGACACAAAATACACAATCAACCTCCGGCATAACCATTGCCTCCGACAGTCCTAATATCAACAGTTTCACAATCAACCTCCGGGCATGGTCATATGCCTCCAGTACTCCTAATATCGATAAGTTCTCTGCTCCTACGACACTACTAAGTGTCACATGCTTTTCTAATATTCG
This sequence comes from Erodium maritimum, assembly GCA_963921825.1. NCBI lineage: Eukaryota > Viridiplantae > Streptophyta > Magnoliopsida > Geraniales > Geraniaceae > Erodium > Erodium maritimum. Next base: position 49,835,689 of record OY997588.1, read on the forward strand.
CTACATTCCCATATCATGCCTTTCTAATATTCGATAAACCTACTTAACCCACGACACCCCGGTGTCACATGCAATTCTACTGTTAACTTTCCCTAGTCAGGGCCGAGATCCGGCTACTTTTCCCTACCTCGTGCGTGTTCTCCAAAAGCCAACCAACAAGCTCCGGCGTGATCTTAGTCACTCGCCTAGCTTTCCCTTCCCTCGGTCTGCAACACGATCTAAAAGAACACAATTTTTAAGTACTCTTAAGTTCGCAAACATAAACTGGAATTTAATAAACTTAACGCCCAAAAGTAACCCCGACAATGTCGATCACTCCCAAACTCCCCAATTACTCGACATTGTCGATATTGGACCCGGAAAGGCCCGATTCGCCCGACATGGCGAATCTGCCCGGGTTTTGGAAACGCCCTTCCGGGGCTCCGAAAATTCCCGTTTTCATTTCTACGGTCTTAGAATAATTCAAGGGTTCCTAGGCACTCGACGGAATCGAATTCCGACTTCCGAGTCAAATAATTAACGTTTAAAGTTTCTAAACCCGATAATTACAACTTTCGCATTTTAATTCCAAATTTCGATTCGGTTGTGGATAAATGGTCTGGGGGACGTTCTAAACCACCCGAACATAAAACCCGAGCACCCGAGCACGTGGGCCACACCCGGCCCAACTTGGCCGTGGGTGGCTAGGGCCAAAATGGGCCCGACCCACCATGGTGGTGGCCGGCCCTAGCTCCGGCCAGCCACCTCACATGGTGGCCGGAGCTTCCCCCGAGCTCCCGGTCACCGGAAAACGTGCCTCTTCCGTCCAAAACGTCTCCAAAACGTCTCCAACAATCCCCACACCCCAACTCATACAATTTCAACCCATTTCAAACCAAACCCTAACTTTTAAACTTAGCAAAACGAGAATCGATTAGGTGTTCACCGTAGAGAAAGTCGATGTGAGCTCGATTCCTTTAGCTTTGAGACTATCCAACGGTTCGATGCTCGTGAATAGTGGTAAGACCCGAACACCCCCTTCTCTTTTCTCTCCTTCTTCTATCTCCCTTTCTCTGTCTAAAAGCCAATTTCTCTCTTCTTTTTTGAAATGGACGTGTAAGCCATATCTTCCTTCCCTTTTGTTTTATTTAAAAAAAAAACAAACTAATACTTAATTACAAACTAACACCTAAAGTAGTCTTCCTTGTCTTGTCCCACACCTAACACCACCACTTGCTTGACAAGTGGCAAGGTGGGTCCCACACCTTTTTGGTAAAATATCTCCTAGATATTTTCCAATCAGATTCGCGAAATTCGGACGTTTCGGGCCCCGAACGGGCACTTTTTCCAAGAAATTACGAAACTTCACGGGCCACTAGGAAACGGCTCAAATAAGACCGATGTGACGACGGCTAAGCTTTTTGGATCCAAAACGGTCCTCGAATGGACCAAAACGTCGCTCGGTTGACTTTTCCAGCGAAAAGTCAACATTTCCCAAATTGGTCAGAAAGTTGCCCTGAGTCCCCCGGAACTCACTTTGGTCGATATCGGGGTCAACTTAAGTCCGGTATGACCCTCGGAGTCAATCTTAGGTTTAAATAAGTGTCTGACCAAATTTTTTAAATTTTCCTATTTTTCGCAGGTTTGACTGGCGTTGACCGGGAGTGGTTATTACATGCATGATTACCTTAGGAAGTGAGTAGATGATGAGAAATATGGGAGAAAGGAAGACTTTTGGTGTGGAAATCAAGCAAAACCCCCCTTTTTTCTTCTCTTCTTCTCCTCTTCTTCAATGGAAGCTCCAAACTCTCTCTCTCTAGCAAATTTCGGCCAAGGGTGCAAATGGGCTGAATTGGTGCTCACATGTAGCCTTTAACCTAAAAGGGAATGGTCCATTCTGCCCCTTGTGCCCCTTAGCCTCTTATGCCCAAAATAGGGTTAAATGGGTCTTTTTCTCCCCCTTTCTTCTCCTCCAAGACTTATGTACATGTGTCCATGTGGGGTCCACCTCCACTCACCATTATCCCAGCCCAATTAAATTAATCCGATAAAACTCCTAATTCGACCCGTTTGACCCAAATTTGACTTTTTCGCAAAAATACTTATTTGAAAGGAAGTGACCCAACTAAGCTAACCGTAACGACGGCTAAGCTTTTTATGTCTCGGAAAGGTCCCGAATGACTCCCGGAGTCATCGGTTGACTTTTCCGGCGGAAAGTCAACTCTTCCCGAATTTCACCGGTTCGACCGCTCTTGACCAGGGGCGGTTCTTACAGGGCTTGCTTGCTGGACGGTGCTCAATTCTCATACAACCTCCTGACTAGTGAATCCACCTATACGAGTCCGTTTTCAGCTTGCCACATGACAACAATCGCACACTCTTTCCTCGTAGAATCAGCATACAAAGGAGCTAGCCTAAGAGCCTTCGAGATAGCCCAATCATGGAAACAACAAACGACGCTAGCCCGATCGTATCTAGAGAAAATAAGGGACACAATGAAGAAATTGGCGAATAAGAAGAGACAACCCGTGGAATACTGTGTAGGAGACCTAGTCATGGTAACGTTCTAAGGAAATATGTTGAAAGCTACTCAGAAGCTACACAAGGGACTTACAATAGAGGATACATCCATTGTTTCACGTTAGCAACTCCAAACCCTACTACCAAGATGAAAAGGGGTGTCCTTAACACGCTAATACCCGTGCGCCCACAACTACCTTCATATCATATGACAAGGAAGTCGAAGCTATCATGGATAAACGCATTACCCACAAGAAATGCATGAAGCCCTACCAAGAATTCTTAGTCAAATGGAAGAATCTTTCTGAGACTACATGGGAAACGGAACGATACCTCTAGTAGTTCTAAGAAGACATATAGTTTTTCCTAGAAGCAACTACTCCGGGGATGGAAGCGGAATAGGCAGGGGAGCCTGATATGCCCTGAGCCCATAGCCATTCGGCTCTGCTCGGGGCGTTCCCAAAACTGGCCCAGGGCACGCCAGGCCCATCCGTACCACTAAACCGCACGCAAGCCTTTTGTCTATCCCGCACGTATGACAAGACTAGGCTGAGACTCACTCATCCCTCTCACACTTCAGATCCGTGACTAGCCAAGGGCCCGCCAAGGAGCAAGACTTCTTGAGCAGCATTGAGGCCAACATTTCCGTAGACGTTAGAGCCCAAGATGCATCCGGCGAGCCCAAGCCCATGTCATGCAAGTTTCCATGCCAAATCAACACACAATACGTTTTTACTGACTTGGGACTCTCAAAGGTTCATCCAAGAGGAATCTCCTACTTCAACTAGAAGAGTGGGAAGCTTATCTCTATCTTGTTCTTCTCATGGACATATGATGAGCATAAATTTGTCCTATCTAATTTGGCTAGTTTACCCTATGTTTTTACCTTGTTTTGCCTCGTTTTTATATTATTAGCGCTTAGTAATAAATGCGCAAAACCTCGTTCTTAGTCGATATTTTTCAAATGTTCCAAATATATTCATGATTGGTCTTGTTTTGTAGGCCTCGAAAAAAGAATTTATTGGCGCAAGAACGAGTTTGATCGGAGGTCAGATGGAGCGGGAATGATCGAGAGAAATTTAGAGTATTTTGGGAAGCTACAAGTCTACAACAAAATAAGCCACGTGGGACAATTACTGGACGCCACGTGGCACTCTAATCCTCATTTTTCCTAGCCGCGCGCCCTCCCTTATTTCCTCTCTGTTTCGCGTGATTTTGGCGCAAGTGACATTTTTTTTTTACTTTATTTCATTTTGCTCTATATATATTTGGAGAGGAGAGAGATACAAACACTTTTCATATTAGATTTTTTTTGGATCAAAAGCGTAGTTTTTTATTTCCTCTCTCTTGTTCTTAGTGTTCTTGAGTGTTTTTGAGAGTTCTTCAATTTGAGAGCATTTTCTACCATCTAAGGTCATAACCAAGACGATCAAAATAGCTCTCAAGCATCCATGACCTTCCCACCATCTCCAACTTCTCCATTTTGGCATGATTTGGGGTTTATGAGTTTAATTAGCATCCATTTGCTTGTATGAGTTTTTACTGATATTTTAGCTAATCGATGTTCAAACATGATTTTCCTACTTTGTGTTCGATAATTTCATGATTTTACAACCCGATTTCGTGTGCTAGCTATTTCATCTCTCGGGTGTATATGAAGTTCTAGGTTAGAGTTCGTAAAAATGCAAACTTTAGCCATTTAGTGAACTTATCTAGGATTTCTTATATTTTTATGTCTTTATTTCCTATTGACGAGATAGAAATATGCTAGGATGTGTTTTCTCGATTCTCTTGTGTGTTTCAAGTCGACCGAACGATTTGGGGATTTTCTATAATTGTTGTGTGCGCTAGGTAGATTGATGTTTGGAGCAATCCATGATTCGATCTAGTGTGAGACGAGATTTCACTTTTATAGAATTTGCTTACGCTTGTGTAGTACTAGAACAAGGTTTTATTTAGCTCAACTCGATTATTGAACTCATTTTAATAGGTGGTGTTTGATATTCGAGAAGTGAACTAGGCGTAGCTAAGTAGATTCGTCCATGGTTTAGAGTTTACTCACGCTTGTGTATTACCAGACCTTCGTGATTTGTTACTCTATTTAGTTCTCCTTGATGTTCGATTTATTCGGTTGTCAGGTTGATTGAACTAGGCGTAGCTGAGTAGATTCGACATTTATTTAGAGTCCTCTCATGCTTGTGTAGTACCAGAGTATCACGATTCGATACTCTATTTAGTTCTACCCGATTTCCGGTGTTCATCGCTATTGATGATATTTGGGAATTAGGAAGTGAACTAGGAGTAGCTGAGTCGATTCGCTGAGTGGTGTAGCTATCTCTACTTGTGGTAGTTGGTAGCGAGAGTGACATGCATTCGTTGTCGTTATCTCTCGTTCGAGGATTGATCGAGTTTCGCTCAAGATCATACAAATACACCCTAGTTTATTACTTTCCGATGATTAGTGGTTCGCATATCGGTCCGGGCAATGGTCTTGTGCCCTCTCCCCGTGACTAGTATGTAGTTGATTTCTTGATAACGCATACATAGGAACTTAAGTGTTCTAAGACCATAAGGAAAACATTACTTGATTTCACCCTCATTTACCAAACCATGCGTTAATTGGAATTCATATTTACTTGTACCCGTGACCGGCTCTTTATGTGAATCGAAAGTTACGTGTCTTATGTGGTAGCGTGTATATAGATTTCTTTATTTTCTAAACTTTCAACAATTATTTACCTTTATGCTATTATTTTCCCTTTCGGGGATGTGGAAGTGATAGCCCACGTCCCCAGGTTTTAGCAAAATACTAGTGATACCTCTACTCCCTGTGGGATCGACTGGTACTTAACCGTTAAATCTATTGCTTGATGACCGTGTACTGATGCACATAAAAAGAGGGTTTTGACGCATAGTCATCCCTACTCATCAACATACAAGAATAGGACCAGGTTCAGTGAACCCACACTACATTAGTCTCCTAGTTAGCTTAGACTATGACTCTCCTAAGTAGTATAAATAGGTGGCTTCGGCCTCGTTTGTATTCAATCAAGAGCTTGTACTTCCATGTAGCATAGGTTGCAAAGAATCTCTTTGTATCCTAGGTAGAACTTGCATTTAATCAATAAATGTTTTGTATCTACTAACTTGTTTTTCTCTTGTTTCCATTATAATAGTTTCTAGTGTAGGCTTAGTTTAGGACTTCTTAAACTGTTAGATGGGTTGAGGTTGGCTTCACGCTCTCGGTTTGTCACAACGTGCTTTGCGCTGTGCAGGTTGCAAGGGGGTGTATTAAGTTGGTCTTCGCCTCCTCGTTGGAGCGGGGTCTCTTTGATAGCACCATGGTGTTTGGGCAGCGGAGGCCGAACACCGAAGAAGTGGGAAGATCCTTCAGACCATTCACCTCCACCCGAAGACACGACATCCTCCGCAGCGAGGGTGCTTGCATAATAGGTAGGGGAGAATGTAACTCCCTGAAAAGACTCCACTATGATGGACCGAGAGCGTGATGTTGGGTCTCTTGGTAGGTACGAGATGAACGAACTCGCAGCGGAAAAAAAATTAACACAAAGAGACTATTAAAACCATGAAACAACTACCAAAGATTAGAATTACAAGAAAAATAAATAAGCATTTTCATACCAAATAAAGAACACCGAGTAAGGAATAATTTTCCTTGAGTCTCCATGACGCCTACTTATCCTCAAAGGAATCAAAGCCACATAATTCTAATCTTAGATGACTCATGAACACAAAATGGAGGAGGAACTATCCTTGGCCGAAATTGGAGGGGAGAGAGAAGTTTCTTGTTTCCTATTTGTGTCTTGTGTATGTTATGTTGAAAAAAGATGACTTAAACATAACAAACCCCATCAACATGTCCAACTAAAGGCATGGCTCAAGCATGGTGACAAGTAAGGTGTAAAATATGACAAGTATGGGAATAAGCATGGTGTTGGATAGGAGTTGGTGGTGAATCACCAACACCTTAATCCAAGTCTTGCTTAATTATAACCTAATTAATTAGTTCCATAGGATTTTGGTGGCATGGACTGCCCATGGGCCTCGTGGGTGATGGCCCGTGGCCATTCCCGACGAGGTCCGGTGACACGCTCATCGCCTCCACGCTTTCGATACCGGATATGTCAAACATTATCCGACACGATCAATCCCAAGACTCCAAGTCTTTTCTCGATCCATAAAGTCCTAATTACTTACGAGCAGATGACCCAAAACCCTAGTTTTGGTCATGTCCCATGACAACTTCCCTCTTGGTCATTCTCCATAAGTGTGTTTATGAGTTTGATCCTCTGGTGTGACCCTTAGGATTATGCATGCCGGTAGATCAACGTAAATCCCATTTTACTTGATCCTACATAAGTGGCAACTAATGAGACTTTAGTATTACCTGACACTACATAACGGATCGAACCTATCGATTCTAACATTTCTGTCATCCCTGTCATTATCCTTTTATCTCCGATATCCTGATTGAGATAAGGCATAGAACCGTCATCCTTATTATTCTCAACCACTGTTCCTTGATATGTGAGATGACTGGATATATTATACCAGTATCAAGTGCATGGCCATGCTATTCTTTCAGTCACTCTCGATCAAGTGGCCGAGAACCGATATCTTTCACATACCGTATTATAAGGGATAAATTCCTTAGCCGTCTTTCGTGTCACTCATGCAGTCCGTCCCCGAGCCAATCCTGGTCGTTATGAAAGCCCTGTTACAGACAACGTTAGGATCATGTCAAACTCAGTTGTTGACTGCATAGCGATCACAAAGACTCCTTGGTCTAAAGATATATGACAAGATACGACAATGAATATGTTCATGACTTGATCTATTGCACATATTCATGTCCGGTTGTCCAAGATCATGTCCCATATGATATATATGATCAGACTCTGGGATCCAATTCCAATGACTAATAGAACGTAAGCCATAAAGAGCAATCTTTCATAGTAGTCGCTTCTTGCGAAGCTTTGTTGACTAGGGACCCATCGAGTGTGATCTGTCTTGATCTATGGTTCCTTTCGCATGGTGGGCATAGATCATAACACACATCGATGTATTACTCCCACACTAAAGTAATACATAAAGCCTCTTTACTTTTATTACTAACGATGATATATACATTTGGATGTTTACGATTGAACTAAGGGCACTAAGACTAACAATCTCCCACTTGCCCTATTTCCAATTTAAACTCGAATATATATTTGCATTGACCTTACATGTGTCTCGTGTTTAGGAAACGATAGTGCCTTAGTCAAAGGGTTGGTTATGTTATCATCTGTTGCAATATATGTGATCTTTACTTCACCTCAGTTGAGTATGTCTTTGGTGATATGGTCATGCCATAGTACATATTTGGATTTTTTTTATGCGATATGGGCTCTTTAACTTGCGCAATACCCCCTAGTGTTGTCGTAAAATAGATTCATCAGGCTGGATGGGTTTTTAATTACACCCAACCCTGCCATGAATTTCCCAATCCACATAGCCTCCTTAGCTGCCTTTGCAGCAACCATGTATTCGGCCTCCGTCGTAGAATCGGGGACAATATCTTGCTTTAAGCTTTCCCAGCAAAAGGCTCCGTCATACAGCGTAAATACATTATCCTGACTGACTTTTAAAGTCATTTGGATCTATCTGGAAACTAGCGTCTACATTTCTATTGTCGACTAGTTAATCTTCATCTTTGCTCCGGGGTTAGACTGATGTCTGCTGGTACATTTTATGGCATACGAGACGTCCGGTCTCATACATATTATGACATATGATCGATCCTACCCCCAAACGTATGTTAGTCTTAGTGCCCGTAGTTCAATCCTAAATGTCCAAATGTATATATCATCGTTAGCAATAAAATTAAAGCGGCTTTATATTACTTATGTGTTGGAGTAATATATCGATGTGTGCTCTGATCTATGCCCACCATGCGAATAGAACCATAGATCGAGATAGATCACACTCGATGGGTCCCTAGTCAACAAAGCTTCACTAGAAGCGACTAGTATGAAAGATGGCTCTTTATGGCTTACGTTCTGTTAGTCATTGGAATGGGATTCCGGAGTCTGATCATAGATATCATGTGGGACATGATATTGGACGACCCGCCCTGAATATGTGCCATAGATTAAGTCATGAACATATTCAGTGTTGTAGCTTGTCATGTATCCTTAGACCAAGGAGTCTTTGTGATCGCTATGTAGTCAACAACTGAGTTTGACCTGAGCCTAACGTTGTCCGTAACAGGGCTTCCATAACGGCCAGGATTGGCTTGGGGACGGGCTACATGAGTGACACGAAAGACAGCTAAGGGATTTATCCCTCATACTAAGGTATGGGAAAGATATCGGTTCTCGGCCACTTGATCGAGAGTGACTGGAAGAATAGCATGGCCATGCACATGATACTGGGTATCATATCTTCAGTCATCTCACATATCAAGGAACGGTGATTGAGAATAATAAGGATGACGGCTCTATGCCTTATCTCAATCATGATATCAGAGATAAAAGGATAATGACAGGGACGACGGAAAGGTTAGAATCGACAGGGTCGATTCGTTATGTAGTGTCAGGCAATACTAAAGTCTCGTTAGTTGCCACTTAAATAGGATCAAGTAAAACGGGATTTTACGTTGATCTATTGACATGCATAAACCTAAGGGTCACACCGGAGGATGAAACTCATTGACACATTTATGGAGAATGGCCAAAAGGGAGTTGTCTCGGGACATGACCAAAACTGGGTTTTGGGTCATGTGCCCGTAAGTGAATAGGACTTTACGGATCGAGACAAGGCTTGGAGTCTTGGGATTGATCGCGTCGGATAATGTTGGACATTTCCGGTATGGAAGGCATGGAGGCGATGAGCGAATCACGGGACCTCGTTGGAAATGGTCACGGGCCATGTTCCAAGAGGCCCATGAAAGGCCCATGCAACCAAGGCCCATGGAACTAATTAATCAAGTCTTGATTAATTAGTACTAAGTAAGCAAGACAAGGATTAAGGTGTTGGTGATTCACCACCTAACCCAATCTTGTCTTGCCATACTTTGTCCTATTTACACCTTACTTGACACCATACTTGTCCCATGCCTTTAGTTGGACAAGTATGGGTTTTGTTATGTTTAAGTCATCTTTTTTCAACATAACAAACACAAGACAAGAATAGGAAACACATTTTCTCTCCCTCTTCCATGGCCATTTCGGGTTTGGCTAGTTTCCACCTCCATGTTTGTGTTCTTGAGTCCTCAAAGAGAAGAACTACGTGGCTTTGATTCCCATGTGGATACGTAGGCGTCTTGGAGACTCAAGCCAATCATTCGTTAACCGGTGTTCTTGTTTTGGTAAGAACTAGTGCTGAATTTTTCTCTTGTGAATCCATTCTTTGTTAGTTGTTTCATGGTTTTAATCGTCTCTTGGTTTTCATTGATTTTCCGCTGCGAGTTGGTTCATCTCCAACCCTACCTCGAGACCCAACAGTGGTATCAGAGCCGTGCTACCTTCGGGATTCACAAGACGGTGTTCAAAGTTTCGGTTTTGCTTGAAAGTTTCGTTTTTGGCATGTTGTTTTGCTAAATTGTTTGATAACATGTTTTAAATACTTGTTTATGGATTTAATGCATGTAAAATGAATTTTTGAAAATTATTTCAAATCTGGAAATTTTGAAAAAAATTTGATTTTTCGGGTCTCGGGAGCGGGACTCTCGGGGAGCCGAAACCGGGACCGAACGGGGCTCCGTTGGACGGAGCTAGGCCAAGCATGACCATTGGATGGTTGATATGCCAAGGCTAAACCGTTTTGTTAGTTATGACGAGTTTGGAACCGTCATGACGAACTCGAAGATCAAATGTTCAAAAGTTTCATTTTTGAACGGTTTCGATAAACCGAGCATCAAAAAAATTTCGAAACTTGGCTATTAATTAAAACCGGAAAATCACATGATGTTTGATAACATGCTTGTTTGATAACATGATGTGTGATGTGATGTTGGCATGGTGTACATAATAGCCCCGAGCTCAATTTAATTATTTATCGCTTTTCACGGCCTACGAGCCGTTAGTGTTAGCGTGTAATTATTCTTTCAAGGTGTGGTCGTCGAACCACTTGTTTGTAATATTTATTTATTCCCGACCTGCGAGTCGTGTATTAAATTGTAATATTTTACTCAAGATGAAGAAAGGGCGAAAAGGTCATTTGGTGGCTTTTCGGGTGTTGGCATCGGCTTGGAGTCGGTGGAGCTCAAGAAGCTAGTGGGAGTTAGTTTAGGGGGCTATTATGTGCATATTTATCGCTTTATGCTTGGTTTAGTTTATGCATGATTAATTCTGTGTTTTAGAATTGCATGCTTAACTTTATTTACCGAGCATATCACCTCACATGCAAAGATAAAATTGGAATTTTAATCCTTGTGTGTGAGCCCTTAGAATCGTCATTACATTGGATGTAGTTGACGGGTTCGAAGGAAGAATTACATTGGATGTAATTTGAGGCATCATTTCATTTGGAATGTAGTTGATGTGCTCATCGCATCTAGGATGTGTCAAAGTTTTAAACACAACCGGACAAGTAAAAACGGGTCATGTCCGATACCTCCCAATTATCAACACCTTACTACCTCCCCGTCCTATGAGTGTCGTGCGCATTAGCGGAGCATCCATGAGAAAGCGGGGTAGTAGGTTTGGACGACATATGTGGGTGTCGTGCGCATTAGCGGAGCACCTACATAGTGACGGGCCATAGTTGAAAATTGGTGGACCCGACTACGATTCTCAGCCTGAGGTTGAGCTAGGGTAACAGATAGGGTAAGCCGTGTACATAAGTACATACCCTAGCCAAGAGTCACATTGGATGTGATTGGATGGAGTCCTACCTACATAGCTCGATTAAGTGGTGAGCATTAGTTCAGCTTAATCGAGTGAATCAAGGATCTTGGTTTCAGATTCTAAAGGTTTAGAATTGATTGTTGGTGTTTAAGCTTGATCTTCATAAAATTTATTCAGTTTACTGATTGAATTTTATCTGTTGTAGATCAAATGGAAAATTCAGCGAACATTAATAGTTTTTCATTAAAAACCATTCTTGACAGGGTCAAGCTAAATGGGACAAACTATTTGGACTGGTACAGAATTTTGAGGATAGTCCTCAAGTCTGAACGCAAAGAATATGTCCTTGACAAGGCTGTCTCTAAGACCATATCAGAGTTACATGAAGTGTCATTAACTGCTGAGAAGAATATCTCAGGATTCTGGGATCCAAGGATATTCTGATGGTCAACAAGGGAATTGGAAGTGGCAAGGGCTGGGCCCATGCGCACTTGGCAGGAAAGATGAGACACCTGAGAATGTCTGCTTCTACTGCCAACAGCCTGGTCATTGGAACCGGGATTACAGGAAGTTCACGGCTGATCTGAAGAAGGGCAGTGGGACCGCGCCTTCATCAAATAGCCTGGATGATCTGAAGAAGGGCAGTAGGACTGCGCCTTCATCAGGAAACCTGGATGATCTAAGGAAGGGCGGTGGGACCGTGCCTTCATTCGGTATTAACTCTATAGAGCTACATCTCTCTACTTCCAAAGATTCATGGGTATTAGATACCATGACTGAATCTCACACATGCACTAATATATGGTGGCTGAAAGTAGGAGAGATTTGGAAAGCACGAAATGGACCTCAGAGTTGTGGCAACTGCTGTAGGATCCATGAGTCTTGCTTTGCCAAGAGGCTTTGTCTTAGTATTGTATAATGTATATTGCATAGCTACTTTTAGTAGGAATATTATATCTGTATCCGTGTTTGACAAGGAAGGATATAATGTTAATATGGGAAATGGAGTTTTCAATGTTCTATGCAATGATATGTTTTATACCAGTACTGACATGGTTGGAGGATTGTACATATTAGATATGGGTAACAATGCCTCAAGTTCTATATATTCCGTTAATACCAAGAGGTCTAAATCCAACGATTTAAACCTAACTCTGTTATGGTACTGTCATTTGGGTCGCATAAACAAGAAGCGCCTATCAGCACTTCAGAAGTGCGGGCTTTCAGGTTCATTCGAATTCCATTCGATCGATAGGTGCAAAGTTTGTTTGATGGGAAAAATGACTAAAGTGCCCTTTATCGATCGCGATGAAAGGGCGGGTGAATTATTGGGGCTTATACACTCGAATGTGTTTAGACCAATAAGTTCACTTGCCAGGAGGGGTTTTAGCTACTTTATCACATTTACTGATGATTACAGTAAATATGGTTATGTCTATTCGGTGAGACATAAGTCTGAAGCTTTTGATAAATTCAAAGAGTTTAAGACTATAGTAGATAACCAGCTCGACAAAGGTATTAAGGCACTTCGATTGGATCGAGGTGGAAAATACTTGACCACAGAGTTATTAGATCATCTAAAAGAGAATGGGATCCTTTTGGAATGGACTCCTCCTAGGTCACTGTAGTTGAAAGGTGTAGCCAAACGGAGAAATCGGACTTTGTTAGACAATGGTCTGTTCCATGATTAGTTGGACTGATCTCCCAATCTCTTTTAGGGGTTTTGCTCTAGAGACGACCGCATTCATAGTAAATCGGGCTTCGACGAATGGTGTGGAAGGGACACCATTTTAAAAAATGGTACGGGATGATGCCCGCTTTGTCCTTCCTAAAGATTTGTGGTTGCGAGGCTTATGTGAAACATTTGGTTTCGACTAAGCTCGAACCAAGATCTGAGATATGCACCTTCGTGTGGTATCCCAAAGCAACAAGGGGATACTATTTCTACAATCCCAGTGAGAACATGGTGTTCGTCGCTTGGGGTGGGGTCTTTATGGAAAAGAAGTTTTGTTTCCAAAGACGTCATTGGGAGGACTGTGCATCTCGAAGAAATTCAGGATGGTACAGATCTGTCTAAACCAATTGGCAACCCAGTAGAAAGGAGCCAGAGATTGTCGTAGAGTAAGAACCAATTCCTGTTACAATTCCGGAAGGTCCAAGGCTATTTGAAAGGATCAATCTTCCACCTCCAAGATATGGTATCCGGAGGTGACAATGAAGTCATGGTGGATCACGATGATCCAGCCACCTTTCAGGAAGTCGTGGATGGGCCCAACTCTGAGTTATGGCTGGGAGCCATGAGGGAGGAAATGCAATCCATGTCGGACAACCGAGTCTGGGAACGGTTGATCCCATCAATGGTGTGAGGACCATAGGATGCAAATGGATCTTCAAGGTGAAGATGGACATGGACGGCAACCCTCTGACCTACAAAGCTCAACTGGTGGAGAAAGGTTATAGGCATGGATTGACTATGAGGAAACCTTCTCCTTAGTGGCTATGGTCAAAATCGATCCAAATTCTTCTTGACATAACTGCGTATTATAATTACGAGATATGGCAAGTGGATGTAAAAACCGCTTTCCTAAATGGAAATTTGACTGAGTACGTTTGTATGTCTCGGCCCAAAGGTTTTGACGATCCGAAGAATAAAGGAAAGATTTATAAGTTGTTGAAATCCATTTATGGATTGAAACGAACTTCTCGGAGTTGGATCCTTCGTTTTGATGAAGCTGTAATTGGATTTGGCTTAATCAAGAACGAGGATGAATCTTGCGTTTATAAGAAGGCTAGTGGGAGCAAGATTACCTTTCTGGTTCTCATTGAAAACGACATCCCAACCTTGCACGAGACTAAATCTTGGTTGAGGAAGTGTTTTTCAATAAAGGACTTAGGCGATGCTTCTCATATCTTAAAGATTAAGATATGTAGAGATCGCACCAAGAGGGTCTTGGATTTAAGTCAGGGAACCTATGTGAACAAGGCATTGAGTAGGTTCTTAATGCTCGATTCAAAGAAAGGACTCTTACCCACTAGTCATGGCATTCATCTCAGCAAGACTCAGTGTCCTAAGACACATGATGAGCTGAAAAGGATGATGAGAATCCTATGCGCCTGAGGGCAGGATCGATCATATATGCCATGACATGTATGAGACCAGACGTCTCGTAAGCCTTATGTTGTACCAGTAGACATCATTCTAACCCGGGGGAAAGATGATGCTGAACTAGTCGTCGAAGGATGAGTAGACGCTAGTTTTCCAAGACAAATCCAGATGACTTTAGAAGTCAATCAGGATATGTGTTTACGCTGAATGGCAGAGCTTTAGCTGGGAGAGCGTAAAGCAAGATATCATTGCCGAATCTACGATAGAGGCCAAGTACATGGATGCTGCAGAGGCAGCTAAGGAGGCTATGTGGATTTGGAAATTCATGGCAGGGCTGGGTGTAATTAAAAACCCATCCAGTCCGGTGAATCCATTTTGCGACAACACAAGGGCCATTGCGCAAGCTAAAAGCCTAGATCGCATAACAAATCCAAACATGTACTGCGGCGTATCCACCTCATCAGATAAATACTGAACTGAGGTGAAGTGAAGATAACCGATATTGCAACAGATGATAACATAGCCAACCCTTTGACTAAGGCAGTGTCACTGCCTGAACATGTTAGACATGTAAAGTCGATGGGGACATATTGGAGTTTAGATTGGAACTAGGGCAAGTGGGAGATTGTTAGTCTTAGTGCCCGTAGTTCAATCCTAAATGTCCAAATGAATATATCATCGTTAGCAATAAAATTAAAGCGGCTTTATATTACTTATGTGTTGGAGTAATATATCGATGTGTGCTCTGATCTATGCCCACCATGCGAATAGAACCATAGATCGAGATAGATCACACTCGATGGGTCCCTAGTCAACAAAGCTTCACTAGAAGCGACTAGTATGAAAGATGGCTCTTTATGGCTTACGTTCTGTTAGTCATTGGAATGGGATTCCGGAGTCTGATCATAGATATCATGTGGGACATGATATTGGACGACCCGCCCTGAATATGTGCCATAGATTAAGTCATGAACATATTCAGTGTTGTAGCTTGTCATGTATCCTTAGACCAAGGAGTCTTTGTGATCGCTATGTAGTCAACAACTGAGTTTGACCTGAGCCTAACGTTGTCCGTAACAGGGCTTCCATAACGGCCAGGATTGGCTTGGGGACGGGCTACATGAGTGACACGAAAGACAGCTAAGGGATTTATCCCTCATACTAAGGTATGGGAAAGATATCGGTTCTCGGCCACTTGATCGAGAGTGGGTTTTGGGTCATGTGCCCGTAAGTGATACTGGGTATCATATCTTCAGTCATCTCACATATCAAGGAACGGTGATTGAGAATAATAAGGATGACGGCTCTATGCCTTATCTCAATCATGGTATCAGAGATAAAAGGATAATGACAGGGACGACGGAAAGGTTAGAATCGACAGGGTCGATTCGTTATGTAGTGTCAGGCAATACTAAAGTCTCGTTAGTTGCCACTTAAATAGGATCAAGTAAAACGGGATTTTACGTTGATCTATTGACATGCATAAACCTAAGGGTCACACCGGAGGATGAAACTCATTGACACATTTATGGAGAATGGCCAAAAGGGAGTTGTCTCGGGACATGACCAAAACTGGGTTTTGGGTCATGTGCCCGTAAGTGAATAGGACTTTACGGATCGAGACAAGGCTTGGAGTCTTGGGATTGATCGCGTCGGATAATGTTGGACATTTCCGGTATGGAAGGCATGGAGGCGATGAGCGAATCACGGGACCTCGTTGGAAATGGTCACGGGCCATGTTCCAAGAGGCCCATGAAAGGCCCATGCAACCAAGGCCCATGGAACTAATTAATCAAGTCTTGATTAATTAGTACTAAGTAAGCAAGACAAGGATTAAGGTGTTGGTGATTCACCACCTAACCCAATCTTGTCTTGCCATACTTTGTCCTATTTACACCTTACTTGACACCATACTTGTCCCATGCCTTTAGTTGGACAAGTATGGGTTTTGTTATGTTTAAGTCATCTTTTTTCAACATAACAAACACAAGACAAGAATAGGAAACACATTTTCTCTCCCTCTTCCATGGCCATTTCGGGTTTGGCTAGTTTCCACCTCCATGTTTGTGTTCTTGAGTCCTCAAAGAGAAGAACTACGTGGCTTTGATTCCCATGTGGATACGTAGGCGTCTTGGAGACTCAAGCCAATCATTCGTTAACCGGTGTTCTTGTTTTGGTAAGAACTAGTGCTGAATTTTTCTCTTGTGAATCCATTCTTTGTTAGTTGTTTCATGGTTTTAATCGTCTCTTGGTTTTCATTGATTTTCCGCTGCGAGTTGGTTCATCTCCAACCCTACCTCGAGACCCAACAACGTATAGGATTCACATCATTCTTTTCAGCTCATCACATGTCGTAGGACATTGAGTCTTACTGAGTTTAATGCCATGACGAGCGGGTAAGAGTCCTTCCTTTGAATCGAGTGTTGAGAAACTATTCAATGCCTTGTTCACTTAGGTGCTCTGACTTAAACCCAAGATCCTCTTGGTGCGATCTCTATATATCTTAATCCTTAAGATATAATCAACATCGCCTAAGTCCTTTATCGAAAAACAGTTTCTCAACCAAGCTTTAGTCTCGTGCAGGGTTGGGATGTCGTTTCCAATGAGCACAAGAAATGTAATCTCGCTCCCACTAGCCTTCTTATAAACGTAAGGTACATCCTCGTTCTTTGATAAAGCCAGATCCAATCACAACTTCATCAAAAGGAAGGTTCCAACTCCTAGAATCTTGTTTCAATCCATAAACGGATTTCAACAACTTAAAAATCTTTCCCTTATTTTTTAGATCGATAAAACCTTACGGTTGAGACATATAAACGTCTTCCGTTAAAATTCTGTTTAAGAAAGCGGTTTTGACATCCACTTATCATATCTCGTAATCATGATACGCAACTATGCCAAGAAGAATCTTGATCAATTTGACCATAACCACTGGGAGAAGGTTTTCTCGTAGACAATCCCTTGGATTTGTCTATAACCTTTCGCCACCAGTCGGGCTTTGTAAGTTAGAGGGTTGTCGTCCATGTCCATCTTCACCTTGAAGATCCATTTGCATCCGATGGTCCTCATACCATCGATGGGATCAACCAGTACCCAGACTTGGTTGTCCGACATGGATTGCATTTCCTCCCTCATGGCTCCAAGCCATAATTCGGAGTCGGGTCCATCCATGGCTTCCTGAAAGGTGGCTGGATCATCGTAATCCACTACAAACTCACTATCACCTCCAGATACTATATCTAGGAGGTGGACTATTGGATCCTTTCAGATCGCCTTGGACATTCTGGAATTGCTACATGAATTTGTTTTTGCTCTACGACCACCTCTGACTCCTTTTCTACTGGGTTGTTAAGTGGTTTAGACGGATCTGTACCATCCTGAATTTCTCCAAGATGCATAGTCCTCCCACTGACGTCTTTGGAAACAAAACTCCCTTTTCCATAAAGACCTCACCCCGAGCGACGAACACCATTTTCTCACTAGACTTGTAGAAGTGGTACCCCCTTGTTCCTTTGGGATACCTCACGAAGGTGCATTTCTCAGATCTTGGTTCGAAATTAGTGGAAACCAAATGTTTCACTTAAGCTTCGCAACCACAAATCTTTAAGAAGGACAAAGCGGGCTTCTTCCCATGCCATTTCTAAAATGGTGTCTATTCCACTTCCTTCGTCGGAGCCCCATTCACCATGAATGCGGTCGTTTCTAGAGCATTACCCCATAAAGAGATTGAGAGATCAGTCCAACTGATCATGGATCGGACCATGTATAAGAATGTCTGATTATTCCGTCCGACTACACCGTTTAACTGCGGTGTCCCAGGAGGAGTCCATCCTGAAAGGATCCCATTCTCTACTAGATGATCTTAAAATCTGTGGTCAATTATACTTTTCCCGAGATGGTTTTATACTTCCATCTTGAACTCTTTGAATTTATCAAAAGTTTCCGACTTATGCCTCATTGAATAGACATAACTATATTTACTGTAATCATCATTGAATGTAATAAAGTAGCTAAAAACCCCTCCTACCAAGCAAACTTATTGGTCTACACACATCTGAGTGTATCAACACAATAATCCATCCGCCCTTCACCGCGGTCGATGAATGGCGCTTCAGTCATTTTTCCCATGAAAAAAGCCTCGAATCTATCAATCGAATGAAATTTGAATGGACTTAAAAGTCTGCACTTCCGAAGTGCTATATGCGTTTCTTTTTTATGCGGCCCTAACGACAGTGCCATATAAGAGTTTCAGATTAAATTATTGGATTTAGACCTCTTGGTATTAACGTTGTAAATAGAGTTTGAGGAATTTTTACCCATATCTAATATGTACAATCCTACAACCATGTTAGTACTAGCATAAAACATATCATTGCATATAATATTGAAAATCAAAATTATATTCTTCCTTGTCTAACATGGAAACATATATAATTTTCCTACTAAAAGTAGGTATTAAATATACATTATGTAGTACAAAGCTAGGCCTCTTGGCAAAGCAAGACTTATGGATCGTATAGCAGTTGCCACAACTTCGAAGTCCACTTCGTGCTTTTCAAGATTCCCTTACTTTCCAGCCATTGCACGCCAGTGCATATGTGAGATTCAGCCTCAGTATCCAATACCATGAATCTTGGAAGTAGAGAGATATAGCTCTATAAAGTAAATACCCGATGAAGGCGCAATCCTACAGCCCTTTCTTAGATCATATAGTGTTAGTCTTAGTGCCCGTAGTTCAATCCCAAATGTCCAAATATATATATATATATCATCGTTATGAATAAAATTAAAGCGACTTTATATTACTTATGTGTTGGAGTAATATATCGATGTGTGCTCTTATCTATGCCCACCATGTGAATAGAACCATAGATCGAGATAGATCACACTCGATGGGTACCTAGTCAACAAAGCTTCACTAGAAGCGACTAGTATGAAAGATGGCTCATTATGGCTTACGTTCTGTTAGTCATTGGAATGGGATTCCGTAGTCTGATCATAGATATTATGTGGGACATGATATTGGACGACCCGACATGAATATATGCCATAGATCAAGTCATGAACATATTCATTGTCGTAGCTTGTCATCTATCCTTAGACCAAGGAGTCTTTGTAATAGCTATGCAGTAAACAACTGAGTTTGACCTAAGCCTAACGTTGTATGTAACAGGGCTTCCATAACGGACATGATTGGCTTGGGGACGGACTGCATGAGTGACACGAAAGACGGCTAAGGGATTTATCCCTCATACTACGGTATGGGAAAGATATTGGTTCTCGACCGCTTGATCGAAAATGACTGAAAGAATAGCATGACCATGCACATGATACTGGGTATCATATATTCAGTCATCTCACATAATAATGATGACAGCTCTATTCCTTATCTCAATCACGATATCGGAGATAAAAATATAATGACAGGGACGACGGAAAGGTTAGACTCGACAAGGTCGATTCGTTATGCAGTGTCAGACAATACTAAAGTCTCGCTAGTGGCCACTTAAATAGGATCAAGTAAAATGGGATTTTACGCTGATCTATTGACATGCATAAACCTAAGGGTCACACCGGAGGGTGAAACTCATTGACACATTTATGGAGAATGGCCAAAAGGGAGTTGTCTCGGGACATGACCAAAATGGGTTTTGGGTCATGTGCCCGTAAGTGAATAGGACTTTACGGATCAAGACAAGGCTTGGAGTCTTGGGATTGATCGCGTCAGATAATGTTGGACATTTCCGGTATTGAAGGCTTGGAGGCGATGAGCGAATCACGGGACCTCGTTGGAAATGGCCACAGGCCATGTTCCAAGAGGCCCATGAAAGGTAGACCCGACACAGCGGTTACGACCTCCACCAAAGACGCAAAAGATAACCACGCAACACCCAAGATCACAAAGGATCGCACACAACAATCAAGATCACAAAGGATCGCACTCCAGCTACTCAGTGCCGGTTGCTAACCGGCAGGGCTTGAGCCTGCCCCACGCAACTTCCCCCGAACGCAGTCGGGCAAGGCGGTCGACCTCTTAGCGATATATACAGTGATACTTTTCCGATAGCTAGTCGGAAGGGGAGCTGCCCTTCATCGCCGAAGAAATGCACAACTTTACCGATGGTTAGTCGGAAGGCTAGCCAACCCCCACGTGCGCGACCACAGTACCCCTTTATCGCAGAAGAATGCACAACTTTACCGATGGTTAGTCGGAAGGCTAGCCAACCCCCACGCGCGCGACCACATGACCCCTTTATTGTCAGGCAGGCCCACAACCTCCATGCAATCACAGTCAAAACCAAATGACACACAACACCCCGCAAAGAAAGAGAATACGACAACACGACTAACTACCACTCGACAAGTCAGTCAACCAACACGGGTTCAACTCCCCACGGGCACACATGGCCACCCACGACACACCAACAGTAATATACGATTTCAACACCCTAACGGCACTCATGGCCACCCACGACACACCAACAGTAACATACGGGTTCAACACCCCAACGAGACTCATGGCCACCCACGACACACCAACAGTAATATACGGGTTCAACACCCCAACGGCACTCATGGCCACCCACGACACACCAACAGTAATATACGGGCTCAACACCCCAACGGCACTTATGGCCACCCACGACACACCAACAGTAATATACGGGTTCAACACCCCAACGGCACTCATGGCCACCCACGACACACCAACAGTAATATACGGGTTCAACAACCCAACGGCACTCATGGCCACCCACAAACACAAACAATTCAATCAACCTCCGGGCACAACCAAATGCCACCAGTATTTCCATTGTTCGATAAGTTCACTTATCCTACGACACTACTAAGTGTCACATGCATTTCGATTGTTTGGTACGTTCACGTATCATACGACACCACCAAGTGTCGCCTGCATTTCTAGTGTTCAATAAACTTACTCATCCTACGACACCACTAGGTGTTTCACATGCATTTCTACTGTTAACTTTCCCTAGTCAAGGCCGAGATCCGGCTACTTTTCCCTACCTCGTAACACTTTCCCCAAAGTCCACGCCCAAGCTCCGGCGTGCTCCAGAATTACCCGCTTAGCCTCCTCTTTCAACGGTCGGCGACACGGTCTACAATGATTACAATTAACACACTTTTGAAATAAGCAGGCGAAACCTGAATTTAATGAACTTAACGCTCGAACGCAACCCCGACAATGCCGATCACTCCCAAACTTCCCAATTACTCGACATTGTCAATAATGGGCCCGGAAAGGCCCGATTCGCCCGGCTCGACGAATCTGCCCGGGATTGGAAAACGCCCTTCCGGGGCTCTGAAAATTCCCGTTTTCGTTTCTACTATCTTAGAATAATTCAAGGGTTCCAATGCAATCGACGGAATCAATTTCTGACTTCCGAGCAATTTAATTCGCGTTTAAAGTTTCTAAACCCGTCATTTCCAACTTTTACAATTTAAATCCATAATTCGTTCCGGGTGTGGATTAACGACTTGGGGATCGTCCTAAACCATCCGAACACGAAAACCCGAGACCCGAACACGTGTGCCCCACCCGGCCATCCTTAGCCGTGGGTGGCTGGACCGGTTTTGGACCGGTTCACCACCATGGTGGCCGGTCCTAGCTCCGGCCAGCCACCACCCACGGTGGCCGGAGCTCCCCCGAGCCTCCGGTCATCGGAAACCAATCATTTTTCGCTCCAAAACGTTCCCAACGAACCCTACACCTCTACTCATCCATATTTAACTCGTTTAAACACAAACACTAACTTTTAAACGTACCAAAACGAAAATCAAATAGGTTCTCACCGTAGGGAATGATGATGGGAGATCGATTCTTCAACCGTTGAGACGATCCGTTGGTTGGATCGTCGGGAAATCGAAAAGCTCTACCCCTTTCTTCTCTTTTCCCCTTTTCCTTCTCTCCTTCTTCTCTCTTCTTTCTCTCTCTTCTTTTCTTTTTTTTTTCCTTTTTTTTCTCTAAGTGGCCGAACACCACTTATGTGGTCTTCCTTTGTTTTGTTCAAAACTACCTAACACCACCACTTATGTGAGAAGTGGCAAGTGGGTCCCACCTCTTTAGAAAGTATTTTTGTAGATATTTGTCTGTCAGATTCGCGAAATTCGGCCGTCTCGGGCCCCGAACGGGCCCATTTTCTAAGAAATTACGAAACTTCACGGGCTACAAGGAAATGGCTCAACTAAGACTGATGTAACGACGGCTAAGCTTTTTGGATCCAAAACGGGTCTCGAACGGACCAAAACGTCGCTCGATTGACTTTTCCAACAAAAAGTCAACCTTTCCCAAATTGGTCAGAAAGTTGCCCTGAGTCCCCCAGAACTCACTTTGGTCGATATCGGTGTCAACTTAAGTCTGGTATGACCCTCGGGGTTAAATTTAGGTTCATTTAGGTGTCTGTCCAAAATTTTTAAATTTTCCTGTTTTTCGCCGATTTGACTGGCGTTGACAGGGAGTGGTTCTTACACAAGACAAGAATGGGAAACACATTTTTCTCTCCCTCCCCTCCCCAATTTCGGCCAAGGAAATCATTCATCTCCATTTTTGTGTTCTTGAGTCCTCAAAGAGAAGAACTACGTGGCTTTGATTCCCATGTGGATACGTAGGCGTCTTGGAGACTCAAGCCAATCATTGGTTACCCGGTGTTCTTGTTTTGGTAAGAAATAGTGCTAAAATTTTCTCTTGTGAATCCATTCTTTGTTAGTTGTTTCATGGTTTTAATTGTCTCTTGGTTTTCATTGATTATCCGCTGCGAGTTGGACCCAACATATAGGTCATCTGATGAAGGCGTAGTCCTACCGCTCTTCTTCAGATCATCCAGGCTACTTGATGAAGGCGCAGTCCCACCGCCCTTCTTCAGATTAGCCGTGGATATCCTGTAATCCCGATTTCAATGACCAGGCTACTGACAATAGAAACAAGCATTCTCAGTTTCCTAAGCCTTCCTTAAGAACTTCTGGATCCTCGGAGGGTTAGGAGCCATTGGGTGTCTTATCTTGACTGCCGAGTGCGCAGGGGCCCCTCCCTTCCCACTCCAGTTCCCTTCTTGAAACTGGGTCCCTTGTTAACCATCGAATATCCTTGAATCCCTGATCCTTGATATTCTTCTCAACAACAACTAACATTTCACGTAACTCTGACATGGACTTAGAGATAGCGTTGCAAAGACATATTCTTTGCGTTCAGACTTGAGGACTATCCTCAAAATTCTGTATCAGTCCAAATAGTTTTGTCCCTTTCAGCTTGACCCTATCAAGAATGGTTTTTAACGACAAACTATTATCGTTCACTGAATTTTCCATTTGATATACAACAAATAAAATTCAATCAATAAACTGAACAAATTTTCTGAAGATCAACTCTAAACACCAACCAATTGATTCTAAACCTTTAGAGTCTAGAACCAAGATCCTTGATTCACTCGATCAAGCTGAACGAAGGCCCACCACTTAATCGAGCTATGTAGGTAGGACCCCGTCCAATCGCATTCAATGTGACTCTTGATTATGGTATGTACATTCATACACTGCTTACCTTATTTGATACCCTAACTCAACCCTGGCTAAGAATTGTAGTCGGGTACACCAATTTTCGACTATGGCCCGACACTATGCAGGTGCTCCGCTAAGGCGTACGACACCCACATATGTCGTCCAAACCTACTACCCCGCTTTCCCATGAATGCTCCGCTAAGGCACATGATACCAATAGGACAGGGAGGTAGTAAGGTGTTGATAATTGAGAGGTATCGGACATGACCCGTTTTTACTTGTCCGATTGTGTTTGAAACTTTAGCATTAACTTGACACTCTGAGAATAACTCTCAGAATGGCACGACAAGCGTACCGGTCGTCAAGTAGTATTCGGGGTTTAGTCCGATATATCGTACCCAGGGAGCAATTAAGCAAGCACTTTAGTTAATTAATTCGATGGTCAAGCTATTCCTATAATGGTGTTTGGTTTTGTTTTAGAAAATATTAAATTCATGCAAGTAATGAGATTATATGAATGATCCGAAAATAAGCACAAATTCACAACATGATTGTAAATCAGAGATAACAAGCAATCTAGGACATTAACATGGTTCGAATGTGATGAACAACTTAACAGTGTTTGGTATACATTTGTAACTAATATTATTCTAAGGGCAACGAGAATTCTCTCAATGTAGTCCTAACCATCTCTCGATCGTACTAGGACCCTAATATACTCAGTCCACCTAATTATCTCTAATCTACGTGTAGAGCGGTATATAGCATTATTGTCACGCCCCAATTTCAGTAAACCGAACTCGGGACGCGAACATTTAAAATCATAAAACATTTGAAACCTGTTCTGGATAAACGCTTTGAAATTTCCATTTAATTAATCAAAATAATATTTACAATACAAAACGTCCCAACAAAAGGACAAGGTACAAGGTATCCGTCACTAGACTCAAAAGATAAAACCCGGACCCCGCTCCTAGCTCCTCAAGCTTCGAGAGCTCACCTAGTCCGTCCTATGATCAGTACCTGTAGGAAAAGCAGATAGGGGTGAGCGTTCGCTCACCACCACAAATAACAGACTGACTACGACATAATTAGTAGACAATGCCGGTAACACCCACAACAAACCCAACACCGGGAAAACAACTCCCAAACTCAAGTAACTCAACTGACACAAAACCCATTACTTTCCTCAACAGACTCAGCACTCGGACTTATAATGTAAACCCGACACAACGATCGACGACCTCCTCGAAAGACACGACAGAAAGACTACGCAACGCCAAAGAAGATCACAAAGGATCGCACACCAAACAAGATCACAAAGGATCGCATTCATGTCAGCTGCTCAGTGCCGGTTGCTAACCCTAGCTCTTTCTCCTTCTCTCTTCCTCTCCTTCTCCTTCTCTCTCTAAACTCTCTCTTCTCTTCTTTCTATTTTTTTTCTCTTTGAATTACCCTTGGCCGAACACCCCTTAAGGGTCATCCTCTAGTCTTGTCCCAAAACCTAACACCACCACTTGTTTGACAAGTGGCAAGGTGGGTCCCACACCTTTTTGGGAAAATATCTACTAGATATTTTCCAATCAGATTCGCGAAAATCGGACGTTTCGGGCCCCGAACGGGCACTTTTCCCTCTAGTCTTAAATTTTTTAAATTTTTCTGTTTTTCGCAGGTTTGACTGGCATTGACCGGGAGTGGTTATTACAATCTACCCCCTTAAAGGAATTTCGTCTGCGAAATTTAAAACAGACGTACCTCGGGAAACGAACAAGGCGGGGTACTTCGCGCAAACCTCGTCCTCGCGCTCCCAAGTCGACTCAGCCCCGTGATGCTTCCACTGCACTCGTACCAGGAGGATAATCTTGCCTCCCCGCAGGACCTGCTCCCGTGTGTCCATGATCCGAACCGGCTGCTCCTCATAGGAGACATTATCAGCCACCTCGATATCTGTCCACTCAATGATGTGGGAGGGGTCCGCATTGTACTGCCGCAACTGGGACACGTGGAAGACGTCATGAACTCTCCCAAGTTGCGGTTGTAATGCCAGATGATAAGCCACTTCTCCTACTTTGCTCAAGATCTCGAACGGGCCAATGTACCGCGGAGCCAACTTGCCCCCGCTGCGTCTAAACCGTACCAGCCCCTTCCTCGGGCTCACCTTCAAGAACACGTGATCCCCGACTACAAACTCAAGATGTCGACGTCGTCTGTCGGCATAACTCTTCTGCCGACTCTGTGCGGTCCTCAACCGATCGCGTATCAGCGCAACCTTCTCTGTCGTCTCTCTGACAAGATCCGGCCCCAGCAGACTCTTGTCCCCCACCTCTGCGCAACACACTGGCGATCGACACGGCCTCCCATACAACGCTTCGAACGGTGCCATCCCGATACTGGCCTGAAGCTGTTGTTGTAGGCGAACTCGGCCAACGGCAGGTGGGTCTCCCATGATCCCCTGAAGTCTAGCACACATGCCCGCAACATGTCTTCCAAGATCTGAATAGTGCGCTCGGACTGACCGTCTGTCTGGGGATGATGTGCTGTACTGAGTAGAACTTCGGTCCCCAACGCTTTCTGCAAACTCGGCCAAAACCTGGACGTGAAACGGGGATCCCTGTCAGACACTATCGACACCGGGACCCCATGGAGACGCACTATCTCCTGAATGTACATGCTGTTCAACTTGTCGACCGGATCCGGTATCCTCATAGGTAGGAAGTGGGCCGACTTGGTCAACCGGTCGACTACCACCCATACGACGTCGTTTCCCTTTGGCGATCTCGGTAGCCCACACACGAAGTCCATCGTGATATGCTCCCATTTCCACTGGGCAATTGGTAGTGGCTG
The DNA here is from genome assembly GCA_963921825.1 of Erodium maritimum. Taxonomy (NCBI): domain Eukaryota; kingdom Viridiplantae; phylum Streptophyta; class Magnoliopsida; order Geraniales; family Geraniaceae; genus Erodium; species Erodium maritimum. Next base: position 49,862,506 of record OY997588.1, read on the forward strand.
CAACAATCCTGCGGGAAGCTGATGCTCGGCCTTCACCTGTTGACAGACGAGACATCTCGACACAAACTCTGCGACTGCTCTCCGCATCCCGCGCCACCAGAAGTGCCGCCTGAGGTCACGGTACATCTTGGTGCCCCCTGGGTGCACTGTAAGACGCGAATGATGTGACTCTCGCAACACGTCGTCTCTACATTTGCCCGGCACGAACAACCCTCCTCGATACTTTAGCCCCCAATCTGTACTGATCTCCCAACCTACTACCTCGTCACCGTTGACGACCCTCTCTCGGATCTCTGCCGTCTCGACGTCCTCCGACTGCGCCTCCAACACTTGGGCAAGCAGTGAGGGCTGAGCCACCAATGAGCACATGGCCACGCCGCCAGTAATCTCCTCTAGCTCAAGCCCGAACGTGCTCAGCTCCCCCATCATGTCCCACTCTCGGACTGATATGCTGGCGAGGCTCGGAACCGACTTCCTACTCAAGGCGTCGGCGACCACGTTCGCCTTACCCGGATGGTAGTGTAGCTCGAAGTCGTACTCCTCGAGTAGCTCCATCCACCGCCACTGGCGCATGTTCAGGTCTCGTTGGGAAAATATGTACTTGAGGCTCTTGTGATCCGAGAACACCTGAAACCCCTCGCCATACAGATAATATCGCCAGCCCTTTAGCGCGAACACGACTGCTGCTAGCTCCAAGTCGTGGGTAGGATAGTTGCGCTCGTGCGTCTTCAACTACCTGGAGCCATAAGCCACAACTCTGCCCAACTGCATCAGTACGCAACCCAGTCCCTCTCCGGACGCATCATAGTAGACATCATACCCGATCCCCCGCTCGGGCACCACCAATACTGGAGCGGTAGTTAGCTGAGTCTTCAACTCCGCGAACGCCCGTTCACAGTCCTCCGTCCACACAAACCCGACTCCCTTACGCGTCAGCAGAGTCATCGGCGCGGCTAGTCGCGCAAAATCCTGGACAAATCGCCGATAATAGCCTGCCAACCCAGAAAGCTGTGGATCTCGAAGACACTCGTGGGCCGTGCCCACTTCGAGACCGCGTCGATCTTCGACGGATCGACCAGTATACCGTCACGGGACACGATGTGACCGAGGAATTTCACCTCAGCGAGCCATAACTCGCACTTCTCCAAGTTGGCATATAGCTGATGCTCGCGCAGTAGTGTTAGGACAACCCTCAGATGTGACTTATGTGCCGCCTCGTTCTGCGAGTAGATCAAGATGTCGTCCACGAACACCACCACAAACTGATCTAAGTACGGCCGGAAGATGTTGTTCATCAGGTCCATGAACACTGCAGGTGCGTTCGTCAGTCCGAATGGCATCACCAGGAACTCGTAGTGCCCATAGCGTGTCCGGAATGCAGTTTTTGCGAAGTCCCCCTCACGGACTCGCAACTGATAATAACCAGATCGCAGATCGATCTTCGAGAAGCAGGTCGACCCTCTCAACTGGTCGAACAAGTCATCGATCCTCGGCATCGGGTATCATTTCTTCACCGTAACCCGGTTCAGCTTCCGGTAATCTATACACATCCGTAGCTCTCCACTCTTCTTCTTCACGAAGAGTGCTAGTGCTCCCCACGGCGATACACTCGGACGGAATCGATGCGCTCGTAGACGGCCGTGACAACCTCGACTGCTGACTCTGACGAGGGAGACACCTGGGTGACTGTACTGTACGCGACTACTGCGGTCGCTGCGCTGACGCTGCCCTCAACGACTCTCGGCACCATGCCATAGTGTGTCCAACCCTGCCGCACCGGAAACAACCGGTCTCGTTGGCTCTCGACCCCGAGCCCTGGCCCGTCCGGCTGGTCGCTGGTGGCGTCGCGGGCCCTCCTCTCCTCGGACAATCCTGCTGAAAGTGGCCTGGCTGCCCGCAGAGATAGCATGGCGGCCCTCTCTCTGATGTGACTGGCCCCACTGATGCTACCGACCCCTGCTGTCTTGCTCCACCCTGGTGAGTCGGTGGTCGGAAGAACCCCGTGGTCCTCTGCCTCCTCGGGTCTCGTGACTCGGACGGCCCTGTAAAGCTGGTCGGCCGCTGTCGAACCTCGCGGGTCCTGGCCGCATCCCGGATACCCTGCTCCACCGTCGCTGCGGTGTCCACGAGATCTGTATACTTCCGCAACCTCAAGGCAAGGACCTTATCCCGAATCACCGGTCTCAATCCCCCCTCGAACCGTAGGCAACGGTTCTGCTCAGTCATCACCATCTCCGGCGCGAATCTGGCCTCGTATTCTGCCACCGTCATCCCCTCCTGCTCCAGGTCCAGAAACTGCCGTTGTCGCTCCAACCGAGCCGACTCGGGAAAGTACTATGCCAGAAAAAACTCTTGGAAGATGTCGTAGTCGTGCCTGACACTGTCCTTCACACGCCCCCACCAGTGGTAGGCGCTGTCCCTCGGCTGGTGAGCTGCGAAGGACACTCTGCGGCGGCCATCTTCGATACCTGATGTATCCAGGTCCCGCGTGACCTGTTCTAGCCACCTCTCGGCTAGGTCGGGGTTTGGCTCCCCGACAAATGTAGGTATCCCTAGCTTCAGGAAGTCCAGCAGGGTACGGGCCGTATGGTCCTCTGCCTGAACGGGCCTCACTGGGACCGTTGCTGCCTCCGGAGCTGGCGTAGCCGACTCTCGACTAGCGATGACCGCCACCAAACTCTGGACTGTCCTGGTCAGCTCGTCTAGGGCAGTCATAACGGGAGGGTCCGCGACCGGCGGAACACTGGGTGTGCCTGTAGACGGTCTCGCGTCGCTTCTCCTGTCTTCTCCGACAGGAGTGCCCTGCTCCTCCGCGTACTCGGCGGGCTCAACGGTTGCCACCCGTCCTGGTGTCCCCGCTGACCATCCCCGCCGGCCCCGCGTGGGCGCCCGTCCACATGTTATCGCCGCTCGTCCTCGTCTGTCGCGAGCCATATGTCAGTATCCTCTGAACGGATACATGCAAACGTTCAGTTTGCGAACTCATATAAAGACACGGGCTCAAATACACTACGTTCACACGGTCTACATCTACCCTAACGTACTTGTTACTAAACGTCACACCGTTCACGCTATTTATACTTTAAATATAATAGTACGTAAGCGAAACCTCAATTAAACCGCATAAACGCACACCAAGTCACGTAACTACGACACGAAAACTGCGCAAACAAGACAGTGAAACAGACAGGGGTCACGGATCCGTTACAGACCCCGTCAAGGTTGGGGTCACGGACCCGTGACAAAGACCTAAAAACTGCCAAAAAACGCTCTGGTCCGTGACGGATCCGTGACAGGACCCGTGACGTTTGTGCAGACCTGTTTTCCAAACTCGTTTCAAACTCGAATCTCAACCCGTTTTAACCCTAAAATTTGCCTCATACGACACACACGCTTGACCGCCAAAACAACAAACACACGCGCCACGACTCACAGACAGAACAAGTCATTCGACCTCAACCAAAACACAAGCCGACAAGGCCAATCAACAACACAACAACACTCGCCCACCGGGCCAACCAACATCAAAGTACGCCCACCGGGCCAATCAACGTCAAAACACGCCCACAGGGCCAAACGACTTTTTTTAAAAAAACTTTCTCCACTTCATTAAAAACCTCACTTCCTGACATCAGGTAGTTACAATCCGGTCCAGGCGTCCCCGAACCACATTGTACCCACTTGATATCAACACCGTCACGCTCGACTACAGGGGCGCCCCTGAGTCGAGTCGCGACAGTTAAAAACGTTTCACGCAGCAACACACAAACAGTATGCCAGTAACCCCGTACTGCGCATACACACAAACAAAACAAGACTCAAGACACGACGGGTCTACACACGGTTTCCGACCTGCGTTCCCAACGCATGACCGGACTTCACTGACTCGACCCTCCCCACCTAATTGACGGACAGTCCGAGGTGTGAAACCTCGAGCTTTGATACCAAGCTGTCACGCCCCAATTTCAGTAAACCGAACTCGGGACGCGAACATTTAAAATCATAAAACATTTGAAACTTGTTTTGGATAAACGCTTTGAAATTTCCATTTAATTAATCAAAATAATATTTACAATACAAAACGTCCCAACAAAAGGACAAGGTACAAGGTATCCGTCACTAGACTCAAAAGATAAAACCCGGACCCCGCTCCTAGCTTCGAGAGCTCACCTAGTCCGTCCTATGATCAGTACCTGTAGGAAAAGCAGATAGGGGTGAGCGTTCGCTCACCACCACAGATAACAGACTGACTACGACATAATTAGTAGACAATGCTGGTAACACCCACAACAAACCCAACACCGGGAAAACAACTCCCAAACTCAAGTAACTCAACTGACACAAAACCCATTACTTTCCTCAACAGACTCAGCACTCGGACTTATAATGTAAACCCGACACAACGATCTACGACCTCCTCCAAAGACACGACAGAAAGACTACGCAACACCAAACAAGATCACAAAGGATCGCACACCAAACAAGATCACAAAGGATCGCATTCATGTCAGCTGCTCAGTGCCGGTTGCTACCCGGCTAGGCTCCAGCTTGCCTCACGCGCTTTACCTATCACTGTCAGGCTCCAGGCGGTTGACTTGTTGGCGATAAACTGAACTACTTTTCCGATAGCTAGTCGGAAGGGGAGCTGCCCTCGCATCGCCTAAAAGTGCTCACAACCTGCCGAGACTCGAAATCGGTCAGACTAGCCAAAGAATGCTCGCAACCTCCCGAGACTCGAACTCGTTCAGGCCAGCCAAAGGACGCTCGCAACCTCCCGAGACTCGAACTCGGTCAGGCCAGCCAAATTCCACACCACTTCCTGACACGAAGTCGGGTCGCTAACCTCGGGCAAACGCAATCACAATCACAAGCAAGGTTCAACAAACAGTATCAAGAACAGTTCAACACTCCACAGGCACTCATGGCCACTCAAGACTCGAACGATAAAAACACGGGTTCAGCAACCCCACGGGCCCTCATGGCCTCCCAAGACACACCAACAGTAACTCACGGGCTCAACAACCCCACGGGCACTCACGGCCTCCCAAGACACGAACAATAATACACGGGCTATCATGGCCACCCAAGACACCAACAACAATACACGGGCTCTCATGGCCACCCAAGACACCAACAATAATGCACAGGCTCTCATGGCCACCCAAGACACCAACAATAATACACGGGCTCTCATGGCCACCCAAGACATAAATTAAACAGTCAACCTCCGGGCATGGTCATATGCCTCCAGTAATTCTAATATCGCTAAGTTCTCTGTTCCTACGACACTGCTAAGTGTCACATGCTTTTCTAATAATTGCTACGTTCCCGTATCATGCCTTTCTAATATTCAAATAAACCTACTTAACCCACGACACCCCAATGTCACATGCATTTCTACTGTTAACTTTCCCCAGTCAGGGCCGAGATCCGGATACTTTTCCCTACCTCGTATTTATCTCCAAAAGTGCTCAACTAAGCCCTGGCGCGATCCACGTCACTCGCCTAGCTTCCCTTTGCCTCGGTCCGCAGCACGATCTAAAAGAGCACAATTTTAAGGTACTTTAAACTCGCAGGAAATAAGCTGAAATTTAATAAACTTAACGCCCAAACGTAACCCCGACAATGTCGATCACTCTCGAACTTCCCAGTCACTCGACATTGTCGATAAAGGACTCGTAAAGGCCCGATTCGCCCGACACGGCGAATCTGCCCGGGTTTTGGAAATGCCCTTCCGGGGCTCCAAAAATTCCCGTTTTCGTTTCTACGGTCTTAGAATAATTCAAGGGTCCCAAAGCACTTGACGGAATCGAATTCCGACTTCCGAGTCAATTAATTAACGTTTAAAGTTTCTAAACCCGATAATTACAACTTTCGCATTTTAATTCCAAATTCCGATTCGGTTGTGGATAAATGGTCCGGGGAACGTTCTAAACCACCCGAACACTAAACCCGATCACCCGAGCACGTGGGCCCCACCCGGCCCAACTTGGCCGTGGGTCCTAGGGTTCAAATTGGGGCCCGGCCACCATGGTGGTGGCTGGTCCCAGCTCCGGCCAGCCACCCCATGGCCGGCCGGCCACCACCCACGGTGGCCGGAGCTCCTCCCGAGCTTCCGGTCACCGGAAAATGTCAAAATTTACCTCCAAACACCTCCAAAACGTCTCCCACACTTCCCCAACCTCAATACAACCCTAAACTAATAGTTTCACACAAACCCTAACTTTCAAAATTAAACAAATCGACGATCGGTTTAGTGATTACCGTAGAGGAGGACGAGGGGAAGTCGATTTCTCCTAGCCTTGAGACGATCCAAAGGTTGGATTTTCTCCAAACCATAGCTCTTTCTCTCCTTCTCCTTCTCTCTCTAAACTCTCTTATATTTTTTCTATTTTTTTTCTCTTTGAATTACCCTTGGCCGAACACCCCTTAAGGGTCATCCTCTAGTCTTGTCCCAAAACCTAACACCACCACTTGTTTGACAAAACTCGGACGTTTCGGCCCCGAACGGACATTTTTCCCAAGAAATTACGAAACTTGACGGGCTACAAAGAAACGGCTCAACTAAGACTGCTGCGACGACGACTAAGCTTTTTTGATCCAGAACGGTCCTCGAATGGACCAAAACGTCGCTCGGTTGACTTTTCCAGCGAAAAGTCAACATTTCCCAAATTGATCAGAAAGTTGCCCTGAGTCCCCCGGAACTCACTTTGGTCGATAACGGGGTCAACGTAAGTCCGGTATGACCCTCGGGATCATTCTAGGTTCAATTAAGTGTTTATCTTAAAATTTTTAAATTTTTCTGTTTTTCGCAGGTTTGACTGGCGTTGACCGGGAGTAGTTATTACAATTATAACCTATGAATTCCTTTAACTTTCGGGTTTTACTCCTATAGTTATTGCACTCGTGTCATTCTAGCCATATTCTGGCTTAGATTAAAACCCGACCTATCTAATTCCTTTTTCCTCTTCTTAACCTCATTTCTCAATTGTTGGTTAACAAGATTAAATCATACATATATGTGATTAGGGTAATGTAGCATTACGAACGGAATTAAATAAACACTTTCCTAGATACTAGTTTGACGAATGTACACACGAATATGCTAACTCAATTCATCACATCGTTCCCCTAGCCCTAGATCAATATAGGTTTAGTTCATAACACAAGAATAAGAACAAAAGGAGATGAATAAACTACTGAAATTCATATTAAAAAATAAGAGTAATATAAATATCAACTTTTGAATCCAATCTACACAAAACCTTTGATGTTCTAATCTCTTGCTTTCGATCTTCTCTACAAATTCTCCAAGCTCCAAAGTGTGTTTTTCTTCCTAATTTCGTGACCCCCATCAATCTGACCTAAAGTCCCTTTTATATGTTGAGTTAAATCTGACTAAAAACGGGAAACGCAGCTGGAAATCGTGTTTCTGGCGTTTGCACCGTCGCATGCACGTTGTGCATTTCACGGCGCATCTTAAGTTGAAACGGTAATTTGCACGACGTGCAACTTTCCGGTGCAAATTATTTTGCCTCTGTTCTGGATGCACCACCAGGTTGCACGTCGTGCAACAAACGGTGCAAAAGTGCACTGCTTCTTTGCACCCCGTGCAAATAATCGGTGCACCTTACTGACAGTTCTGCCCAGCTTCCAATTTCGCTCCGTTTCGCCCTTCTTTGCTCCAAATGCTTGGTGAACTATGAAATAAGACCAATTACACAAAATGAGAGTAAAATGCATCATTTTATATTAACTCGGGACTAAAAAGAACATAAATGTGGGCTAATGACATCTAAAATAGATGTATTTTATGTCCAAATCTGGCACATCCTAGGTGCGATGAGCACATCAACTATATTCCAAATGTAATGATGCCTCCAATTACATCCAATGTAAGGGCTCACAAACAAGAAATAAAATTTCAGTTTTATCTTTGCAAGTGAGGTGATATGTTCGGTAAATAAAGTTATGCATGCAACTCTAAAACACATAGCATTAATCATGCAAAAACTAAACCAAGCATAAAGCGATAAATGTGCACATAATAGCCCCCTAAACTAGCTCTCACTAGCTTCTTGAGCTCCATCGATTCCAAGCCGATGTCAACACCCGAAAAGGCACCAATTGACCTTTTCGCCCTTTCTTCGTCTCGAGCAAAAGATTACAATTGAATACACAACTCGCAGGTCGGGAATTAATAATTATAAAAGTAAGTGGTACGATGACCACACCACTTAAAATTAATTACACGCTAACTTTAACGGCTCGTAGACCATGAAAAGCGATAAATAATTAAAACGATCTCGGGGCTATTATTTTCACTATGCCAACATCACATCACACATCATGTTATCAAACAAGAATGTTATCAAACATCATGTGATTTTCCGGTTTTATTTAATAGCCAAGTTTCCAAAATATATATTACTCGGTTTATCGAAACCGTTCAAAGTTGAAGCTTTTAAACATTTGATTTTTGAGTTTTTCAAGACGGTTCCAAACTCCTCGTGACTAAAAAAACGGTTTGGCCAGACATATCGACCATCCAATGGTCATGCTCGGCCTAGCTGCGTCAAACGGAGCCTTGTCCGGTCTCGATTTCGACTCCCCTAGAGTCCTACTACCGAGACCCGAAAAATCAAAAAAAATTCAAGCATTCCAGATTTGACATAATTTTCAAAAATTCATTTTTCATGCATTAAACCCATAAGCAAGAATTTAAAACATGTTATCAAACAATTTTGTAAACAACATGTCAAAATTGAAACTTTCAAGCAGAACTGAAACTTTCAACACCGTCTTGTGAATTCAGAAGGTAGCACGACTCTGATACCACTGTTGAATCTTTTGGTAGGGTACGAGATGATCGAACTCGCAGCGGAAAAAAAATTAACACAAAAAGACCATTAAAACCATGAAACAACTACCAAAGATTAGAATCACAAGAAAAAAAACAGCATTTTCATTCCAAATGAAGAACACCTAGTAAGAAATGATTTGGCTTGAGTCTCCAAGACGCCTACGTATCCTCTAAGGAATCAAACCCACGTAGTTCTTATCTTAGAGGACTCATGAACACAAAAATAGAGGATGAACTATCCTTGGACGAAATTGGGGGGGGGGGGGGGGGGGGGGGGTGGGAGTGAGAGAAATTTCTTGTTCCCTATTTGTTTCTTGTGTTTGTTATATTGAAAAAAAAAGAATTAAACATAATACAAAATTATATGGCTATGAAGTTTTCACGTGTCAACCACAGTACAAAATTCCGGAGATTGAACGTAATGCTTGGAACCTCTACTTACTTCCATTATTCTTCAAAATCCAAAAGGCTATGCAGCTAGATAACTATTTGACACTCGACAATATGCCTGAAGATGATGTATCAAAGACATATCATATGGTTGATGACTATGGGAACAAGAACAGTGTGAGAAGAACATTAGCAACCAACGATTTTGATTGTACTTGTAAGAGAGTTCAGTCAAAGGGGTTACCATGTTCACACATTATGATGCCTCTCTGGAATTCAAGGTTCAAGTTCATCCCTGAAAGTGTGCTGAATAAAAGATGGTGTAAGCAATCAGTCAGAAATGCAGGAGCTAGAAAAGACAACATGGATCCTCAAGATGTAAACAAGCTATTGGAAGACATAAAAAAAGTTCAATGAACTCATAACTGTGCAGACCCATCTTTCACCAATCTACAGACTCTTTTACAGACTATGACGAACACAACTATACATAACAACAATAAAGACTACATGATAACACATGTACAAAAAAAGAAGAGAATGGAGAAATTCAATGGTATTAAGAGGACAAGAGAAGTAAATGTCCAAAATCTTCCATAATCCAACAACAAGGGATCCCACAAGACAAGAAGAATGGTTGCACAAGTGGAGGAAACAGTGGTAGCAGCAAGCAAGCCAAAAAGACTTTGCAGCACATGTCTACAACTTACAAACACACATGACAGTAGGAACTGTCCTCCAAAATAGAAATATTATAACTATTTTTTGAAATGAATTTGATCTGGTCTAGTGTTGAAAGACATAGGATTTTGATTGTTTTTTTTCTGAATTAAATACTTATGTTAAGAAAACTTGTTATACAATATCTCTGAATGATACTTATAACTTATAGAAAGATGCTAATACATTACATCGTAATCTTACTATCTTCATGTAGAGTGCTAATAGCATATTTCCATGGTGCTAATAGCTTACTACATCGGTGCTAATAGCTTTCTGTAGGGTGTTGGTAGCATCCTACAGGGGTGCTGATAGCTTATTGCATATTGCTAATAACTTCTTGTAGAGTACTAATAGCATCCTAAAAAGTGCTGGTAGCCCTTGAAGGGTGCTAATAGCTTACAACAGGGGTGCTCATAGCTTTCTCCAGGGTGCCAGTATCTGCATGCAAGGGTGCTGATAGCTTACAGTAGAATACTAATAGTTGTTAGTCTTAGTGCCCGTAGTTCAATCATAAATGTCCAAATGTATACATCATCATTAGCAATAACATTAAAGCGTCTTTATATTACTTATATGTTGGAGTAATATATCGATGTGTATTCTGAACTGTGCCCATAATGCGAATAGAACCATAGATCGAGATAGATCACACTCGATGGGTCCCTAGTCAACAAAGCTTCACTAGAAGCGACTAGTATGAAAGATGGCTCTTTAGGGCTTACGTTCTGTTAGTCATTGGAATGGGATTCCGGAGTTTAATCATAGATATCACGTGAGATAGATTAAGTCATGAACATATTCAGTATCGTAGCTTGTCATGTATCCTTGACCATTGAGTATTTGTGATCGCTATGCAGTCAACAACTGAGTTTGACCTGAGCCTAACATTGTCTATAAAAGGGCTTCCATAACGGTCAGGATTGGCTTGGAGATGGGCTGCATGAGTGACACGAAAGACGGCTAAGGGATTTATCCCTCATACTGAGATACGGGAAAGATATCGGTTCTCGGCTGCTTCGTCGAGAGTGACTGAAAGAATAGCATGGCCATGCACATGATAATGGTATCATATATTCAGTCATGTCAAATATCAAGGAACAGTGATTGAGAATAATAAGGATGACGACTTTATGCCTTATCTCAATCAGGATATCGGAGATAAAATGATAGTGACATAGACGACAGAAAGGTTAGAATCGACATGGTCGATTCGTTATGCAGTGTTAGGCAATACTAAAGTCTCGTTAGTTGCCACTTATATGGGATCAAGTAAAATGGGATTTTACGTTGATCTATTGACATGCATAAATCTAAGGGTCACACCAGAGGATGAAACTCATTAAGACATTTATGGAGAATAGCCAAAAGGGAGTTGTCTTGGGACACGACCAAAATTGGGTTTTGGGTCATGTGCCCGTAAGTGAATAGAACTTTACGGATCGAGACAAGGCTTGGAGTCTTGGGATTGATCACATCGGATAATGTTGGACATTTCTAGTATGAAAGGCTTGGAGGCGATGAGCACGTAACAGGACCTTGTTGGGAATGGCCATGGAACTAATTAATCAAGTCTTGATTAATTAGTACTAAGTAAGCAAGACAAATATTAAGGTGTTGGTGATTCACCACCTAACCCCATCTTGTATAGCCATACTTAACACCATACTTGTCCTATGGGGTAACTTCATGTCTTAACGGCCAACTTTCAGAAATTGTTAAATCCTAACCCGATAAAACTGAAATTGCCATGTAGTAACGTTCAAACATCTTTGTGCACCAGCTGTTTCTAATTTTGAACGGACGCTAAGTTTGCCAAGTGAAAAGTCGACTTTGCCCTAAAACATGTTTGCTTGAATATGTGATATTATCGACTTCTTCATTCGAGCTTCATTCATTTTGTTGGCACCAGCTCTTCGTGACCGAGCTTCAAACTTCAGCTCTTCGTGACCGAGCTCCATTTCAACCTCAGCTCGCCCAAGCTCCATTTCGTGAACTGCCCAAGCTCTATTTCGCCAGCAAGCTCCATTTTGAGGTATGTGTTGTTGAACCATAACTTGATTTGGGATGATCCTTTGGTTAGGGTTTGTAGGAAATTGATTTGTGCGTGTTTGTGAGTATCGATTGGTATAATGAAGTTAGAGTTTGAGTTAGGTTTCGAACTGATTTGGGGGTTTTAGGGTTTCAATTAGGATTCGAACTATTTTTGAGGTTTTAGGGGTTCAATGAGGGTTGTTTCTAAGCAATGTATGCATGTTTCTACAATTCAACCGTAGAGAGTTCAGGAAGTTTAAAATGCATGCCTAATTATGCTGTAATTTTCTTCCCATACAAGTATTAGTTGAACTTTAGTGCATTTAGATTCAAAGTTTGAAACGAGGGACTGATGTGATAAAGAAAAGCACATGATTTTGTGTTTTGGTGATGCAAAAGAAGCAAAATTGATACCAAAGTCAATCTTGAATTTGATATCAATTATTATTATTCATTTTCTTTAATTGATGATAAGAAATTTTTTCATTAGTTTTGCTATTATGAAAGAAATTTCCTTAAAACATGCACATATGTATGAAATATACTAACTGTTGAGTGAATGAATGTCCTTTACTAGATGGGAAGAGGTTAGTGGATGAAGCATCAGATGAGGATCTTATGGGGTTAGATGAGATGTTGAATGAAGAACTCATAGATATTGAGTGATTAGCAGCAGAAACGGTGGAAATGACTGCTGAAGAACTTTAATATGCTGGAAGTTCTTCAAGTGATGAATCCTACGATAGCATGGCCATGCACGTGATATTGGGTATCATATATTCAGTCATCTCACATATCAAGGAACAATGATTGAGAATAATAAGCATGACGACTCTATGCCTTATCTCAATCAGGATATCGAAGATAAAAGGATAGTAACATAAACGACAGAAAGGTTAGAACTGACAGGGTCGATTCGTTATGTAGTGTCAAGCAATACTAAAGTCTCGTTACTTGCCACTTATATAGGATCAAGTAAAATGGGATTTTACGTTGACCTATTGACATGCATAAACCTAAGGGTCACACCGGAGGTTGAAACTCATTGACACATTTATGGAGAATGGCCAGAAGGGAGTAGTCTCGGGACATGACCAAAACTGGGTATTGGGTCATGTGCCCGTAAGTGAATAGGACTTTACGGATCGAGACAAGGTTTGAAGTCTTGGGATTGATCGCGTCGGATATTGTTGGACATTTCTAGTATCGAAGGCTTGGAGGCGATGAGCGAATCACGGGACCTCGTTGGAAATGGCCATGGGCCATGTTCCAAGAGGCCCATGAAAGGCCCATGCCACCAAGGCCCATGGAACTAATTAATCGAGTCTTGATTAATTAGTACTAAGTAAGCATGACAAGGATTAAGGTGTTGGTGATTCACCACCTAATCCCATCTTGTCTAGCCATACTTTGTCCTATTTACACCTTACTTGTCACCATGCTTGTCCCATGCCTTTAGTTGGAAAAGTATGGGGTTTGTTATGTTTAAGTCATCTTTTTTCAGATTAACAAACCCAAGACAAGAATAGGAAACACAACTTCTCTCCCTCTCTCCCTACAATTTCGGGTTTGGCAAGCTCCCACCTCCATATTTGTGTTCTTGAGTCCTCAAAGAGAAGAACTACGTGGCTTTGATTCCAATGTGGATACGTAGGCGTCTTGGAGACTCAAGTCAATCATTCGTTACACGGTGTTCTTGTTTTGGTAAGAAATAGTGCTGCATTTTTCTCTTGTGAATCCATTCTTTGTTAGTTGTTTCATGGTTTTAATCGTCTCTTGGTTTTCATTGATTTTCCGCTGCGAGTTGGTTCATCTCCAACCCTACCTCGAGACCCAATATTCAAGTCCCAGCAAATGAAGACGATCTTGTGGAAGTGTTCACAAGCAACATCTGTAGAAGAATTTGAAGGTACAATGGAGGAGCTTAGAAAGAAGAATATGAAGGCTTACCAATAGTTAAGAGACACACCAGCAGAGAATTGGTGTCTTGCTTTCTTCACTACTCAGGCCAGAAGTGCTGCTCAAACCAACTACATTAGTGAGACTTTCAACAGCTGGATCAGGAAGGGGAGGGCCATGCCAATACTGACCTTCTTGGAGGACTACCACAAGAAGCTGATGTCGTGGTTTTACCGAAAATGTATGCATTTGTTTAGAATTTATGTAGCCCTTGATTAGCCTGTAAATAACATTTGAACTAACCTTTTCAAATTTTATTTGTGAATCGGAAAGGATGTTTGTTTGACCTAGATGATGATAAAGTGTTACCAAGGATACAGAAGAGGCTGGCAAACAACTTAAGAATAGGAGCGAAGATGAGAGTAGAACCAAGTACGCCCGTGTTGTTTGAGGTTACAAGCTACAACGAGGCATTTGAAGTGAACTTAATGGAGGGGATGTGTACCTGTTTGTTATGGCAGCTTAGCGGTCTTCCTTGCAAGCATGTTGCTGCTGCCCTCATTAAAGCAGAAGTGGACCCTTATTGCTTTGTGGATCCGTATTATATGATGTAGCAATTCAAGAAAGCATATGAGAGGAACATTTTACCTATCATTGGCGTGAATAAGTGCAAGAACGTAGAGAATGAGGCAATGCTATTACCTCCAATTGTTCGCAAGAAACCGGGTCGACCAAGGAAAAATAGGAGAAAGGGTTGCATGGAGACACAAGGGAAGCTACAAAAGAAGCCAAAGAACGAAGGACAGAACAAAGAGAACACCGTTAAGATGTCAAGGAGAGGGTAGTTATTACCTGCAACATTTGTAATAATGTGGGCCACAACAAAATAACGTGCTCAACGAAGGACTTTGGAGTCACCTGTAATGCTTCAGGGCAGGCCAAGGGAAAAGATAAGGCTAAGGAAACCACATAAGAGGATTCAGTCCCAGTTAAGGGTAAACTGCCAGTAAGAAGGAAACCACTGGACAATACGCTTGAGAAAATGAGAAAGACCTACCAAGTTCGTGTTGAAGGAAATGAAATAAACTGTAATTAACATTCTACTTACCGGTTTAATTAGAAGTTTATTTTGGAAGTTAGCATGTTACTTACCCCAGTTCGTGTTACAGGTTCTGAAAAAATGGTTCATCACATACTTAACAAAAAAAAATAGGCAAGCTTTGCTAGGATTGAGAAAGAGACTGAAAATTCAAGAGGCTAAAGAGAAGGCTACCTAGCAGCAAAGGAAAGACAGTGAACCAGACGTTGGTGCTCACGATGACCTTGTAGTACACCTTGGTGCTTAGGATGATCATGTAGTTGTACCTGTTGAAACTGTTGTATTAGATGATAAAGTCGATGACTATGGTAAAGATAATGAAGAAAATTAAGGTGATGAGGATGAGGATAGTAGTGAGGATGATAATGTAGTTCGAAGATTCAAACTTATAGACGAGGATAGTAGCGAGGATGCTGAAGGAGATGATGCTGCTGATTTTGATAAGGAAACCACTAACATGTCAGTTCTCTACAAACCACTAGCAAGTCTGACGAATATGCAAAAAGAACTTCGTCACGAGATCATCACTCGCAGCAAAGGAAGAGCAACCACTCAGGCTGTTGCAGGATTAAGAACATGGTTGAGAAAATTAAGGGCTACTCGAGGAAATGGAAAGAGAGGCCACAACTCTCAACCCTAACATCTTATGTCTTTGTAGTTGTAGGTGTAGATAGTGGGTGAAAGGGCATTATGGCATTTAATATTAGACAATATTTTTTTTGGTTGTAAGATGTGGCAGACCACATGTGAATATGATTCCCTCTCCCATGTGCCATTCAGGAGCTTTTGTAATAGGGTTGGAACATTTTCAGCATTTAGGACCACAAAGCACAACAAGAAATTATTTCTACATTGAGATCTTATTATTATTTCTGCTTTTGTACTAATGTTCTGTTAATGTTGCTGGGATTAGCTAAACATGAAAATTATTACTAATGTTCTCACAAATATTTCTGCGATCTCAGAACTGTTTATGCGATCTCAAAATTAAATCTAACATCTCAGAACTATGTATGCAATCTCATAATTAATTCTGAGATCTCAGACCTATTTATGCGATCTAAGAATCATTTATGCGATCTCATTTGAGATCTTGGAACTCACTCAACATAACAATATTGAAATTTATAACAACATTCTCTGAAACATTCAATAACAACATTCAATTTTTTTTCATAATAATAATTGAAGTTCTTAAATTATTATAATGTATCAAAATCTTGAGCGTAATTCTGTAATCTCAAAATTATTTGTGAGATCTCAGAACTATTTCTGCGATCTCAGAATTATTTATGCAATATCGAACTTTCTAAGAGCGTAGAAATTAATTATGAGATCTCAGAATTATTTCTACGATCGCAGAAATAGTTATGCGTTCTCAGAATTATTTCTGCAATCTCATAACTAATTCTGAGATCGTAAAAATAATTTTGAGATCGCAAAAATAATTCTAAGATCTCAGAAACACATCTGAGATCTCAGAATTATTTATGCTGGACAAACTTCCACTCCCACAATCATATTTAGGGATAGAATGGTCAAGTCAATTAAAATATAATATGGTTAGTTTGTATATCAGAATCTTATACAATTTTTTTTTTCATCATAGTTACTGAAGTTCTTAAATTATTATAATGTATCAAAATCTTGAGCGTAATTGTGAGATCTCAGAAATATTTATGTGATCTCAGAATTGATTCTGCGATCTCAAAAATATTTAAGCGATATCAGAATTATTTCTGCAATCTCAGAAATATTTATGCGATCTCAGAATTATTTATGAGATCTCAGAAATATGTATGCGATCTCGGATATAATTCCGTGGTCTCAGAATTATTTATGCGATCTCATTTGAGATCTTGTAACTCACTCAACATAACAATATTGCAATTTATAACAACATTCAATAACAATATTCTCCAAACATTCAATATCAACATCCTCCAAACATTCAATTACAACATTTTCAAAACATTCAATAACAACATTCCAAACATTCAGTAGTAGTAGATTCACAAAAGCATAATCATAACTACAAATTATATGTTCACATTCAAACATTCTATAACAAGGTGTCCAAAAGAAAGTTTTGAATATAGGAATGTTAATTTAGGAGATGGTTGAAAAACAGTGCCGCATAAGTACACAATTTCTTCCGGTATAATGTGACATCACTTTGAATCATGTAGGTTCTTACGTCCAACTCTTGTAGCTCTAGCTCACAGTACTTCAGTGCAAAGTGTCACGCCCCAATTTCAGCGAACCGAACTCGGGACGCGAACATTTAAAAAGATACAATACTTGAAACCTGTTTTCATTAAATCACTTTAAAAAGCCAGTTTAGTTCAACAAAATAATATTTACATCTCAAAATAAGTCCCAACAATTGGACAAAAACGAGGTACACGTCACTAGACTCAAAAACACCCAGAAACCCGCTTCAAGCTCTTCAAGCTTCAGAAGCTCACCTAGTCCAGCCTGCGAACGGTACCTGTAGGAAAAGCAGCTAGGGGTGAGCGTTCGCTCACCACCACAGATAACAGACTTACTACGACATACTTAGCAGACAAAGCCGGTGACACCAACAACGACTCAAATGACACGCACACGACCAACACTTTTCTCAACCGACTCAAACACTCGGACACGTGATGTAGACCCCACACAACAATTGACGACCTCCTCCAAAGACACGACTGACAACCACGCAATACCAAGATCGCAAAGGATCGCACACCAAACAATATCACAAAGGATCGCATACCAGCTGCTCAGTAACCATCTCTGTCTCTCGCCTTTTCCGATCCCAGTCGGGCCAGGCGGTCGACCTGTCGCGCAACTTCTCCCGATCCCAGTCGGGAGGCTAACCCACAACCTCTCCGCTTCACCCGATCCCAGTCAGGTGGTTAGCCACACCCGCGCGTCCTTCCCCCGATCCCAGTCGGGGAGCTAGCCCACAACCTCTCCGCTTCTCCCGAACCCAGTCGGGAGGCTAGCTACACCACACAACCTCCACCAGTATCAAGTAACCAATCACAATCACAAACAAAGTTCAACAGACAGTAACGACACTAGTATCAACTCCACAGGCACTCAAGGCCACCAAGACACCAACAACAAAACATGGGTTCGACAACCCTACGGGCCCTCATGGCCACCCAAGACACCAATGGTAAAGTACGGGTTCACAACCCCACGGGCACTCACGGCCACCCAACTCCAATAATAACAACACGGGCTCTCATGGCCACCCAAGACTCAACAATAATAACACAGGCTCTCAAGGCCACCCAAGACTCAACAATAATAACACAGGCTCTCAAGGCCACCCAAAACTCAACAATAATAACACGTGCTCTCAAGGCCACCCAAAACTCAACAATAATAACACGGGCTCTCAAGGCCACCCAAAACTCAACAATAATAATACGGGCTCTCAAGGCCACCCAAAACTCAACAATAATAACACGACAACCTCCGGCATACTCAATGCCTCCAACAGTCCTAAGATCACTAGTTTCACAAACAACCTCCGGGCATGGTCATATGCCTCTAGTAATTCTAATATCGCTAAGTTCTCTATTCCTACGACACTACTAAGTGTCACATGCTTTCTCGTATTCGCTACAATCCCGTATCATGCCTTTCTAATATTCGATAAACCTAAATAACCCACGACACCCCGGTATCACATGCAATTCTACAGTTAACTTTCCATAGTCAGGGCCGAGATCCGGCTACTTTTCCCTACCTCGAGTAAGTCCTCCAAAAACCAACCAACGAGCTCCGGTGTGACCTCAGTCACTCACCCATCTTTCCCTTGCCTCGGTCCGCTGTACGATCTAAAAGAACACAATTTCAAAGCACTTTTAAACTAGTAGGAATAAACCGAAATTCAATAAACTTAACGCCCAAACGTAACCCCGAAAATGTCGATCACTCCCAAACTTCCCAATTACTCGGCATTGTCGATAAAGGACCCGTAAAGGCCCGATTCGCCCGACATGGCGAATCTGCCCGGGTTTTGTAAATTGTCTTCCGGGGCTCCAAAAGCCCCCGTTTTCGTTTCTACGGTCTTAGAATAGTTCAAGGAACCCAATGCACTTGACGGAATCGAATTCCGACTTCCGAGTCAAATAATTAACGTTTAAAGTTTCTAAAACCCGTTAATTACAACTTCTCCAATTAAATTCCAAATTTCGATTCGATTAAGGATAAATGGTCTGGGGAACGTTTTAAACCTCCCGAACACTAAACCCGAGCACGTGGGCCCCACCCGGCCCAACATAGCCGTGAGCCCTAGGGCTTAAATGAGGCTCGGCCACCATGGTGGTGGCCGGCCCTAGCTCCGGCCAGCCACCTGCTATGGTGGCCGGCCACCCCCTATGGTGGCCGGAGCTCCTCCCGAGCTCCCGGTCGCCGGAAAACGTTCAAACACACCTCCAAACACCTCTAAAACGTCTCCAACAAACCCCAAAACTCACTACAACCCTAACTCATCATTTATAACCAAACCCTAACATTTGAAAACTAACAAATCGACGATCGGTTCGGTGCTTACCCAAGAGGAGAACGAGATTGCTCCTTGCCTTGAGACGATCCAAAGGTCTGATATGACGTGAATAGTTCCCAAACCCTAGCTTTCTCTCTTCCTTCTTCTCCTTCTCTCTCTAAACATTGTCTTCCTCTTTCTACATTAAACAACTAACACAATTTCTATTTTTTTCCCTTTTAACCCATGTGGCCGGCCACACCTCCCTCACCACTCATTTTCCCCCCAAAACTAACACCACCAATTGTTGGACAAGTGGCAAGGTGGGCCCCACACCTTTTGGAAAATATCTACTTGATATTTTCCAATCAGATTCGCGAAAATCAGACGTTTCGGGCCCCGAACGGGCACTTTTCCAAAGAAATTACGAAACTTGACGGGATACAAGGAAACGGATCAACTAAGACCGCTGCGACGACGGCTAAGCTTTTTGGATCCCAAACGGTCCTCGAATGGACCAAAACGTCGCTCAATTGACTTTTCCAGCGAAAAGTCCACATTTTCCAAAATTATCAGAAAGTTGCCCTGAGTCCCCCGAAACTCATTTTGGTCGATAACGGGGTCAACTTAAGTCCAGTATGACCCTCGGGGTTAAATTTGGTTAAATTAAGCGTCTGTCTCAAAATATTTAAATTTTCCTGTTTTCGCAGGTTTGACTGTCGCTGACCGGCAGTGGTTCTTACAAAAGACACCTGAATCTCCTCTGTACATTATGAACAATAATGAGAATATGACTTCAACGACAACAATAAGAAATTTGGGGTATTAACATGCCTCAATTCTTGTGCAGGCAAATCTGTAAGCCTATTAAAGCTCCAGGGTTTATCCATAAGGAGTTCATGGTCGTCGAACATCTTCGAATCCAAAAGTGTGTAGGAACATCTAGACGAAAGGTGACATCAGCGCTTCGAGAGCATTATCCGACACAACTTTAGGATCACAATCATACACAGTGAGCATACACTGTGATATGTCCGCCACGACCATAACCCAATATGATGCTGTATCATCCAACTTCAACGGAAAATAGACTTTGTTACACCTCTCCCAGGACTTACCACATTGCTCTAGAGGAACTCCCTCAACATATTTAAATAAAGGATCGACAAGGCCTTGATTGACGTAAATGGAAAATTTAGCGTCCAAAACTACAGCCGTGTTTGCATAGTAGTTGGGAAGCTGCTGCTGCCATAATCTTATCCCGTACAACACATCTTCTATTTGCTGAAACCATGACAAAAACAATTTTTCAGCAATATTCAACATTCAATTTCTGCATTCATTATTGAAGGGCTCATAACATTTGCCCCCATCCTAGGATGGCTAAAAACAAGGTAACAAAACAAAACTTCCTTTAAGTATATAACACAAGTACGATGGAAACCATGTAGGTTAATTGCATTGAGTAAATAAGAGAGTACATATATATGTAAGAGGTGATATTGAAATAGGATTGTAGAAAAGTAAAGAGCTACTTTAGTAAAGAGCTTAC
The DNA here is from genome assembly GCA_963921825.1 of Erodium maritimum. Classification (NCBI taxonomy): domain Eukaryota; kingdom Viridiplantae; phylum Streptophyta; class Magnoliopsida; order Geraniales; family Geraniaceae; genus Erodium; species Erodium maritimum. Next base: position 49,883,555 of record OY997588.1, read on the forward strand.
ATGATCGTTGAGCGAGGCGTGCGACCTGCTCAGACTGTCAAAATACATCTTGTCAAGGAGGCCTTAAGGTGTCTTATAACAAGTCTTATCCCTCAACTTCAGACCATCTAACAATGCTTTAACTGCACCTGAGATGGAGACCGGGACTGGTGTACGAGGCAGTGAAGAATACTTTTGTCTTTTTCGCTGATGGGTAGTTTCATCAGAAACCCATTCTTGAACCGCATCTGATGTTTCCTTATGGATTTGAACATGTGGTCGGGTACGCAAGGCTTTACGGATGATATCCCTCAACCCCTCAAATTGAATTTTTAGTTCATCCCTCAACTACTTAATCTCATCCCATAGTAACACTACGTTTCTCCTCACCAGCTCAATCTGATCCTTGATCGCCTTCGTCGAGGGTACCTCATCCGTTGAAGTTGGAGGTAGAGGTTGCGATGGCACCCTAACCTGAATACTACTATCCTGAGGAAACTTAGTAAAAATGGATCCTTAGTCCAACTTCTTTAACATGTTCTCCAACAAGGGATTCACGTGTTCATCTGTTAAAGGGTCGAAATTGGTGATGAATGTGAGGGTCTTTTCATGATTGATAGGGACTAGAACAATTGTTATTTCCTGAACCACAAACACAAAAGCCGGGTTCTTAGTCCACATTGTTTCCCATCTACAAATCCTTGGTAGATCTATGTCGACGTCATCACGAACACGTGCAAACTTTCGTGTTAGTGATGGTACACATTCTAATGCCATGACCTACACAGACAAAAAAAATTATGACAAATTGCTTGTGAAACTAGTAAAAATTGGAATCTACATTTACGGACAATTTACTTACTGTTAGCGGAAGCACAAAACCAGAATATGCTATACTGCTTTCTGTTTTTGTTTATCCATAACATCTTCTGCTCTCTTTTTCAACTTTTTCGATCCCTTTGCTTTAAGGACTTTCAACAGATACTCGTACGAAACAGAACCCCACGGGTAGGCGTAGAAGATATCTTAATTATCTACCAGTGCTAAAAAGTCTCGACCAGTGCTCTAAGTACATGAGTCTTTTGGCAGCAATACTCCTCCCACGAATAACATCAAGCATACCTTTATGATATCCCAATTAATCTTCCTACGAGGAACTACATTTTGCACCTCTTCGGTAGTCTTACTTCCTTTTCATCCTCGTTTTTTCCACAATTCAAACCGGATATTAGAGCATACTCCTTCTTTGAGAATATAAGTGGTCTACCTTGGACTATGAACCACATCTCGGATGACCTTTGAATACTAACTTCTCGGACAAGCATCGCCCAAATAATTTGACAAGAATGCTCAATATATGAAGAGCAGTCCAAGAGATGACCAAATGGAGATTCTCTTAATTGTTCCAGTTCGACGTCATTATCATTCAGATTTTCAAGCTCCTCCATTATGAATCCTGAAACTTTACTTAAACGACTTCTAACTAAAATTTTGCAGTCAAAGTGCTCAGCTACGGTCAGTATTGGTCTTAGCAAGGGCACATCTATTTTATCTGCAGTGTGTGGCACCTCCGCACTTGGGCCTACTAAGCATCTTCCATGTCAGTTTCATAAGAAGAACTAGAGCTTGATTCATCTTGTTAGTTTATAGCTAGAGCTCCTAAGTTGTCGGCCCTCGGAGTCAATTCTTCACCGGATGTTTCTTCTTTTTCATAGCATTCATCACATAACTGCTTATTGGTTGTTGGCATTGCCACTTGTGTAGCAGATTCTTTAGCTTGTGCAGAGGTTCTCTTAGTTCTTGCCTGGTAAGGGAACAAAGACAACAATCAATTTCAAAACAAACAAGAGGTTGGTGCATTAAAAGTTTCTCTGTAAAGGAACCTGAAGAATTACTAATTTAAACTTCTTATTCAGATTGAATATCTAAGACAAAGGAATCTTGTTAAATTCAGAACATAGAGTCACCTAAATACAATAAATATGAATGAACACCTTATAATATGATTGCTGAACATGATTGGTGATCTGTGAGCTGAACTTGTGTACGTGGGTTGTGGTGATATGCACAAATACACAACAATCACAATTTTGTTTCTGGTGTAGAATGATCCAGCAACTAGTGTTTATACGAAGTTTCACTAGTGTGGCATCAAACAAATACGGAAGTTTCCATTTCACCAAAGCATATCTTTGCCTTGAAATAAAAAGGCAAAGATCCAAAGATTTTGCTTAGTAAATCCTACTTAGCAAAATCCTATATCTAGATAGAAATAAGCTAGATAAAAAAAGCCTTTAGAATTTTTTATGGCTATAATCTTGATGAAAAATACATCTTGATTAAGATTTGAAAGTCGTGCAAATCAGAAGGATGGAAAAATGAAATGAACACTTAAGAGGTCCCAATATTTTGACTAAATTGAGAAATTGAGTTTCAAAATTGCTAGAATTTGGAAAATAGTTTTCTGTTGTAAACTATTGATAAAGTAAGTTCTGGGTATCCACTAAGTTCCATTTTGCCCAAATTGTTGAACTATGGTTCCTAAAGTGAAAGCTAAAAAACTAAGGTTCCATAACAATGTCAATAATGAAATAATGAAGACATGAAAGGTTGCTAGGATTATGTACAAAATTAAATTCTATACTGACAAATTCTCAAACAATATACAACATGAATACTTGAAGGCGTGAAGGCTCCATTAATCCTTTCACGCTATAGGCATTCTCAATCATTCAACTCGAATTCAAATAAAAAAATGGGTCTAACCATTTCTTCAACTCAATATCTAAACAAGCCCTAACTTTTCGTTCTTCAAATCCCCAAATCAGATATCATATCATCGAACATTAACAATGAATGTCAGATTACTTACCATAGTCCTAGGAAGATTTGCTGCCGCGAGTTGCTCCAACCTTCAAGCTTCGAGATGATGATAGAGAAGAACGAAACAGGAAGCTTCAAGCTTCGAGATGATGATAGAGAAGAACGAAACAGGAAGCTTCAAGCTTCGAGATGATGATGGAGAAGAACGATGCTTTGGATTCGTGAGAAGAACGATGCTATGGTGGTTGTTTTGATTTTGAACGACTGTTTTGGAGTCATGAGCTCTAAGGAACGATTGTTTTGATTTTAAAGGAACTCATCTTACAGATTTCGGGTTTTAGAGGTATATCTTACGGATTTTGGGCTTTAGAGGCCTAGCTTGGACTTATAGCCAGGCCCATCTTATGTTTGATATAATGCCTTTAAGAGAATATATCCATAACCTCAAGCTAGAGTCCTCATTTGATTCTGAGATAGAACTAGGAAATATATCCAAGACCTTACAAAAATGTAGTAGATCCAGGAAGTTAAATTAAGATCAAAATATTTTTGTAGGGTCTCACTTAAGATATTAGAATTTGGCATGCGATCTCAGTTGAGATCTTGGAAATTTCTCTAAGGTCTCAGCTGTGATCTTGGAATTTTCTCTAAGGTCTCAACTGAGATCTTGGAATTTTCTCTACGATTTCGATCTCATTTAAGATCTTGATATTTAGTTTGATATCTTATCTGAGATCTTAGAACTTTCTCTACGAGCTCAACTGAGATCTTGGAATTCTTTCTGAGATCTCATTTGAGATCCTAGAATTATTTCTGCGATCTCAATTGAGATCTTCGAATTATTTCTGTGATCTCTTTTGAGATCTTCGAATTTTATCTGAGATCTCATTTGAGATCTTAGAATTATTTTTGCGATCTCATTTGAGATGTTCTATTTTAATCTAGGAACTCACTCAACATAACCATACTGTTGCCGCGAGGATAAAGAAGAAGCAAAGAATGCGATGACAGTCTCTCTCGCGACTTCACGACGGCGCCAGAATTCCACAACTTCGGTAAATGATTGCTAACAGAGGTAACCACGACGCTAGGTTCAATTGTGACGGCATTGAATCTCGTGTTAACAATCTCAGAGGGCTTGGTGAAGAACTTCGGCCGTTCGAAGAAGCCTCATTCTGTTAATCGGAAAGATCCGATAAAGGAGAATCATAGTACCATTCGAAGAAAGAGGAGAAAGGGGTGTTCATCTGTTGGTTTTTGTGCCCTAGGCTAATCATGATTATGGACGGTATTATCATTTTTAATACATCGGCACTACTATTATCATTTGTGAAATGTTAATAGTGTGAATAATACTCTTTCTTAAGATCATCGGGTTGAGGACCTGATAGTAAAACTCTTAGAAGTAATAGAGTATTATTCACTTGATCCCCGGTCTTACTGATATACTAAGACTAGTATGATGTTGGCTGATGATTACGTTTTACTGATCATACATATTGGATATGAAGTCAAATCATAGATGTCATTTAGGGAAATAACATTGGATGACCCACTATGAGAATACTACATAGGAACTGTCATGAGTATTTCTCAGTGTCACGCCCCAATTTCAGTAAAACCGAACTAGGGACGCGAACATTTAAAAAGATAAAACATTTGAAAACCTTTTCCATAAACAACACTTTAAAATCGCCATTTAATTAATCAAAATAATATTTACAACTCAAAAACGTCCCAACAAATTGACAAAGTACAAGGTATCCGTCACTAGACTCAAAAGATAAAACCCGGACTGCGCTCCTAGCTCCACAAGCTTCGAGAGCTCACCTAGTCCGTCATGTGATCTGTACCTGTAGGAAAAGCAGCTAGGGGTGAGCGTTCGCTCACCACCACAGATAAAAGACTGACTACAGCATAATTAGCAGACAATGCCGACAACACCAACAACATACTCAACACCGGGGATCGCTATCCCCAACACAAGTACTCCGACTGACACACACCCACAGTTACTTTCCTCAACCGACTCAACGCTCGAACACGTAAAGTAGACCCGACACAACGATCACGACCTCTTCCTAGGACTCAAAAGACCACCACGCAACACCCAAGATCACAAAGGAACGCACACCAAACAAGATCACAAGGGATCGCATACCAGCTGCTCAGTAACCTCCCTCACGCCCTTTACCGATCTCAGTCAGGTCAGGCGGTCGACCTGTCGCAGTTCCTCGACACAAAGTCGGATCAGGCTGTCGACCTATCACACTCACAACCCCGAACCACACACGCGCGGCCAGGACACCTTTACTGACGGGCGGGCCCCCTACCCCGTCTGAACATGCAGACGCGTGTGCTCGAGGACCCCTGTTTCATGAAGCGGGCCCACAACCTTAGGTAACCAGAATCACAACCACAAACAAAGTTCAACAAACAGTAACAACACAAGTTCAACACTCCACAGGCACTCATGTCCACCCAAGACACCAACCATAAAACACGGACTCAACAACCCCACAGGCACTCACGGCCTCCCAAAACACACCAACAGTAAAGACACGGGTTCAACAACCCCACAGGCACTCATGGCCACCCAAGACACACCACCAGTAAAGACACAGGTTCAACAACCCCACGGGCACTCATGGCCACCCAAGACACCAACAGTAAAACAGGGGCTCTCATGGCCGCCCAAGACACAAAATACACAATCAACCTCCGGCATAACCAATGCCTCCAACAGTCCTAATATCGACAGTTTCACAATCAACCTCTGGGCATGGTCATATGCTTCCAGTACTCCTAATATCGACATGTTCACAATCAACCTCCGGGCATGGTCATATGCCTCCAGTAATTCTAATATTGATAAGTTCTCTGCTCTTACGACACTACTAAGTGTCACATGCTTTTCTAATATTCGCTACGTTCCCGTATCATGCCTTTCTAATATTCGATAAACCTACTTAACCTACGACACCCCGGTGTCACATGCAATTCTACTGTTAACTTTCCCTAGTCAGTGCCGAGATCCGGCTACTTTTCCCTACCTCTTGAAGCGTGTCACAACCGATGCTCGCTCTCCGACAATGCTCCAAATTTCCTGCTTAGCCTCCTCTTTCCACGGTAGGCGACGCGGTCTACAATTATTACAATTTACACACTTTTTAAGTAAGCATGCGAAACCCGAATTTAAAGAATTAAACGCCCAAACTCAACCCGGACAATGTAGATCACTCCCAAACTTCCCAATTACTCGACATTGTCGACAAAGGGCTCGGAAAAGCCCGATTCGCCCGACATGGCGAATCTGCCCGGGTTTTGGAAACGCCCTTCCGGGGCTCCGAAAATTCCCGTTTTCGTTTCTACGGTCTTAGAATAATTCAAGGGTTCCAACGCAATCGACGGAATCAGTTTCCGACTTCCGAGCGATTTAATTCGCGTTTAAAGTTTCTAAACCCGAAATTCCAAGTTTCACAATTTAATTCCAAATTTCGATCCGGGTGTGGATTAACGACTTGGAGAACGTCCTAAACCACCCGAACACGAAAACCTGATACCCGGGCATGTGGGCCCCACACGGCCACAATGGAAAAATTCCCTTTTTGCCCCAAAACGTTCCTAACGAATCCCAAAGCTCAACCATTCATCTTTAAACCAATCTTAAACAAAACCCAACCTTAATCAAACCGTTTAAACTCCAACCCTAAAATTCAAACGTTCCAAAATGAAAATCGGTTAGGTTCTCACCATAGGGAATGTCGATGTGAGCTCGATTCTTTTATCGTTGAGACGATCCACCGGTTTGATCGACGAGAAACGTCATAAATTCCCCCAACCTCTTCTCTTTTTTTCTCTTCCTTCTCTCTTCTTTCTAACACCACTTTCTCTCTCCAAGTCTTCTATTTTTTTTAAATGAACGTGTATCAACAACCACCATTCCTTTTATTTTGTTTTAAAAATCAAAACTAATACTTAATTACAAACTACCCCACATGTCTCATCTTTTGTTTTGTTCAACAAACCTAACACAACCACATATTTGACAAGTGTCAAGTGGGTCCCACACCTTTTTAGGAAAATATCTTCTAGATGTTTTCCAATCAGATTCGCGAAAATCGGACGTTTCGGGCCCCGAACGGGCACTTTTTCCAAGAAATTACGAAACTTGACGGGCTACAAGAAAACGGCTCAACTAAGACCGCTGCGACGACGGCTAAGCTTTTTGTATCCAAAACGTTCCTCGAAAGGACCAAAACGTCGCTCGGTTGACTTTTCTAGCGAAAAGTCAACATTTCCCAAATTGATCAGAAAGTTGCCCTGAGTCCCCTAGAACTCACTTCGGTCAATATCGGGGTCAACTTAAGTCCGGTATGACCCTCGGGGTCAGATTTAGGTTCAATCAAGTGTCTGCTGAATTTTTTTAAATTTTCCTGTTTTTTGCAGATTTGACTGGCGTTGACCGGGAGTTGTTATTACACTCAGTACCGTAATATAACTTAAGTCCTCTGACCTTATAGTCATCATGATTTCTACATAGGTGGTTGTGTGCTTTGACACAATTAAACGTTGTCTTTAACCGGGCAATTATAAAGGCTATGATTGGGTGCATAAGTGTCTAGGTGAGAGATATGGTTTACTGATAAGGGATCTGTCCCTCATATAAATATGAGAGATATCGTTTGGTCCCCTTGATAAGTGAGACTGCAGAAAAAGCATGGCCATGCGAATTGATAAAGAGTTATCACTGGCAGTCTACTTAAGATCAAGAAACAGCGATCGGATAAAATAAGGATGACGGCCCTATGCCTTATTCGATCGAGATATCGTTGACAGAAGTGTTAGCATATTAGCGTGTAAAGGTTAAGTCGCATTGACGATCATCATACACGTTTGGGTAGTCATATTGCTTTGCTAGAAGACAACTATGACATGTGGACGAATCGAGGATTTCGGGTCCACTGCCGAACGTCGTATGAGCCTGCAGGGTCACACCTAACAACAAGCCCAAAATCGTATTGGACTTTGGAAGTACATTAAGTGAATAAAATAATATATTATATTTGATATAATATTTATTTATTCATTAAACTCGTTTTTCGAATTGCCAATATAATGAAGATTATGTTGGACAATTAAAATGCAAAAATGACTCTTGAATTTGTGAAATTCAAAGAGAGTATTTTTGCATGAGCACTACTCCTAAAATGAGACACTTGTCATAAAAGAAAGTCCAAGAGTTGGACTTGCTTGAAATGACTTAGTTAGTCATGTTCAGGAATAGTAAGGATGCAAAACCTAAGTGAGACACTTGTCCAAGTTGGAAGTCCAAGTGTTGGGTTTTTCCAAATAAAATAGGTGTGGTCATGTCTGGTTATATATTCATGCAAGAGAGAGAAGAAAAATCAGATTTTTCATTGTGTTGAGAATGGTTCTCAAAGTGTAGAGAGAAAAACGAGTAGAGAGAAAAGAGAGAGGAAGAAGTGTTCTTCATCTTGTGCTAGCACACAAACGATTTTGGGAAGGATTGTTCAAGAAATACGTGGCTTCGATTCCTCCAAGAGGATACGTAGGCGTCTTAGAGACTCAAGCCAAATCCATTTGTTTCGGGTGTTCTTGGTTTGCAACAAGAAGAGAAAATTCTGCCCAGATTTTTCTGCCCAGATTCTGTCCGACCAGCCACTGTAAAGAGCTCGATCGAAGGTTCATCCGATGTCCGATCTTGCTCATTTTTTGAGTGAACGTTCTACACATATTGGTCTTCTATCTGACCGGAGGGATTTTCATTCCAACGGTTCGTTATTGAGATATACGAGCTGCAAGTTGGTCCCTGTCTCGAACCAAGCTGAAAAATTGAAAGAGGTAATCTCTCCTTTAATTGTTGTTTGTCGGTTTACTCGGAATTACATGGATCCTGAGGCTATTCTAGGGAAATTTTTTTTAATTTCCGTTGTGCTTTGCTCCCTAGAATTCCAACAGTGGTATCAGAGCCTCTTGTAATTCGTTTAAACCGACCATGCATGCTTGGTTGTTGTTTGAGCTTTCGTGTTTAAGAGGTTTTTGTTGTTGCATGTTGATGCATGTTTGATTGTAGGCCGAATTTGCATGATTTAGGCATGTTGGATAATATGATTATACAACATGTGTTATAGTTGTGAACTATGATTATGCAAATTAGTTTTTCTAATGGGGTGCACGGTTATGAACCGTGAAAATAATCTATTATGAATGGATAATTGATTTCATAATGTGATTATGAAATGTTGAAGGTGATAGTAGCACGCATGCATGAGTACTAGTAGCATATTTTACAAGTGCTAGTAGCATGCATGCATAAGTGCTAGTATCATCCTAGTTCAAGTGATGATAGCATCCTTTTGGGGGCACTAATACTTTGTAATACTATGTTATGAACATATGATTTAATTCACAATATGATTGTGATTTGTTAATGGAATTGTGGTTATTCGAGTTGTTTTAAAACAAGTTCGAATATCATAAAATCCAATGGTTGGATTAATTCCAATGAGGTTTTTCTTTGGCAATTCAAATGCCTTAGTGAAAAATTCTCCGAACCCCTTCACCCCGTTAGAGGCGCTACAATTATCATTGAATAAATTGTTTACTTGAAGGTGTGTTGCTTGATGCATGCTGCATAGCATAGCCCATCCTGACCAATTTGCTTACTTTAATTTTATTTGGGTTTGTAATTTAAATACAGCCTGTGTGTCATTATTTTTTATTGTAATAAGTTCTTTGTAACAAGAGAAGCCCAAGACGGTGTTTTTCAAGAGAAGCAATTTTTGAAGGAAGGTCAAAAAGGAAAGTGGGAGGTGGAACTCAAAGACGGAGGTTCAAGATGAAGAGTTCGCTTGAAGGCTTGTTTTTGTTTCACCCCTAGGATTGACCTTTGGTCTTCATATGAGCTTATGAAGACCAACTTAGTAATGGGCTATGCTATGACACGTTTACTTTTATGCTTATGCATGGTATTGCATGCATTATTTGTTGTTAAAGTGCTTAGACCGTTTGTATGTGATACAACGGACCTTTTTGTATATGATACAATAAGGTGAAATCAACCCTAAAACTAAATATTAAGTCGGTGAGATGCCTTCCATATTGGTCCACCATCGAACCTTAGACCTATGTGTAGGTTATGCCAAAGCGTGGTGCACATAATCCTCTAAGCTAGATGGGATGGATTAAGCACTTATCCAACCTTAGAACGTTCTGTGTAGGTTATGCCAAAGCGTGGTGCACACAATTGTCTAAAGTTAGATGGATCAAACCTTAAATTGCTATGTGTAGGTTATGCCAAAGCGTGGTGCACATAGTCGTTTAAGTTTGATAGTATGGAGTGAAATTTTGGTTGCTATGTGTAGGTTATGCCAAAGCGTGGTGCGCATAGTAGTCGAGGTTTCATATCCGGATATGGTTGAACTTTTCTAGGTTTTACAAAAAGGTTTTGGACCTAGGGCATCAGATAGAATTTGTGCCAACACATATGATGTGTTTATTCTATCCAAGAGTTGCATAGTGATGCAATTGGTAAAGAGTTATCTACCTAATTAATTCTACTTGGGGCGATTAAGTCAACGCTTACTCTAAGTGGAATTCAATATGGATCTTGGCTTTTAATGTATCTTGGAGATACAACCAAGGGTTGATTATTTTATATCCGTATTAATGACTTTGCATATCTATCTGTTGTAGATCATGTCTTCAAACAATTCACATAGTTTATCGTTACGATCGATCCTTGAGAAGGATAAGCTCAATGGGACTAATTTTCTGGATTGGGCCAGAAACCTGAGAATTGTTCTTAGGCAGGAAAGAAAAGAGTATATCCTGGATCAGCCAGTTCCTGAGGAACCAGTCTCGAATGCTTCGAAATCCATTAGAGATGGTTGGACCAAACATTTTGATGACTCTGTTGATGTCACTTGTATAATGCTTGGTTCCATGGAGGCTGATCTCCAGAAGAAAATGATGGAGGAGGATGCGTATGACATGATGGTTCAACTCAAGGAAATGTTCCAAGAGAAGGCCATGATTGAAAGGTTCAATACTTTCAAGAACCTCATGTCAGGCAAGATGCCCGTTGGGAAGAGGAACTACAAGAAATATAAAGATGATCTGAAGAAGAACAAGGGTAGTGTGCCCAGCTCTTCAGGTATTCATGTTATAGAGATCAATGCCTTTACTTTTGGTTCTTGGATATTTGATATTGGATTCGAATCCCACATTTGTATAAATGTGCAAGGAATCAAAAGTAGGAGGGAATTGAAGGAAGGCGTGGTGGACCTACGAGTTGGGGATGACCATGGAGTCATTGCCTTAGCCGTGGGGACATACGAGTTGGCCTCGCCCTGTACGGCTTGTTTTGCATTTTGAACAATGTTATCATGTACCTACGTTTTTGTAGGAGTATCGTCTCAATTTTGTGTTTGGACAAAGGAGACTATAAATTTGCTATTGAGAATAGTAAGTTTAGTCTTTCTCATGATAACGTTCATTATGCAACTACTTCTTGAATTAGAGGTCTTTATGTTTTGAACATAGAAGACTCTAATGAGGAGTCCCTCTATAACATTGACACAAGAGGGTTTAAGTCTGATGAGACAAACCCTATATTCCTCTAGCACTGTCGCTTGATTCATGTAAATAAGAAACGCATATCAAAACTCCAATTCCATCGACTTTTGGATTCTTTTATGAATCATTTGAAACATGCAAATCTTATTTAATGGACAATATGACAAAGACACCTTTTTCTGAAAACGGTGAGAGAGCTAGTGGCTTATATGGGATTATACATTCGGATGTTTGTGGTCCAATAAGTACAACTGCTAGAGGAGGATTTGGGCACTTCATAACAAATCAGAATTTTTGAAAGGTTCAAAATTTTCAAGAATGAAGTACAAAATAAACTTGGTCAAAATATTAAGGCACTACGATATGATCGAAGTTGTGAATATTTGAGCCAAGAATTCGTAGATCATCTAAAATATTGTGGGATAATTTCTCAACCAACTCCCCAAGAACACCATTATGGAATGGTGTGTCTGAATGGAGGAATCGAACCCTATTAGATATGGTTCGGTCTATGATGAGTAACATTGATCTCCCAATATCATTTTGAGGATATGCTCTGGAAACTACTACATTCGTCTTGAACAGAGTACCACCAAAGGCAGTAGATAAGACACCATATGAGATATGGACATGAAAGGTTCCTAATTTGTCTTTTCTAAGGATATGGGGATGTGTAACTTATGTGAAGCATCTAATGACGAATAAGTTAGCCCCAAATCAGAGAAGTTCCTCTTTGTAGGATATCCTAAGGAAACTAAAAGGATATTACTTCTACAACGCTACGGAGAACAAATTGTTTGTTGCTTGGGGTGGAGTATTTTGGAAAAATAGTTTATTTCCAAAAGAAACAGTGGGAGGGCTGTTGAACTTAAAGAAGTTACAGACCCACAAAGTAGCGTTGTGTCTAAAATGGTTACTCAAGTACATGAACGAGAGAATGTAGTACTTGAGGTTGTACCACAAGTACAAAGGAGGTCTGATAGGACACGTCAAGCCCCTATCAAATATGGTTTTCTCACTTCAGAGATTAATGACGTGATAGTTATGGATCAAGTTGAACCTACATCCTATCAAGAGACCATTGACAAGCTACAAAGATCCATTCATGGATTAAAGAAGGCTCGTCAAAGTTGGAATCTTTGTTTTGATGAATAAGTCAAAGGGTTTGACTTCATCAAGAACAAAGACGGGTCTTGTGTGTACAAGAAGGTTAGTGGGAGCGAGATCGTATTTTTAGTGCTGTATGTAGATGACATAGTGGTCATTGAAAATGACATCCCTATCTAGGGCAATGTTTTTTAATGAAGGACCTAGGTGAAGCTGCCTATGTATTAGGTATCAAAATATATGGAGATAGATCTAAAAAGCTTCTGGGCCTAAGTCAGAGCACTTATGTAAGAACCACTCCCAGTCAACGCCAATCAAATCTGCGAAAAACAGGAAAATTTAAAAAATTTGGACATGAACTTAAATGAACCTAAATTTGACCCCGAGGGTCAGACCGGACTTAAGTTGACCCCGATATCGACCAAAGTGAGTTCCGAGGGACTCAGGGCAACTTTCTGATCAATATGGGAAATGTTGACTTTTCGCTGGAAAAATCAACCGAGCGACGTTTTGGTCCATTCGAGGTCCGTTTTAGATCCAAAAAGCTTAGCCGTCATCGCACCGGTCTTAGTTGAGCCATTTCCTTGTAGCCCATGAAGTTTCGTAATTTCTTGGAAAAAGCGCCCGTTCGGGGCCCGAAACGGCCGAATTTCACGAATCTGATTGGAAAATATCTAGAAGATAATTTCCAAAAAGGAGTTATGATTTTTATCACCACTTGCCACATGTCACCAATGTGGTGGTGTTAGGTTTGTTGGACAAGACAAGAGAAGACTACTTTTAGTGTTAGTTTTGTAATTAAGTATTAGTTATGATTTTTAAAACAAAACAAAAGGGGGATGAATTGGTATGTCTCGGCCATATTCAAAAAAAGAGAAGACTTGGAGATAGAAAATGGTGATAGAAAGAAGAGAGAAGAAAGGGAGAAAAAGAGAAGAGAGTTTGGAGATTGGTGGCTTTTCCCGTCGATCAAACCATTGGATCGTCTCAACGATAGAAGATTCAAGCTCACACTGTCATTCTCTACGGTGAGCACCTAATCGATTTTCGTTTTGTTAAGTTCGAATTTTAGGGTTTGAGTTTAAACGATTCAAATATGGTTGGGTTTTGGTTATAATTGGTTTAAAGATGAATGGTTGAGGTTTGTTGTTCGTTAGGAACGTTTTGGGGCAAAAAGGGAATTTTTCCATTGTGGCCGTGTGGGGCCCACATGCCCGTGTATCGGGTTTTCGTGTTCGGGTGGTTTAGGACGTTCTCCAAGTCGTTAATCCACACCCGAATCAAAATTTGGAATTAAATTGTGAAAGTTGGAATTTCGGGTTTAGAAACTTTAAACGCGAATTAAATCGCTCGGAAGTCGGAAATTGATTCCATCGATTGCGTTGGAACCCTTGAATTATTCTAAGACCGTAGAAACGAAAACGGGAATTTTCGGAGACACGGAAGGGCGTTTTCAAAACCCGGGCAGATACGCCATGTCGGGCGAATCGGGCCTTTCCGGGTCCATTATCGAAAATGTCGAGTAATTGGGGAGTTTGGAAGTGATCGACATTGTCGGGGTTACGTTTGGGCGTCAGGTTTATTAAAATTCAGTTTATGCCTGCAAGCTTAAAAGCGTTTAAAATTGTGTTCTTGTTAGATCGTGCCGCTGACAGAGGAAAGGGAAAGCTAGGCGAGTGACCGAGATCACGCCGGAGCTTGTTTGTGCGCTTTTGGAGAAAGCATACGAGGTAGGGAAAAGTAGCCGGATCTCGGCCCTGACTAGGGAAAGTTAACAGTAGAAATACATGTGACACTTGGGTGTCGTGGGTTAAGTAGGTTTATCGAATATTAGAAAGGCAGGCGCCACCGGGTGGTGTCGTATGATACGGGAACGTATCGAACATTAGAAATGCATGTGACACTTAGTAGTGTTGTAGGAGCAGTGAACTTATCGGTATTAGAATTACTGGAGGCATATGACCATGCCTGGAGGTTGATTGTGAAACTATTGATATTAGAATTACTGGAGGCATATGACCATGCCCGGAGGTTGATTGTGAAACTGTTGATATTAGAACTGTTGGAGGCATTGGTTATGCCCGGAGGTTGATTGTGAAACTGTTGATATTAGAACTGCTGGAGGCATTGGTTATTCCCGGAGGTTGATTGTGAAACTGTTGATATTAGAACTGTTGGAGGCATTGGTTATGCCCGGAGGTTGATTGTGAAACTGTTGATATTAGAACTGCTGGAGGCATTGGTTATGCCCGGAGGTTGATTGTGTAATTTGTGTCATGGGTGGCCATGAGAGCCCGTATTACTGTTGTGTCTTGGGTGGCCATGAGAGCCCGTGTTTTACTGTTGGTGTCTTGGGTGGCCGTGAGAGCTCGTGTTTTACTTTTGGTGTCTTGGGTGGCCATGAGAGCCCGTATTACTGTTGTGTATTGGGTGGCCATGAGAGCCCGTGTTTTACTGTTGGTGTCTTGGGTGGCCGTGAGAGCCCGTGTTTTACTGTTGGTGTCTTGGGTGGCCATGAGAGCCCGTGTTTTACTGTTGGTGTCTTGGGTGGCCGTGAGAGCCCGTGTTTTACTGTATGTGTCTTGGGTGGCCATGAGAGCCCGTATTACTGTTGTGTCTTGGGTGGCCATGAGAGCCCGTGTTTTACTGTTGGTGTCTTGGGAGGCCGTGAGAGCCCGTGTTTTACTGTTGGTGTCTTGGGTGGCCATGAGAGCCCGTATTACTGTTGTGTCTTGGGTGGCCATGAGAGCCCGTGTTTTACTGTTGGTTTCTTGGGTGGCCGTGAGAGCCCGTGTTTTACTGTTGGTGTCTTGGGTGGCCATGAGTGCACGTGGGGTTGTTGAGCCCGTGCGTTACTGTTGGTGTGTCTTGGGAGGCCGTGAGTGCCCGTGGGGTTGTTGAGCCCGTGAGTTACTGTTGGTGTGTCTTGGGAGGCCGTGAGTGCCCGTGGGGTTGTTGAGCCCGTGAGTTATTATCGGTGTGTATTGGGTGACCGTGAGTGCCTGTGGGGTTGTTGAGTCCGTGTTTTACTGTTGGTGTCTTGGGTGGCCATGAGTGCCTGTGGAGTGTTGAACCTGTGTTGTTGCTGTTTGTTGAACTTTGCTTGTGATTGTGGTTACCCGAGGTTGGAAACCCGACTTTGTGTCGGGGAAGTTGCGTGAGGTGTGGCTAGCCACCCGACTGAGATCGGGGGTAGGGGAGAGCTTGTGGGCTAGCCTCCCGACAGGGATCGAGAGAAGGTGCGCGTGGGTGTGGCTAGCCTCCCAACTGAGATCGGGGGTAGGGGAGAGGTTGTGGGCTAGCCTCCCGACTGAGATCGGGAGAAGTTGCGCGACAGGTCGACCGCCTGACCTGACAGGGATCGGTAAAGGGCGAGAGCGAGAGAGAGAGACTGAGAGAGAGAGAGAGAGAGAGGAGGTTGCTGAGCAGCTGGCGTGCGATCCTTTGTGATCTTGGGTGTTGCGTGGTTGTCTGTCATGTCCTGGAGGAGGTCGTCAATCGTTGTGTCGGGTCTACATTACGTGTCCGAGTGTTGAATCGATTGAGGAATGTAACCGTGTGTGTGTGTCGGTCGGGTTACTTGAGTTGGGGATAGTGATCCCCGGTGTTGGAATGTTGTTGGTGTTACCGGCATTGTTTGCTAAGTATGCCGTAGTCAGTCTGTTATCCGTGGTGGTGAGCGAACGCTCACCCCTAGCTGCTTTTCCTACAGGTAATGTTCGCGAGACGGACTAGGTGAGCTCTCGAAGCTTGAAGAGCTAGGAGCGGGAGTCCGGGTTTACTTTTGAGTCTAGCGACGTACACTTGTATTTTGTCCGCTTGTGGGACGTACTTTTGAGTTGTAAATAATTATTTTGTTTAAGTAATTGGTGGTTTTAAAGTGTTTTATTTAAAATGTGTGAAAGGTTTTATCGTTTTAAACGTTCGCGTTCCGAGTTCGGTTTTACTGAAATTGGGGCGTGACAGCTTGGTATCAGAGCTCGAGGTTTCACACCTCGGACTGTACGTCAATTAGGTGGGGAGAGTCGAGTTAGTAAAGTCCCGTCGTGAGTTGGGTACGCAAGTCAGAACCCGTGTGTAGACCCGTTGTGTTTTGAGTCCTGTTTGTGTTTGTGTGTATGTGCAGTGTTTTATTGCTGGCATACTCATTGTTTGCTGCTGCGTGAAACGTTTTTAAGCTGTCGCGACTCGACTCAGGAGCGCTCCTGTAGTGGAACGTGACGGTGTTGACATCAATGGGTACAATGTAGTTCGGGGACGCCTGGACCGAGTTGTAACTACGTGATGTCAAGAAATGAAGTTTTATAATGAAAAGGAAAGGTTTTAAAAATTGTTTGGCCCTGTGGGCGTACTTTGAAATTGTTTGGCCCGGTGGGCGTGTTTTGATTTTGATTGGCCCTGTGGGCGTGTTTTGATTTTGGTTGGCCCGGTGGGCGTGGTTCGGTGTTGGTTGGCCCGGTGGGCGAGTGTTGGTGTGTTGTTGTTTGGCCGTGTCGGCTTATGATTGAGGTTGGGTAGACTTGTGTTTGGTCTTGAATTGTTGTACGGGTGTTGGTAAATTGTGGGTCGAGCGTGTGTGTCGTTCAAGGTTTCTTTTGAGGTTAAGAAGGGAGTAAGGGTCGAGTTTGAAACGATTTTTGGAAAACTGGCATGCGCGAGTGTCACAGATCCGTGACAGAGCAGCGCGTTTTGGCAATTCTAGAGCCTTTGTCACGGCACCGTGACCCCAACCGTGACGGGGTCTGTCACGGGTCCGTGACCCCTGTCTTTTCCCACCGTCTGGTTTGCGCAGTTTGAGTGTCGGTTTTGCATGACCGTGTAAATGATTGTGTTGGTTGTAGAGGCTGTAAGTTCGGTGTTAAAAGGATGAGGTCTTGGGTTCGAGACTCATCAATAGCTTGAGGTAGTGATACAGCGCCTCAGTGTGAGAGTCTCACCACAGAGAGGGGTTAGGGTTGGTGCGCTGCGGCGCCATACGAACTAGGTTTCCATACATGAACGGGTGTTCGAGGTTTCCCTCGCGTGAACGGGTGGGTTGAGGTTTCCTTCACGTGAGTGGGTTATTTGAGTTTTCCTTATGTGATTGGGTTATTGGGGTATTGATAGTGTGAGCAATAGTGTTTGCTTAGTCGAGAGCGTGATCCCCGTCTTGAGGTTTCCCTACGTGATCGGGTAATTGGGGTATTGAGGTGGTGAGCAATAGTGATTCTATGAATTGAGTACATAATCCCCGTTTCGAGGTTTCCCTTACTTGAGAGAGTATTTGAGGTATTGATAGCTTGAGCAGTGTGACGTTTTGGTACCAGGTCTTGAAGTAGTGGTTTGCCCTTGTTAGGTTGGTAAGTCGTTAGTGCTTTACTAGTATGCCATAATCGAACGGGTGTCCGTGGAGGTGAGCATAGCGCTCATCCCCTTTACTACTTTTCCCGCAGGGGACGAGTAGCGAACATTGGTTTGGTTGCGGAAAGTTATAAGTAAATGCATAGAGGATCGTGTGAGGGTTGTGCTATACCTTATCGGTGTGACTAATGGTGTGGTTGTTCGGTGTCTGATTTGGGCGTCATTTTATTGGATATCGGGGCGTCACACTCGTTTACTTCGTCGAGTTGTGCTGAGGTGTTGGGGCTGAGTTTAGAGCCGTTGAGTCCACCCCTGCGTCTGGATACGCCGGTTGGGGATGTTATGGTGTTGACTAGGGTGTTTCGTGCCTGCGAAGTTAGAGAAGCGAACTGACACAGGAGGTTCGAGAGAGGGCTCAAGAGCCCTGATGCTGGATCGAGTCCTCACCCCGAGGATTCGGGTATGTTCGGAGTTGGTAGGCACGACGACGGTAGAGGAGCGAGGTCTTAGAGAGACCGCGAGGTTCCGTGAGGTTCGGCAGCAACTGAGCTTGTGCGTGTATCCGTGGGAAGGATACTTACGAAATGACAGCCTTTGACGTGATCCTGAGAAAGGATTGGCCGGCGAAGTGCCGAGCCATATCGACTGTTACTGGCGACGAGTGACGGTGTCAATAGGCAACACGAAAGGTTCGTGTATTATGGGCAGTAGGAGCGGAGTTCTCCGGTCGGCTTGTCCGCAGTAAAGGAAGTGTCGGTCGTGCAGAGCCGAGAGTTACCGTGAGTGGCGTGCAAGTTCCCCGAGGTCTTCCCTGAGGAGTTGAGCGGGTTGCCACCAGTTCGTGAGGTGGAGTTCGGGATTGACCTGGTGCCGGGAACGGCAGCGATATCGATGGCGCCTTACAGGTTCGCGCCAACCGAGTTGACCGAGCTGAAGAGTCAGCTCGAGGAACTTCGGGAGAAGGGGTTTATCCGGCCGAGCACATCGTCGTGGGGAGGGCCAGCACTCTTCGTGAAGAAGAAGAGTGGAGAGCTTCGGATGTGTATCGACTACCGGAAGCTGACCGGGTTACGGTGAAGAACCGATACCCGATGCCGAGGATTGACGACTTGTTCGACCAGTTGAGAGGGTCGACATGCTTCTTGAAGATCGATCTGCGATCCGGATGTTACCGTTGCGAGTCCGAGAGGGGGACGTCGCAAAGACTGCATTCCGGACACGCTATGGGCAGTACGAGTTCTTGGTGATGCCTTCTGGACTGACGAACGCACCTGCATCGTTCATGGATCTGATGAACTTTATATTCCGGCCGTTCTTAGATCAATTTGTGGTGGTGTTTGTGGACGATATCGTGATCTTCTCACAGAACGAGGCGACGAACTGCGAGAGTCGCATTATTCGCGTCTGACAGTGCACGTGGGTAGCACTAAGAGGAGCATGACATCATGTGGCATGTCTAGTGGAGCGGGATGCGGAGAGCGGTCGCGGAGTTAGTATCGCGATGCCTCACTCGTCGGCAGGTGAGAGCCGAACAACAGCGTCCCGCTGGATTATTGCAACCACTGTGGGTTGCACAGTGGAAATGGGGACACGTCACGATGGGTTTCGTGAGCGGTTAGCCGAGTTCTCCTACAACAACAACTTTCAAGCCAGTATCATGATGGCACCGTTCGGAGCGTTGTATGGTAGGCCGTGTCGGTCGCCCATGTGCGGGGCGGAAGTGAGGAGTGAGGGTTCACTGGATCTAGAACTGGACCGAGAGACAGCTGAGTCGGTCGTGCCGAAGCGTGAGCGGTTGGAGACCGCGCAGAGTCAACAGGAGCTATGCTGACAGACGGCGCCAACCTCTCGAGTCAGCAGTCGGTGATCATGTATCCCTGGAGGTGAGTCCGGAAGGTGGACTGGTGCGTTTCAACCGCGGCAGAGGCGGGTTAGCCCCGCGGTGTATCGGGCCTTTCAAGGTCTTGAGCGGAGTGGGAGCAGTTGCATACTGACTTGCACTGCCACCGCAGCTTGGGAATATCCACGTTTCCCAGTTGCGGAAGTATATGCGGACCCCTCGCACGTCATTGAGTGGGCGGATGTCGAGGTAACGGATGATGTCTAGTATAAGGAGGAACCGGTTTGGGAAAATGGATCCATTGTAGCGGGGCCTGTGCGGAAATGTTATCCGCCTAGTATGGGTGCAGTGGAGGCACCACGAGGCTAAGTCGACTCGGGAGCGCGAGGAAAAGGTTCGCGCGAGGTACCCCGATCTGTTCGACTCCTGAGGTGCGTTGTTTTAAATTTCGCGGACGAAATTCCTTTAAGGGGGGTAGATTGTAAGAACCACTCCTAGTCAACGCCAGTCAAATCTGCGAAAAACAGGAAAATTTAAAAATTTTGGACAGGCACTTAAATGAACCTAAATTTGACCCCAAGGGTCAGACCGGACTTAAGTTGACCCCGATATCGACCAAAGTGAGTTCTGGGGGACTCAGGGCAACTTTCTGATCAATTTGGGAAATGTTGAGTTTTCGCTGGAAAAGTCAACCGAGCGACGTTTTGGTCCATTCGAGGTCTGTTTTGGATCCAAAAAGCTTAGCCATCATCGCACCAGTGTTAGTTGAGCCGTTTCCTTGTAGCCCGTGAAGTTTCGTAATTTCTTGGAAAAAGTGCCCGTTCGGGGCCCGAACAGCCGAATTTCACGAATCTGATTGGAAAATATAAAGAATATAATTTCCAAAAAGGTGTGGGACCCACTTGCCACATGTGACCAATGTGGTGGTGTTAGGTCTGTTGGACAAGACAAGAGAAGCCTACTTTTAGTGTTAGTTTTGTAATTAAGTATTAGTTTTGATTTTTAAAACAAAACAAAAGGGGGATGAATTGGTATGTCTCGGCCATATTCAAAAAAAGAGAAGAGAGTTTGGAGATTGGTGGCTTTTCCCGTCGATCAAACCATTGGATCGTCTCAACGATAGAAGATTCAAGCTCACACTGTCATTCTCTACGGTGAGCACCTAATCGATTTTCGTTTTGTTAAGTTCGAATTTTAGGGTTTGAGTTTAAACGATTCAAATATGGTTGGGTTTTGGTTAGAATTGGTTTAAAGATGAATGGTTGAGGTTTTGGGTTCGTTAGGAACGTTTTGGGGCAAAAAGGGAATTTTGCCATTGTGGCCGTGTGGGGCCCACATGCCCGGGTATCGGGTTTTCGTGTTCGGGTGGTTTAGGACGTTCTCCAAGTCGTTAATCCACACCCGGATCAAAATTTGGAATTAAATTGTGAAAGTTGGAATTTCGGGTTTAGAAACTTTAAACGCGAATTAAATCGCTCGGAAGTCGGAAATTGATTCTGTCGATTGCGTTGGAACCCTTGAATTATTCTAAGACCGTAGAAACGAAAACGGGAACTTTCGGAGCCACGGAAGGGCGTTTTCAAAACCCGGCCAGATTCGCCATGTCGGGCGAATCGGGCCTTTCCGGGCCATTATCGACAATGTCGAGTAATTGGGGAGTTTGGGAGTGATCGACATTGTCGGGGTTACTTTTGGGCGTCAGGTTTATTAAAATTCAGTTTATGCCTGCAAGCTTAAAAGCGTTTAAAATTGTGTTCTTGTTAGATCGTGCCGCTGAAAGAGGAAAGGGAAAGCTAGGCGAGTGACCGAGATCACACCAGAGCTTGTTTGTGCGCTTTTGGAGAAAGCATACGAGGTAGGGAAAAGTAGCCGGATCTCGGCCCTGACTAGGGAAAGTTAACAGTAGAAATGCATGTGACACTTGGGTGTCGTGGGTTAAGTAGGTTTATCGAATATTAGAAAGGCATGCGACACCGGGTGGTGTCGTATGATACGGGAACGTATCGAACATTAGAAATGCATGTGACACTTAGTAGTGTCGTAGGAGCAGTGAAATTATCGGTATTAGAATTACTGGAGGCATATGACCATGCCCGGAGGTTGATTGTGAAACTGTTGATATTAGAATTAATGGAGGCATATGACCATGCCCGTAGGTTGATTGTGAAACTGTTGATATTAGAACTGCTGGAGGCATTGGTTATGCCCGGAGGTTGATTGTGAAATTGTTGATATTAGAACTGTTGGAGGCATTGGTTATGCCCGGAGGTTGATTGTGTAATTTGTGTCTTGGGTGGCCATGAGAGCCCGTATTACTGTTGTGTCTTGGGTGGCCATGAGAGCCCGTGTTTTACTATTGGTGTCTTGGGTGGCCATGAGAGCCCGTGTTTTACTGTTGGTGTCTTGGGTGGCCGTGAGAGCCCGTGTTTTACTGTTGGTGTCTTGGGTGGCCATGAGAGCCCGTATTACTGTTGTGTCTTGGGTGGCCATGAGAGCCCGTGTTTTACTGTTGGTGTCTTGGGTGGCCGTGAGAGCCCGTGTTTTACTGTTGGTGTCTTGGGTGGCCATGAGAGCCCGTGTTTGACTGTTGGTGTCTTGGGTGGCCGTGAGAGCCCGTGTTTTACTGTTGGTGTCTTGGGTGGCCATGAGAGCCCGTATTACTGTTGTGTCTTGGGTGGCCATGAGAGCCCGTGTTTTACTGTTGGTGTCTTGGGTGGCCGTGAGAGCCCGTGTTTTACTGTTGGTGTCTTGGGTGGCCATGAGAGCCCGTGTTTGACTGTTGGTGTCTTGGGTGGCCGTGAGAGCCCGTGTTTTACTGTTGGTGTCTTGGGTGGCCATGAGAGCCCGTATTACTTTTGTGTCTTGGGTGGCCATGAGAGCCCGTGTTTTACTGTTGGTGTCTTGGGTGGCCGTGAGAGCCCGTGTTTTACTGTTGGTGTCTTGGGTGGCCTTGAGAGCCCGTATTACTGTTGTGTCTTGGGTGGCCATGAGAGCCCGTGTTTTACTGTTGGTGTCTTGGGTGGCCGTGAGAGCCCGTGTTTTACTGTTGGTGTCTTGGGTGGCCATGAGTGCCTGTGGGGTTGTTGAGCCCGTGAGTTACTGTTGGTATGTCTTGGGAGGCCGTGAGTGCCCGTGGGGTTGTTGAGCCCGTGAGTTACCGTTGGTGTGTCTTGGGAGGCCATGAGTGCTCGTGGGGTTGTTGAGCCCGTGAGTTATTGTCGGAGTGTATTGGGTGGCCGTGAGTGCCCGTGGGGTTGTTGAGTCCGTGTTTTACTGTTGGTGTCTTGGGTGGCCATGAGTGCCTGTGGAGTGGTGAACCTGTGTTGTTGGTGTTTGTTGAACTTTGCTTCTGATTGTGATTTTGGTTACCCAAGGTTGGAGACCTGACTTTGTGTCGGGGAAGTTGCGTGAGGTGTGGCTAGCCACCCGACTAAGATCGGTGGTAGGGGAGAGGTTGTGGGCTAGCCTCCCGATAGCGATCGGGAGAAGGTGCGCGTGGGTGTGGCTAGCATCCCGACTGAGATTGGGGGTAGAGTAGAGGTTGTGGGCTAGCCTCCAGACTGAGATCGGGAGAAGTTGCGCGACAGGTCGACCGCCTGACCTGACAAGGATCGGTAAAGGGCGAGAGCGAGAGAGAGAGAGAGGAGGTTACTGAGCAGCTGGAGTGAGATCCTTTGTGATTTTGTTTGGTGTGCGATCCTTTGTGATCTTGGGTGTTGCGTGGTTGTCTTGTCCTGGAGGAGGTCGTCAATCGTTGTGTCGGGTCTACATTACGTGTCCGAGTGTTGAATCGGTTGAGGAATGTAACATTGTGTGTGTGTCGGTCGGGTTACTTGAGTTGGGGATAGTGATCCCCGGTGTTGGGTTGTTGTTGGTGTTACCGGCATTGTCTGCTAAGTATGCCGTAGTCAGTCTGTTATCTGTGGTGGTGAGCGAACGCTCACCCCCAGCTGATTTTCCTACAGGTACTGTTCGCGGGACGTACTAGGTGAGCTCTCGAAGCTTGAAGAGCTAGGAGCGGGGGTCCGGGTTTACTTTTGAGTCTAGCGACGTACACCTGTATTTTGTCCGCTTGTGGGACGTACTTTTGAGTTGTAAATAATTATTTTGTTTAAGTAATTGGTGGTTTTAAAGTGTTTTATTTAAAATGTCTGAAAGGTTTTATCGTTTTAAACGTTCGCGTTCCGAGTTCGGTTTCACTGAAATTGGGGCGTTACAACTTACATTGACAAGGTGTTGTCAAGGTTTTGTATGCAAAACTCTAAAAGAGGTTTTTTGCCAATGTCCCATGGCATTAGTCTCAGCAAGACTCAGTGTCTTATGACACTTGATGAGCGGGACCGCATGAGTGAAATCTCATATGCGTCTGATATTGAGTTTATCTTATATGCGATGTTGTGTACTAAACACAGTGTCTCGTATGCATTAAGTGCAACGAGTAGATACCAGGAAGGTCCATGTGAAGGTCACTGGACGACAGTTAAAGGATCCTTAAGTACTTGAGAAGAACTAAGGATGCCTTTATGTTGTATGGCGGTCAGAAAAGTGAACTAGTTGTAAAGAGTTACATAGATGCTAGCTTCCAGACCGACATAGATGATTTGAAATCATCGTCTGGTTATGTGTTTTTGTTTGAATGAAGGTGCGTTCAGCTTAAGAAGCTCGGAGCTGAACACGATTCCTACAACAGAAGACGAGTAGTTAGCTGCATTGGATGCAACTAAAGAAAGTGTTTGGATCCAGCTTGGGAATCATCCCTAGTATATCAGATCCGGTAAACATGTATTGTGATAATTGTGGCGCGATAGCACAGGCCAAGGAGCCTAAATCGCACCAGAAATCCAAACACATCCTAAGTCGTTACCATCTCATTCAATGAGAGGAAATGCTAAGATATGCAAAGTACCTACAAATGATAATGTGGCTGATCATATAACCAAGGCGCTTCCACACCTTGGACATGAGTGTCATGTCAGGTCAATAGGCATTACTTGTAATGTCGATTGGACCTAGTGCAAGTGGGAGTGTTGGTTTTTGTGCCCTAGGCCAATCGTGATTATGGACGGCATTATCATTTCATTAATACATCGGCACTACTATTATCATTTGTGAAATGTTAATAGTGTGAATAATACTCTTTCTTAAGATCATCGGGTTGAGGACCTGATAGTAAAACTCTTAGAAGTAATAGAGTATTATTCACTTGATCTCTGGTCTTACTGATATACTAAGACTAGTATGATGTTGGCTGATGATTACGTTTTACTGATCATACATATTGGATATGAAGTCAAATCATAGATGTCATTTAGGGAAATGGCATTGGATGACCCACTATGAGAATACTACATAGGAACTGTCATGAGTATTTCTCAGTACCGTAATATGACTTAAGTCCACTGACCTTATAGTCATCATGATTTCTACATAGGTGGCTGTGTGCTTTGACATAGTTAAACGTTGTCTTTAACCGGGCAATTATAAAGGCTGTGATTGGGTGTATAAGTGTCTATGTGAGAGATATGGTTGACTAATAAGGGATCTGTCACTCATATAAATATGAGAGATATCGTTTGGGCCCCTTGATAAGTGAGACTGCAGAAAAAGCATGGCCATGCGAATTGATAAAGAGTTATCACTGGCAGTCTACTTAAGATAAAGAAACAGCGATCGAATAAAATAAGGATGACGACCCTATGCCTTATTCGATCGAGATATCGTTGACAGAAGGGTTAGCATATTAGCGTGTAAAGGTTAAGTCGCATTGACGATCATCATACACATTTGGGTAGTCATATTGCTTTGCTAGAAGACAACTATGACATGTGGACGAATCGAGGATTTCAGGCCCACTGCCGAACGTCGTATGAGCCTGCAGGGTCACACCTAACAACAAGCCCAAAATCGTATTGGACTTTGGAAGTCCATTAAGTGAATAAAATAATATATTATATTTGATATAATATTTATTTATTCATTAAACTCGTTTTTCGAATTGCCAATACAATGAAGATTATGTTGGGCAATTAAAATGCAAAAATGACTCTTGAATTTGTGAAATTCAAAGAGGGTATTTTTGCATGAGCACTACTCCTAAAATGAGACACTTGTCATAAAAGAAAGTCCAAGAGTTGGACTTGCTTGAAATGACTTAGTGTAGTCATGTTTAGGAATAGTAAGCATGCAAAACCTAAGTGAGACACTTGTCCAAGTTGGAAGTCCAATTGTTGGGCTTTTCCAAATAAAATAAGTGTGGTCATGCTGGGCTATATATGCATGCAAGAGAGAGAAGAAAAATCAGATTTTTCATTGTGTTTAGAATGGTTCTCAAAGTGTAGAGAGAAAAACGAGTAGAGAGAAAAGAGAGAGGAAGAAGTGTTCTTCATCTTGTGCTAGCACACAAACGATTTTGGGAAGGATTGTTCAAGAACTACGTGGCTTTGATTCCTCCAAGAGGATACGTAGGCGTCTTGGAGACTCAAGCCAAATCCATTTGTTTCGGGTGTTCTTGGTTTGCAACAAGAAGAGAAAAATCTGCCCAGATTTTTCTGCCCAGATTCTGTCCGACCAGCCACTGTAAAGAGCTCGACCGGAGGTTCATCCGATGTTTGATCTTGCTGATTTTTGGAGTGAACGTTCTACACCTATTGGTCTTCAATATGACCGGAGGGATTTTCATTCCAACGGTTCGTTGCTGAGATATACAAGCTGCAGGTTGGTCCCAGTCTCGAACCAAGCTGAAAAATTGAAAGAGGTAATCTCTCCTTTAATTGTTGTTTGTCGGTTTACCCGGAATTACATGGATCCTGAGGCTATTCTAGGGAAAGTTTATTTAATTTCCGTTGTGCTTTGCTCCCTAGAATTCCAACATCATCTGGTGGGGATGTTGTTGATGCACTATCTATTACTGCTGCCAAGGCTCCGGCTGCAGGTGCTGTGGAGGCCAAGGCTCTGGTTGCAGGTGTTGTGGATGCCAAGGCTTTAATCGCAGGTGCTGTGGATGCTGAGGGCAGCGCTTCACACTCGGATTCTCGAGGTTTAGTTATCAGTACTGGTTCGGAGACTCAGCACGTCGCTGTAGAAAACCATTCGATAACTCATCGCATTCATTGGCCTCGGAGGATTGGTAAGTTCGTTGAACAAAAAGACGAGATCTTTGTTCACAGCTTACTGTTCGAGGCGTCAGAAAGTTGGACACGCAACGTTTTCAGCCCATTTGGTACAATTCTGTCTGTTAAGGTCTCTAAACGTCCAAATCGAAGTAACCGATACTTCGGTTTTGTACGTTTCGATTCAATGGAGGCAACATCTAAGGAAATGGAGGTCATGAATGGTTATAAACTTGACGGGTATGTGTTGTTCGTTGCCACGGCCTTTCATCGTCGTTCTCTCGTTGTTCCGGTGACAGAAATCACTGATCCAAAGGTATGCTCTATTTCTGGTGTTCTAAAACAGAGCATACAAAACCGGCCACTAATGTCAGTCCACCAGTTCTCATAAGCTAAGGACTTGGAGAATGACTATGTTGTGGTGACGAACGGAGCCGGAGATTCGCCGGAGAACGTTGATATCGGTGTGGCTGTTTTGAATTCGCAGATCCCGTACGTTACGGGTGAGATTCTGTGTGACCGAGTTTCATCCGAAATTGATGACGTCGATTGCTCTGGATTTGGGGAAGCTGGCGTCCGCAATTTCGGGGGAAGATGACGCCCGAGTTTTAGGGGATATAGATAGTGATGGAGTCCGAGATTCAGGGGATACAGACGCTGATCGTAATCGCGTGGCGAAGGCCGTTGTTACTGTTGCGTATGTGCATGCCCATTGTGCTGCAGATGGGCATGATCCATAGGTCTGTTCTGCTACAGATGGGCCTAAGGCTGTTACACAGGTTCATAATGTAGAGGGGTTTGGCCCAGCCTAGATTTTACAGTTTGATGAGTCGGAATCAACAGTTCAACCGTCTCTAGAGATCGTGATAGAGTTGTTTGACCCGTCGACATTGGGAAACAGGTTGAGCAAGTTAGAAGTGGAGAAACTCAAATCATCGGGTCGTCTCAGGGTCCCGACGCATGGACTGCAATCCGTGAGTTGGCTGCCAAGAAGAAGGTCGCGCCGATTCGTCGTTGACGTTTTGTTGGGGTTCTTTTTTTTTTTTTTTTTTTTTTCTGTTTCTTGCTTCATGTTTTTTTTTTTCTTCTGTTTTTTGTAAGAAAAGGTTAAGCCTTTTGGTTCCCCTTATGTTGGAACTCCTTTGTTATTTTGGTTGCTACCCTGCTTCTCCTTGAATCAGGGCATTCCGTTTCCTCTCCTGGATTCGGTCTTCTTAATAAAATTTCGAGCTTATAAAAAAAAACATAACCATATTGCAGTTTATAACATAGACTCAACATATTCATATTCACACATGAAACTATAAAAACCACTTAATATAAAACTACATTCATAGTTCACAATGAAACTACAAGTATTACAAGACTTGCACTACAAGCAAAATCTCTAAAACTACCGAAGATCCAAAATCAACAAGGAGAACCCTAATCCAGTTCTACTACCCCATCCCAACAAGTTAATTCACATTCAAAAACTGCTGCAAAAATTAACCCTACAGTAATAGTTGTAGCACATCAACCTGGACATGCATGATAGCAGTCCACCCAAGGTAAAATCCTAAACCAACTAAGACCCTAACATTGACTAACCAGTGACCATTCGGCAGTCACACACATGTCATGAGCTACTCACTTCATTCCCTTGGTGAGGTGGGCTTTACGTGAGCAGACTGCAGGCCTGCCAAACCGAGGGCCTAATAACTCTCTATGTTCCACCCAATGGAAGAGAGGAACCGCTGTTGCCGCTTTGAGGGCGACCAAGCTGAGGATGGCTGGGCGTATACTACTGTAGGTCTCTTCATTCTGTTGGTCCTCCTCCACCAACTTATCAATTTGCTAATACATGTGAT
Organism: Erodium maritimum; assembly: GCA_963921825.1. Lineage (NCBI taxonomy): Eukaryota > Viridiplantae > Streptophyta > Magnoliopsida > Geraniales > Geraniaceae > Erodium > Erodium maritimum. Next base: position 49,912,204 of record OY997588.1, read on the forward strand.
TGTTGTTTTCATTGATTCTTTCTCCGTTGAGAGCTTTGGCATAGAATGGAAAGAAATGTGTGCATGGATTGGGTGGAGGAACCTTCTCACGAATTTGGGCCTCAATCGACTCCAGAATATCTGGTCGACCTCTAAAAGCTCGTTGTACCAGGCTAGAGCCATTCCCGCTAGTGAATGTGGAAGCATGGAAGCACCGAGAGATTCCAAGTCCTCCGACTTACTACCAGATATAGCATTCCATACGAGCCATGTTACTCCAAAGGAATGTAGGTAGGGATCCTCCGTTGTTGCCCCTTGAAATTGCCGGAGGATCAACTCATAAACCCTAAAATTTTGAGATATCTAGCTTATAATCACTAGAAATTGGGGATTTAAAAACAACCCTAGAATTTAGGGTTTTTCAGCTTTTAAACCCTAGATATTGGGGATTTTCAAATTTTAAACCCTAGATATTGGGAATTTATAAGAAGCCCTAGAATTTGGGGGTTTTCAGCTTTTAAACCCTAGAAATTGGGGGGTTTTAGCTCGTAAACCCTAGAATTTGGGATTTTTTAGCTCGTAAACCCTAGAATTTGGTAATTTTTAAACAAACCCTAGAATATAGTTAAATAAGTCATCATTTTTTCTACTGAATTTTATTTTGCATTTTGAATAGGGTTTCCTAAACGACATTATGTGGTGATTTATAAGCCCTACAACTATTTCAGAATTTCTAAGCTAAACTATTTCGGAATTTCAGACTTGACAAAGGAGAAGAAGTGAAACAAAGAAGCTTACCATAGCTTATTGGATGAACCTTGTGCTTCCTCAGCTTCTTCGATCATCTTGTGCTTCACTTTCAGCTTGATCGAACATCTCTGAGAATAGGACATGCGATGGATGAAAGAGAGCTCAAATGGTAGAGAAGAAACGAGTTTTTAGCCAGAAATAAAGGGCAATCATGCCTTTTCACACCTATAAAATGAGTAACATGAGACGCACGTGAGTCCCTATTCACGGAAACAATCAGTTTAAACAGTATTTGTTGGTTTTTAGTAATTCCGTTTCGAAATTTGTTACCATTTGACAATTTTCCAAAGTTTGGGTGCGGATTTGACAATTGAGTGTAGTACGACATTAGGACTTGGAGTTACCTCTTGAACTTATTCATAATTTTGTGCACTGCACAACTAATTACATACATGAATAGCGATCACACACATGACATATATGTTTATTCATTTATTTGTAATATTAATTTGCTTCAACCAGTTTTTGTGAGTACGTTGCCAGCTACATTTTATTTATCTCTATGACAAATACATAAGTTGATATTACATTCACATTTAGCCGGATTAAAGCAATCATTCGGACTATTGCAATTCGTATGGACTGCATATCTCGCTTAAACTTCACCTTCTAAATCTGCAATCATTATTTTTTTCTCTTGAGCATTGATTCTTAATATACTGTATTTCTGTAATAACCACTTCTGGTCAACGTCAGTCAAACCTGCGAAAAACAGGAAAATTTAAAAATTTTAAGACAGACACTTAATTTAACCTAATTTGACCCCGAGGGTCATACCGGACATAAGTTGACCCCGTTACCGACAAAAATGAGTTCCAGGGGACTCAGGGCAACTTTCTGATCAATTTGGGAAATGTTGACTTTTCGCTTGAAAAGTCAACTGAGCGACGTTTTGGTCCATTCGAGGACCGTTTTGGATCCAAAAAGCTTAGCCATCGTCGCAGCGGTCTTAGTTGAGCCGTTTCCTTGTAGCCCGCCAAGTTTCAAAATTTCTTGGGAAAAGTGCCCGTTCGGGACCCGAAACGTCCGTTTTTCGCGAAACTGATTGGAAAATATCAACTAGATATTTTCCAAAAGGTGTGGGACCCACCTTGACACTTGTCAATTATATGGTGGTGTTAGTTTTGGGGGGAAAATGTGTGGTTGTCATAGGTGGCCGGCCACACATGGGTTTAAAGAGAAAAAAAAAGAGAAATAATTGAGTTAGTTGTTTTAATTAGAAAGAAGAAGAGAGTTAGAGAGAGAAGGAGAAGGAGAAGAAGAGAGAAGTTGAGAAGCTAGGGTTTGGAGGAGTATCAAGCCCTTGGATCGATTCAAAGCAAGAAGGAAACGTCTTCCCCTCGTCTTCCTCTACGGTTTGTACTAAACCGATCGTCGTTTCGTTTATTTTCAAAAGCTAGGGTTTCGTTAATATTTTTAGGTTAGGGTTGTATTGAGGTTGGGGAGGTGTTGGAGACATTTTTGAGGTGTTTTGAGGTGTAATGGCACGTTTTCCAGTGACCGGAGGCTCGGGAGGAGCTCCGGCCACCGTGGGTGGTGGCCGGCCGGCCATGGGGTGGCTGGCCGGAGCTGGTACCAGCCACCACATGGTGGCCGAGCCCCCCATTGAACCCTAGGGTTCTCGGCCAAGGGGTTTGGGTGGGGCCCACGTGCTCGGTTGCTCGGGTTTTAATGTTCGGGTGGTTTAAAACGTTCCCCGGACCTTTTATCCTTAATCGAATCGAAATTTGGAATTAAATTGGAGAAGTTCTAATTAACGGGTTTTAGAAACTTTAAACGTTAATTATTTGATTCGGAAGTCGGAATTCGATTCCGTCAAGTGCATTGGGTTCCTTGAACTATTCTAAGACCGTAGAAACGAAAACGAGGGCTTTTGGAGCCTCGGAGGGCAATTGTTGAAAACCGGGCAGATTCGCCATGTCGGGCGAATCGGGCCTTTAAGGGTCCTTTATCGACAATGTCGAGTAATTGGGAAGTTTGGGAGTGATCGACATTATCGGGGTTACGTTTGGGCGTTAAGTTTGTTGATTTTCGGGTTTTTCGTAATAGTTTAAAAGTGCTTTAAAATTGTGTTCTTTTAGATCGTGCTGCGGACCGAGGCAAAGGGAAGCTCGGCGAGTGACTGGGTTTACATCGAGGTTTATTGGAGCGCTTTTGGAATTATTTACGAGGTAGGGAAAAGTAGCCGGATCTCGGCCATGACTAGGGAAAGTTAATAGTAGAATTGCATGTGACACGGGGTGTCGTGGGTTGAGTAGATTTATTTAAATATTAGAAAAGCATGATACGGGATTGTAGCGGTTATGAGAAAAGCATGTGACACTTAGTAGTGTCGTAGGAACAGAGAACTTATCGATATTAGAATTACTGGAGGCATATGACCATGCCCGGAGGTTGACTGTTTAAATTTACGTTTTGGGTGGCCATGAGAGCTCGTGTATTTATTGTTGAGTTTGGGTGGCCATGAGAGCCGTGTTTTTATTGTTGAGTTTGGGTGGCCATGAGAGCCCGTGTTTTTATTGTTGAGTTTGGGTGGCCATGAGAGCCCGTGTTTTTATTGTTGAGTTTGGGTGGCCATGAGAGCCCGTGTATTTATTGTTGAGTTTGGGTGGCTATGAGAGCCCGTATGTTATTTTTGGTGTCTTGGGGTTGCTGAGCCCATGAGTTAAGTGGTTGTGTCTTGGGAGGCCATGATGGCCCGTGGGATTGTTGAACCCGAGTCTTGACTGTTGAGGTGTCTTGAGTGCCTGTTTGTTGAACTTGCTTGTGGTTGTAGTTGTGTTTGCCCGAGGTTAGTGACCCGACTGTGTGTCGGGGAGTGGTGTGGATTTTGGCAGGTTACGAGCATTCTTTGGCTGGCCTGACCAAACTCGAGTCTCGACAGGTTCTGAGCATTCTTTGGCTAGCCTGTTCCGTGTCCGGATCCCGAAAGGTTATGAGCATTCTTTGGCTAGCCTGATCCGTGACCGGGTCTCGGCAGGTTACGAGCATTCTTCGGCTGGCCTGATCCGTGTACGAGGCTCGGCAGGTTCTGAGCATTCTTCGGCTAGCCTGATCCGTGTTCGTGTCTTTGGGGAAGGTCATTGTTGGTTGTGTCGGTTTTACTTTACGAGTTTGAGGTTGAGTCTGTTGTGGAAGGTAACGGGTTGTGGTTCAGTTGAGTACTTGAGTTGGGGACTGTAGTCCCGGTGTTGGTGTTGGTTTGGTTTTGGTGTTACTGACTTTATCTACTAATTATGTCATAGTCAGTCTGTTATCCGTGGAGGTGAGCGAACGCTCACCCCTAGCTGCTTTTCCTACAGGTACCGATCACCGGACGGACTAGGTTAGCTCTTGAAGTTCATGGAGCTTGGAGCGGAGTCTGGTCTTTATTTTTGTTGAGTCTAGTGACGGATAATGTACCCTGTCCGCGTGTTGGGACGTTTTTGTATTGTAAATATTATTATTATTATTGGTAATTAAATGGAAATATCAGAGTTTTATTCAAAACAGGTTTTAAGTGTTTCTTGTTTTAAATGGTCGCGTTCCGAGTTCGGTTCACTGAAATTGGGGCGTGACAGCTTGGTATCAGAGCTCGAGGTTTCAAACCTCGGACTGTCCATCAATTAGGTGGGAGAGTCGAGTCAGTGTAGACCCGTCATGTCTTGAGTCTTGTTTTTGTTTGTGCGTATGTTGCAGTATTTTGTTGCTGGCATACTATTTGTGTGTGATTGCGTGAACTGCTTTAAACTGTCGCGGGTCGACTCAGAAGCGCTCTTGTAGTCGAACGTGACGGTGTTGATGTCAAGTCGGTACAACGTAGTTCGGGGACGCCTGGACCGGGTTGTAACTACGTGATGTCAAGAAATGAGATTTTCAATGGAGTGGAAAAGGTTTTAAAATTGGTTGGCCCGGTGGGCGTGTTTTGGGTTTGGTTAGACCGGTGGGCGTGTGTGACCTTGTTTGGCCTGGTGGGCGTGTGTGACTTGGTTGGCCCAGTGGGCATGTATTGTTGTTACTCGGCCGTGTTGGCTTGTGTTTGAGGTCGGTCGTGAGTTGTCGATTTGGTTGTTGTTGTTGTTTCGCTATGTGGCTGGGTTATCGTTGCGTGTTTTGGTGCACGTTAGTGCGGTCTCTTTGAGGATTCTTTTACTAATACTAATATTTAAAGTATTAATAGTGTGAGCGGCGTGACGTATTAGTGGTAAACACGTAGAGTAAACTTAGACCGTGCGAACGTTAGCGTGTTTGAACTGTTGTCTTTATTTGAGTTCGCAAACTGAACGTTTGCGTGTATCCTTGCAGAGGATACTGACTATGGCTCGCGGTAGACGCGGACGAGCAGTGGGAACACGGGGTCGGGCGCCCACGCGGGGCCGGCGGGGACGGTCAGCGGGGACAACGGGGATGGTGCCAACCGTTGAGCCCGCCAACTACGCGGAGGCACAGTGCACTCCTGTCGGAGAAGACAGGAGAAGTGACGCGGGGCCGTCTACAGGCACCCCTAGTGTTCCGCCAGTCGCGGACCCCCCGGTTAGGACTGCCCTGGATGAGCTGACCAGGACGGTCCAGAGTCTGGTGGCGGTCATCGCCAATCGAGAGTCGGCCTCACCTGCTCCAGAGGCAGTCGCGGTCCCAGTGAGGCCCGGTCAGACAGAGGATCACACCTCCCGAGCACTACTAGACTTCCTGAAGCTCGGGATACCTACATTTGTCGGGGAGCCGAACCCCGACCTAGCCGAGCGGTGGCTAGAGCAGGTCACGCGAGACCTAGATACATCAGGTATCGAGAATGGCCGTCGTAGGGTGTCCTTCGCGGCCCATCAGCTGAGAGACAGCGCCTACCACTGGTGGAGGCGTGTGAAGGACATGGTCGGATACGACTACAGCGTCTTCCAGGATGTGTTCCTAGCACAGTACTTTCCCGAGTCGGCTCGGCTGGAGCGACATCGGCAGTTCCTAGATCTGGAGCAGGAGGGGATGCCGGTAGCAGAGTACGAGGCCAGGTTCACAGCCTTGGCCAGATTCGCGCCAGAGATGTTGATGAGCGAGACGAACCGTTGCCTGCGGTTCCAGGGAGGACTGAGGCTGGGGATTCGGAATCAGGTCCTCGCCTTGAGGCTGTGGAAGTATACGGATCTCGTGGACACCGCGGCGACGGTGGAGCAGGGTATGCGAGATGCGGCCAGGACCCGCGAGGTTCGACAGCGGCCGACCTGCTTTTCAAGGCCGTCAGACTCACGAGACTCGCGGAGGCAGAGGACCGCGAGATTCTTCCGACCACCGCCTCATCAGAGTGGATCGAGACAGTAGGGGTCAGTAGCATCGATAGGGCCAGCCGTCTCAGAGAGGGGACCGACATGTTATCTCTGCGGGGAGACATGCCACTTGCAGCGAGGGTGCAGAGCGAGAGGAGGGCACACGGCACCACCATCGACCAGCCGGATAGGCCAGAGCTCGGGGTCGAGAGCCGACGAGGCCAACTGTTTCCGGTGCGGCCGGATGGGACACACCATGGCATGGTGCCGCGAGCAGTTGGGAGATACATCAGCGCAGCGACCGCAGCAGCCGCGGACAGTACAGTCGCCCAGGGGTCGCCCTCGACAGAGTCAGCAACCGAGGCCGTCACGGCCGTCTACGAGCGCACCAATTCCGAGACAGCAACAGAGTCACGGGTACTCAGCAACCAGTGCGCCGGGTCAGAGGCAGCAGGCCTCGCAGGGGAGAGTATATGCAGTCACCGACTCCAGAGCCCCGGGACCTAGCATGTATCGCGAGACCATCCAAGGTACGTGTTTATTGTATCATTTATGGGCTTTATTCTTGTTTGATACCGGGGCGTCGCACTCTTTTATTTCGTCGGGATGTGCCGAGAGGCTGGGGTTGAGCCTAGAGCCGTTGAGTCCACCCCTATGCGTGGACACCCCAGTTGGGGGTGGTGTATCGTTGACTAGAGTATGTCGTGCCTGCGAGATTAGAGTCGCAGACTATCCTTGCCCTGGTGATCTTCTCGTGTTGGGGATGACTACCTTTGATGTGATCTTGGGAATGGATTGGATGTCAAGGTACCGAGCCAATATCGATTGCTACAGGCGACGAGTGACAGTGTCAGTGGGGGGTACGAAGGTGACGTGTGTGCTGGGGAGTAAGAGTGGGGTCCTCCTGTCGGTGTTGTCCGTAGAGGAGGAAGTACCGGTTGTGCAGAGCCGAGAGTTACCGAGAGTGGTATGCGAGTTCCCCGAGGTCTTTCCTGAGGAGTTGAGCGGTTTGCCACCGGTTCGTGAGGCGGAGTTCGGGATTGACCTAGTGCCGGGAACGGCGGCGATATCGATGACGCCCTACAGGTTTGCGCCGGCAGAGTTGACTGAGCTGAAGCGTCAGCTAGAGGAGCTTCAGCAGAAGGGGTTTATCCGTCCGAGTGCATCGCCGTGGGGAGCACCAGCACTCTTTGTGAAGAAGAAGAGTGGAGAGCTACGGATGTGTATAGATTACCGGAAGCTGAACCGGGTTACGGTGAAGAACCGATACCCGATGCCGAGGATCGATGACTTGTTTGACCAATTGAGGGGGGCGACTTACTTCTCGAAGATCGATCTGTGATCCGGTTATTATCAGTTGCGAGTCCGTGAGGGGGACATCGCAAAGACTGCATTCCGGACACGCTATGGGCACTACGAGTTCCTGGTGATGCCATTCGGGCTGACGAACGCACCTGCAACGTTCATGGACCAGATGAACAGCATCTTCCGGCCGTACCTAGATCAGTTTGTGGTGGTGTTCGTGGATGACATCCTGATTTATTCGCAGAACGAGGCCGCGCATAAGTTACATCTGAGGGCTGTTCTGACACTACTGCGCGAGCATCAGCTATATGCCAACCGGGAGAAGTGCGAGTTCTGGCTCTCTGAGGTGAGATTTCTCGGCCACATCGTGTCCCGTGACGGTACCCTGGTCGATCCGTCGAAGATCGACGCGGTCTCGAAGTGGGCACGGCCCACGAGTGTCTTCGAGATCCGCAACTTTCTGGGGTTGGCAGGCTACTATCGACGATTTGTCCAAGATTTTGCACGACTAGCCGCACCGATGACTCTGTTGACTCGCAAAGGAGTCGGGTTTGTGTGGACAGAGGAATGTGAGCGTGCATTCGCGGAGTTGAAGACTCGACTGACTACAGCTCCAGTGTTAGTGGTGCCCGAGCGAGGGATCGGTTATGATGTGTACTGTGATGCGTCCGTAGAGGGACTGGGCTGCGTACTAATGCAGTTGGGCAGAGTTGTGGCTTATGGCTCCAGGCAGTTGAAGACGCACGAGCGCAACTATCCTACCCACGACTTGGAGCTAGCAGCAGTCGTGTTTGCGCTAAAGAGGTGGCGTTATTATCTGTATGGCGAGGGGTTTCAGGTGTTCTCGGATCACAAGAGCCTCAAGTACATATTTTCCCAGCGAGACCTGAACATGCGTCAGCGACGGTGGATGGAACTACTCGAGGAGTACGACTTCGAGCTACACTACCATCCGGGCAAGGCGAACGTTGTCGCCGACGCCTTGAGTAGGAAGTTAGTTCCGAGCCTCGCCAGCTTATCAGTCCGAGAGTGGGGCATGATGGGGGAGCTGAGCACGTTCGGGCTTGAGCTAGAGGAGATTACTAGCGGCGTGACCGTGTGCTCATTGGTGGCTTAGCCCTCACTGCTTGCCCAAGTGTTGGAGGCGCAGACGGAGGACGTCGAAGCGTGAGAGATTCGCGAGAGAGTCGTCAGGGGTGACGAGGTGGTGGGCTGTGAGGATAGTACTGATTGGGGATTACGGTACCGCGGGGGGTTGTTCGTGCCGGTTAACTGTAGAGACACCGTGTTACGAGAGGCACATCATTCACGTCTTACAGTGCACCCGGGGGACACCAAGATGTACCGTGACCTCAGACGGCACTACTGGTGGCGCGGTATGAGGAGAGCAGTCGCAGAGTTTGTGTCGAGATGCCTCGTCTGTCAGCAGGTGAAGGCCGAGCATCAGCGCCTAGCGGGATTGTTACAGCCACTACCGATTGCTCAGTGGAAGTGGGAACACATTACGATGGACTTCGTGTGTGGACTACCCAGATCGCCAAAGGGAAACGACGTCGTGTGGGTGGTAGTCGACCGGTTGACCAAGTCGGCCCACTTCCTGGCTATGAGGCTGACAGACCCGGTCGCCCCAAAGGAATGTAGATAGGGATCCTCCATTGTTTCCCCTTGAAATTGCCGGAGGATCAACACCTTCTTTCGTAGAATGGGTCTGTATGCCACTGAGAGGGAATGCCTGCATGGTTGGCTTATGTGCAGTCTCTAGATCAGGTTGATAGTGGCGGAATGATATGTGCCAATGGAGCTTCCCGTGTCCTCAATAGTAGCCATTTATCTCCCTTCTAGTGTCCGAGTGATGGGTTTAGTACTTGTCAATACTGTTAACAAACAAAAAACTATCACTTTCATATTCTGAATTTTGGGTTTTATAGCTTATGAACCCTAGAATTTGGGTATTTTAAAACAAAACATAGAATTTGGGGATTTTCAACTCATAAACCCTAAAATTTTGAGATATCTAGCTTATAATCCCTAGAAATTGGGGATTTAAAAACAACCCTAGAATTTGGGGTTTTTCAGCTTTTAAACCCTAGAAATTGGGGATTTTCAAATTTTAAACCCTAGATATTGGGGATTTATAAGAAGCCCTAGAATTTGGGGGTTTTCAACTTTTAAACCCTAGAAATTGGGGGTTTTTAGAGCGTAAACCCTAGAATTTGGGAATTTTTAGCTCGTAAACCCTAGAATTTGGTAATTTTTAAACAAACCCTAGAATATAGTCAAATAAGTCATCATTTTTTGTACTGAATTTTATTTTGCATTTTGAATAGGGTTTCCTAAACGACATTATGTGGTGATTTATAAGCCCTACAACTATTTCAGAATTTCTAAGCTAAACTATTTCGGAATTACAGACTTGACAAAGGAGAAGAAGTGAAAAAAAGAAGCTTACCATAGCTTTTTGGATGAACCTTGTGCTTCCTCAGCTTCTTCGATCATCTTGTGCTTCACTTTCAGCTTGATCGAACATCTCTGAGAATAGGACATGCGATGGATGAAAGAGAGCTCAAATGGTAGAGAAGAAACGGGTTTTCAGCCAGAAATAAAGGGCAATCATGCCTTTTCACACCTATAAAATGAGTAACATGAGACGCACGTGAGTCCCTATTCACGGAAACAGTCAGTTTAAACACTATTTGTTGGTTTTTGGTAATTCAGTTTTGAAATTTGTTACCATTTGACAATTTTCCAAAGTTTGGGTGCGGATTTGACAATTGAGTGTAGTACGACATTAGGACTTGGAGTTACCTCTTGAACTTATTCATAATTTTGTGCACTGCACAACTAATTACATACATGAATAGCGATCACACACATGACATATATGTTTATTCATTTATTTGTAATATTAATTTGCTTCAACCAGTTTTTGTGAGTACGTTGCCAGCTACATTTTATTTATCTCTATGACAAATACATAAGTTGATATTACATTCACATTTAGCCGGATTAAAGCAATCATTCGGACTATTGCAATTCGTATGGACTGCATATCTCGCTTAAACTTCACCTTCTAAATCTGCAATCATTATTTTTTTCTCTTGAGCATTGATTCTTAATATACTGTATTTCTGTAATAACCACTTCTGGTCAACGTCAGTCAAACCTGCGAAAAACAGGAAAATTTAAAATTTTTAAGACAGACACTTAATTTAACCTAATTTGACCCCGAGGGTCATACCGGACATAAGTTAACCCCGTTACCGACCAAAATGAGTTCCAGGGGACTCAGGGCAACTTTCTGATCAATTTGGGAAATGTTGACTTTTCGCTTGAAAAGTCAACCGAGCGACGTTTTGGTCCATTCGAGGATCGTTTTGGATCCAAAAAGCTTAGCCGTCGTCGCAGTGGTCTTAGTTGAGCCGTTTCCTTATAGCCCGCCAAGTTTCGTAATTTCTTGGGAAAAGTGCCCGTTCGGGACCCGAAACGTCCGTTTTTCGCGAAACTGATTGGAAAATATCAACTAGATATTTTCCAAAAGGTGTGGGACCCACCTTGACACTTGTCAATTATATGGTGGTGTTAGTTTTGGGCGGGAAATGTGTGGTTGTCATAAGTGGCCGGCCACACATGGGTTTAAAGAGAAAAAAAAGAGAAATAATTGAGTTAGTTGTTTTAATTAGGAAGAAGAAGAGAGTTAGAGAGAGAAGGAGAAGGAGAAGAAGAGAGAAGTTGAGAAGATAGGGTTTGGAGGAGTATCAAGCCCTTGGATCGATTCAAAGCAAGAAGGAAACGTCTTCCCCTCGTCTTCCTCTACGGTTTGTACTAAACCGATCGTCGTTTCGTTTATTTTCAAAAGCTAGGGTTTCGTTAATATTTTTAGGTTAGGGTTGTATTGAGGTTGGGGAGGTGTTGGAGACATTTTTGAGGTGTTTTGGCACGTTTTCCGGTGACCGGAGGCTCGGGAGGAGCTCCGGCCACCGTGGGTGGTGGCCGGCCGGCCATGGGGTGGCTGGCCGGAGCTGGTACCAGCCACCACATGGTGGCCGAGCCCCCCATTGAACCCTAGGGTTCTCGGCCAAGGGGTTTGGGTGGGGCCCACGTGCTCGGTTGCTCGGGTTTTAATATTCAGGTGGTTTAAAACGTTCCCCGGACCTTTTATCCTTAATCGAATCGAAATTTGGAATTAAATTGGAGAAGTTGTAATTAACGGGTTTTAGAAACTTTAAACGTTAATTATTTGATTCGGAAGTCAGAATTCGATTCCGTCAAGTGCATTGGGTTCCTTGAACTATTCTAAGACCGTAGAAACGAAATCGGGGGCTTTTGGAGCCCCGGAGGGCAATTATTGAAAACCGGGAAGATTCGCCATGTCGGGCGAATCGGGCCTTTAAGGGTCCTTTATCAACAATGTCGAGTAATTGGGAAGTTTGGGAGTGATCGACATTATCGGGGTTACGTTTGGGCGTTAAGTTTGTTGATTTTCGGGTTTTTCGTAATAGTTTAAAAGTGCTTTAAAATTGTGTTCTTTTAGATCGTGCTGCGGACCGAGGCAAAGGGAAGCTCGACGAGTGACTAGGTTTACATCGAGGTTTATTGGAGCGCTTTTGGAATTATTTACGAGGTAGGGAAAAGTAGCCGGATCTCGGCCATGACTAGGGAAAGTTAATAGTAGAATTGAATGTGACACGGGGTGTCGTGGGTTGAGTAGATTTATTTAAATATTAGAAAAGCATGATACGGGATTGTAGTGGTTATGAGAAAAGCATGTGACACTTAGTTGTGTCGTAGGAACAGAGAACTTAGCGATATTAGAATTACTGGAGGCATATGACCATGCCCGGAGGTTGACTGTTTAAATTTACGTTTTGGGTGTCCATGAGAGCCCGTGTATTTATTGTTGAGTTTGGGTGGCCATGAGAGCCGTGTTTTTATTGTTGAGTTTGGGTGGCCATGAGAGCCCGTGTTTTTATTGTTGAGTTTGGGTGGCCATGAGAGCCCGTGTTTTTATTGTTGAGTTTGGGTGGCCATGAGAGCCCGTGTATTTATTATTGAGTTTGGGTGGCTATGAGAGCCCGTATGTTATTTTTGGTGTCTTGGGGTTGCTGAGCCCGTGAGTTAAGTGGTTGTGTCTTGGGAGGCCATGATGGCCCGTGGGATTGTTGAACCCGAGTCTTGACTATTGAGGTGTCTTGAGTGCCTGTTTGTTGAACTTGCTTGTGGTTGTAGTTGTGTTTGCCCGAGGTTAGTGACCCGACTGTGTGTCGGGGAGTGGTGTGGATTTTGGCAGGTTACGAGCATTCTTTGGCTGGCCTGACCAAACTCGAGTCTCGACAGGTTCTGAGCATTCTTTGGCTAGCCTGTTTCGTGTCCGGATCCCGAAAGGTTATGAGCATTCTTTGGCTAGCCTGATCCGTGACCTGGTCTCGGCAGGTTACGAGCATTCTTCGGCTGGCCTGATCCGTGTACGAGGCTCGGCAGGTTCTGAGCATTCTTCGGCTAGCCTGATCCGTGTTCGTGTCTTTGGGGAAGGTCATTGTTGGTTGTGTCGGTTTTACTTTACGAGTTTGAGGTTGAGTCTGTTGTGGAAGGTAACGGGTTGTGGTTCAGTTGAGTACTTGAGTTGGGGACTGTAGTCCCGGTGTTGGTGTTGGTTTGGTTTTGGTGTTACTGACTTTATCTACTAATTATGCCATAGTCAGTCTGTTATCCGTGGAGGTGAGCGAACGCTCACCCCTAGCTGCTTTTCCTACAGGTACCGATCACCGGACGGACTAGGTTAGCTCTTGAAGTTCATGGAGCTTGGAGCGGAGTCTGGTCTTTATTTTTGTTGAGTCTAGTGACGAATAATGTACCCTGTTCACGTGTTGGGACGTTTTTGTATTGTAAATATTATTATTATTTTTGGTAATTAAATGGAAATATCAGAGTTTTATTCAAAACAGGTTTTAAGTGTTTCATGTTTTAAATGTTCGCGTCCCGAGTTCGGTTCACTGAAATTGGGGCGTGACAATTTCTATATTCATTTGAGTAAAAATTCACAAATAAAAAAATATGTATATTCTTCTCTACTAAACGTTTTATATGAACTAGAAAAAAAATACGAGGGGAGAAAGAGAGTTACTTGAAGCTATGATCAAACGTGAAATTTGAAAAGTGAAGGCGAGTGATCCCTTCTCCATATCTTCGGATATGAAATTTCTAAAATGTGAATTATATATTTACCACTGTGTATTTCTTAGTGTGAATACTCATATCTATATATAACATTTTCAATAACGTATATTAAATAATGAAAAAATACGAGGGGAGAAAGAGAGTTACTTGAAGCTATGATCAAACGTGAAATTAGAAAAGTGAAGGCGAGTGATCCCTTCTCCATATGTTCGAGTCTGAAATTTCTAAAATGTGAATTATATATTTACCACTGTGTATTGCTTAGTGTGAACACTCATATCTATATATAACATTTTCAATATCATATATTGCTTAGTGTGAACACTCATATCTATATATAGCTAAGTTTATTTTTCGATTTAATTTAGTATCGTTACCTTATATTATTCTGATAGGAGGTTGCAGTCGCCAATAATTGATAGGATATCGATTTTCAAACATTTACATTATCCGAAATTAAACGAATACTAAAATGAAAAATTATTCGATGGAAGTATAATTATTTTCAGCATTAAAAATAAAGTTTTAAATATAGTTCTTGTCTTAAAATTTATGTAGTTTTATACTCGTCTGAGAATAAGATTGATCCACTTATAATGGTTGTTTACATGTCTAATTCTTTTTAATTTGGAACTGGAAAAATAATTTATCAGATGGGATCCTAAGAACTAGGAGTAAGAGGACAAAAAGAACATAAGCACACACCAAATTGAAACAAACCATTATTCCTACAATTACGGCCAGTCTCACTACCGTTTTAGTTGCCCCCCCCCCCCCCCCCTAATTCTTCAAATGTAGATATGTTATGTGATGTCTTTTATTCATTTTCCATCTTCAAATGCCAATTTCTCAAAAAAATATTACGAGATTCCCACTAACCAAAATTTTGACTTTTGGTTCCAGCAAACAAATAATCATATTGAGTCCTCCTTTTTCCGGACAACACATACAAAGACACCTGTATAATCAATCTCCCCTCAATCCTTATATTCGAAACTAAACGATTCTTTTCACAACGAAGAGAATGTATATAGGTCTTTATTGTGTGGAACCCTCTTTCTTAAGGGTCTTATTATGCTTTTACATATAACGGATTAACCCAATTACGGAGAGCCTTTATCGTTTTTCATTCCAAAATCAAGAGAGGACTTGTAATGAGTCATTGCATTCAATAAATATATAGTTCTTGCTCTTAACATCGAAGTCTTTTGGTTTTTGTTGATGAGTCAAGATAATTTAATAAAAATATATTGACCGGTTAGGACGAACATCTCTATCCCTATTGTTAATTGTTATAGTTATTTGTCTCTAATAATGTTCAAAATTTCTTAACATTGTCATGTTGAATACTTCTTTCGGCAATTCGGAATTATTAAACTTAGCATCCGAGATACATATATTGGTTTAATTTGATTTTCTTAAATATAAAAAAAGTATTGTATTTTTTTATGATAATTTGGGGTGCTCATGTCATATTCAAACCTTCCATAACCTAGACATTTCTAAATATTTAAGAAGGATGTGACTGTTGGAACTCGATGTCGTGGACAAGATAAACAAGAAACGCAACGAAAATTAACCAAGAAACGATCTAGATGAAGCTACCAAATATGAATAATAAAAATGAAATTTCAGCAAAGGATTAAGAACATCACCTTGTTGTTTTGATGGAGAAATTAGAAGAGAACACCAACAATTGCTCGGGTTGAGTCCCTTGCATATCTATGAATCTGAGATGGAATCAAAGCCATTGTAGTTCTTGAGTTTGATCACTCAAGAACATGCACAATGAAGCTTGAAGGTGGGAGGGATTTTCGGCCAAGGTGGGAGAAAATGATGAACTTGTTTTTCTATTTTCTCTACACTTGCATGTTATTATTCTCCAACACCCTTGCATGGAGAGTTAAGTGGAAGTAGTCATCTCCATTAATCTCCATCAACTTGCCAAGTGTTCATGCTAATTTCATGCAAGACTTGATAAACTTAATAGGGTTTATTAAGTAGGGGAAAGTCGGTCCAACCCACATAAACTAACAAGACCAATTAGTCAACCATTGGCTTTTGGTTCTTGTTGGGCCTAGCCTATATGGGCCGGCCATGGGCCTCTACAAGAGAGCCCATGTCGAGCCCATTATGCTAGCCCGTCCACTATGGCAATTGTCGACATGTCTATCTCCGTCTCAAGCCACTTGCGTTCTTATCGAGTATCAAACTAATGGTGTGGCCCTTAGGTTTATGCACATCAGCAAGATCAACGTAAAATCCAATTTTTACTTGATCTTCCTTTATTGGCGACTAACGAGACTTAGTACATCCTAACGCTGCATAGCGAGTCGACCTTTGTCGATTCTAACCTTTCCACCGTCCTCGTCATTATCCTTTTATCTCCGATATCCTGATTGAGATAAGGCACAGAGCCACCATCCTTATCGTTCTCAATCGCTGGTCCTTGATATGTGAAATGACTAAATGTATGATACCAGTATCATGTGCATGGTCTTGCTTTCCTTTCAGTCACTCTCGCTCAAGCGGTCGTGAACCAGATTTCTTACCCATACCATAGTATAAGGGATAAATCCCTTAGCCGTCTGTTGTGTCACTCATGCAGTCATTCCCCAAGACAATTTTGGCCGTTATGGAAGCCCAGTCACGGTGCAACGTTAGGCTTTCAGTTAGTTGTTTACTTCATAGTTACCACAAAGACTGCTTGGTCTAAGGATACCTGACAAGCTACGACTCTGAATATGTTCATGACTTAATATATGGAACATATTCAGGTCGGGTTGTCCAACATCATGTCCCACATGATATCTATGATCAGACTCCAGAACCCTTTCCAATGGCCAATAGAACATAAACCATCAAGAGTCATGTTTCATACTAGTCGCTTCTATTGAAGACTATTGACTAGGGACTTCATCGAGTGCGATCCATCCTGATCTATGGTTCTATTCGCTTTGTGCGCATAGATCGGAAACACACACGACATATTACTCTAACACTTAAGTAGTATTCAAAGCCGCTTCAATATATTGCCAACGATGATATTTACATCTGGACATTTACGATTGGACTACGGGCACTCAAACTAACAGTGACAAGTATAAGAAGTTAAAACAGTTTCTTTCATCAGTGGATTAATTTAATTAACAAAACTATATTTTTACATAGTATTACAAATACTCTTTACTTATTTTTTTTTACTAAAAGGTGCAATTTAATTAATTAGAATTTCAACGATAATAGTAGTGCATCAGGGAAACCCCTGACCACGGTAGAAGAGTTATTTCATGGTATCGAGCCTTTAAGATCTGTATACGCACAACTCTGTAACAAATGAACCGACACATATGGTTTGTTGGGGAGCCGTAAAGGCGAACAAAAATTAAATAACAATGAAACCAGTGTCTGCTGCTGAAGGTATTGCCCAACTGCTACGTATTTTGTAAAGTGCGACCGAACCTACCGACACCGGCTTCCAAGGGAGGAGAGCGACGATGGTAGATGTCACTCAGGGATTCCTCCTAGTAAAACTCCCTGAATCTTTGGGTGGAAGTCCTGAATATTCGATCACCACTTATGAACATTGCAAAAAAGACAAAACGGGTAAAGCAAAACAAGTCCAGGCGATCATCCTGGCCTAGACCCGGGAAAGAGATCGATAAGGAGGCCACGGTAGAGGCCAAGGAGGTGGATACACCGATGGCGGCTTCAATTGTGATTGTAGGGGCGGCCGGGGCTGCTCAGCATAGGGGAATCAGACAGGCGGTGGTGGTGATCGAGGGGATGCTGTAGGGAAAAGTGGGGGTGGGCGATTCAGAGTAACCGCAGGCGGCGGAGGTGGTGGTAATCGTGGGGATGCTGTGTAGAAAATCGGGGACGAGCGATTCATGGAAACCGCAGGCGGCGGAGTAGAGGAGGAAGAGGAGGGACGCCCTAAAGACGGAGTTAGAACGCCGATCTGATATCGGGAGAGTCGAAGTCTTCTCAGATGAGAAGCCTCGATTGATGTTAGCAGCTGCGAAACCCTGGCAGAGCTATTAAAAAACCTAATATTTGAGAATTTAGTTAATACTATTTTCTTATTGAATTATCAGCCAAGAATATCATGGCTTCTCCTTCGATTCTCTCCTTCGCATCCTCCTGCTATACTTTGTTGACCTTATACAGTGAGTATGTGCAAATCACTGGAGGTGTACCACGGAGTAAGGCGAAGCTTGTTAAGAGATCGGCACGCCATAGAGTCGCAAAGGCCAAAGCCACCAAGGATTCGGTAAGTGATGTTCTGGCTTCTTCGGTACCTGTGGAGGTCAACTTCGCTGAGGTTTTGGTCCGTAGTCCGGCCAAGGAGAAACTACGATCAGTTGTGACGCAGAAACATGGGGTTGATGTTGGGCCTCCATCTCCTGCTCGGGCCTCATCGCCGAAGAAGACTAATCACCGGAGCAGATCAAGGAGGAAGACTTTTCTTCTCGAGGACGAAGCCTTCATGGGCAATCTTCCGTCCGGGTCGTCAGAGGCTTGGGTTAGAAACGTGTTTAGCTCCTTTGGGACGATCGTTTCTGTGTCCGTGTGGCAGAATCGTAATGGCATCCCCTTTGGATTCATTCGCTTTGAATCAAAAAAATGAGGTCGATCAAGCCATAGAGGGGTTGGATGGTTTCAAAATCAATGGTAACACTCTTCGTGTCGTTGTCGCTCGACGTTGGAGATGGAAATCAAGCCCTCACCGAGTTGAGGAAAACCAAAGAGCTTGCTCTGTTTCAGACTCCTTGAAATAGAGAATCCTTTCCTCTACACCAAACCCTGAAACAAAGCTTCCTCTACATCCCATTGAAGAGGTAAAAGAGCTTTCGATCAAGGACCAGAGTAATGGTGTTGAACGGAGTTTGCCCGCAGATTTTTCTTCGCCGACGACGGTCGAGGATGGTGACGGACCGATTCAATCTCCCGAGATCTTCTCGTTGGTTTCGAATCCCGAAAATATCGAGATCGATTTGATTCGATCCGATTAGGTTGAACTTCAAATCCTTGCTTCCTTGGATCACGCCTCAGTATGCGAATAGGTTGGAAAGGATGGTAGGTCGTCTCCGCAGGCTTCGGACTCGGTTGTTCAATATGGGTTACCACATACTAATTTTGGGCCCAATCTTGGGCCTGAATGTGTAGGTGGTGCTGATCCCAGCCCATCATTTTTGATGGGTCAGGCAACACAAAAGCTTGGGTCTGTGCAAGATGGGCCTGTTGCTGGTGGTGCATCTGTTGGGCCTGGCTCTGGCCCTAATTTACAGTCAGGTGGAAACGCTTTGTGTTCGTTTTCTCCTGCTCCATCAGCGCTGGAGCAGCTGGTGGTAAATGTTGGGTTCTAGGATGCTCAACCTTTGTTGGTTGTACCACCGACTACCTCCCTTTCTCTACATTCAAGTTTCGATCAGGAATTTCCTGTGTTGTCACCTGAAACAGTAAAGAAAGGTAAAGGTAAAAGAAGGAAGAAACCTCAACAGACCTTTATAGTGACGACCCGTTCACTTCGTATCAGTGACAAGGAGTTGGTCGAGGCTCAGCGTAGAAATGAGGATTGGAGACATTTTGTCGCTACAGGGACTATGTTGCAAATAGAACATAAGGATGACCCTCCTTCTATCGTTTAGTTCTTTGTATTAGGCCGATGTCCTTTTTCCTCTTTATTTTTTCATTTTTTAGGAAGATTCTCTCATCCCTTTGTGGTAGAGTCTCTTTTGAAGGTTAATTGGGATAGCTTTTTAGCGGTCCTCTCTCTTTTCCCCGTCTTGGGGTAAAAAGATTTAATAAAATCATCATCTATAAAAAAAACTATTTTCTTATAGAATTTAATTTATATTTTATTCAATTAAAATATTATTTATGTAAGTATATATCATTTGTTTTCATATATGTTTCTTTCTTTGCATTTTCAATTTCAGATCAATGGGATATTTGTATTAGTTCAAATAATAAATGTATGTGGTTTATTTCAATGTATGGATGAAATGAGTAAATACTTGGAACAATATATTTGGGAAATGTTTTATAGGAGATAATATACTTTCATTTATCATTACAAAAATTCTTCCACCACTCAAAATAAACATTTGAATTTATTCATAAGTTTTGTGCATTGCACAACTAATTACATACACAAATAGCGATCACACACATTACATATATGCTTATTCATTTATTTGTAATATTAATTTGCTTCACCTAGTTTTTGTGAATACGTTGTCAGCTACATTTTCTTTTGCTCTATGACAAATACAAAAGTTGATTTTACATTCACATTTAGCTGGATTAAAGCAATCATTCGGACTATTGCATTTCTTAGGGACTGAATATCCCGCTTCAGCTTCACCTTCTAAATCTACCATCATTATTTTTTTTTTCTCTTGAGCATTGATTCTAATATACTGTATTTCTATATTCATTTGAGTAAAGAATGGACGAATAAAAAGTATGTATATTCTTCTCTACTTAACGTTTTATATGAACAAGAATAAAATACAAGGGGAGAAAGAGAGTTACTTGAAGCTATGATCAAAAGTAAAATTAGAAAAGTGAAGGCGAGTGATCCCTTCTTCATATCTTCGAGTCTGAAATTTCTAAAATGTGAATTATATGTTTACCGCTGTGTATTGCTTGGAGTGAACACTCATATCTATATATAACATTTTCAATATCGTATATTAAAGAATGAAAAAAATGGAATCCCCATATTTGAAAATTATTGTAAATTTAATGTTGTACCAACTTTAAAGGATTTTTACACTATGAGGCATAATAAAGTGTATTATTTTACGACTTATTAAGAAACTAAGTTGATTTTTGGATTTAATTTAGTTTCGTTACCTTATATTCTTCTTATAGGAGGTTGCAATCGCCGATAATTGATACAGTATCGATTTTCAAACATTTAATTTGTCCAACATTAAACGAATACCAAAATGAAAATTTATTCAATGGAAGTATAATTATTTCATCATTAAAAATAAAGTTGGAAATAGTTGGCGCCCTCTAATTCTTCATATGTAGATATGTTATGTGATGTCTTTTATTCATTTGTTGTAATAACCACTCCCGGTTAACGCCAATCAACTCTGCGAAAAACAGGAAAATTTAAAAAATTTAGACAGACACTTAAAGGAACTTAAATTTGACCCCGAGGGTCATACCGGACTTGAGTTGACCCCGTTATCGAACAAAGTAAGTTCCGGGGGACTCAGGCCACTTTCTGACCAATTTGGAAAATGTTGACTTTTCATTGGAAAAGTCAACCGAGCGACGTTTTGGTCCATTCGAGGACCGTTTCGGATCCAAAAAGCTTAGTCGTCGTCGCAGCAGTCTTAGTTTAGCCGTTTCCTTGTAGCCCATGAAGTTTCATAATTTCTTGGAAAAAGTGCTCGTTTGGGGCCCGAGACGGCCGAATTTCGTGAATCTGATTGGAAAATATCTTCCAAAAAGGGATGGGACACACTTGCCACATGTCACCAATGTGATGGGGTTAGGTTTATTGGACAAAACAAGATAAGACCACATGATGGTTAATTTGCTTTTTAAATATTATTTTGTTACTTTTTAAAACAAAACAAAAGGGAGAAAATGGAGTGTTCGGTCATTTGTGCAAAAAAAGAAGAAAGGGAGAGAGAAAATAGAGAGAGAAAGAGAAGGGGGTGTTTTGGAGTTTGGTGATTTCTCGATCATCCGACCGGTGGATCGTCTCAACGATAGAAGAATCGAGTTCACACCGTCATTCTCTACGGTGAGCACCTAACCGATTTTCGTTTTGGTATGTTTGAAATTTAGGGTTTGAGTTTAAATGGTTTGATTATGGTTGGGTTTTGGTTAGAATTGGTTTAAAGATGAATGGTTGAGGTTTGGGGTTCGTTAGGAACGTTTTGGAGCAAAAAGGGAATTTTCCCATTATGGCCATGTGGGGCCCACGTGCTCGGGTATCGGGTTTTCGTGTTCGGGTGGTTTAGAACGTTCCTCAAGTAATTAATCCACACCCGGATCGAAATTTGGAATTAAATTGTGAAATTTGTAATTGACGGGTTTAGAAACTTTAAATGCGAATTAAATGACTCGGAAATCGGAAAATGATTCCGTCGAGTGCATAGGAACCCTTGAATTATTCTAAGACCGTAGAAACGAAAACGGGAATTTTCGGAGCCCCGGAAAGGCGTTTTCAAAACCCGGGCAGATTCGCCATGTCGGGTGAATCGGACTTCCTGGGTCCATTTTCGACAATGTCGAGTAATTGGGAAGTTTGGGAGTGATCGACATTGTCGGGGTTGAGTTTGGGCGTTTAATTCTTTAAATTCGGGTTTCGCATGCTTACTTAAAAAGTGTGTAAATTGTAATAATTGTAGACTGTGTCGCCTACCGTGGGAAGAGGAGGCTAAGCGGGAAATGTGGAACTTTATCGGAACGAGAGCATCGGGTTTGACACGCTTCAAGAGGTAGGGAAAAGTAGCCGGATCTCGGCCCTGACTAGGGAAAGTTAACAGTAGAAATGCATGTGACACTGGGGTGTCGTGGGTTAAGTAAGTTTATCGAATGTTAGAAAGGCAGACGACACCGGGTGGTGTCGTATGGTTCGGGAACGTATCGAACATTAGAATTTCATGTGACACTTAGTAGTGTCGTAGGAGCAGAGAACTTATCGATATTAGAATTACTGGAGGCATATGACCATGCCCGGAGGTTGATTGTGAGTCTGTTGATATTAGAACTACGGGAGGCATTGGTTATGCCCGGAGGTTGATTGTGAGTATGTTGATATTAGAATTGCTGGAGGCATATGACCATGCCCGGAGGTTGATTGTTTAGTTTGTGTCTTGGGTGGCCATGAGAGCCTGTACTTTACTGTTGTGTCTTGGGTGGCCTTGAGAGCCCGTGTTTTACTGTTGGTGTGTTGGGTGGCCATGAGAGCCGTGCTTTACTGTTGTGTCTTGGGTGGCCTTGAGAGCCCGTGTTTTACTGTTGGTGTGTTGGGTGGCCATGAGAGCCGTGCTTTACTGTTGTGTCTTGGGTGGCCTTGAGAGCCCGTGTTTTACTGTTGGTGTCTTGGGTGGCCATGAGTGCCCGTGGGGTTGTTGAGCCCGTGAATTATTGTCGGTGTGTTTTGGGTGGCCGTGATTGCCCGTGGGGTTGCTGAGCCCATGAGTTATTGTTGGTGTGTATTGGGAGGCCGTGAGTGCACGTGGGGTTGTTGAGCCCGTGAGTTACTGTGGGTGTGTCTTGGGAGGTCGTGAGTGCCCGTGGGGTTGTTGAGCCCGTGAGTATTGTCGGTGTGTCTTGGGTGGCTCTGAGTGCCCGTGGGGTTGTTGAGCCAGTGAGTTATAGTCGGTGTGTCTTGGGTGGCCATGAGTGCCCGTGCGGTTGTTGAGTCCGTGTTTTACCGTTGGTGTCTTGGGTTGCCATGAGTGCCTGTGGAGTGTTGAACCGGTCTTGTTGTTGTTTGTTGAACTTTGCTTGTGATTGTGATTGTGGTTGCCTGAGGTTGGAAACCCGACTTTGTGTCGGGGAAGTTGTGTGGTGTGGCTAGCCTCCCGACAGAGTTCGGGGGTAGGGGAGAGGTTGTGGGTTAGCCTCCCGACAGTGATCTGGAAAAGGATTACGAGGTTGGTGGTGTGGCTAGCCTCCCGACAGAGGTCGGGGGTAGGGGAGAGGTTGTGGGCTAGCCTCCCGGCTGTGTGTCGGGAGAAGTTTCGTGGGGTGCGTGGGTGTGGCTAGCCTCCCGACAGAGATCGGGGGTAGGGGAGAGGTTGTGGGCTAGCCTCCCGACTGAGATCGAGAGAAGTTGCGCGACAGGTCGACCGCCTGACCTGACAGGGATCGGTAAAGGGCGAGAGACAGGGGGTTACTAAGCAGTTGGCGTGCGATCCTTTGTGATCTTGTTTGGTGTGGATTCCTTTGTGATCTTGGGTGTTGCGTGGTTGTCTGTCGTGTCTTTGGAGGAGGTCGTCAATCGTTGTGTCGGGTCTACATTACGTGTTCGAGTGTTGAGTCGGTTGAGGAAAGTAACAGTATGTGTGTGTCAGTCGGGTCACTTGAGCTTGGGGATAGTAGTCCCCGGTGTTGAGTTGTTGTTGGTGTTAACGGCATTGTTTGCTAAGTATGCCGTAGTCAGTCTGTTATCTGTGGTGGTGAGCGAACGCTCACCCCTAGCTGCTTTTCCTAAAGGTACTGGTCGCAGGTTGGAATAGGTGAGCTT
The DNA here is from genome assembly GCA_963921825.1 of Erodium maritimum. NCBI lineage: Eukaryota > Viridiplantae > Streptophyta > Magnoliopsida > Geraniales > Geraniaceae > Erodium > Erodium maritimum. The sequence goes on from OY997588.1 coordinate 49,935,940, forward strand.
CCGAAGCTTGACGAGCTAGGAGCGGGAGTCCGGGTTTACTTTTGAGTCTAGCGACGTACACTTGTATTTTTTCCGCTTGTGGGACGTACTTTTGAGTTGTAAATAATTATTTTGTTTAAGTAATTGGTGGTTTTAAAGTGTTTTATTTAAAATGTCGGAAAGGTTTTATTGTTTTAAACGTTCGCGTTCCGAGTTCGGTTTTACTGAAATTGGGGCGTGACAGCTTGGTATCAGAGCTCGAGGTTTCACACCTCGGACTGTACGTCAATTAGGTGGCGAGAGTCGAGTCAGTAAAGTCCCGTCGTGCATTGGGTACGCAAGTCGGAAACCGTGTGTAGACCTGTATTGTCTTGAGTCATGTTGTGATTTGTGTATGTGCAGTATTTTGTTACTGGCATACTGATTGTGTGTTGCTGCGTGAAAAGTTTTTAAGCTGTCGCGACTCATCAATGGGTACAATGTAGATCGGGGACGCCTGAACCGGGTTGTAACTGCGTGATGTCAAGTATGAGGTTTTATAACGAAAAGGAGAAAGTTTTAAAATTTGTTGGCCCGGTGGGCGTGTTTTGATTTTGATTGGTCCTATGGGCGTGTTTTGATTCTGATTGGCCCTATGGGAGTGTTTTGATTTTGGTTGGCCCGGTGGGCGTGGTTCGACGTTGGTTGGCCCGGTGGGCGGGTGTTGTTGTGTTGTTGTTTGGCCATGTCAGCTTGTGTTTAAGGTTGGGTGACTTGGATTTGTCTGTGAGTCGTTGTGCGTGAGTTGTTAAATTGGTGATCGAGCGTGTGTGACGCTTAAGACCGTTTTTTGGGGTTTAAAAAGGGGTAAAAAAAATCGAGTCTGAAACGAATTTGGGTTTAGGGTTCCTGTCTTGTTCCACCGTCTTGTTTGTGCAGTTTGAGTGTCGGTTTTGCATGACCGTGTAAATGATTGTGTTGGTTGTAGAGGCCGTAAGTTCGGTGTTAAACGGATGAGGTCTTGGGTTCGAGACTCATCAATAACCTGCGGTAGTGATACAGCGCCTCGGTGTGAGAGTCTCACCACGGAGAGGGGTTAGGTTGGTGCGCTGCGGCGCCATACGAACTAGGTTTCCCTATGTGAACGGGTGTTCGAGGTTTCCCTCGCATGAACGGGTGGGTTGAGGTTTCCTTCACGTGAGTGGGTTATTTGAGGTTCCCTTATGTGATCTGGTTATTGGGGTATTGATAGTGTGAGCAATAGTGTTCGCTTAGTTGAGAGCGTGATCCCCGTCTTGAGGTTTCCCTACGTGATCGGGTAATTGGGGTATTGAGGTTGTGAGCAATAGTGATTTACTGAATTGAGTACGTGTTTCCCGTGTCGAGGTTTATCTTACATGAGCGAGTACTGAGGTGTTGATGGTGTGAGCAGTGTGACATTTGGCATCAGGTTTTGAGGTAGTGGTTTGCCCTGGTTAGATCGGTAAGTCCTTAGTGCTTTACTAGTATGCCATAATCGAACGGGTGTCCGTGGAGGTGAGCATAACGCTCATCCCCTTTACTACTTTTCCCGCAAGGGACGAGTAGCGATCACTGGTTTGGTTGCGGAAAGTTATAAGTAAATGCATAGAGGACCGTGTGAGGGTTACACTAGACCTTACCGGAGTGACTAATGGAGTGGGTGTTCGGTCTCTGATTTGGGCGTCAGTTTTATTGGATACCGGGATGTCACACTCGTTTGTTCGTCGAGTTGTGCTGAGAGGTTGGGGCTGAGTTTAGAGCCGTTGAGTCCACCCCTGCGTCTAGACACGCCGGTTGGTGGTGGGGTGGTGTTGACTAGGGTCTGTCATGCCTGCGGAGTTGGACAAGCGAATCGATACAGGAGGTTAGAGAGAGGGCTCAAGAGCCCTGATGCTGGATCGAGTCCTCACCCTGAGGATCGGGTATGTTTGGAGTTGGTGGGCACGACGACGGTAGTGGAGCGAGGTCTTAGAGAGACTGCGAGGATCCGTGAGGATCGGCAGAGACTGAGCTTGTGCGTGTATCCGTGGGAAGGATACTTACGAAATGACAACCTTTAAACGTAATATTTGGAATGGATTGGCTGGCGAAGTGCCGAGCCAATACCGACTGTTACTGGCGACGAGCTGCGAGAGTCGCAGCATTCGCGTCTGACAGTGCACGTGGGTAGCACTAAGAGGAGCGCGACATCAGGTGGCATGTCTATGGGAGCGGGATGCGGAGAGCAGTCGCGGAGTTAGTATCGCGATGCCTCACTCATCGGCAGGTGAGAGCCGAACAACAGCGTCCCGCTGGATTATTGCAGCCACTACGGGTTGTACAGTGGAAATGGGGGCACGTCACGATGGGTTTCATGAGCGGTTAGCCGAGTTCGCCTACAACAACAACTTTCAGGCCAGTATCATGATGGCACCGTTCGGAGCGTTGTATGGTAGGCTGTGTCGGTCGACCGTGTGCGGGGCAGAAGTGAGGAATGAGGGTTCACTGGGTCTAGAACTGGACCGAGAGACAGCTGAGTCGGTCGTGCCGAGGCGTGAGCGGTTGAAGACCGCGCAGAGTCAGCAGAAGCTATGCTGACAGACGGCGCCGCCTCTCGAGTCAGCAGTCGGTGGTCATGTATCCCTGGAGGTGAGTCCGAAAGGTAGACTGGTGCGTTTCAACCGCGGCGGAGGCAGGTTAGCCCTGCGGTGTCTCAGGCCTTTCGAGGTCTTGAGTACGTCATTGAGTGGGCAGATGTCGAGGTAACAGGTGATGTCCCGTATAAGGAGAAATCGATGTGGGAAATGGATCCACGAGGGCAGGTCCTGCGCGGAATGGTTATCCGCTTAGAACTAGTGTTGTGGCGGCACCAAGAGGCTGAGTCGACTTGAGAACGCGAGGACGAGGTTCGCGCGAAGTACCCCGAGCTGTTCGACTCCCGAGGTACGTCTGTTCTAAATTTCGCAGACGAAATTCCTTTAAGGGGGGGTAGATTGTAATAACCACTCCCGGTCAACGCCAGTCAACTGTGCGAAAAACAGGAAAATTTAAATTTTTTAGACAAACACTTAAAGGAACCTAAATTTGACCCCGAGGGTCATACCGGACTTGAGTTGACCCCGTTATCGACCAAAGTAAGTTCTGGGGGACTCAGGGCAACTTTCTGACCAATTTGGAAAATGTTGACTTTTCACTGGAAAAGTCAACCGAGCGACGTTTTGGTCCATTCGAGGACCGTTTCGGATCCAAAAAGCTTATCCATCGTCGCAGCGGTCTTAGTTGAGCCGTTTCCTTGTAGCCCATCAAGTTTCGTAATTTCTTGGAAAAAGTGCCCGTTCGGGGCCCGAAACGTCCGATTTTCGCGAATCTGATTGGAAAATATCTAGTAGATATTTTCCCAAAGGTGTGGGACACACCTTGCCACTTGTCCAACAAGTGGTGGTGTAGGTTTTGGGGGGAAAATGAAAGGGAGAGCTAAAGGGGGGGTCGGCCACACTTGTTCCAAAAAGAAAAAAAAAGAGAAAAGGAAGATAGTTTTAGAGAGAGAAGGAGAAGAGAGAAAACGAGAGAAGAAGAAGGAAAAGCTAGGGTTTGGGTCACTATTCACGAGCTTCCCGCCTTTGGATCGTCTCAAAGTTTGAAGAATCAAACTCTCCTCATCCTCCTCGTTGGTAAGCACCGAACCGATTCCCGTTTTGATAAATTTCAAATGTTAGGGTTTGGTTAAAAATGATTAGTTAGGGTTGTATTGAGGTTGGGGGTTTGTTAGAGACGTTTGGAAAATATCTAGAAGATATTTTCCAAAAAGGGATGGGACCCACTTGCCACATGTCACCAACGTGGTGGGGTTGGGTTTATTGGACAAAACAAGACAAGACCACATGATGGTTAGTTTTCTTTTTAAGTATTGTTTTGTTACTTTTTAAAACAAAACAAAAGGGAGCAAATGAAGTGTTCGGCCATTTGTGCAAAAAAAAAAAAGATATGGAGAGAGAAAATAGAGAGAGAAAGAGAAGGAGAAGAAGAGAGAAAAGAGAAGGGGGTGTTTTGGAGTTTGGTGATTTCTCGATCATCCGACCGGTGGATCGTCTCAACGATAGAAGAATCGAGTTCACACCGTCATTCTCTACGGTGAGCACCTAACCGATTTTCATTTTGGTATGTTTGAAATTTAGGGTTTGAGTTTAAACGGTTTGATTATGGTTGGGTTTTGGTTAGAATTGGTTTAAAGATGAATGGTTGAGGTTTGGGATTCGTTAGGAACGTTTTGGAGCAAAAAGGGAATTTTCCCATTATGGCCATGTGGGGCCCACGTGCTCGGGTATCGGGTTTTCGTGTTCGGGTGGTTTAGAACGTTCCCCAAGTAATTAATCCACACCCGGATCGAAATTTGGAATTAAATTGTGAAATTTGTAATTGACGGGTTTAGAAACTTTAAATGCGAATTAAATGACTCGGAAATCGGAAAATGATTCCGTCGAGTGCATAGGAACCCTTGAATTATTCTAAGACCGTAGAAACGAAAACGGGAATTTTCGGAGCCCCGGAAGGGCGTTTTCAAAACCCGGGCAGATTCGCCATGTCGGGTGAATCGGGCTTTCCGGGTCCATTTTCGACAATGTCGAGTAATTGGGAAGTTTGGGAGTGATAGACATTGTCGGGGTTGAGTTTGGGCGTTTAATTCTTTAAATTCGGGTTTCGCATGCTTACTTAAAAAGTGTGTAAATTGTAATAATTGTAGACCGTGTCGCCTACCTGGGAAGAGGAGGCTAAGCGGGAAATGTGGAACTTTATCGGAACGAGAGCATCGGGTTTGACACGCTTCAAGAGGTAGGGAAAAGTAGCCGGATCTCGGCCCTGACTAGGGAAAGTTAACAGTAGAAATGCATGTGACACTGGGGTGTCGTGGGTTAAGTAAGTTTATCGAATGTTAGAAAGGCAGACGACACCGGGTGGTGTCGTATGGTTCGGGAACGTATCGAACATTAGAATTTCATGTGACACTTAGTAGTGTCGTAGGAGCAGAGAACTTATCGATATTAGAATTACTGGAGGCATATGACCATGCCCGGAGGTTGATTGTGAGTCTGTTTATATTAGAACTACTGGAGGCATTGGTTATGCCCGGAGGTTGATTGTGAGTATGTTGATATTAGAATTGCTGGAGGCATATGACCATGCCCGGAGGTTGATTGTTTAGTTTGTGTCTTGGGTGGCCATGAGAGCCTGTACTTTACTGTTGTGTCTTGGGTGGCCTTGAGAGCCCGTGTTTTACTGTTGGTGTGTTGGGTGGCCATGAGAGCCGTGCTTTACTGTTGTGTCTTGGGTGGCCTTGAGAGCCCGTGTTTTACTGTTGGTGTGTTGGGTGGCCATGAGAGCCGTGCTTTACTGTTGTGTCTTGGGTGGCCTTGAGAGCCCGTGTTTTACTGTTGGTGTCTTCGGTGGCCATGAGTGCCCGTGGGGTTGTTGAGCCCGTGAGTTATTGTCGGTGTGTTTTGGGTGGCCGTGAGTGCCCGTGGGGTTGTTGAGCCCGTGAGTTACTGTTGGTGTGTATTGGGAGGCCGTGAGTGCCCGTGGTGTTGTTGAGCCCGTGAGTTACTGTTGGTGTGTCTTGGGAGGCCGTGAGTGCCCGTGGGGTTGTTGAGCCCGTGAGTATTGTCGGTGTGTCTTGGGTGGCCATGAGTGCCCGTGGGGTTGTTGAGCCCGTGAGTTATTGTCGGTGTGTCTTGGGTGGCCATGAGTGCCCGTGCGGTTGTTGAGTCCGTGTTTTACCGTTGGTGTCTTGGGTGGCCATGAGTGCCTGTGGAGTGTTGAACCGGTCTTGTTGTTATTTGTTGATCTTTGCTTGTGATTGTGATTGTGGTTGCCTGAGGTTGGAAACCCGACTTTGTGTCGGGGAAGTTGCGTGGTGTGGCTAGCCTCCCGACAGATGTCGGGGGTAGGGGAGAGGTTGTGGGTTAGCCTCCCGACAGGGATCGGGAGAAGGATTACGAGGTTGGTGGTGTGGCTTGCCTCCCGACAGAGGTCGGGGGTAGGGGAGAGGTTGTGGGATAGCCTCTCGGCTGTGTGTCGGGAGAAGTTTCGTGGGTTGCGCGGGTGTGGCTAGCCTCCAGAAAGAGATCGGGGGTAGGGGAGAGGTTGTGGGCTAGCCTTACGACTGAGATCGGGAGAAGTTGCGCGACAGGTCCACCGCCTGACCTGACAGGGATCGGTAAACGGCGAGAGAGAGGGGGTTACTGAGCAGCTGGCGTGCGATCCTTTGTGATCTTGTTTGGTGTGCGATCCTTTGTGATCTTGGGTGTTGCGTGGTTGTCTGTCGTGTCTTTGGAGGAGGTCGTCAATCGTTGTGTCGGGTCTACATTCGTGTCCAAGTGTTGAGTCGGTTGAGGAAAGTAACAGTGTGTGTGTGTCAGTCGGGTCACTTGAGTTTGGGGATAGTAGTCCCCGGTGTTGAGTTGTTGTTGGTGTTACTGGCATTGTCTGCTAAGTATGCCGTAGTCAGTCTATTATCTGTGGTGGTGAGCGAACGCTCACCCCAAGCTGCTTTTCCTACATGTACTGGTCGCAGGTTGGACTAGGTGAGCTTCCGAAGCTTGAAGAGCTAGGAGCGGGAGTCCGGGTTTACTTTTGAGTCTAGCGACGTACACTTGTATTTTGTCTGCTTGTGGGACGTACTTTTGAGTTGTAAATAATTATTTTGTTTAAGTAATTGGTGGTTTTAAACTGTTTTATTTAAAATGTCGGAAAGGTTTTATTGTTTTAAACGTTCGCGTTCCGAGTTCGGTTTTATTGAAATTGGGGCGTGACATTTGCCCTCTTCAAATGCTAATTTCTTGAAAGATATTTTTACGACATCCCCTCTAAACCAAAATTTTGACTTCTGGTTCCTGAAAACGAATAATCATATCGAGTCCTTTTTCCAGATAACACATACAAAGAGACCGATATAATCAATCTCCCTCAATCCTTATATTCGAGACTAAACGATTCATTTACCAATGAAGAGTATGTACACAGGTCTTTATTGTGTGGAACACTCTACCTTAAGGGATTTATTATGCTTTTACATATATGGGATTAACCCAATTATGGAGAGCCTTTATCCTTTTGCATTCCAAAATAGCGAGAGGACTTGTAATGTAAGAACCACTCCCGGTCAACGTCAGTCAAATCTGCGAAAAACAGGAAAATTTAAATTTTTTAAGCAGACACTTAAATGAACCCAAATATGGCCCCGAGGGTCATACCGGACATAAGTTGACCCCGATATCGACCAAAGGGAGTTCCGGGGGACTCAGGGCAACTTTCTGATCAATTTGGGAAATATTGACTTTTCGTTGGAAAAGTCAACCGAGCGACGTTTTGGTCCATTCGAGGACCGTTTTGGGTCCAAAAAGCTTAGCCGTCGTCGCAGCGGTCTTAGTTGAGCCGTTTCCTTGTAGCCCGTGAAGTTTCGTAATTTCTTGGAAAAGTGCCCGTTCGGGGCCCGAGACGGCCGAATTTCGCGAATCTGATTGGAAAATATCTAAAAGATATTTTCCAAAAGGTGTGGGACCCACTTGCCACATGACAATTATGTGGTGGTGTTAGGTTTCTTGAACAAAACAAAAGGAGACTACTTGATGGCTACTTTTACAATTTAAGTATTAGTTGTTTTTTTCAAAACAAAACAAAAGGGAAGCAAATGGTGTAGTCTCGGCCATTTAGCAAAAAAGGGGAGAGAAGTAGAGAGAGAAAGTGGAGAGAGGAAAGAGAAGGAGAAAGGGGAGAAAAAGAGAAGAAAGCTTGGGCTTTTGCTATTTTCCCGTCGATCCGACCGGTGGATCGTCTCAACGATCAAAGAATCGAACTCCCATCGACATTCTCTACGGTGAGCAACTAATCGATTTTCGTTTTGATACGTTTGAAAGTTAGGGTTTGGGTTTAAATGGGTTAAATATGGATGAGTCGAGGTGTTGGGTTCGTTGGGAACGTTTTGGAGCGAAAAGAAACATTTTTCGTTGTGGCCGTGTGTGGCCCACTTGGTCGGGCCTCGGGTTTTTTGTGTTCGGGTAGTCTTGGACGATCCCCAAGTCGATAATTCACACCCGGACCGAATTATGGAATTAAATTGTGAAAGTTAGAAATTTTGGGTTTAGGAACCTGAAACGCTAATTAAATTACTCGGAAGTCAGAATTGGATTCCGTCGAGTGCATAGGAACCCTCGAATTATTCTAAGACCGTAGAAACGAAAACGGGAATTTTCGGAGCCCCGGAAGGGCGTTTTCAAAACCCGGGCAGATTCGCCATGTCGGGCGAATCGGGCCTTTCCGGGTCCAATATCGAAAATGTCGAGTAATTTGGGAGTTTGGGAGTGATCGACATTATCGGGGTTACTTTTGGGCGTCAGGTTTATTAAAATTCAGCATTATGCCTGCAAGCTTAAAAGCGTTTAAAATTGCGTTCTTTTAGATTGTGCTGCGGACCGAGGCAAAGGAAAGCTAGGCGAGTGACGGAGATCACGCCGGGGCTTATTTGGGCACTTTTGGAGAACACGCACGAGGTAGGGAAAAGTAGCCGGATCTCGGCCCTGACTAGGGAAAGTTAACAGTAGAAATGCATGTGACACTGGGGTGTCGTGGGTTAAGTGGGTTATCGAATATTAGAAAGGCATGATACGGGAACGTAGCGAATATTGGAAATGCATGTGACACTTAGTAGTGTCGTAGGAGCAGAGAACTAAGCGTTATTAGAATTACTGGAGGCATATGACCATGCCTGGAGGTTGATTGCGAACTTATCGAGATTAGGAGTACTGGAGGCATATGACCATGCCCGGAGGTTGATTGAGAAACTGTTGATATTAGGACTGTTGGAGGCATTGGTTATGCCGGAGGTTGATTGTGTTTTTTTGTGTCTTGGGTGGCCATGAGAGCCCGTGTTATGCTGTTGTGTCTTGGGTGGCCATGAGAGCCCGTGTTTTACTATTGGTGTCTTGGGAGGCCATGAGTGCCTGTGGGGTTGTTGAACCCGTGTCTTTACCGTTGGTGTGTCTTGGGAGGCCATGAGTGCACGTGGGGTTGTTGAACCCGTGTCTTTACTATTGGTGTGTCTTGGGTGGCCATGAGTGTTCGTGGGGTTGTTGAGCCCGTGAGTTATGGTTGGTGTGTCTTGGGAGGCCATGAGTGCCCGTGGGGTTGTTGAGCCCGTGAGTTATGATTGGTCTGTCTTGGGAGGCCGTGAGTGCCCGTGGGGTTGTTGAGCCCGTGAGTTATGGTTGGTGTGTCTTGGGAGGCCGTGAGTGCCCGTGGGGTTGTTGAGCCCGTGAGTTATGGTTGGTGTGTCTTGGGAGGCCGTGAGTGCCCGTGGGGTTGTTGAGCCCGTGAGTTATGGTTGGTGTGTCTTGGGAGGCCGTGAGTGCCCGTGGAGTTGTTGAGCCCGTGAGTTATGGTTGGTGTGTCTTGGGAGGCCGTGAGTGCCCGTGGGGTTGTTGAGCCCGTGAGTTATGGTTGGTGTGTCTTGGGTGGCCATGAGTGCATGTGGAGTGTTGAACCGGTCTTGTTGCTGTTTCTTGAACCTTGCTTGTGATTCTGATTGTGTTTGCCCGAGGTTAGTGACCCGACTTCGTGTCGGGAACTGGTGAGGAATTTGGCTGGCTTACCTGACAGGGATCGGTAAGTTGCGAGCGTCCTTTGGCTAGCCTGACCGAGTTCGAGTCTCGGGGGATTGCGAGCGTTCTTTGGCTAGCCTGACCGAGTTCTAGTCTCGGGAGGTTGTGAGCATTTGTAGGCGATGAGAGGGAAACACCCCTTCCGACTAGCTATCGGAAAAGCAGCGCTGTATATATCGCCAACAGGTCGACCGCCTGGAGCCTGACAGGGATCGGCAAAGCGCGTGGGGCAGGATCGAGCCCAGCCGGTTAGCAACCGGCACTGAGCAGCTGACAGGAATGCGATCCTTTGTGATCTTGTCTGGTATGTGATCCTTTGTGATCTTGTTTAGTGTGCGATCCTTTGTGATCTTGGGTGTTGCGTGGTTGTCTGTCGTGTCTTTGGAGGAGGTCGTCAATCGTTGTGTCGGGTCTACATCCCGTGTTACTGTTGAGTCGGTTGAGGAAAGTATCAGTGTGTGGGTGTCAGTCGGGTTACTTGAGTTTGGGGACAGTGATCCCCGGTGTTGAGTTGGTTGTTGGTGTTACCGGCATTGTTTGCTAAGCATGCCGTAGTCAGTCTGTTATCCGTGGTGGTGAGCGAACGCTCACCCCTAGCTGCTTTTCCTACAGGTACTGATCACAGGTTGGACTAGGTGAGCTTCTGAAGCTTGAAGAGCTAGGAGCGGGATTCTGGGTTTACTTTGAGTCTAGCGACGTGTACCTTGCTTTTTGTCCAATTGTTGGGACGTACCTTTGAGTTGTAAAGGATTAAATGACTATTTTTGATGAACAAATGGCGATTTTAAAGTGATTTATGTATAAGGTTTCAAAATGTTTTATTGTTTCAAAACGTTCGCGTCCCGAGTTCGGTTTACTGAAATTGGGGCGTGACATATAATGAGTCATTGCATTCAATAAATATATAGTTCTCGCTCTTAACATCGATGAATTTTGGTTTTTGTTGATGACTCAAGATAAGTTACGAAAATATATTGATTGGTTAGGACGAACATCTCTATCCCTATTGTTAATTGTTATAGTTGTTTGTGTCTAATAATGTTCAAAAAAATTTAACATTGTCACATAGAATACCACTTTTGGCAATTAGTAATTATTAAACTTAGCATCCGAGATACATAGAGTGGTTTAATTTGATTTTCATAAATATAAAAAATATATTGTATTTTTATGATAATTTGGTGTAGTCATCTCACATTCAAACCTTCCATAACATATACCTTTCTAAATAGGGAAAACGCTGGTTCCAAACCATTGTGAACGTTTCGTTATCACGTCCTCACACAGACCAACGTTTCGTTGCAATTCCATACTTAAAAGGTTTGTTTTTTTGCAGAAAGTATAAACGTCCGTCTAAATAAACGATTTAGTTAACTTCAAAATCGAAAAGTCTAAAATACCCCCTACATCTCGTTAACCTTTCATATTCTTTTCGGGGAAACGTTGGTTCCAAACCTTTCTAAACGTTTCGTTATCACATCCTAACCCAGACCAACGTTTTGTTGCAATTTCAAGTCGGGGAAACTTTGTCATTTAATTTTTTCAGACCCAGCACGTGACCCTCACGTGGTCGAGCAGTTAACGAAATCGTTTATTTGGACGGACTTTTATACTTTCTGCAAAAAACCAAACCTTTTGAGTATGGAATTGCAACGAAACGTTGGTCTGGGTTAGGACGTGATAACGAAACGTTCAGAAAGGTTTGGAACCAGCGTTATCCCTTCTAAATATTTAAGAAGGATGTGACAAGTATAAGAAGTTAAAACAGTTTCTTTCATCAGTGGATTAATTTAATTAGCAAAACTATATTTTTACACAGTATTACAAATACTCTTCACTTATTTTTTTTACTAAAAGTTGCAATGTGATTAATTAGAATTTCAACGATAATAGTAGTGCATCAGGGAAACCCTTGACCACGATAGAAGAGTTATTTCATCGTATCGAGCCTTTAAGATCTGTCTACGCATAATTTTGTAACAAATGAACTGACACATGCGGTTTATTGGGGAGCTATAAAGGAGAACATAAATTAAATAACAATGAATTCGGTGTCTGCTGCTCAAGGTATTGCCCAGCTGCTGCATATTTTGTAAAATGCGACCGAACCTAATGACACCAGCTTCCAAGGGAGGAGAGCAACGATGGTAGATGTGATTCAGGGATCCCTCCCGGTAAAAGTCCCTGGATCATTGGGTGGAAGTCCTGAATCTTCTCTCACCACTTATGAACCTTGCAAAAAAACACAAAATAGGTAAAGTAAAACAAGTCCTGACGATCATTCGGGCCTAGACCCAGGATAAAGATCAAGAAGGAGGCCACGGTGGAGGCCAAGAAGGTGGATACATTAATGAAGGCTTCAATTGTGGTTGCAAGGGCTGCTCAACAGTGGGGATCCGGACTGGCGGCGGTTTTGATCGAGGGGATGTTGTGGGGAAAACTTGGGGTGGGTAATTCATGGGAACCGTAGGCGGTGGAGGTGGTGGTGATCGTGGGGATGCTGTGGAGAAAATTGGGGACGGGCGATTCATGGGAACCGCAGGCGGCGTAGTAGAGGAAGAAGATGAGGGACACCGTAAAGACGGAGTTGGAACGCCGATATGATATCTGTAAGAACCACTCTCGGTCAACGCTAGTCAAAGCGGCGAAAAACAGGAAAATATAAAATTTTGGGACAGACATTTAAATGAACCTAAATTTGACCCTGAGGGTCATACCGGACTTAAGTTGACCCCGATATCGATCAAAGTGAGTTCTGGGGGACTCAGGGCAACTTTCTGACCAATTTGGGAAAGGTTGACTTTTTGCCGGAAAAGTCAACCGAGCGACGTTTTGGTCCGTTCGAGGTCCGTTTTGGATCCAAAAAGCTTAGCCGTAGTTACAGCGGTCTTATTTGAGCCGTTTCTTTGTAGCCCGTGAAGTTTCGTAATTTCTTGGAAAATGGGCCCGTTCGGGGCCCGAGACGGCCGAATTTCGTGAATCTGACGAAAAAATATCTACAAGATATTTTGCTTAAAGGGTGGGACCCATTTGCAACATGTTAGCCAAGTGGTGATGTTAGGTATTTTTGAACAAAATAAAGGGAAGACCACATATGTGGTGTTCGGCCACATCAAAAAAAAAGAGAAAAAAGAGAGAGAAAGAAGAGAGAAGATGGAGAGAAGGAAAAAGGAAAAAGAGAAGAAGGTGTTAGGGTTTGGGGATTTCCCGACGATCCAACCGACGGATCGTCTCAGCGGTCGAAGAATCAAGCTCTCGTCGTCATTCCCTACGGTGAGGTGTGGGGTTGAAACGAGTTAACTATGGATGAGTCGAGGTGTGGGGTTCGTTGGGATCGTTTTGGAGCGAAAAATGATCGGTTTTCGGTGACCGGAGGCTCGGGGGAGCTCCGGCCACCGTGGGTGGTGGCTGGCCGGAGCTAGGACCGGCCACCATGGTGGTGAACAGATCCAAAACCGGTCCAGCCACCCACGGATAAGGGTGTCCGGGTGGTGCCCATGTGTCGGGTCTCGGGTTTTTCGTGTTCGGGTGGTTTAGGACGATCCCCAAGTCGTTAATCCAAACCCGGAACGAATTTTGGAATTAAATTGTAAAAGTTGGAAATGACAGGTTTAGAAACTTTAAACGTGAATTAAATTTCTCGGAAGTCGTAAATTGATTACGTCGATTGCGTTGGAACCCTTGAATTATTCTAAGAGCGTAGAAACGAAAACGGGAATTTTCGGAGCCCCGGAAGGGCGTTTTCCAATCCCGGGCAGATTCGCCGAGCCGGGCGAATCGGGCCTTTCCGGGCCCGTTGTTGACAATGTCGAGTAATTGGGAAGTTTGGGAGTGATCGACATTTTCGGGGTTGCATTTTGGCGTCAAGTGTATTAAAATTCAGTTTTTGCCTGCGAACTTAAAAGTGTTTTAATTGTGATCTTATTAGATCGTGCCGCCGACCGCGGAAAAGGGAAGCTAGGCGAGTGATCGCGAGCACGCCGGAGCTTGGGCGTAGAATTTTGTGGAAATGTTACGAGGTAGGGAAAAGTAGCCGGATCTCGGCCTTGACTAGGGAAAGTTAACAGTAGAAATGCATGTGATAGCTAGTGGTGCCGTAGGATAAGTAAGTTTATCGAACACTAGAAATGCAGGTGACACTTAGTGGTGGCGTTTGATACGTGAACGTATCGAACAATAGAAATACATGTGACACTTAGGAGTGTCGTAGGATAAGTGAACATATCGAACAATAGATATACTGGTGACTTTTAGTTGTGCCCTGAGGTTGATTGAATTGTTTGTGTCTTGGGTGGCCATGAGTGCCCGTGGGGAGTTGAACACGTATTTTATTGTTTGTGTCTTGGGTGGCCATGAGTGCCCGTGGGGAGTTGAACCCGTGTTTTATTGTTTGTGTCTTGGGTGGCCATGAGTGCCCGTGGGGAGTTGAACCCGTATTTTATTGTTTGTGTCTTGGGTGGCAATGAGTGCCTGTGGGGAGTTGAACCCGTATTTTATTGTTTGTGTCTTGGGTGGCCATGAGTGCCCGTGGGGAGTTGAACCCGTATTTTACCATTGTGTGTCTTGGGTGGCCATGAGTGCCCGTGGGGAGTTGAACCCGTATTTTACCGTTGTGTGTCTTGGGTGGCCATGTGTGCCTTTGGGGCGTTGAACCCGTATTTTACTGTTTGTGTGTCATTTGGTTGCGATTGTGATTGTTCTAGTGGTACTGTTGAGCTATGCCCGATGGGTGTGTCGTACCCTCCGGTGCGTGGTCGGTAAAGACCAGAGGGATGTGTTCCCCGTAGGTGAGTAGCACCTTCCGGCGCGTGATCGGTAAAGTGCTAAGGTTAGAGCTGTGCCCGAGGGGTGTGTCGTACTCTCCAATGCGTGGTCGGTAAAGAGCAGAAGGATGTGTTCCCCGTAGGTGAGTAGCACCTTCCGGCGCGTGGTTGGTAAAGTGCTAAGTCTGGATTTATGCACGAGGGGTGTGTCGTACCCTCCGGTGCGCGGTCGGTAAAGAGCGGATGGCTGTGTCCCCATCAGGTGAGTAGCACCTTCTGGCGCGTGATCGGTAAACTGCTGAGGCTTGTGGTTGTGGTTTGCGTGATTTTGATCACTTCCGTGTTGTGTTCCTTGAGGTCGTCATTACGGTGCCGGGTCTACGTTACGTGTACAGGTGTTTAGCTTGGTTGGGGAAAGTAACAGTTTTCGTGTGACAGTCGGGTTATTTGAGTTTGGGGATAGTAGTCCCCGGTGTTTTGTTTGTTTTTGGTGTTTCCGGTATTTCTACTAGTATGTCGTAGTCAGTCTGGTGTGTTTAGAGGTACTGGTCGCGAGGAGAAGCCTCTATTGTGTTTAGAGGCTGTGACCCTTAGTTAGGACATGAAAAACACATTTCCAACACAGTTAGGATCCGACGTCAACCCTTCTTTTTTTGCAGTTTTAATTTACGATCAATGAGATATTTGTATTAGTTCAAATAATAAATCTACGTGGTTTATTTCAATGTATGGATGAAACGAGTAAATACATGGAACAATATATTTGGGAAATGTTTTATAGTAGATAATATACTTTCATTTACAATTACAAAAATTCTTCCACCACTCAAAATAAAATATTTGAATTTATTCATAATTTTGTTCACTGCACAACTAATTACATACATGAATAGCGATCACACACATTACATATATGTTTATTCATTTATTTATAATACTAATTTGCTTCACCCAATTTTTGTGAATGCGTTGCCAGCTACATTTCCTTTTGCTCTATGACAAATACAAAGTTGATATTACATTCACATTTAGCCGGATTAAAGCAATCATTCGAACTATTGGATTTTGTAGGCACTGCATATCTCGCTTCAACTTCACCTTCTAAATCTGCAATCATTATTGTTTTTCTCTTGAGCATTGATTCTTAATATACTGTATTTCTATATTCATTTGAGTAAAGAATGCATGGATAAAAAATATGTATATTCTTCTACTAAACGTTTTATATGAACTAGAAAAAAAATAAGAGGGGAGAAAGAGAGTTACTTGAAGCTATGATCAAAAGTGAAATTAGAAAAGCGAAGGCGAGTGATCCGTTCTCCATATCTTCGAGTCTGAAATTTATAAAATGTTAATTATATGTTTACCGTTGTGTACTGCTTGGAGTGAACACTCATATCTATATATAATATTTTCAATATAGTATATTAAAGAATGAAAAAATGGAATCCCCATATTTGAAAATTATTTTTAATATAATGTTGTACCAACTTTAAAGGATTTTCACACAATGAGGCATAATAAAGTTTATTATTTTATGACTTATTTAGCAACTAAGTTGATTTTTGGATTTAATTTAGTATTGTTACCTAATATTCTTCTTATAGGAGGTTGCAGTCACCGATAATTGATAGGATATCGATTTTCGAACATTTACATTCTCCGAAATTCATCGAATACTAGAATGAAAATTTATTCGATGGAAGTCTAATTATTTTCAGCATTAAAAATAAAGTTTGAAATATCGTTATGTCTGAAAATTTATGTAGTTTTATACTCGTGTGAGAATAAGATTGATCCACTTATAATAGTTGTTTACGCGTCTAATTATATTTTAATTTGGAACAGGAAAAATAATTTATCGGATGAGATCCTAAGAACTAGGAGTAAGAGGACAAAAAGAACAGAAGCACACATCAAATTGAAACAAACCATTATTCCTGCAATTTCGGCCAGTCTCACTACCGCTTTAGTTGGCGCCCCCTAATTATTCATATGTAGATATGTTACGTGATATCTTTTATTCATTTTCCCTCTTCAAATGCCAATTTCTCGAAAGCAATTTTTACGAGATCCCCACCAACCACAAATTTGACTTTTGGTTCCAACAAACACGAATAATCATATTGAGTCCTCATTTTTCTAGACAACACATACAAAGAGACCCGTATAATCAATCTCCATAAATCCTTATATTCGACACTAAACGATTCATTTCACAACAAAAATAATGTACATACGTCTTTATTGTGTGGAACCCTCTTTCTTAGGGGGACTTATTATACTTATACATAACGGATTAACCCAATTATGGAGAGCCTTTATCATTTTGCATTCCAAAATCGAGAGAGGGCTTGTAATGAGTCATTGCATTCAATAAATATATAGTTCTCGCTTTTAACAACGAAGCCTTTTGGGTTTTGTTGATGACTCAAGATAATTTACGAAAAATATATTCATTGGTTAGGACAAACATCTCTATCCCTATTGTTAATTGTTACGGTTATTTGTGTCTAATAATGTTCAAAATTTCTTAATATTGTCATGTGGAACACCACTTTTGGAAATTCGTAATTATTAAACTTAGCATCCGAGATACATATAGTGGTTTAATTTTATTTTCTTAAATATCAAAAAAATATTGTATTTTTTATGATAATTTGGTGTACTCATGTCCAATTCAAACCTTGCATAACCTAGACCTTTCTAAATATTTAAGAAGGATGTGATTGATGAAAATCCTCTCTTGGAATCTGAGAGGTGTGTCTTCATCTCAGAAGAAGAAGACACTTGGTGACTTGCTACTCAATCAACAACCTCAGATGGTGCTTATACAGGTGTCCAAATTGGAATCCATCCCCTTTGGCTTCCTGAGAGCCTGTGGCATGAGCTGGGGTTGGGTTTTGGATTATATCCCTGCAACTGGATAATCTAGAGGCCTAATCACATGTTGGAAGTCAAACTCCTTTCAACTCAACAAGACTAAGAAGATAAATGGAGCCTTAATTTGGGTGGGAATTGCTAAAGAATTGAATAAACTATGATGTATCATCAATGTTTATGCTCCCTGCAAAAGAAGAGAAAGAAAAAGGTTATGGGATGATCTCCTATCTGAACTCCATCTCATCTCTACAAGCTCATTGTTTCTCTTGGCTGGGGATTTTAATGTTGTTCTAACTCCATCTGAAAGATCTTCTAACAAGGCTTCCAATACTGATACAGCTAATCTCCAGGATTTTCTCAATTCTCTGGCACTCATTGACCTTCCTCTTACTGGTGGTAAATATACTTGGTTTGGCTCAGGATCTCAAGCCTCAAGAATTGACAGGTTCTTTATATCCATTGACTTTCTCAGCAAATTTACTGCACTAACTCAAAAATGCTTGCCCAGAAGCATTTCTAATCATAAACCAATTCTATTATATGATGATCAAATGGATTGGGGAGCTAGTCCCTTCAAGTTCCTCAATATTTGGTTAGAAGATGACAGATTCTATAAAGCTGTTGATAGCTTTTGGTCTTCTTTCAATGTCACTGGCCAACCCCATCTAATACTTTGGCAAAAGCTCAACATGCTGAAGGGTATGCTCAAAATCTAGAATGCTCAGCTTTATGTCCAACTTGATACTCAAATTCAGACCCTTAAAGAGAAGCTAGATAACTTTGATTCTCTAGTTGAACTAAGATTGCTCACTGCTCAAGAATGCAATGAAAGAGGTGCCTGCAAAGCTGATTTGATCAAGAAAACAAAATTACTTACCAAACTATGGAGCCAGAAAGCAAGAAAGAAATGGTTCTACGAAGGTGATAAACCCTCCAAATATTTTCATCTCCTAGCCAATTTCAAAGGAAGCAAGAACAAGATCTCTCAAATTCTGGTCCAGGATGAAATACTGCAAGATCCAAAGCTAATCTAAAAGGCAGCAGCTGAGCATTTTAAAGAAAGATTTTCCAAACCTATATCAATGCCAATGAATATTGATCACTTAACTTTCAAGTCAATCACTGCAGAACAAGCCAGTAGGCTAGAAAGACCATTCACTGAGCAGGAGGTGGTAAAAGCCTTGATGGCTTGTGCTGGAGACAAAGCCCCTGACCCTGATGGCTTTACCTTGAAATTTTTTCAAGTATGCTGGCCAATCATCAAACCAGACTACATGCAATTCATCACTCATTTTCATAAATCAGGCCATCTTGGGAAAGGTCTTAACTCCTCATTCATAGCTCTTATACCTAAATGTGAGGCTCCAATCTCCTTTGGAGACTTCAGACCCATAAGCCTTATGGGGGGACCTTATAAAATTCTTACCAAGTTGGTAGGGTTTGAACAAACTGGCTTCCTGGCTGGAAGACAAATTCTTGATGGGGTTTTAGCTGCTAATGAAGTGGTCCAAGAGATCAAACAAAAGAAGATCAAGGCTATTAGTTTTAAAGCTGATTTTGAGAAGGCTTTTGATAATGTTAACTGGGACTACATGATGAGGCTACTTCAAAGACTTGGTTTTGGGGCTCTTTGGAGACTGTGGATGATTGCCTGCTTTAGAGCTCATATGTCAGTACTTATTAATGGTTCTCCCTCTCCTGATTTCCCAATGTTTAGAGGGCTAAGAAAAGGTTGTGCACTGTCTCCATTACTATTCTCTTTGGCTGCTGAGGGATTAAATCAGATTATGAAAGCAGGAGTGGTCCAATCTCAATTCCTTGGAATTCAAATAGGAAATTCTAGACCTCAAATCTCCCACCTACAATATGAAAATGACTCCATTTTCTTCCTCCAAGCAACAACACAAGGGGCTGAAAATCTGAAGCATGCTCTAGAGATGTTCAAATTAACTGCAGGACTCAAGGTGAATTATGACAAATCAGCCTTGATACCTCTAAATCTTTCCCTTGAAGAATCTCAAGAATTTGCAGGCATACTCTCATGTGCAGTGGAAGCATTACCTTTCAAATATCTTGGCTTCAGCCTTGGTTCTCATCCTAGAAGAGTGATCACCTGGAAACCAATCATTGACAAATTTAAAAAATCCTTGGGCCTCTGGCAAGCCAAGACTCTTTCCTTTGGAGGAAGAATAACCTTGATCAAGACCACTCTTAGTGCCCTGCCACTTTATTTTCTATCATTGTTTAAGGCACCAAAATCAGTCATAAGAACATTGGAAGCATGGCAAAGGAGATTTTTATGGCATGGCTCTGCTCCAACAAGAGTCTTTTGCAAAGTTAATTGGAACTAGGTCTGCAAACAAAAAAAAATGATGGGGGCTTGGAATCAAAAATCTAAAGTTGATGAATTTGGCCCTATTAGCTAAGTAGTGGTGGAGGTTTGCTATTGAGGACAACTCTCTGAATAATTTGTGCTAGATATGGTGGAGGGGCTAAATATTGGGATCTGAATAATTTCTCTGAACTAGGGGGCTCTTGTTTATTCAGTCACATTATCTCATTGGCCAATGATCAACAATTTGCAGACTGGTTTGGTCCCAAAGGCCTCTCCTGGACTTTAGGGAGAGGCACCAGAATCTTCTTCTGGGAAGATGTTTGGTGGGGAGAGCTATCTTTCAAACTTCTTTCCCCAGAATTTACTTGCTTGCTAACACCAACAAATTTACTATGGCTGAAATTTGGGTTGATAATGGTTGGGAACTTGATCTCAGAAGGGATGCTAGAGGTTGGGAACTCCTAGAATGGGGTTGTATCTGTGCTATTCTTGATGTCACTAGGCTCATACCAATGGAAGATAAGCTATGCTGGTCTGGAGATGATAAGGGCTTCATTGTTCATAAAATGTATACCTTACTTGCGGCTCAAGAAACCTCACCTCTTCTTTGGACAAAACACCTTTGGTTACCCGGGATCCCCTCAACGATCACTGCCTTTTGCTGGCTAGCCTGCCTAGAGGCTATACCCTCTAAATGCTTCCTAGATGGTAGGAGACTATCAATTTCTCTACAAGACATCATCTGCCCTCAATGCTCCTGGGATTTTGAAGATGGAGCCCATATATTGCTACATTGCAGGAAAGCTTGGGAGCTATTAAGCCTAATTCTCTCTTGGTGGGGTATTGCTTGGGCTTGTCCTACTGATATCAAAGCTATTTTCTGCTCTTGGACATATCTTGTACCCACAAAACTTAGAAGAAGTTGGTGCAACATCATCCAATGTGCTCTCTGGCATCTCTGACTCTCTAGGAATTCTCTCATCGTTAATGGACTACAAGAATCAGCTGCACAACTTTTTGCAAAAGTTCTGAACACCACCTATAGTTGGGAATGGGCCTCCTTTGACTCAACTTATCATTTCCCTCTCCAACAGTGGATCTCCTCTCCTAGGTTGTCCATCAGTATGTAAGTATGTACTTTATGTTCTGGGGGGCTTGGGCTGGTTTTTGGGTGGTTTGGGGGAGTGATCTGTGAGCTATGGTAAGGTTTCTCTTCTTCTCTTTCTTGGGGCTTCTTGCCCTCTTGTGTGGGGGACCTTCTTTGCTTTTTTCTTATCTTTTGAGTGAGGGTAGACTCTCTCTAGGCTTGAGTGTTCTCTCTTTACCCCTTCTCTCTTTTTGCAGGTTCTGTCCCCTTTGATCATTGGCTTCTTGATTGCTACATTTCACTCCTGAAGCTCTCATACTACAACAATTGTGCTTGATTCCACCATACATTGATCAAGACAAATCTCAGTTTCAAATCTCCGTTTCAACCTCAGTCACACAACCATCCATCCACACCTCCGATCCATTTATCTAACCTTGCTACTGGTCTTTACTACTGCCAAGCCTGCACAATAACTCCCATTGTTGATCTTTACACTTCCATTGTTGATCTGTATTGCCTCTTCAAGCTCACTTCACACTATTTTGGAAGCTACACACTCATATCACGACTGGCCTCTTAATTTCTTGCTCCTCAAGCAACATCAAGTTGCTCCTTCAAGCTCATCCCACACTGCTTTGGAGACTTCACACTCATACCATATCCGGACCCTTCATTGCTTGCTCCTCAAGCAACCCAAAGTTGCTCGTTTAATTTCAAGTTCTTTTGTTTATTGTTGAAGATTTGCTTTGTGTTCTTTGGTTGGTGCAATCTGTAGTGAGATTGCTATTTTTTGTAATCCTTTTCTACCTCAGAAGAGGCTAATCTAAATTTGTCTTCGCCGATCAAAAAAAGAAGAAGTTAAAACAGTTTCTTTCATCAATGGATTAATTTAATTAACAAAACTATATTTTTACACAGTATTACAAATACTCTTTCCTTATTTTTTTACTAAAAGGTGCAATTTCATTAATTAGAATTTCAACGATAATAGTAGTGCATCAGGGAAACCCCTGACTGTCACGCCCAAAATTCAGTAGAACCGAACTCGGAACGCGAACGTTTAAGACAACAAAACATTTTCAAACCTTTTAAATAAATAACCTTAAAACCACCTTTTAGTTAATCAAAATAATAATTTACAACTCAAAAGTACGTCCCAACAAGCGGACAAAATACAAGGCGTACGTCGCTAGACTTAAAAAGGAAACTCGGACTCCCGCTCCTAGCTCTTCAAGCTTCGAGAGCTCACCTAGTCCGTCCCGCGACCAGTACCTGTAGGAAAAGCAGCTAGGGGTGAGCGTTCGCTCACCACCACGGATAACATACTGACTACGGCATACTAGCAGACGATGCCGGTAACACCAACAACAAACCCAACACCGGGGACTACTATCCCCAAACTCAAGTAACCCGACTGACACACAAACTGTTACATTCCTCAACCGACTCAACACTCGGACACGTAATGTAGACCCGACACAACGATCACGACCTCCTCCAAAGACCCGAAATATAACCACGCAACACCCAAGATCACAAAGGATCGCACACCAAACAAGATCGCAAAGGATCGCACTCAAGCTGCTCAGTAACCCCTGCCCTTTTCCCAACGCGACGGTTGGATCAGGCGGCCGACCTGTTGCACTTTTCCTAACGCGACGGTTGGATCAGGCTGTCGCCTGTCGCCCTTTTCCCGACCCCAGTCGGTTAGGCTGTCGACCTATTGCACTTTTCCCAACGCGACGGTTGGATCAGGCGGTCGACCTGTCGCACTTTTCCCGACACAAAGTCGGATCAGGCTGTCGACCTGTCACTCACTAACCCCAGGTAACCATAATCACAATCACAAGCAAAGTTCAACAACAACAACAACAACACCGGTTCAACACTCCACAGGCACTCATGGCCAACCAAGACACCAACGGTAAAACACGGACTCAACAACCCCACGAGCACTCATGGCCATCCAAAACCCCAACGGTAAAACACGGGCTCAACAACTCCACGGGCACTCATGGCCACCGAAGACACCAATGGTAAAACACGGGCTCAACAACCCCACGTGCACTCATAGCCACCCAAGACACCCCAACAGTAAAGACACGGGCTCAACAACCCCACGAGCACTCATGGCTACCCAAGACACACCAACAGTAAAGACACGGGTTCAACAACTCCACGGGCACTCATGGCCACCCAAGACACACCAACAGTAAAGACACGGGTTCAACAACCCCACGGGCACTCATGGCCACCCAAGACACACCAACAGTAAAATACAAACAATACGATCAACCTCCGGGCATAACCAAATGCCTCCAGTAATTATAATATCGATAAGCTCACTTGTCCTACGACACTACTAAGTGTCACATGCCTTTCTATTGTTCGATACGTTCCCGTATCATACGACACCACCCGGTGTCGCCTGCCTTTCTATCATTTGATAAACTTACTTAACCCACGACACCCAAGTGTCACATGCATTTCTACATTTAACTTTCCCTAGTCAGGGCTGAGATCCGGCTACTTTTCCCTACCTCGTATGCTTTCTCCAAAAGCTCACAATCAAGCTCCGGCGTGATCTCGATCACTCGCCTAGCTTTCCCTTTCCTCTATCGGTGGCACGATCTAATAAGAACACAATTTAAAACACTTTTAAGATCGCAGGCATAAACTGAATTTTAATAAACTTGACGCCCAAAAGTAATCCCGACAATGTCGATCACTCCCAAACTTCCCAATTACTCGACATTGTTGATAATGGACCCGGAAAGGCCCATTTCGCCCGACCCGGCGAATCTGCCCAGGTTTTTAAAACGTCTTTCCGGGGCTCCAAAAATTCATGTTTTCGTTTCTACGGTCTTAGAATAATTCAAGGGTTCCTATGCACTCGACGGAATCGCTTTCCGACTTCCGAGTAATTTAATTTGCGTTTAAAGTTTCTAAATTCGTCAATTACAACTTTCACAATTTAATTCCAAATTTCGATCCGGGTGTGGATTAACTTGGGAACGTCCTAAACCACCCGAACACGAAACCCGATTACCTGAGCAAGTGGGCCCCACCCGACCAACCTTGGCCGTGGGTGGCTAGGGCCATTTGGGACCGGTTCACCATGGTGGTGGCCGGCCCTAACTCCGGCCAGCCACCCCATGTCCGGCCAGCCACCGTGCACGGTGGCCGGAGCTCCCCCCGAGCCTCTGGAAAACGTCCCTCCGTTGCTCCAAAACGTCTCCAACGAACCCCACAACTTAACTCAACCAAAAACTAATAGTTTTAACCCAAACCCTAACTTTCAAACTTAACAAAACGAAAATCGGTTAGATGCTTACCGTAGAGAATGTCGATGGGAGTTCGATTCTTCTATCCTTGAGACGATCCAACGGTTTGATGATCGGGAAAAGTCACAAATCTCCAACACCTCTTCTCTTTTTCTCCCTTTCTTCTCTCTTCTTTTCTCTCTCTAAAAACCCTATTTTTTACCCTTATGGCCGAACCCCCCTATCCTCTCATCTTTGTCTCTTTTCAAAAATACCTAACACCACCACATATTAGACATGTGACAAGTGGGTCCCAAACCTTTTTGGAAAATATCTAAAAGATATATTCCAATCAAATTCGCGAAATTCGGCTGTTTCGGGCCCCGAACGGGCACTTTTTCCAAGAAATTATGAAACTTCACGGGCTACAAGGAAATGGCTCAACTAAGACCGCTGCGACGACGGCTAAGCTTTTTGGATCCCAAACGGACCTCGAATGGACCAAAACGTCGCTCGGTTGACTTTTCCAGCAAAAAAGTCAACCTTTCCCAAAAGGGTCATAAAGTTGCCCTGAGTTCCCTGGAACTCACTTTGGTCGATATCGGGGTTAACTTAAGTTCGGTATGACCCTCGGGGTCAAGTTTATGTTCATTTAAGTGTCTGTCTTAAAAACTTTAAATTTTCCTGTTTTTCGCAGATTTGACTGCCGTTGACCGAGAGTGGTTCTTACACTGACCACGGTAGAAGAGTTATTTTATGGTATCGAGCCTTTAAGATCCTTCTACACATAACTGTGTAACAAAAGAACCGACATGTGCGGTTTGTTGGGGAGGCATAAAGGCGAACATAAATTAAATAACAATGAAATCAATGTCTGTTGCTCAAGGTATTGCCCAACTGCTGCATATTTTGTAAAATGCGACCGAACGTGCTAACACCGGCTTCCAAGTGAGCAGAGGGACGATGGTAGATGTGATTATGGGATCCCTCCCGGTAAAAGTCCTTGAATCATTGGGTGGAAGTCCTGAATCTTCGCTCACCACTTATGAACCTTGCAAAAAAAAGACAAAGCAGGTAAAGTAAAACAAGTGTAGGCTATCATCCGGGCCTAGACCCGGGATAAAGATCGAGAAGGAGGCCACGGAGGTGGATAAACCGATGGCGGCTTCAATTGTGGTTGCAGGGGCGGCAGGGGATGCTAAGCAGTGGGGATCCGGTCTGGCGGCGGTGTTGATCGAGGGGATGTTGTGTGGACAAGTTGGGGTGTGCGATTCATGGGAACCACATGCGGCGAGGGTGGTGGTGATCGTGGGGATGCTGGGGATAAAATTGGGGACAGACGATTCATGGGAACCGTAGGCGGCGGAGTAGAGGAAGAAGAGGAGGGACGCCATAAAGACAGACTTGGAACGCCGATCTGAGATCAGGAGAGTCGAAGTCTTCTCAGAGGAGAAGCCTCCATTGATGTTAGCGACTACGAAACCCTAGCAGAGCTATTAGAAACCTAATATTTGAGAATTTAGTTAATACTTCTTCCTTATTGAATGACAATCTTTTGAAATTAATTTAAATTTTATTAAGATAAAATTTTAGTTATGTAAGTATATACCATTTGTTTTCATATATGTTTCTTTCTTTGCAGTTTCAATTTCCGATCAATGGGATATTTGTATTAGTTCAAATAATAAATGTACGTGGTTTATTTCAATGTATGGATGAAACAAGTAAATACCTGGAACAATATATTTGGGAAATGTTTTATGGGAGATAATATACTTTCATTTATCATTACAAAAATTCTTCCACCGCTCAAAATGAAACATTTGAATTTATTCATAATTTTGTGCACTGCACAACTAATTACATACATGAATAGCGATCACACACATTACATATATGTTTATTCATTTATTTATAATATTAATTTGTTTCACCGAGTTTTTATGAATGCGTTGCCAGCTACATTTTCTTTTGCTCTATGACAAATACATAAGTTGATATTACATTCACATTTAGCCGGATTAAAGCAATCATACGGACTATATTCATACGGACTACATTTTCTTGAGCATTGATTCTTAATATACTGTATTTCTATATTCATTTGAGTAAAGAATGCACGAATAAAAAATATGTATATTCTTCTCTACTAAACGTTTTATATGAACTAGAAAAAAATAAGAGGGGAGAAAGAGAGTTACTTGAAGCTATGATCAAAAGTGAAATTAGAAAAGCGAAGGCGAGTGACCCTTCTCCATATCTTCGAGTCTGAAATTTCTAAAATGTGAATTATATGTTTACCGTTGTGTACTGCTTAGAGTGAACACTCATATCTATATATAATATTTTCAATATCGTATATTAAAGAATGAAAAAATGGAATCCCCACATTTGAAAATTATTTTAAATTTAATGTTGTACCAACTTTAAAGGATTTTTACACAATGAGGCATAATAAAGTTTATTATGTTATGACTTATTTAGCAACTAAGTTGATTTTTTGATTTGTGCCTACTAAGGGGTTGCTCTGCGCAGCCTCCTCCCTCTTCCCCCCCCCCCCTATTTCTCCACCATTGAAGCCTCTACCTTAAAGCTCTCCACACACCTCTTCTGAGGTACCGACTCACCCTTTCTAGGGTTTACAGCCGTCGCCGCCGCCGCTCCACCGCTAGCCTCCTCCATGGCAGTTCCACGCCTCCACCATCGAAGCCCTGACTTCAAGGTTCTCCACTACCTCCAGGTGAGATCCTGTCTACCCAATTTAGGTTCCGCCGCTGCCTTCATCGCCGTCCATGGCGAATTTCGCGAATCTGACTGAACAAATATCTACAAAGATATTTCTAAAAGAGGTGGGACCCACTTGCCACATGTCACCCAAGTGGTGGTGTTAGGTATTTTTGAACAACACAAAGGCAAGAGAGAGGGATAGGTTCGGCCATTAAGAAAAAAAAAGAGAGAGAAAGAAGAGAGAAGAAGGAGAGAAGAGAAAGGGAAAAACAGAAGAGGAAGTCTAGGGTTTGTCGATTTCCCGACGATCCAACCAACGGATCGTCTCAACGGTTGAAGAATCGAGCTCACATCGTCATTCCCTACGGTGAGAACCTATTCGATTCTCATTTTGGTACGTTTGAAAGTTAGGGTTTGTGTTTAAACGAGTTAAATATGGATGAGTCGAGGTGTAGGGTTCGTTGGGAACGTTTTGGAGCGAAGAATGACCGGATTCCGGTGACCGGAGGCTCGAGGGAGCTCCGGCCACCGTGGGTGGTGGCTGGCCGGAGCTAGGACCGGCCACCACTGTGGTGAACCGGTCCAAAACCGGTCCAGCCACCCACGGCTAAGGGTGTCCGGGTGGGGCTCACGTGTTCGGGTCTCGGGTTTTCGTGTTCGGGTGGTTTAGGACGATCCCCAAGTCGTTAATCCTCACCCGGAACGAATTATGGATTTAAATTGTAAAAGTTGGAAATTTCGGGTTTAGAAACTTTAAACGCGAATTAAATCGCTTGGAAGTCGGAAATTGATTCCGTCGATTGCGTTGGAACCCTTGAATTATTCTAAGATCGTAGAAACGAAAACAGAAATTTTCGGAGCCCCGGAAGGGCGTTTTCCAATCCCGGGCAGATTCGCCGAGCCGGGCGAATCGGGCCTTTTCGGGCCCATTATTGACAATGTCGAGTAATTGGGGAGTTTGGGAGTGATCGGCATTACCGGGGTTGCGTTTGGGCGTCTAATTCTTTAAATTCGGTTTTTGCCTACGAACTTAAAAAGTATTTTAATTGTGATCTTGTTAGATCGTGCCGACGACCGCGGAAAGGGGAAGTTAGGCGAGTGCTCGCGAGCACGCCGGAGCTTGGGCGTGGACTTTTGGGAAAGCGTTACGAGGTAGGGAAAAGTAGCCGGATCTCGGCTTTGACTAGGGAAAGTTAACAGTAGAAATGCATGTGACACTTAGTGGTGTCGTAGGATAAGTAAGTTTATCGAACACTAGAAATACAGGCGACACTTAGTGGTGTCGTATGATACGTGAACGTATCGAACAATAGAAATGCATGTGACACTTAGTAGTGTCGTAGGATAAGTGACCTTATCGAACAATAGAAGTACTGGTGGCATTTGGTTGTGCCCGGAGGTTGATTGAATTGTTTGTGTTTGTGGGTGGCCATGAGTGCCTTTGGGGTGTTGGACCCGTATTTTACTGTTTGTGTGTCGTGGGTGGCCATGTTTTCCTTTGGGGTGTTGAACCCGTATGTTACTGTTTTTTTGTGTTTGAGGGTGGGCATGAGTGCCCGTGGGGAGTTGAGCCCGTATTTGGTTGACTGACGTGCCGAGTGGTAGTTAGTCGTGTTGTTGTATTCTTTTTCTTTCCTTTGCGGGGTATTGTGTGTCATTTGGTTGTGACTGTGATTGTTCTGGTGGTACTGTTGAGCTATGCCTGTTGGGTGGGTCGTACCCTCCGGTGCTCGGTCGGTAAAGAACAGAGGGCTGTGGTCCTCGTATGTGAGTAGCACCTTCCGGTGCGTGATCGGTAAAGTGATAAGGTTAGAGCTGTGCCCGAGGGGTGTGTCGTACTCTCCAATGCGTGGTCGGTAAAGAGCAGAGGGTTGTGGTCCCCGTAGGTGAGTAGCACCTTCCGGCGCGTGATTGGTAAAGTGCTGAGTCTAGATTTATGCCCGAGGGGTGTGTCGTACCCTCCGGTGCGCGGTCGGTAAAGAGCAGAGGGATGTGGTCCCCATCAGGTGAGTAGCACCTTCCGGCGCGTGATCGGTAAAGTGTTGAGGCTTGTGGTTGTGGTTTGCGTGATTTTTATCACTTATGTGTTGTGTTCTTTGAGGTCGTCATTACGGTGTCGGGTTTACATTACGCGTACGGGTGTTTAGTTTGGTTGGGGAAAGTAACAGTTTTCGTGTGACAGTCGGGTTATTTGAGTTTGGGGATAGTAGTCCCCGGTGTTTTGTTTGTTGTTGGTGTTTCCAGTATTTCTGCTAGTATGTCGTAGTCAGTCTGGTATCCGTGGTGGTGAGCGAACGCTCACCCCTAGCTGCTTTTCCTACAGGTACTGGTCGCGAGGCGGACTAGGGGAGCTCTCGAAGCTTGAAGAGCTGGGAGCGAGAGTCCGGGTTTTTGGGAGGTTAGCGACGTACGCTTTGGTTTTTGTCCCTTGTTTTGGACGTGTTTTCAGTTGTAAAATATTATTTTGATTAACTCAAAGTGGTGATTTTAAGTGGTTTATTAAAATGTTTGAAAACTGTTTATTTGTTTCACCGTTCGTGTTCCGGGTTCGGTTCTACTGAATTTGGGGCGTGACAGTTTGGTATCAAAGCTCGAGGTTTCACACCTCGGACTGTACGTCAATTAGGTGTGGAGAGTCGAGTCATTAAAAGTCCCGTCGTGTGTTGGTTGCGCAAGTCGGAAACCGTGTGTAGACCCGTAGTGACATGAGTCTTGTTTGTTGTTGTGTGTATGTGCAGTACTGTGGTTACTGGCATAATGATTGTGTGTTGCTGCGTGAAACGGTTTTAAGCTGTCGCGACTCGACTCAGGAGCGCTCCTGTAGTCGAACGTGACGATACTTATATCAAGTGGGTACAATTTAGTTCGGGGACGCCTGGACCGTGTTGTAACTACCTGATGTCAAAAAAATGAGATTTTATGATGAAAGGGAGAAAATTTTTAAAATTGGTTGGCCTTGTGGGCGTGTTTTTAAATTTGTTGGCCCGGTGGGCGTGTTTTGTTTTTGGTTGGCCTTGTCGGCTTGTGATTGGGGTCGGGTGACTTGAATTTGTCTGTGAATTGTTGTGCGTGTGTTTGATAAATTGGTAATCGAACGTGTGTGACGCTTAAGACTGTTTTGGGGGTTAAAAAGGGGTAAAAATCGAGTCTGAAACGAATTTGGGAAACAGGCCTGCGCGAGCGTCACAGACCCTGTCACTGATCCGTGACGGAGCAGCGCGTTTTGGCGAGTTTTGGGCCTTAGTCACGGCTCCGTGACCCCAACCGTGACTGGGTCTGTCACGGATCCGTGAATCCTGTCTTGTTCCACCGTCTTCACTGTGCAGTTTGTGTGTTGTTATTGTGTGACTTGGTTCACGAGTGTGTCGGGTCGTTTTGAGGTTTCGCTTACGTGTTCTGATAATTGAGGTATTGTTAGCGTGAGCAGTGTGAGGTTTTGGTACCTAGTTTTGAGATAGACGTAGAATGTGTGAACGCTAGTATATTGAGCACGTCGTCGTTGTATCAGTTCGCAAACTAAGCGTTTGCGTGTATCCGTGCAGAGGATACCTATTACATGGCATGTGGCAGGAGAGGACGATCAGCTGGGGCAACCGGGACGAACGCCCACACGTGGCAGGAGGGGACGATCAGCTGGGGCACTAGGACGGATGCCCACCGTCGAACCCGCTGAGTCCACGGAAGCCCAGGGTACTCCCGTCGGGGAGGACAGGAGGAACGACGCAGGACCGTCTGCAGGCACGCCCAGCGTCCCATCGGTCGCAGACCCGTCCACTGCGGCCGCTCTAGGAGAGTTGACCCTGACGGTGCAGAGCTTGGTGGCGAGCATCGTCTGTAGGGAGTCTGCGTCGCCGACTCCAGAGAGAGTATCTGCTGCTGCTACAGCCGTTCCAGCGAGGCCCGTTCAGGCCGAAGGCCATACGGCCCGGGCACTGCTGGATTTCTTGAAGCTGGGCATACCTACGTTCGTCGGGGAACCGAACCCCGACATAGCCGAGAGATGGATGGAGCAGGTCACTCGGGACCTGGACACGTCAGGCATAGAGGACGGTCACACCAGGGTGTCCTTTGCAGCTCATCAGCTGAGGGACAGCGCCTACCACTGGTGGGGGCGCTTACGGGACAGAGTCGGGGACGACTACAGTATCTTCGAGACGGTCTTCCAGGAGCAGTATTTCCCCGAGTCGGCCAGGGCGGACCGACATCAGCAGTTCCTGGAACTGCAACAGAACGGGGCGTCAGTGGCAGAGTATGATGCCAGATTCACGTCCCTGACCCGATTTGGACAAGAAATGGTGGCGACAGAGCTAAACCGTTGCCGATGGTTCGAGACGGGGCTGAGGCCGACGATTCGGGATCGAGTCCTAGCCCTGAGGATTCAGGTGTTACAGAGCTAGTAGACACGACAACGGTAGTGGAGCGGGGTCTCCGAGAGGCAGCGAGGACCCGTGAGGTTCGGCAGCGCCCGACCAGTATTGCGGGGCCGTCTGAGTCCCGAGATCCGAGAAGGCAGAGGACTGCGGGGTTCTTTCGGCCACAGGTTCAGCCGGGCGGATCGAGACAGATGGGGTCGGTGGCGTCAGTAGGGCCAGTCGCTTCAGAGAGGGGGCCAGTATGTCCGATAGGAGGAGGGCCCGCGGCGCTACCAGTGATCAGCCAGACAGGCCAGGGCAAGGGATCGAGGGCCGACGATTTCAGGTGTTACCGGTGCAGCCGGGTTGGGCACTCAGTTGCAAGGTGCCCTAAACCGATTGGGGCAACGTCAGCGCAGCGATCGCAACAGTCGCATACAGTGCAGTCACCCAGGGGTTGCCAGCATCAGAGTCAGCCGTCGAGGTTCTCGCAGTCGTCCACGAGCGTTCCAGTTCCGAGACAGCAACAGAGGTCTGTACAGCCAGCAGTCAGTGCGCCAGGTCGGAGGCACATACGTCACAGGGTAGAGTGTACGCAGTTACCGACTCCCGAGCCACAGGAGCCGCTACCTACCGTGAGACCATTCAGGGTACGTGCTTATTGTATCATTTGTGGGCGTTATTTTTATTTGATACCGGGACGTCGCACTCGTTTATTTTGTCGAGTTGTGCTGAGAGGTTGGGGCTGAGTTTAGAGCCGTTGAGTCCACCCCTATGTCTGGACACCCCAGTTGGGGGTGATGTGATGTTGACTAGGGTCTGTCGTGCCTGCGAAGTTAGAGTCGCAGACTGTCCTTGCCCTAGTGACCTTCTCATGCTGGGAATGACGACCTTTGACGTAATCTTGGGAATGGATTGGCTGGCGAAGTACCGAGCCAATATCGACTGCTATAGGCGACGAGTGACGGTGTCAGCAGG